>CAMRHE010000124.1:2400000-3600000 GCA_947044405.1 Leptodactylus fallax | reverse complement strand
CCAACTGTATCTCAACTTGTTTCTAGGCTAGAGGTGACCCAACAGGGTCTAGAGGCTCCTTTCAATTGTACAATTCTCCCCAATAAATGTATTCTTTTGCTCTAGTATTGTGATCACATATATCATTATTGCATTCATATATACAGTGGAGAAAATAAGTATTTGATACACTGGCAATTTTGCAAGTTTTTCCACCTACAAAGAATGGAGAGGTCTGTAATTTTTATTGTAGGTACACTTTAACTGTGAGAGACAGAATCTAAAAATCCAGAAAATCACATTGTATGATTTTTAAATAATTAATATGCATTTTATTGCATGAAATAAGTATTTGATCACCAACCAGCAAGAATTCTGTCTCTCACAGACCAGTTAGTTTTTCCTACTCTGCACTCATTACCTGTATTAATTGCATCTGTTTGAAGTCGTTACCTGTATAAAAGACACCTGTCCACACACTCAGTCAATCACACTCCAACCTCTTCATCATGGCCAAGACCAAAAAGTTGTCTAAGGACACCAGGGACAAAATTGTAGACCTGTACAAGGCTTGGATGGGCTACAGGACAATAGATAAGCAACTTGGCAAGAAGGCAACAACTGTTGGCGCAATTATTAGAAAATGTAAGAAACACAAGATGACTGTCACTCTTCCTCAGTCTGGGCCTCCATGCAAAATTTCTCCTTGTGGGGTAAAGATGATTCTGAGAAAGGTCAGGAATCAGCCCAGAACTACACGGGAGGACCTGGTCAATGACCTGAAGAGAGCTGGAACCGCAGTCTCCAAGATTACCATTAGTAACACACTATGCTGTCATGGATTAAAATTCTGCAGAGCACACAAGGTCCCCCTGCTGTCGCCAGCACATGTCCAGGTCAATTTGAAGTTCACCAACCATCTGGGTGATCCAGAGGAGGCATAGGAGACGGTCATGTGGTCAGATGACACCAAAATAGAACTTTTTGGTATCAACTCCACTTGCTGTGTTTGGAGGAAGAAGAAGGATAAGTATAACTGGAGAAGATCTGCATGGAGGAGTGGGCCAAAATCCCTGCTGCAGTGTGTGCAAACTTCGTCAAGAACTACAGGAAACATCTGACCTCTGTAATTGCAAACAAAGGTTTCTGTACCAAATATTAAGTTCTGTTTTTCTATTGTATCAAATACTTATTTCATGCAATAAAATGCTAATTATTTAAAAATAATACAATGTGATTAGAGATGAGCGAATCGAAGCTGACGAAGTGGAATCCTCACATTTCGTGGTAACGAATCACATTTTGTTCAAAATGGCTGCTGTACATGTTAGTACTTGGGGCAAGGAACTCTGGGAACGCAGGATCACCCACAATGCCATGCGCACAGCCAATCAGCAGCCAGGCCTGTGATGTCACAGCCCTTTAACCCCTTCGCAAGCGCCCACGGCATGTTTGACTGCTGCATCCAAGGTGTTAAAACCCCCGATCAGTTATGGAGCAGGGTGTTAGCTGTAACTGACAGCTAACACCCTGATGCATAATCGATTAGGGGTTTTAACACCTTGGATGCAGTGGTCAAACATGACTGCGGCACCCAAGGACTTCCACCAATTTAGACCTCCTGCACATAGCCATAATACATCAATTTACCATGATGATCCACGAGGCATGATGGACTGCCGAGGCCAATAGGACAGGGGTACTCAACTACTTTAAAAGTAATCTAGGTTCCGCCATCAAGTAAAGGTCTGAGCTGAACATGTCCAGTATTTACGCATTTGACTATAAAACATACCCAAGTTTATGCTGTGTGGGGGACACTAACATGGCATTATACTGTGTGTGTGTGGGGGGGGAATAACTTGGCATTATATTATGCAGGGGGCACTAATGTGGCATTATACTGTATGGGAAAACTAGCGTGGCATAATACTGTGCGGGGGCACTAATGTCAGATTATACTGGGCAGAGGCAACTAACATGGCATTATTCTGTGCGTGGGCACCAACGTGGCATTATACTGTGTAGGGGGCACTAATGTGGCATTATACCATGAGTGGGGGCATTAAGGAACGTTGTATGGTAAGTGGGGGCATTAAGGAGCATTGAACTGTGGGGGGCACTAATGGGACTGCGCCGGGTGGTGAAGCATCCATCTTCAGGCAGCACCTGACGTGCATCCAGCGCTGTAGAAATGTTAAGGGACCCAGATGGAAAAACACTGCTGGTAGAATTTTTCCATCTGGCTAAGGTACAGATTCGTCGCCATAACTGATGCCTTTTATGCCAGAACCGATCCCATAGAAAACACACCCTAAGGCAGGGTTCACACTACCGTTGATGTCCGTTCTGATAGTGTCCGTTAAAAAAAAAAAAACAAAAAAAAAACGGACACCTATCATAACAGACATAAATGGACACTAACTGATGTTAATGTGTCCGTTTTTTTTAACTGATCCAATTAATGGATTAGTTAAAAAAAAAACGGACACATTAGCATCAGTTAGTGTCTGTTTTTTAACACTGTCCGTTTTTTTTAACACTGTCCGTTTTTTGGGGGTTTTTTTTCTGCTTTGTGAGCATGCGCAGGAAAAAAACGGACATAAAATAACGGACAGTAACTGATGGATATCAGTTACTGTCCGTTATAAGTCCGTTACCCATAGACTTCAATATTAAAAAAAATAACGGACACTTGCTGTCTGTCAGGAATCCGTTTTTTCTCAAACAGACAAAAAGTCCTGCATGTAGGATTTTTTGTCCGCGAAAAAATAACGGACTTCTGACGGATTTGGTGTAAACAGACACAATATAAAAACCCATTGAAATGAATGGAAATTTTAACAGATTTCTGATGGTTCAGCTAGTGTCCGATGCTAAAATCTTGTAATGGACAATAGCAACGGACACTACTGACGGTCACCAACGGTAGTGTGAACGCCCCCTTAGAAGACAGTGTAGAATGCTCTGCTTAAAAAGATGCACGCCAATTTTTTTTCTCCCCCCCCCCATTATGTACCCTCTTCACCCAATATATATGATTCAGCCAGTATTAACTTATATAGTTATTTCTTTCTATCTGAATGCTTCCCTTTTGCTAGGTCATGTGACCCTCTCTCACTAAAGTGAACTCCTGTATAATGGACTATTCCACACAGGCTATCCACAGGGACATCTGTCACTAACTACTGATGAGCAAACAGTTCCTGTCACAGAGTTATGGAGAAGGAGCTCAGTCTCCTTGACTGTATACATATAGTCCATTAGATTATTTATGAGAATATAGAGAAAATAATTATTGCAATGCTGTAGTATTGTGGTATTGAAAGTAGAGCAATGAGAAAGAGAAACGTAAGGCCGCATGCACATGAAAGAGTGTGCAGCCCAAAGCTGTTCTGATAGGGGTTAAATTGTTTTTGGCTGGAGAACTTGTTTAATTGTGCACAGTGCATGACAATGTATAGAGATCAGCCATTAACATCTAGACTGAAGCTGACAGCAAGCAGAGATCTTAAAAAAAATAAAGTTAGAGAAAACTGAAATACTAAATTATCAAATTAAGATTACATAGAAGACAATAAATAACATACCTCTTACTGTAAATCATGAAAATAACACAAGTGACCAAAGAGGGAGTAGGCTAGTAATGGGAACAGTGGTGCAGGGTTAATATGAAAATGTTCAATATGTGACAATATGCAGGAAAATTCTGGAGCAGTACTATGCTGTGCTGCTTTCCAGCTGTTAGGTAAATTAAGGTCAATGAATGTAAATCACTATTTAAACACTAAAAAGGATAAGACTTCGCCATAGGGAAGCGGCACTGAACTGGAAACACTAATGCGTTCCCGCCAGCACCGCCCTGTAATCTGCTTAATAATTGAGCTTGTTGGAGACAGGCAGGGTTTTATAGCTGAGGGGGCAGGAGAAGACAAGTCCTGGTCAATCAATGACTAAAACAGAGAATATGACTGGTCAAGGGTTGCCAGTTGTCCATAAATTCCTAGACAGTCCCTTAAAAATAGGACACTTTATTCCTAGTGTCTGTAAAAATTGTCTGATGTTTTGGAGAAGCTTGTGCAGATTATTGTGATTATCATTTTACAGTTCATGGTAAATGCTGCTATGTTGTGTTCATATCATTGTCTGCGCTATAGCCATGTATCACTTAATAGTAAATGGGTTATGATTCATAAAAAGGCTAATTTTTTTTTTTTTTTTTACACAGGTCCTCTGTTCTAGCCCAGTGGTCACAAGTTTTTGATGTCTCACTTGTGCTTAGGTTATCACTGTTCGTCACATACTGTTTGTATATAGTATACATTTGTATACAAATGTCTTTCACTAGGGACATCTTGTTTTTGTCTATTGCTAGAATTACAGGGTTACACATTATGCCAGAACTACTGTTCTAGGTGTGGTAAAACGAAATATACAGCTATTCGAAGTGACTATCCCCCCTTCCCAGCAACTGCTACATCTGTATATACTGGAAATACACAATGTGTACAGTACAGACTTGCTTACAGCATTACCAGGGAGAACTTTAGAACCCGTTTTCTACTAAAAGAAAGCAAAATAAGTTAAAGGTATATACAAACACTTTCACCAAACACCCACCTACACAGTAGTTTAGGGAGGAAAATAAAAACTGTAAGATGCACCAAGTTAGCTTCTGGGTAACACAATTTCCTGGGAATGGACCACAAACCGTTCAGGCCTTAGAGGAAAATAAAGCTGCTAAACCTGTTTGTCATAATCCACAGGTCCTTCTATGGTGATGTCACCAGTGAGTTACAGACATACACTTTTGAGAAAACGTAAGTATAACATCTCTGAATTCTATGATTTTACGTATGAGGACATAATTAGAAGACAGGTTTATAGAAAGTGTTAAAGGGAGTCTGTCACCAGGCTGAGACCTATTAAACCAGTAACACAGATTGATCAGGCTCACTGATTGTAATGCTTTTTTCCCACTGAAAATTTATGCCTCTGTTGCCAATATGCAATTGAGCAATCTGGAGCACTGAGGGCAGCTCCAAAACTACGCCCCACACTGTCCAGGAATGCACTCCTCCCTTCTTTCAGTGACAGGGCCAAAGAGCTAAAGCTGAAATCTCTCCTGGTCCTGTCACTCAAAGAAGGAAGGGGTGAAGGAAGGCATATTAGAGCAATGTGGGGCGTAGCAACAGGGCCGCCCTCGCTGCTCCAGATCACTCATTTGCATATTCTGAAATAAATGAATATCTTGGCAATAGAGGCACAATTTTTCATGGGAAAAAAAGCGTTAGAATAAGGTGAGCCTGACCTATATGACTAGTTTAATATGCGTCACCCTGGTGACAGATTCCCTTTAACATTAGGTAAATACAACCACATGAGATCACCACAACAAATTACATAGTGTCATAATTTAACCACTTCAGTACCGGGCCAATTTCCGGTCCAGGACCAGACACATTTTCGGGTTTTTTTTTTTTGTATGTGTGGTTTTGAGGGTTGTAACATTTTTATCATTTGGGTTATTCAACTAATTTCTGTGTCTTTTTTCGGTGACAAATAGGACTTTATTTTTATGCTGTTTTTATTTCTGAATGTGTTTTCATTTTATTTATATATCTGGGAAAATATAACCAAAGGAGAAGGGAAAACGTGTCTGTTTTTAACTTTTTTTTTTTTAATTTAATAACACAAAGTGCTACTAAAAAACTTTATAAAATAGTTTTTCATCTCTATTACGGTAATTTTTATTTTTTATAGTGTATGGGGGGTGGGGCTACATATAAGGTCATAATAGACCTTTAGGGACATCTGATTACCTTTCTTTTGTGAGGGAGGCTGATTTCTCCTGTAACTGGGGCTGGTACATTTAGCCCCAGTTGCAGGAGGAATACAGACTCCTGCACCTTACTTACAGAGCTGATCTGGGTCCTGTAGGACCCAGAAGCTCTTACAGACACTGATCCCGGCGGATCATGTGACCGCCGGGTCAGAGGGGAGCCGCAACATAGCGGCGCCCATAGCGGTGTAAACAGCGCTCATTGAGCGCTGTATACACAATGACCGGGAAGGTAATACACCTTCCCTTCCTTCTCTCTGGGATCTCCGGCTGAAGTTACAGCCGGCTCCCCTTTCAGCAACTGCACGATTTCGTGCAGTTGCTGAGTTCTGCTTGGACGCACCGGTACGTCCTTGCAGAACAAGACAACCACCCCTAGGACGTATAAAGTCTATGGGCGGTACAGAAGTGGTTAAGAAACCATAGGAATTAAAGTGTACATAAACTTTAGATTTTTTGGCATTTGTGTCATTACTAAATGTTGTTATATATTTAATGAACTATAGCTTCTTTTCTGTTATATCCTACACTGAAATCCACTTTGTTTCTCTATTGCAGTGGGACACTTCAAATAGTTACTGGTCAGGCATCATGAAACTTAGAACAGTTTTGGTGTCATATGAAAGATGAGACTCAGTTTTTATATGACACCAATATTGCAGTTTTGTCTGCATTATTTCCAGGGATAATCCCCAGTTCAAAACATCCTCGGGATTGTTAGATTTATATGCACAGCTGCTCCCAATCCCAATTGTCTTTTCAACTGTCTCCACAGTGGTGGAGGGGTGACAATATTAGCTTGTGTTGCAGACACAGGACCTAGACACCTCACAGTAATTGATTCAACCATGAACTCCTGGGGGGCGTGGCTAGCGTGAGTACGGAGCGGCAGCATGTGAGCTGAGCTCCAACGAGGAATCCTATAATCCTGCCGATATCCTGCTTGTGTCCGGGCTCTGGTGACCGCTGAACACCCCATCTTCTCCTGCGCTTCTCCTGAGCTTCTCCTGCACGGGTCTTCGGTCCGGTGGCTGTCCTGAACATCGCGGCAGCTGTGCCGGGCTGTGGAGATCCATGTGAGCGGTGAGCTGTGGCGGCCATCTTGCCCGCGTGGTGGGTCTGCGGTGACCGGCTGTGTAGCTTGCCTGGGCTCTGCTGTGGATCTGCGGTGGAGCGCTGGGTGACAGGAGACTGGAGCTGCCGGCCTGAGTGCCCTGGGCCTCTACTTTGGGGTACCTACCCACAGAAACAAACTGGCCCTCTGATAACACCTCCTGGCAGCTGATGTGCCATGTCTTGGTCCTCTGCTACTATCTACAGGCTGTATTGTGGACATTGCTAGATACAGTCCCTCTGATAACACCTACTGGCCAGCATGGTAGATGCCACTATGGACTGACCCTCTGATAACACCTATTGGCTGCTTTGTCTGGCGAGTGAGTACTGTATCCTGATCCTCTGTTGCTGTCTATTGGTTACATCGTGGACGCTGCTGGGAGCTGCTCCTCTGATAACACCTACTGGCCGTGTGGTGGATGCTGCTGCAGACTGACTCTCGGATGGCACCTGTTTGCTGTTTTGTCTGGCAAGTCAATACTGTATCCTGATCCTCTGTTACTATTTATTGGCCGCATCGTGGACACTGCTGGGGGCCGTCCCTCTGATAACACCTGTTGGCTGCATGGTGGATGCCGCTATAGCCTGACCCTCTGATAACACCTATTGGCTGATTTATCTGGCTATTGAGTACTGCATCCTAATCCTCTGATACTACCTACTGGCTGCTTGGTGGTCACTGTTGTTGTCTTGCCATGAGTCGCCAGTCTAAAGGATCAGCTTCTGAACGTCTCCGGGGATTTGCCAGGGAGCAGCCGCAGCGCAGCCCGCCGGCACCGGATCCACCGTCGGCGGCATCTCCTGCTCGGGATGCGGAGCCCACGTTGCGACAGGTCACGACTCGGTTGCTTGAGGCGATCCAGTCCAGCACCTCGTCCCTCACAGGTAAAATTGAGGAAGTCAAGATTGATGTGGGCCTTTTGCGTCAAGATTTTCAGACCTTACGGGGTCGAGTGAAGGAGGTGGAGGATCGCATCTCTCTCTTAGAGGATAATTCAGCCCCAGTACCGGCGAGGCTAACTGCACTGGAGAGATCGGCTGAGTTGTGGACGCAGAGAGCGGATGATCTTGAGAACAGACTCCGTCGCAACAACCTGCGCATTCTTGGCTTGCCGGAACGGTCAGAAGGGGCTAATCCGTGTGAGTTTATGGAGAGGTGGTTGAAAGAAACCCTACCGGAAGCCAAGTTTTCTCCTGCCTTTGCCGTGGAAAGGGCCCATCGAGTTCCTGCCAGACCGCCCCCTCAGGGTGCCCCTCCGAGGCCGCTGTTGGCCCGTCTTCTCAGCAGTGGGGATCGAGATGCAGCGCTGCGGGCAGCACGTCAACTTGGAGAGATTAAATTCAACAGTTCATCCATCTCCATTTTTCCCGACTTTTCTGCGTCACTCCAGAAGACTCGTGCCACTTTCGTCAATGTCAAACGTCGACTGCGGGAAAGTTCCATTCATTACTCCGTGGCATATCCTGCACAGCTCCGTGTGATCCATGAGGAGAGGGTTATTTTCTTCATCCCCGCAGGAGGCGGAAGACTGGCTGAACCTACTGCCTCGACCTCCCAGACGGTAACAGGGTATATGATGACTGGTAGGAGGCCCCCAGTGGCCCAGCCCACACTAATGACTGTTATTATTGCTTGCTGTTGCCTATGGACTTTTTATGGGTGTTTGGCTGCCCCATGGGCACCGGCCAAGAATTTTTCTGTTCAGGGTCCCTTTGGAGATTCACATTATAGTGATAGTTTATTGCTTGTGCTTTTCACTTTTCTTTTTTAGTTTGAAGATAGTGCCCTATTACCATACCATCTTGGGTGCACTACTTCCCCCATTTACCAAGTGCCACGTATTGTGTAGGAGCAATCTTAGACTCCTTACTAATAGTTGGAATACCCCTTATGGGTTTCCAGTTTTGGTTGAATTATTGCTGCAAGTCCTTTTTTCAGTTTAACGGTCCGGTGGGGAGGTTAATGGTGGGGGTCGGAGGGAACCTCTCATTCTTAGCGTATAATGTGATTGTATGGTGTTATGGCGACCCTTAAAGTATGCTCTTGGAATATACGGGGTATGGGCGGTGTGGAGAAAAGCTCTACTATTTTTTCCCACCTTAGACAATACAACCCTGATTTGGTGTGCTTGCAGGAGACACATCTAGCACCTGATACGACCAGATACATACAAAAACCCTGGGTCCAGTGGGCCCTGCACTCCACTCATACTTCTTTCTCTAGAGGGGTGTCCCTCCTGGTTCACCGCAGGCTCCGCTGGGAGCCGGGCCTTACTGTTAGGGACCCTGATGGGCGTTATGTGTTTGTGCAGGCCTGGATAGATTCTAAACTTTGTCATCCTAGGACTTTATTTGCCACCTGCACCTGACTTTTCAGTTTTACATGAAGCAGCCCACTTTGCGGCTAAATTTCCTGCCGCTACAGTGGTTTGCATGGGGGATCTTAATAAATTAATGGATGCTTTCCTAGATAGATTAAATGTAGGTGCTCCTGCCCCTTCTGGTGCTCACCCTACCCCCCTGGCCCAGCTTGTACAGGAAATGGGTTGGCATGATCTCTGGCATCTTAAATATCCACAGGCCCTGGTGTTCTCCTGTCATTCTGCCACTCATCACTCTCTGTCCCGTATTGATCATGCACTAGGCAATATTAAGGCATGTTCCCTTTTGCTTAACATCTCATATTTGCCCAGGGCAACGTCTGACCATTCTCCGTTGCTGCTGGAATTTGGGGATACTGACCTCTCTAGACCTTCTCATAACTGGCGTATTCACCCCTTTTGGCTTAAGCTGATAGCAGTGCATGACCGTATTCTGGATCCGTTGCAAGCCTTCTTAGATATTAATTCCCCTACCGCCACACCTACTATCTTATGGGAAACTATGAAAGCATATTTGAGGGGATGTCTCAAATCCTCTATTTCATACATTAAAAGAGAATCGTCTTCCCTTGAGAGAGACTTAGCTGAAAAATGTGCATTGTTGGAAGCCGCGTATATAGCTAATCCTACTGATGACTCCAGAACTGAGTGGCTTCAACTGGGTAGGCAATATCTACATGTTCTACATGAAAAGGCCCGCAGGTCTCAATTTTTCACTAAACAACGATTTTATGAGTTGGGTAATCAGTCTAGTAGCCTTTTAGCCCATCTTATCCATTATAACACAGCCTCTCCAGCAATTTTGAGAATTAATTCGGTGGACGGAGATGCCCTATCTGATAGTGCGGCCATCCGTGACCGTTTTCATCAATATTTCTCGACCCTCTACCAATCTCAGTTACATGCACCTACTCAGGATATTGTCCAGTATTTGGCAGATGTTTCCTTTCCAACCCTGACAAATGAACAACGGGAGTTTCTGGACTCTCCCCTTAGACTGGAGGAATTATCTGACGCATTGGTGGACATGGCCAAAGGGAAATCACCGGGCCCGGATGGTATTCCGGTTGAGGTATATGTACAATATCAGGATAAACTGCTCCCTGTCTTATTGAAATGTTATCAGGATGCATTTGTGGCCCGCACTCTGCCGGATTCTTTCTATGATGCTAATATTGTTCTCCTTCTTAAACCAGATAGGGATCCGTTGGATTGTGGGTCATATAGACCTATTTCTCTCCTTAACATCGATTATAAATTACTTACTAAAATTCTCGCTAAGAGGTTGAATACTGTAGTTTTGGATTTAATTCACTCAGACCAAACGGGCTTCATGCCCGGCAAATCTACTTCTGATAACCTTAGACGGGTCCAGGTGGTTTCTCAGATAGGGGCTGCTCTTAAACAGGATTGGGCGGTGGCTTCCCTTGATGCCACTAAGGCATTTGATTTGGTGGAATGGCCATTTTTGCTTCAGGTTCTGAGGTGTTTCGGTTTTGGGGAATTGTTTATTGCTTGGATTATGCTCCTTTATCAATCCCCTAGAGCTGCACTCTCCATTAATGGTGCGCTATCCCCGTATTTCACTCTTTCTAGGGGAACTCGCTAGGGATGTCCGTTGTCTCCATTACTCTTTGCATTGGCGATAGAGCCTCTTGCTATTATCCTTAGGACAGACCCGGTTTACAAGGGAGTGATTATTGGCACTAAGGAGGAACGGACAGCCCTTTATGCAGACGACCTCCTATTATTTATGTCTGACCCTGCTCATACACTCCCTAGAGCTATGGCAATAATCGATAAATTTGGTATATACTCTGGTCTACGGATAAATTGGGCCAAATCATCATATATGCCCCTTTTTAGACAATCACCGGGAAATATGGGAGAATATATTTGTGGCCTGAAGGTTGTAGATGCCTGTAAATACTTAGGGATCCATATTTCCAATGATCATAGACAATTCCTGAGTTTAAATATATATCCACTGCTTGGTCATTTTCGGGCTAAATTTCGGGTGTGGGGGGCTTTACCCCTGTCCGTTGCAGGGCGGATTAATCTTATTAAAATGGTGGTCCTCCCCAAATGTTTGTATATTTTAGAACATGTAGCTGTGTCCGTACCACAGAAGTTCTTTAAGCAATTGGATTCCATACTTATTCCCTTTATATGGGGCAGTTCGAGGTCTAAATTACGTTTCTCCACATTGCAGCGACCTAAAGCTATGGGCGGGATGGCTCTTCCTGATATATTTTTATATTATCTTGCCGGTCAACTTCAATATCTTAGGTCCTGGTTGTTGGCGGATCCTCTGCCTGGCCCTGAGGCACATTTAGCATATCATCTACATATACCCAACCTATGGCCGGTTTTGGAACACCCACACCTGTATAGAGGTAGCTTGCTCCCCATATATTGGCAATACAGGTCTGGCAGCGAGCTAAGCGGGTGGCGGCTTATACTGGAGTCCCTACTGAAACTCCGATATGGGATAACCCAGGTTTGACCGAATTATATGCCCTTCCGGATGCACGGAGTTGGAAACAGTTTGGAGTTACGTCCCTGGCTGATATTTATGATCAGGGCGCATTCCACTCTTTCGACTCTTTGAGTACCCAATTTGGTATCCCTCGAACTCAATTTTTCAGGTTTCTCCAAATTAGACATGCCATGTCCACACAGTTTCCTCCACCGGCTGTCAGCATTTCCACATATCCCCTTATAGGGGTGCTCAGGTCTCAAGGTCCCCAGGGCCTTATCTCAGCATTGTATGCCCATCTTATACAGGTCAGGATGTCTCGTCTGGAAGCTCTGGCTCTAACGAAATGGCGCACTCTTATCCCTGCTCTCACAGACGAGACATTTTCTGACCTTTTGGAGTCGGCACAGTTTGTCTCCCCAGCCACTAATAATAAGCTTATACAAGTAAACATTTTGAATCAGTTACTTGACCCCTGCACGTCTGCATAAAATGGGACAGCTACAACATCCTGGATGTTTACGGTGCACTGCTAGATATTGTGATTTTTGGCATATGATATGGGAGTGTCCTATAATTAAAGCATTTTGGACTGAGGTCGTGAACTTATTATCAGACATACTGGGGACCCCAATTCCATGTTCGCCTGAAATTTGTTTGTTTGGTATCCTGGACGAGGAAATATGGCCCCATCATACTCACACCTTTTTGCGAGAATCCCTTTTCCTAGCCAGGAAGGCTATTGCCTTGCGCTGGATGGATCCCCGCCCCTCCTCCCTATTCATGTGGAGGAAACTGGTAAATTCCATTATCCCATATAATAAAATAGTATATAAAGGCAGAGGTTGCCCTGAAAAATTTCGAAAGGTTTGGGGCTTTTGGTGTGACTCACCTCTGACTCTATACACAGCCCCATCATTTCGTAATGCCCTGCACACACTCACTGCTTAGATGCAGAAAGGAGTGTCCAGTTTGAGTTGTATAGTATTTTCCTTATTATCTACTGAGTCTCCCTGGAGTTCCGCCATAGGAAGTATTTATTAGGATATCTTGTTGTATATGTGTGGGGTTTTTGTATATGCCTTTGCTCCCTACAGGTTGATTTGGACTCTGTGTTTCTTTCGGCTTCCTTGCCTGGATTCTCTCCTGGACGATTTGTATCTGATATTTACATCTACCATGGACTATGCAGCACTGTTTTGGTTCTTTTTGTCTAGTTTCTGCTATGTCTCTGTACAACTTTTAGAATATGTCCTTTGTTATTCCCTTTTAAGTTTGTACTATTGATGTGTAATTTGTTGTACGATTGTTCAATAAACCGAGTTTAAAAAAAAAACAAAAACCATGAACTCCTCTGTATACCAAAGTATTCTAGAGTCAAATATGAGGCCATCTACCCAACAGCTAAAGCTTGGCTGAAGATGGGTCATGCAACACGATAATGGTTCCAAGAACTCCAGCAAACCTACAACAGAATGGCTGAAAAAGAGAAGTATCAAGGTGTTGCAGTGCCCCAGTCAAAGTCCAGCCTTCAACCCAATTAAATGCTAGAGCAGAACCTTAAGGCTGAGGTCCACATTGCAGAAAAACAGATTTTTTTTGTCGCAGATTTTGCTGCATTTTTTTTTTTTTTTTTAGCCAAAGCCGAGAATGGCTACAAAAGGAATGGGAAATATATAGGCAGTACTTATACCTTATGCTCAATCCACTCCTGGCTTTGGCTCAAAAAAACGCAGCAAAATCTGCAACAAAAAAAAAAAAAACACTTCATTTCCACAACATGGGCCCTCAGACTATGGCCCCAAGTAGTGAAACACAGCAAAAAAAAAAAAAAAAAAAAAAAAAAAAACACGCTGTAGAAAAAAAATGCAGCGGAAACTGATCACTTTTTTTTCCTCAGCGTTTTCCTCTGCGGACTTTTTACCCTTATTATACCTATACAGAAAACTATGCAGGTACTGTAAAACATAGCGTTTTTGCAACGTGGGGCCCCAGCCTAAAGAGGTTTTCTTACTACATACACTTATCCCCTAACTGATATCAGGTACCCATCGAGGTCACAAAGATAAATCAGATAATTTCTATATAGTGGTAAATACTATGATACATCAGTGATGATTACAGGGGATGGGCTGACTTGATCTCCCTGCCATTTCCATCTCACCTTTGTATACTTCTGTATGGGCACATTCATTACAGTGCAGTTTCATTCCCCTTGTTGCAGAAGTAGGAAACACACAAAAGAACCTAAGCGAGTTGAGCGGCTGTCTGCTTGGATTAGAGGAGATTGCAGGAACATTATATAATCGTGCTTGGAGGATCTGCGTGGTCCAGGAAGGGTTAAGTGGCTTCTCATTACATCTGCACCACATCACTGTCTCTGGGGTAAGCTGTCCTACAGTTATTGTCTTGGTATAAGGCACATTAATACTTACACTGCTGGAGGTTTTTGGAGAACACGGAGCCCATATCTCTGGCCTAGGCTGCAGCAGTGAACGTGTACAATAATCATGTCATCTGATATACAACCAGCAGTATGGACACTGCAGGCACACACTGTCTGACATACATGACCTATGTGTCCTTGTCAGGAATTGCAGTAGGCTATACTGATATGGGTGTGTTCACCATAGGAGTAAATCATCTTCCCCAAAGTTTCTCCCTACAATATAGGCCAGCAGCAGACCCATATTGCTCATTAAAGTGCCCTATGACCAGTCATATTCTTCAACATACACCTTGTCACACTTCCTCAATCAGCCCTCACAGTCTTATTGCTAACCCTGATCTTCGCTTCCTCCCCATGGACATTGTCTTCTGTAGATCACTAAGCTTTGCAGCTATGACGCAATAATACAGAGCAGTCCAACCAAAGCTCCAACATAAAGCAATGGCAGGCTGGGGGCATCACTAAAACCCCTGCTTACAGATTGTCTACATATTTCCAGCCGATTCTAGAGGTATCAAGTCACAAAAGGTTAATGTCCAAAACAACGTTCTCTCTCTTTTTCGCTATGTTCACATCTAACTCGGGATGTACATTATTCTGGTCCATCGGATTACCAGATCAACGGCCTAACGGACCACTAGAGCTCAATGGAGAAGATCTATCAAAGGAACAGCATGGACAGAACAGAAGGGTGTGAGTGTCACTGGGAGATTTATCATGCAAACATTTGGTTGGATGATCAAAAGAAACATTTAATTTTCATATAGCGGAAATATAACCTGATAACTGGTCCACATATAGCTGAAAAAAAAAATTGATAACTGGTCCACATGGGACAAAAATTATTGGATGATGTCCATCAAACAACTATAAACTATAAAGGTCACAAAGGCTTGTGGGTCATAAAATAAATTCACATATGTACATACTATTCACAAAGTCCGGAGGCTTCTATGTGTACATTAGATGGCACAACCTGCCTCTCCCTTCTATTCTCCTTGTTGCAGTGAATCTTGGACTAGACCCATGTTTGACGACGTCTTTGTATGTTCATGGAGTCCAATTACATGGAGGCTGCGTCGAATGATGGCAGAGTTTAGGTCCCATAAGAATTCCAGAAAATAGCCTTTCAGAAGTTCTTCCATAGGTATAAACTCTAGAACCTGCTGAGAAGCAGAACTGACAAGCTGGTCTACCAGCTGTTTTAACTGGTGAAGGTGCTGGAGTACAGGGCTGGGAAGCGGCTGGTAACCACAGCACAGCAGTACAGCATTAGTGCCATAGGTTAGACTGCTGGTGGGACATGAAAAGCTGATTATTTGAAAGCAATGGCATAGTATGTACACAATGCCAGATGTAAAGCGGGTAAGTGAGGACAGGACTGGTAGGAGGAAAGAATCACCTGTCTGTAACTGCTGAAAAGCCTGCAGAATCAAGGAAATGAGCTGCTGCTGGTAGGCTGGATCTCCATCATGAAGGAGAGAGATTGGCTGCTGTGGAGGGGGACACTCCAAGAATGCTGAAGACAACTGTCTCTGGTGAAGAACCTCAAACACTGAATAAGCCCCACAAACAAGTATATGATGCCCACTTTCTGTTAGCTCTAACAATGATGACACTACATCTACTGCAGGCTGAAGGGAGCAGGAAGAGCAGGAGAGTGATGGCAGAAAGCTGATGGATCCTTCTTCAGAACATCCCTCAATGGTTTCATTGTATTTGTTTAGAAGTTCACAGTCACAAAACGAGGAGCTCTGGATTTTTGACAACCGCTTCCCCTGAAGAAAATACCAATCTTCATGTTTCAGCTCAGAGTTGGAGCCTTCCAGAAAGCAGCCTCTACCCAGGTTACCAGCCACATGTTCTTCCAAGAAGGAGCTGAAGTAACCATGAGCAACTTTCTCCAGCCAAGTGAGCGCTTCTAATTGCTTCCTCTCATTGTAAGTATCTGTGCGGCGGTTACGAGTCCCCACCCATCGTGCATTGAAGCTGCAACCAACACGTGACTTTCGGACCAGCCAGTGTTTCCTGGGAATGTATTTGACTTGAAAGCTCTGCAAGTAATAGGAAACAGCAGACTCCCGTAACAAGTTCAGGTGTGACTTGTCTGTCTCATCCATCTGCGAAAAAAGATTCAAGTTTTCCAGAATGGTTTTTGTCTGATGCTCATAAAAATAAGTGCAGCAGTCTTGGTGGCACTGCAGGAACGATGCTGGGATGGAACGATGAGGAAACAAAGATTTTAGTCCAACATCCATCCCCAACTGAGAAATCATTTTCTCTAGATGCCCCTGGATAGCCTCCTTACCTATGTAGTCCAAACATACCACATACACCTCAGAGTTACCTGCCTTGCTGGTGCCAGGTTTTATGAGGTGGACTGTATGGAAGCAACAGTTTAGAAGGTACATTAAATTAACAGAAGAATGCTGGAAAAGAGTGAACATCTTCAAGACAAAGGATCCTCCATGACTGAGTGTTGCCAGACAGGTGACCACCTCACAGTAGTGTAGAGGATAGACCAGCATCTCCTGTTCTCCAGGGTTTCCCTGGCAGTCAAAACTGCCATCTGCTGTAACCAGATGTACAGAGGACATATTACTGATAAACTTCTGTAACCCATCTAGATGCCTGATACTCATGATGTCTCCAGTATTATCTGGGCCAAAGTACCACCAAGGTAAGGTATTAGCAATCAGGCGATCATCAGCAATCATCACCAGACCATCATTGGCCTCATGGTAAGGGTTCAGAGTGTTGGCTACCCAGTTCCAGTCACAGCGCACATCCTGGGTTTTCAGGTAGTGATTGAGGCTGGAAATGAAGGCCCCAGGAGCCTCACATAGGTGCAGGGTGTTCAACTCATAGCTCCAGAGTGCAGTGTTTGGCAGCAGTGGATAAGTATATACAATTTCATGGAACTTACACCATGCTTGAGTGCAGAGTTCGGCATTGGCCTGCCTGCGCACCTCGGGAACAATTCTTCCAGCTTTGTTTGTAAATGACGTGTGTCGGTGCCAGTCATCTAGCTTCTTATCACTCAGTAAGTTCTTCACCTTGTTCAAAGACTCCTTAAGGGAAAGGAAGTGACTGAATTCCTTGTGTTCAGAGCTCAGTATCTCAGAGGCTGAAGGCAGATGCCAGTCGTCCTCCTTTTTATACGTGAAGCGTTTATTGAACAGACTCCGGATCTCAGAAGGGAAGTCACAGCTAAACATGGCTGCCTGATGCCTGTTAGGAACAGCAACAGTATATTAATAACAAATACATGCCCAAGTCCTGCTGTCAACATCCCACACAAACCCTTGAAAATCAACCAACTTAAAAACCCATCCACGTGTCACCCGTCTGAGAACCCATAGACCCGAACAACCACCTATTACTTTCCCAAAAACCCACAGCCTAACAAAATGCCCATTACATCCTTAATCTATAAACCCAACCAGCCATTGTTTCCAACCCATAAATCCGAACATGTGTTACCTCCACAACAACCTACAAACCCCATCACCAGTCACCGCCCTGACAATAGTTAAAGATGATTGGTTAACATCTCCTGGACAGCCTATAAAAATGAACAACTGTCAGCTCTGTGACAACTTCTAATCCCCAGTTATCTCTTGCCACCAACAAAACAACCACTAAACGCTACTGTATTGCTAACAGTCCATTTCCTCCCCAACAAGCACTCATTACCAACCAGCCATTACCTCCCTGACAGTGAATAAACCTGATCAATCATCCATTGTTTCCCAAATATATAAATACGCACATCCCGAACAACCCATAAACCCAGCCACCCATCAACTTTCCAACACATTATACGCCCTGCCAACCTCTTCTATACACAGGGCTGTACAATCTGCTCCTTCTCCTCTGTAGTATACACCGCTATTTCTCTGTGCACCCTACTCCTCCTCATCTATACCCAGCACTGTACACCCCTGCTGCTCCTCTACAAACTGTGCAGTACACCCCCCTCCAACACTTTTATACACCATTCTGCATACCCCACTCCCTCCTCTATACAGTGTTGTATGTCCCAATCCTCCTCCTCTATACACAGTGCTGCACACATCTCCATCTATTCACTGTGTTGTATCCCGCACCCTATACCTGCTATATATCTTTTCCTCAATATCTATAAACAGCATTGTACACCCCACTCCTCTATACAGAATACTGTACAACTCTTTATGATTGTGTATATAAAGTGCTGTACACCTCTTCATCCTCCTCTATACACAGCATTATACATCCCGATATCATTATCTATACACAGTGCTGCACTACCCACTCCGCCTCTATACCTAGTAGTGTACACTTCTTCATCGTTATCTATACACAGTGCTGTACACCCTACTCCTCCTTTATACACAGCGTTGTACACCCCACGCCTGCTCTATACACATAGTATACTCTATGCTCGCTGCTGTTCTCTAAGGTTTGCACGGTCAGGAGACTCACTTCATAACCCGGAAGTTACAGCGCGAAGTCACGTGCGCAGGCACGCTCTTGACGTAACGGTTAGCAGGTGTCTATAACAACGGCAGTCTCATGCCCCGCCTTTTTAATACACTGCTGCTTCAGAAAAGAAGTGAATATGCTGGAGTCTGCAGATTCTAAACCAGGGAAGTGGCTGACACGGGTCCTCCACTAATAGATAGATAGAGATATATCTATATAGACAGATATATCTGTCTATATAAGATATATAGATATATATGTATATACATATGTGAGGAACGCTGGGTCACATAAGCTGTGGGGGCAGTATGTTTTGCAGCACGCCCCCACCCACCCATTAATAAACATATGCCCCACTCAATAGCTATATGGTCGCCTAACCTTCACAACATGCACACAGACATTTGGAAGTCTACAATTTGCTATTTTCTTTCCATGTAGTGAAAGAACTTCAAAAGATGTATAAAAGCCTAGCTATAAGTTCTGGGAACATGAGCAGATGGTGCAGGGTATTTACACACAGCAGGCAGGTGTCGGGGGATAAGGAGTGTGACGAGAGACTAAGGGAGGGGAGGAGGATTTGTGAAGACGGTCACAGACTCTGAGAACATGGCCTGTCTTATGGAAAGCAGGTAAGGCAGTGGTCCCGACAGCTGGGCCCCTCATGCCAACCACGGGAGCAGGCTAGACATCTTCATCAGGACAGGCATGTCCCTTGTAAGTGGAGCAGCCCTGGCAGATCCTGTTCAGCACCATGGACAGAGCCTTACTTTTCCATATGTCCGGTGAAGGCAGGTCCACCTGACTGTCCACATGTGACCCAACCTACTAGCACTCAGTTATAGGGACTTTCTGAATGGTACATTTTATGCATGGCACTAAGAAAGTTGAGAAGAAGGATCTGAGACACCTGAGAGGGCAGATGGAAAGCAGAGCCGACCACGCATTCATTATAAATGACAGCAGGCACACAGATGATGGGAGTGATATACTCAACAAATATCCTACATAGCAATCCAACAAGCAGCACCAGCTTGTCTATTTTTACATTTCTTTATTATGTTTTTCAATAGCAAAAATATATTTACATCGATAGAAAAAGGAAACCAATCCTTCATTAAGCCCCCTCAAAAAGGACCTCCCCCTCCACCCTTGCCCGACTACCGCACCTGCCCCCAGAGAGAAAGAGAAATATGTAAAAAAAAGGATTATATAACTATGTACTTGAATTTTATAACATGTTATTTTGTAGTATTTCCAAGTTTATTCTCCCATTAAGACTATAGATTTTAACATTTTGAGAATTGACCTTTATCCTCATAATATCTGAGATTATGAATCTATTTGTTTCCCTGGCTCAAGCTACAAATTCTGCTAGGGCACTAGTTTTCCAATTAGCACAGATTACTCTATTTGGCAGCACTGACTCCCATATGACTCCTGAGAATGATATCTATTGGACCACAGAGTATAATTTTGGCCTAATAGATAAGCAGTTTGGAGTAGTGCCCCAATAAGTGAACAAGATGAGCAGTCAGTCTCCTATATCTTGGGCACCAGAAATCAATCCTAGGACTTAAATGGTTACTAGTTTTTTAACTAACTTTGTATAAATTAATAGTACATGTGAATATAAGAAACTTTGTGTAATATTTTGTGGACCCACTTTGCCACCTAACCAGTCTGGCTTTGCACCACTCCTAAGGGTGTTGTCTAAGTAGCCTCCTTGGTATTCATCTTTTAAACCCCATAAGGGATCTGGGCTTGAGATGGGCGAACCGATTCATCACATATCAGATTCAACCCGAATATTCCAAATTGTTTGGTTGTTAACAAAACCGAACAAATGCCGATTTGTCTCAGACAAACAAAAATGGCCACCGCCATGTGTCGAGACGGAAATACAGAAGAAACGTGTGTATGAGTCACTGTGTGACATTCTAGCACCACCTGACAGCAGCTGACAGCATCTTAGCCAATAGACAGCGGTGGGTGGACACCTTACAGTGCTGTAAACTATAACACAAGTCTTTACAGTAATGGTAGATAGATGTAGGATCTGTGTTTCATCTCACTGCATCATGCAGAGCACTCAATTCTTAAACGCTAACAATTGCAAGCAATATTTAGGAATAGGAGAAAAATTTTGTCAGATATAATCAATTACAGGCAGCTTAGTGATAGAAAATATAGATAGGAGTGAGGGAGCAGACCTGTGCTGCTGTATACAGAGTGTTTAAACATATTTTATACTGATAGTCAGTCCTGACACTCCTGCTAGTGAAACATCTTTTAAGGGTTTATTTGGGCAAGAGTTTTTTTCCATTAAATACATACAAACTGCTGTTCTAACTGCAAAGGGCTGATTCCTCCTGTTCAAATTTTAAAAAATATACATTATTTAAGCATTTTTTTTTGTTCACCCAGTATACAGTCAAACAACCTGCGCTAATCTGCAAAAAAAACCTGTTATTTATTTAATGGATTTTTTTTCTCCTCTGCTAATACTGAGTGTTAATCTGAAAAAATATTTAATTAAGAGTTTTGTTTTGCTGCTTCTCGAACTCATATATGCAGGATTGCAGCCTGTGGCCATTTAAAAAAAAATCCATTATTTAAGCTGTTGATTGTCGTTCATCCGTTATAGAGTTTAACACTGTTAGTCTGTGCTAATCTGAAAAAAAAACATTAGTTAAGTGGTGTTTTGATTGTTCTTCATTTAATATACAGTCTAACAGTCTGCGCTAATAAAAAAAACCTGTTATTTAAAGCTGACTTTTCTTGAAGTACTTGTATGTAGAAAGGAGGGGGATGAGGAAACATGCATGCAAGTACTAACAGCTAGAATGTGAGTGGCAACAGCAAAACTACTTCTGTTCTTGGTGGCACTGCCAGTAGCCACAGTATTGTTGTACTTCCTGAGAATGAAGATGAAGTTTTTGATTACTTAGCTTGCTCATCTCAGTCACAGGAGGATAATGAATCTGAGAGTGATGTGATCTTGAAGTCAGGCTTTTGTGTGATCCTCCTCATCCTACATAACAAGTAATTTACTGCAGGGCGTTTCTGAACTGTCAACCATGTCTCCTTCATATTCTTCTCTGACACAGACCTCTGGTAGTGATGTGGCACCTGCTGAGAAATGTATTTCTTCTAGTCAGAGCAGTCTTCCTCCTCTTTTTGATGAGATGGATAAGAACAGTCAGCATTGTGTGCAAGCATAGGAGGAATACATGACTGTTGGTGGTGGAGGTAGTAGTGGCAGGGGGTATGGTATTACTAGTGGTAGTTGTTCTAATAAAGGAGCTAGGGGGAAATCTGGAAGTAGAAATTATGAACGTGTTCAGGAATCCTATGGCCATGATGTGTCAGAAAAAAGCAGGGAAGATGATAATATTACCAAGGATGATAATTCTTTTGTGGATAAGATCTGGCAACCAGTTCAAGGTGACATTGGACGAAGATGGTTGTGACAGTGGTAATAGTAACAATTCCAGCCAATGCACAGGCCCAACATCCGAAAAGCTTACCTGGGGCAGACCTAGGGGAGGCTCACAGTGTAGGGGTGGTGGCAGACATGTTTCTGCTGCTGCTGGTGTTGGCAGCAACAACTACACAGGGTCATCTCCAGTGTGGGAATTTTTTTGTACATTGCCAAAAGATTAATCCATTGGCAATATGCAAGATCTTCAAAAAGAATCTTAGCTGTGGCCATGCAGGAACAAATGTAGGAATGACCTCTCTACATACTCACATGAAAAGACATATTTGGCAAAAGAGACTTGGAAGTGGCACTGGCAGGGGAAGTGAGCAAGACTGTTCTACTCCTTCTCCATCAGTCATTCATAAGGGAATGTGTGTGTAGGATGCTGCAATATGTGCCCATTCATCCAGAGGTTCTGCAACGTAACTTGCACCTGGTTAAGCTGCTGGCAGTACAGTTGCTGTCGTTTCACTTAGTGGATTCCACTGCATTTCGCCAACTGATGACATACGCTCAGTGGAGGATACCTAACTGCCATTATTTCTTAGTAAAGCTGTCCCTGCTTTATTCCACTATGTTTTGGAGAATGTGGGCCTATCCTTGGGTATGTCAGTCTGGGGAAAGGTGCATACCACTGTCGACACATGGAACAGCAATTATGGACAAGTAAAATACATGGCTTTCAGGGGACACAGTACAGAAATGCAACAAGACCAGGTGCTAGTTCCACCTCGTTTGTGCAGGCCTGGTTCCGACACCATGCAGGGCCCATCCACCTTCGCTGGATCCTCCTCTCTGGACAGTTTGTCACCATCTTCACCAGGGCAAGTCATTGCTTCCACACCTCCTCCTGACCCTTGAATCTGGCTCCTAGCCAACTCCAACTGGGCAGCGTTGCCAGCAACAATGGCACAAATATTATGGCTGCACTGCAGTTAGCACAAATAACACATCATCACTAAATGATGCATATATTTAATCTGGTGGTTTTCTGCTTTATTAACCTGTATAGTGGCTTAAAGGATGTGCTCCTCATGGCCAGAAAAGTCCCTGCACATTTCAAATATTCTTATGTTGCAGAAAACACCCTGCTCAATTTGCAGAGATAAAACTGTCTTTGCATTGCCTTATCTCCAACGTTCCAACTCAGTTAAACTCAACCTTAAACGTGCTGGAGCATCTGTGTGAGCAGTAGAAGGCAGTGAGGCTCATGAGGGAAGTGTGTTGGCTTCTCAAGCCCTTTGAAGAGGCCACCAAATTTGTAAGCAGGGAAGCTGCAGCATCAGCGATGTAATCCCTTTATTATATACCTTGTAGGAAACATTTATACTTATGTAAAGAGGGACGGAAGAGGAGGAACAGTCAATGTTATCACCCTGGATTGATGGAGGAGGATGAGAATCAGGGTCATTATGGTGGAGGAACTGGGACTCCTAGACTGGAAGAGGAGGATGTAGTGGGGGCCTTTGATGTGTCACACACACAGCCAGGGTGGGAGGCTCATACCTAGAGTGCACCTATTTTCCAGCAGATAACTTTGACCTCATGGAATTCTGGGCCAGTAGGTTAAAGCATTGGAAGGAGCTGGTCCAGTTTGCCATGGAAGTTTTATCATGTCCGGCCTCAAGCGAGAGGTTATTCAGTGCTGTCAGTAGCGTTGTAACACCTAGAGGGACGAAACTGTCAATAGCTAGTGTGGGAAAAAAATTACTTTTGTCTGAAGATTTTCCTGCACCTCAGGCTTTCCCCCCCAAAAAAAGGTTAATTTTTGGAGCATTTTAAATGTTAAAATGCATAAAAGTTTATGGTTAAACTTGGAGTTTGTATCCATTGTTTACCATCTGTTTTTCCATAGATATACATGTCACTTTCATGTTGACATAACTTCGGCTGTGCTTGACTTAGAGAGGTAGAATTTGGATAGATAGGTTCCTAGGAGCCCTGAGAATGTTATACACAATGTTTTAAGCAAATTTAAGGTGTGGCTTATATCAAACTTGTTTGACCCTAAACAGATTGAGCACCCAAGCCACTTGAAACTAAACAAGTTTTGAAAGATTCGCCCATATCTAATTTGGACTTCACTGTGGGGAGGCTACTAGATCGCTTTGTTTTCACAGTGTTCCTGATGTAGATGGAAGCTGGCCAGGGGCCAGAGAGACATTGTTGTACAGCACTGAAGGGCAAGTGAAAATATGATTAGATACAGGTCAAGTAGGTGGTAACAGATATCAGACAGATCAGTTTGAACAGACAAATACAGAGGGAGAACACAGGACAATGGTCAATGCTTGGGAAAACAGTCATAATGCAAGAAAAAGCAACAGATACCCTCACAGGAACAAGCTAAGCTGTGAACCTATGTTGCTCAAGCAAGATGTAGTTGGTGAAGCAGACCTTTATTCACACTGTCCGGTAGAAATTGGTTGGGGATGGATCACAGGTGTGGCTTTTTTGTTTGCAGGGATCAATAGCCTATGGGCTGACCCAGTTGCATCATCAGCAGAAATAAATGCATAGTAGTATGAAGGGGCAGGAACTTTTGACTACAGGTCAAATGACTCAGATTACACATCTATAGAAGTCTATGGAGAGTAGAGGAGGAAGGAAATTTAGGAGATAAGAGAAGAAACACAGGCTTAGTCTGATGCTGGAGCTAAATAGGATATTTCTATCAGAATCATAGTACTTTAAATTAGTGCTGATCAATAAATAAATATACATAGTACATAAATAAATAAATAAATATACATAAATACATAAACATCAATATATTTTAAATATACTTTTGCTTATTGTGCCTTGTGATAACAAGTCCTACTGTATATCCTATGATCTTGAAATGTAAACACCATAGTCAATGGTGAACTTCCAGATGCAAGACTTTGTTTTCTGACTTTCAGGTGACATGGTACTTCTAAATTTCAAAAGAAAATAAATGCAGCCACTAGTAGTTAGGACAACAGGCCCTGTGTATGGGGGACAGATTAAATATTGTGCTGCTTTTTTTTTTTTTTTTTAGAACAATGTTTCTGAACATTTTTTTAAAATATTTGAAGTTTAAGGGTAGGGGAAAAAGAGGCAAAAGGAGAGAGTTTAGTGTTTAGTAGTCTGAATTTTTCTAGCATAGACAGAGGGAAAAGGAAGTAAGGGAAAAGATAATAGTCGATCCCAGTTTAGCATTTGGCTCTGGCTACTCAAATATGTGTGCATGAACATAGAACCTACAGTGGAGAAAGAAACCTGACTTCTGGGGAAAAAAAACATTGGGGCACATTTATTTTTTATGTGCGCCACTTTTGTGCGGTAAATAGTCACAGACTAGCATCTAAGACTTTTTAAATGGAACTTCCAACAATTTTTGTCATCTTTTATGGTATTTTTTTCCACCTTCAATAGTTTTCTCAAAGAAGGTTCCCCAATTGTTTCTGTAAATTTTGTGGTACATAGGTTTCTCTTATGTTAACACCTCAAACAATAGATGGATCCTAAAAACTAGTCTTTCTTGGTATCAAACATTTACCCTAAAACAACCCCTGATGGATTGACATACATGGGTTGGTAGGATAGAGATGTAGTTCTCTTATACTGAAAAACATGTTTACCTTCTTTTCCTCCTGTAGTGGTGTCTTCACCCAGTCTGTTCATGTTACATCTTTTAAAGAGTCTTATTGAATTTTACAAGTTTTATAAATAACAATCCAAAAATACACATAAATTGCTTTAAAGAGAGTTTGTCGACAGTTGTGACCCCTGTATATAGGATTGGAGCAGTGTAAACATATTTGGGATGATGTTCATACAGGTTGCATGACCAAGACCGCTCTGTTTTTATGCCTCTGATGCTGCAATTGCAGGTGCCTGAGAGGTGGTCCTTTTATTGTGCGGAGCCCAGAGTCAATACATTTAACAACTACCCAGACCCTCTTCTCTGAGTGAAGACTCTAGCATTCAATCACGAGAGGGCTAGAGCCATCACTCTAAATGGGAATGGTTGGGAATCGTTTATTGTAGAGAACCCTGGGCACTGCACATAAAAGAACTGCCTCCTGGCCATTCAAGATCACAGCATTAAGTGCATTAAAATGTGGACTTCCCAGTCTGCATGACCCCAGTCATGTTCACACTGCTCTCCTCAGCCTATACATAGCAATCAGGGGTTAAGGTGAGACAGTGCTGTAGCAAGTGATTAGCCAATCCGGCATTTCCAGCCATTTTCTGCTCTGTTGAGATGCGGGCAGAAAGTAGTAACCAGTGGATACCTGGATCAGTGAGGTAAGTACTGTATATGTTCTCTAATTTGTATTACTCATTTTAACCTGCTGTCATCAATTTTTGTTCAACTGGAAAACCCTTTAAATAAAGGCATGATGGAATGCAGCCACACTTGAAGGGCAGTATTGAAATATGTTGCTGCATTATCTATGAACAGGCAGAGAAGATGACTAGTACAGCACTGGTTATTGGACACTACAATTTCAGATATCAGTCAAATTGGGTTATGAGGAGCAGACTTTATGTCAAAAGATGACTGGTTATCCCACAATTTACGTGTCATGGGGGCATTCCCACAAACAATCATAAAGCTCTGCATCAGTGGTGTGACTTATTCTAATGTATTTAGAATAGTGCTATATTTTATGTGGAAAGGAGACCTTTGGGCCTCCACAGGGTTAGGGCCCAGTAGTGACTGCTACCACTGCACCCCCTACAGCCACGTTTCTGTCTTGGATAATTGGCTTTGCATTTACTGCAACAACAAGAATGATGTAATCCCATGGTGACCCCTGTTTGGTGTAATATATGAGCAATGGCAGATTTCCAAATACATATCCATGAAGCAAGTTAATGGTACGTTGGCGTACAAATAGGCTATAGTAGAGTGTGTTCAGTGTGATCCAGCTACCACTCTGTAAGAAGTAACTAAATGGTGGAGTAATCTAATAGAGATATTTATTGGTGGTAGAGTTCCAATAACCAGAATAAATCTTTTGTATCAAGAGCAGAGGCATGGATTCCAGATAGCATTTGAAGTACTTTGCCTGTGAATAAGGAATATTGATACACAGTAGTTACATGTGAGTATTTGCTGGTAGCAATAAGGCTATGTTCACGTCAGCACTAACGTTTTCCATTATTCTGATTTAAGGAAAAAAGGAGGAAAAAACTGGGATAATTGGTTGAGCGTTGCAGGTCACGATAGTATCATCAAGGCAATAACGGGAAAACTGGGTACTTGTATAAAAACACACATTTTATTGGTTCCAATCCGGACAAACAGAAATAGGCTACGCATTTCGACGCCATACCAGCGTAACCTATTTGTGTTTGTCCGGATTGGAACCAATAAAACATGTGTTTTTATCCAAGCACCCAGTTTTCCCGTTATTGCCTTGATGATACTATCGTGATCTGCAGCTCTCAAGCAATTATTCCAGTTTTTTCTTCCTTTTTTCCTTATGTCAATTTACCACCAACTCTTTTGGATGGTCACTGGGTAAGAGCAGCAGCAGGTCGCATTGAACAATTGACACTTCATCAATCCATCATTATTTTGTCGGCGGAGCGCAGGAATTATTTTTTCTCTAAATATTATTCTGATTTGCCAGACAATCTGAAAAATACAAAAAATGTCCCTTACTAACAGAAGTCTTTCTGGAGGATAATACAAGATGTAATACAGGATAAGTAACCTAGGTACACAGTGACTCCACCAGCATAATAGTGCAGCTCTGACGTATAATCTAGGCTGCGCCTTTTGTTCATACTTATGTAACAGGGCAGTACATTTGGATAGATTTATAAAAACTGTCTAACAGAAAAAAATGTCTCTGTTGCCCTTAGTAACCAATCACAGAACAACTTTCTATCAAGAGCAGTATAAAAAAATTAAACCTAAACAGTGATGGGTTGCTATGAGCAACAACGTTTTTCTTAGAAAAATGTCCTAAATTTCCCCCATTGTATTTATTATTTCTTTTAATTATCTAATATAATATGTTGTCTTCATTTTGTCTTCTTCCCACCAGTATCCCTCTTCGGTCATATGAAGAGGCTGCTAACTGGATACTGGCTTATACTGATCAACGCCCCAAAATAGCCATTATTTGTGGCTCTGGCCTTGGAACACTGGCAGACACTCTGGAAGATAAAACTGCAATCCCGTATGAGGATATCCCTCACTTCCCCTCTAGCACAGGTCAGTACCAATATACAGAAGGGGCCTGATTACATATATGAAGTAGCATAGACCTCACATGAAGAGATCTGCTTGTACATGTAAGACCTCACATTTGGAGACCTATAAATACATGTTTTGAGATAGACCTTACATTTGGAGACCTGCTCATACATGTGATGACATAGACCTTACATTAAGAAACCTGTACAAAGGGGCAGGTTTAGTCGTAGAGCAAGCCATGCAATTCTGTGGTACTACAGCAGAGATCATGAGGGCTCTGCAGCAGTGCTTTGCGTCATGGCCAATTTTTAATTTTTTTTTTTTAATAAAGTCAGCTTAGCTGCTTTCCAGACTCGCTCCAATTCGTCCTCCAGGGTGCGCTGAGCACTATGTCTTGACGCTGAAGAGCATCCAGATATCATGTCCTGACATTGTTCAGCATCCAAACATAGTGCATAGTACTCCCAGGAAGTCACAATTAAGCCGGACCTGAACAGGAAAGGGATGGGTGAGTGTATATCAGGATTACCTGTTGGAATAATGCAACAGGTAATGTCCTAATGTTGGAATAAAAAGGCACAATGTATCATGTGGAGGCCATATAAGGGGGCAATGTACTGTGTGGGGGCCATACAGTAAAAGAGAACAATCGCATAGACCTCATGTGAGCAGGCCTCCATATACATGTAAGGCCTTATTCACATAACAGTGTTTGTGATTGTGTACCAAAACTCATAGAACTGGTGTAGATCTTTCCATTATACCTTACTTATGTTTACTCTCTACTACTGGTTTTAATTCAATGAAATTGATGGAAATCACTGACCAAAACACTTTCGTGTAAATAAGGCCTTACATGTTTACGTACATATGTCTAATGGTTGGCACTGTAGGGCAATGGGCTGTTATTGATAACTATATCTCTCTCTCTCACAGTCCCAGGTCATGCAGGACGGCTGGTGTTCGGTCTCCTGAATGGAAAGCAGTGTGTGTGTATGCAGGGGCGTTTCCACATGTACGAGGGATACTCCATCTTCACAGTAAGTGTTGTCTTCACCAGACATATGATGTGTTGCTGTGTTATTATAGTAATACAAAGGAAAAAAAAGTCAGCACTCCAATTTGTAGGTTATATCAATCTCTGCAAACGTTAATGATTAGCGTCAGATATAACATCTTGTCTGCAGGATTTTGTGTAGCAGTGTTTGGGATAATAGTGAGTCTCTAGTGTGGCACAGACTTGGTAACCATAGTTGAGACTGATGCACCCAGTCTGATGAAGAGTAATATCCTAAAATATTGCTACATGTAAATTTGCTACAGTGGTATTCTATCTGACATGGATCAATGAAGTTTGCCAAAATTGCTATATCCTACAGATGTGAAGTGCTGGTGGTCATGGAGCAGGAATGTGCATGTGATTATTGAATGCAGAATAAACAATTGTTTCCACCCGTGCCACCCGGCGGAAACTTCAGGTGGCATTTCCTGTCCGTGTCTTCTCACTGCTTGGAGTGGATACTCTAATAATCACCAATGCAGCCGGGGGACTAAACAGCGAATATAGTGTGGGAGACATGATGCTGATCAAGGATCATATCAATATACCCAGTTTTTGTGGGCAGAACCCTCTTCGAGGACCAAATGAGGACAGGTAAGCAGCCCTCAGCTGGTGAATACCTTATGTGCAGAGCTTGTTCAGGCTACAACACATATCCACATACGTACAGCCAGCAACATTGCTGGTGATAATCACAGGGTTATCACAAATTGATCTCATCATTTATAGTCCATGTGTCCTCCACTATCTGGAAAGAGCTAAAGCTCTATTCATCCCAGACTGCTGTATAATATAGTGCAAGAACTACAGTGAAAACTGACACATAGATAGCCTGTAGGAGACAAAGTGCAAGGGAGAATGAATATAGCATTCAGGATAGGTGAAAAGCTAGTCAGTATAATAGCATACATTAGTATGTTGTTCATCATCTGTTATGCAGGCATATAAATTAGAGACTGCACAGGACAACTCAAGGAAAGATTTTTCATCTTAAAAGGAAGTATCTTCTTACCCCTTCCAACTCAGTGCTTTACATGTACAAGAGCTGCGCCACGCCATCACCTACAGCCTGTGATCCATAGCCATAAGCAGCCATATAAATGTAGTCAATATCTTCTAGAACTACTACCATCAGTAAAAAAGCACATATATCTCATAGTGTTCAAAAATAAAAAAAAACAGATGTAATTGTTATGCTATAAATGTACCACTTTTTAGAATCAAGCTGAAGTTTAATTTATGAAACACGGTGAAGAAAAAACCTAAACATGAAACCTTTTCAGAATTGCTTTTTTAATCCTTCCCCACCCAAAACAATTACTAAAAGTTAAGGAGGACCTTTCACCACCTCCAATTCTTTGCATCCTTCAATAGGTGCCGCTCCACTGATTCCAGCGCTGTTGGAATTTTTTCTGTAGCCCCCTCCATTCCTGAGCAATCAGTGCAGTTATTTTCAGCTCCCAATATACTCATTATGATCTCTACTGTCGGGCGGGTGGTCCTAGGCTACAGTAGACAGACAGGGACTGCCCACCTGACAGAAGAGTGCACAATTGTGGTGAAACTAACAGAAATTATAGCTCATGAACCGTGGGGGCTAGAGAAAAAATTCTAACTGCACTGGAATTAGTAAAAAGGCACCTATTGAAAGATGTAAAGAGTTGTGGAGTTGGTGAGAAGCAGTCTTTAAAAGATAATGTAAATATATCTTAAAATGGCACCATATAAAAATATAGCTTGTCACACAAAACTTAAAGATATCCTGGCAGAGCAATGTAAACAAGAAAATTATGATGTTTGGCCATCAGAATTAGAGAAAAACAGCAACAAAATGCTGCATCCTTACATGGTTATATGTTGGGGGATCCCTATAATCCTCAATGCCCCACTCTACTGACTCTATAGTCATCTTTCCATTTTATGACAGTTTTGGAGTACGTTTCCCATGCATGTCGGATGCATATGATCGCCATCTGAGGCGTCTTGCCATGGTCTGTGCTCAAGAACTTGGTCTACAAAACTTCATGCAGGAAGGAGTCTACTGTATGGTCGGAGGCCCATCCTATGAGACAGTTGCTGAGTGCCATGTACTGAAACTACTAGGTGCAGATGCTGTAGGTAAGATAGCCTATTTTGTCAAATCAGTTCCATCCCATCTCCTTGCATTATTTTATAGCCCAGGTATACACCATGCTTCATCCTTCCGTCTCTGTCCGCTTTTCCTCTTCTTCACTGTACCTCACCCAGCTTCACCCCTCAATCTTTGTGCTGCTCCTCTCATCTTCTTTGTACCCCACCCTGGTTAACCCCTTGCATTATCTATACCACACCCCATTCCCCAGTCCCATTCCCCACAACTTCTGTGTGCATCATCTCTATTTTAGCTATATATTTCTGTGCTGTTCTCTTCATCTTCTCTATACTGCATCCAGATTAACCCCTACATCTGATTTGCATTTCACCCTCCTTAACCCTTTGTCTATACTGCACTCTGCTTTACCCCACTGTTCTCATCTTCTGTGTACCCCATCCCTACTTTAACCCAAACCAGTTCTGCCCAGTTCTCATTTTCTCTGTACTCCATGCAACTGTACCACTCTATTTCTTTTCAGTTTTCCTTTTCTATTATGTACCCATAAGCGTCACCCTTTCTTCTGTCCTGTGCCACACATCACCTCTGTGTCTAACACTGTTTCACACCCTTTTCCTGTCTGATGGCCCTCTTTGTATCCCTTCTTCACATTTCCTTCTTTGTCATGTTCCCATCATCTTCTCTGTACCCCACTCTGCTTCAATCCCTTCTCTGTTTACTGCTCCTCCTCTTCTCTGTACCCCATACTGCTTCACCCTTTGTTTGTCCTGCACCTATGGTCTTCTCTGTACAGAACTTTGCTTTACCCTCCTTCTCAGTCCTGTTCCACTCCTATGTATCTCATCCTGCTTCACCTTTCTATCTTTGTCCTGTTCCACTCATTGTCTCTGTATCTATGGGCTTCTCTGTGCCCAACTTTTCTTCTCTGTCTTATTCCACTCATCTTTGCTGTACCCTACCCTGCTTTTTTCCTCCGTCTGTTATCTGCCCCTCATATACTTAGTACCACACTCAGCTTCACAGCTTTTCTGTCCTGTGCCAGTCCTGTGTTCCACTGCTGCCTTTACCCATCTGTCTCTGTACTGTTTCTCTCCTCTTATCTGTATCCAACCTATTTTTGTCCTATACCTCTTGTCTTCCCTGCTTCACTCTTCTTCTCCTCATTTTTTTCTGTATCCCATTCTTTTTTAAATCCTTTTCTCTTTAGGAATGAGCACCATTCCAGAAGTGATCACAGGGCGCCACTGCGGGTTGCGTATCTTTGGGATATCTCTGATCACCAATATGGCTGTTCTATCATATGACAGCTCTGCTCAGGCCAACCACCAGGAGGTCCTCCAAACATCTCAACTCCGAGCTACTGCACTCACTGCGCTGCTCACAAATTTAGTTGGCAAAATGTAATCATACAGGCATCACATGAGAAGAAGGAGAATTTCTAGATCTGTTCTAGAATGAACAGGACAATAGACATGTAGAGATGATAGGAATGTGTGGAGCACATCTCAAGCCATTGCATATCTTATGACTTCTTAGGTCAGGGGAGCATCATGTAGGTGTATCTGGTTATCACAAAAGACCAATCTGAACTCCAAGAGCCTACCTGAACAGTTATTGGTTATCTAGGCCCAAGTAAATATAACTGCACCCTGGTATTTAAGAAGCTGCTACTCAACATAGTGGTAGTGGCTATGAAAGCAATTTTACAGACTTGGACACACCAACCATCCTACTTTTCACTTATTTTTATATAATCTACATGTCTAAACTGTCTGAATGTATTCAAGATGCACTGGACCTCCAAAGAAGAATGAAACACAAAGTATTTCTTTGAAATGTGGGAATACTTTATTACAGTGCTCCCACATAACATAAAACGTGCAATACATTATAGTTTTTAGCACACATTATGGTATTAAGAACAACTTCTGCTGGATTCAGCTCAGGTATATTTTCTGTATGGCACTCATGGTTTGTTAGAGGTGTTGAAGAGTCCCAAGCAACACTTCTGCACTGGTATTGCATAGTGTGATACTTAGTAAAAAGACAAAAAGCATGGACAATTGTATCTCATGTTTATTTTTTCCTAACTACATTGTTTGTCCCTATAACTCTGCTAACCAGAGTTCAAGACTGTCTAAATGCCCACTTTCTTAAAGGGGTTGCCCAGGCAAAAATGGACAACCTTTTTAACGTTTAAATCAGCTGGGGGCAGTGAAACAAATAAAAAAAATTGCATACTCACCTTTCCACAGTGCTCTGGTGTCCTCCCGCGCTTTCCGGATCTTATGCTCCGGCAGCGTCTTCCGTAGTTCCTCTGAAGACGCTGATTGGCCTCAGCGGTCACGTGACTGCTGAAGCCAATTAGCAAAGGGCCTGCAATGTCACTACTTGTGACATCACGGGTCCTGTTCCTGAGACCTGCTGAGGCCGCTGATTGGCCTCAGCAGTCATGTGACCACTGAGGCCAATCAGCAACTTCAGTGGAATGCCGAAAGAGACCCGGGAGGTGCTGCCGGAGAAGAAGAACTCGGACACGTGGGAGGACACCGGAGCACCGTGAGAAGGTGAGTATGTTTTTTTTTTTTATTTGTTTCACTGCCTACAGCTGATTTAAACGTTAAAAGGGTTGTCCATTTTTGCCATGACAACCCCTTTAAGCTCAGTATGGAGAAAACGAGGCTTATCATCTTCCTCTCACCACATGTATCTCCCCTACTGGACCTATCAATCAGAGTTAATGATGCCACACTTACCTCAGTCCCACATGCCCATTGCCTTTGGGTAACCTTTGATTCTGTTCTGTCCTTCAGGCTTCACATCAAAGCACTCAACACCTCCTGCCGCCTCCAGCTCAAAAACAATTTTTGCTCACTCCTTAAACTACAAAAATGCTAGTTAACACATCTCTCGTTTGGACTAATGCAACACCCTTTCCTGTGGCCATCCACAGGAAATTCCACCCACTAGTTCACCCACAACTCTGCCAGTTGCTTAATCCAACTTTCTCCTTGTTATTCATCAGCCTCTCCCCTCTGCCAATCCCTTCACTGGCTACACAGTACCCAGATAATGGTGTTTAAAATCCAGATGCTTACACACAAGGCCATGTAAAACCTGTCCCCTCCATAAATCTCTGTCCTAATTTCCCCACATGTATTTGCCGATCCTCTCAAGTCCTCCTTCTCTCTGCATTTATCCGCTCTTCACACAATCACCTCCAAGATGTCTTCCTTGCATCCCTTTACTCTGGAACTCAGTACCATGATGCATAAGACCATCCCCCACATTCACAACCTTCAAGAGGACCCTGAAGACTCATCTATTCAGGAAAGCCTACAACCTTCAATAACCCTACTGCCACCATACCACCATCTGAACAGTTTCTACCCTCCCCTATTGTCTCTCCTACTTCCCTCATAGATTGTAAGTCCTTGTGGGTAGGGTCCTTTATCACACTGTACCAGTTGGTCACTAAGTTAGTCTATTGTACTTGTTTTTGGATGTGTTTATTTTGTGTTTTGTATGTAAACCCTCTTCAAATGCAAAACACCATAGAATTAATGGTGCTCTAAAAATAAATAATGATAATACCTCTCCTCCCCACTGTTTTTCCCTGTCTTCATTCCTACCCTTTCGCAGAAGATCAGGCCAAGAAAATACCTTTCACCCATTGTTAAATAATGGATACATTTTCAAGTTTGATCTACAATAAATAAGTTTTCTTTGTTCAAAAATGTAATGTCCAAAAACAAAACAACAAACAAAAAGAAAATGATACAGGTTAGTGCAGAATGATATATGTATATCTAATGATGTCACAGGTCAGGGCAGTATGAGGTAGGTATGTCTGATGATATCACAGGTCAGGGCAGAATGATGTATGTTTCTCTAATTATAGTATATAAGAGACTTCACACTCAAAGGTGCAGATATGAAAGTTTATTAATCACCAGTTCGTTGTATACAGTGCCTTGCAAAGTATTCATACCCCTTGAACTTTTTCACATTTTGGCACTTTACAACCATAAACTTAAATGTATTTTATTGAGATTTTAAGTGATAGACCAACACAAAGTAGCAGATAATTGCAAAGTGGAAGGAAAATGATACATGGTTTTCAAAATCTACTCAAATAAAAATCTGAAAAGTGTGACCTGCAAAAGTATTCAGCCCCTATATCAATACTTTGTAGAGCCACTTTTCGCTGCAATTACAGCTGCAAGTCTTTTGAGGTATGTCTCTACCAGCTTTTGCGCATCTAGAGACTGAGATTTTTTCCCATTCTTCAGTGCAAAATAGCTCAAGCTCAGCCAGATTGGATGGAGAGTGTCTGTGAACAGCAATTTTCATGTCTTGCCACAGATGCTCAATGGACTTTGACTGGGCCATTCTAACACATGAATATTCTTTGATCTAAACCACTCCACTGTAGCTCTGGCTGTATGTATAGGGTTATTGTCTTGCTGGAAGGTGAATCTCCTTCCCGGTCTCAAGACTTTTGCAGCCTCCAACAGGTTTTCTTCCAGGATTGCCCTGTATTTAGCTCCATCCATCTTCCCATCAACTCTGACCAGCTTCCCTGTCCCTGCTGAAGCAAAGCATCCCCACAGCATGATGCTGCCACCACCATGTTTCACAGTGGGCATGGTGTTTCTTCCGGGTGATGAGCAGTCTTACTTTTCCACCACACATAGCACTTTGCATTTAGGCCAAAAAGTTCAACTTTGGTCTCATCTGACCAGAGCACCTTCTTCTGCATGTTTGCTGTGTCCCATATATGGCAAGTGGCAAACTGCAAATGGCACTTCATATGTCTTTCTTTCAACAATGATTTACTTCTTGGCACTCTTCCATAAAGATCAGATTTGTGGAGTGCACAACTTATAGTTGTCCTGTGGACAAATTCTTCCACCTGAGCTGTGGATTTCTGCAGCTCCTCCAGTGTGACCTCTTGGCTGCTTCTCTGACCAGTGCTCTCCTTGTTCGATCTGTCAGTTTAGGTGGATGACCATGTCTTGTTAAGTTTGCAGTTGTAGAATACTTTTTCCATTTTTGGATGATGGGTTAAACAGTGCTCCTTGGGATACTCAAAGCTTGGGATATGTTTTATAACCTAACCCTGCTTTAAACTTCTCCACAACTTTATCTCTGACCTGTCTGGTGAGCTCCTTGGTCTTCATGATGCTGTTTGTTCACTAGTGTTCTCTAACAAACCACTGAGGACTTTATAGAACAGGTGTATTTATACTGAGACAAAATTACACACAGTTGTACTCTAGTAACTAGTGACATCTGAAGGCAATTGATTGCACTGGATTTTATTTAGGGGTATCAGAGTACAGGGGGCTGAATACTTTTGCACGTCACACTTTTTCAAAATTTTAATCAAACAAAAATCTAAAATCATGTATCATTTTCGTTCCACTTCACAATTATCTGCTACTTTGTGTTGGTCTATCACTTAAAATCTCAATAAAATACATTTAAATTTGTGGTTGTATGGTGACAAAATGTGAAAAAGTTCAAGGGATATGAATAGTTTTCCAAGGCTCTGTATATAAATCATGAATAATACATCCAAGAAACGCTAATGTACGTCAGTAAATCCGAAAATTCAATAATCCAAGTTAATCCAAGTACAAAGATAACAAAATCCAACTAGTATGTAGAGATGCGTGAATGTTTTCAGTCAACAGACCTTCCACAGACTCTACAACAAATCATAGAATATGCATAAATACACAAAGTGTCGACTAATATGAGGAAAGGTACATATAATATCCAAGAAACTGGTTTGTAGTTCAACGGTTTTCCTCCAACCGGGGAATCCCAGGGAAATAATGTATAGTAAGTCAAGGAGAAATATGCATAGTGGCACATATCATACATATACGTTATAATACATAAACATATGCGGTAATATGTAATATGTCAATGGATATTCATGGTCACCTACAATATGCATAAATATATACATATACCACCTATGACATAGGGTGACATAGGAATGGATATGCATGTTAGATTAATTAAATAAGCTGATGTTCATTGTAGGTAACACATACTCAACCACAGGTCTAATAAATAGATAGAAATCATAGGTCATGGATATATAAATACAGCCTTAACATTCAAATACATGTCACAAACATACGTGAGAGAGTAAGAAATGGATGCAATAACATACTGTATATTTAAGCATATATATAAACAAACATAGCCTCTTAGATAAGAGGGAGGATGCAGGTGTCTGTTGACATCAATGTTATAAGTTATATAAACCCCCAGGGGGAAGCAGGTTCTTCGTACAGCATCTTATGGTGACACACTCTCCTGAATAATGGTGTTCCTGGGGTTCATGTAGGCAGTAAATGTGCCTGGGTTTAAATAAGACCCATGGCAGTAATAAGCGGTAAATAAACATATCTGATGATTTCACAGGCCAGTATGATATAGGCATATCTTATAATAAGGGTATAAGTGTAGATGTTGGCATTGTGGGCAAAGGACTTAAAGAGGTTGTCCAGGATATTTTAGTGCTGGAACAGGAGGCCAGGGAAGGTCAAACTTGAAAAAAAAAAACAATACTCACCTGTTTGTGGCCCTCTGGTGTCCCCCTACGCTGTCCGGTTCCAGCGGCGCCCAGGGGCTTATTCCAGTGGAAGTCCTAACCGCACGTGGTCGGTGAAGGCAATCAGTGGCCTCAGTGTTCACAGGAAAGGACCCGGGACGTCACCAGTGATGTACAGTTGAAACCAGAAGTTTACATACACTATATAAAAAGACACATATGCATGTTTTTCTCATTATCTGACATGAAATCAGAATAAACCTTTCCCGTTTTAGGTTAATTAGGATTACCAAAATTATTTATATTTGCTAGAATAATGAGAGAGAGAGAATTTTTTAAGGCATTTTTATTACTTTCTGCAAAGTCAAACGTTTACATACATTTCATTAGTATTTGGTACCATTGCCCTTAAATTGTATGACTTGGGTCAAACATTTTGGATATCCTTCCACAAGCTTCTCACAATAGTTGGTAGGAATTTGGGCCCATTCCTCCTGACAGAACTGGTGTAACTGAGCCATGTTTGTAGGCCGCCTTGCTCGCACCTGCCTTTTCAGCTTTGCCCATAAATTTTCAATAGGATTGAGATCAGGGCTTTGTGATGGCCACTCCAAAACATCGACTTTGTTATCCTTAAGCCACTTTGTAACCAATTTGGCAGTGTGCTTCGAGTCATTGTCCATTTGGAAGACCCATTTGCGCCCAAGCTTTAACTTTCTGGCTGATGTCTTGAGATGTTGCTTCAGTATTGCCACATAATTTTCTTTCCTCATGATGCCTATTTTGTGAAGTGCACCAGTCCCTCCTGCAGCAAAACAACCCCACAACATATTGCTGCCACCCCGTGTTTCACAGTTGGGATGGTGTTCCTAGGCTTGCAAGCTTCTCCCTTTTTCCTCCAAACGTAACGGTGGTCATTATGGCCAAAAGGTTTAATTTTAGTTTGGTCAGACCACAGGACATGTCTCCAAAAATTAAGATCTTTGTTCCTGTACGCATTTGTAAACATTAATCTGGCTTTTTTATGTTTCTTTTGGAGTAATGGCTTCTTCCTGGCAGAGTGGCCTTTCAACCCACTTTGATACAGTACTCGTTTCACTGCGGATAATGACATACTCTTACCAGTTTCAGCCAGCATCTTCACAAGATCTTTTGCTTTTGTTCTTGGGCTGATATGCACATTTCGTACCAAAGCACATTCGTCTCTGGGACACAGAACCTGTCTTCTTCCTGAGCGGTATGATGGCTGGACATTCCCATCTTATTTGTACTTGCGTATAATTGTTTGTACAGATAAACAAGGCACCTTCAGGTATCTGGAAATTGCACCCAGGGATAAACCAGACTTGTGCAAGTCCACAATTCTCTTTCTGATATCTTGGCTGATTTCTTTACATTTCCCCATGATGTTACACAAAGAAGCAGTGTGTTTCAGGTGTGCCTTAAAATACATCCACTGGTGTGTCTCTAATTAACTCAGATGTTGCCAATAAACCTATCAGAAGCTTGCAAAGACATGACATCATCATATGGGCTATCCCAATAGTTTAAAGGCATAGTAATCTTAGTGTATGTAAACTTTTGACTTTACAAAAAGTATTAAAAATGCCTTAAAAAATTCTCTCTCTCTCTCTCATTATTCTGGCATTTGGCAAATATAAATAATTTTGGTAATCCTAATTGACCTAAAACAGGAAAGGTTTATTCTGATGTCCTGTCAGATAGTTATGTGTCTTTTTATATAATGTATGTAAACTTCTGGTTTCAACTGTATGCGAGTGACGTCCCGGGTCCTCCCCTTTGACAGCTGAGGCCAATGATTGCCCTCAGCAGTCACATGCGCCAAGGACCTCAGTCGGAACAAGCCTCAGCGCACCGCTGGACCAGGCTGCAGTGGGGGACACTGGAGTGCTAGGAACAGGTGACTATGGGGTTTCACCTTCCCCAGCCTTCTGCCCCAGTACTAAAATATCCTGGACAACCCCTATAATATGAAATACTAACGACTAATTATAAACCAGATATTCACTTTCTGTAAGTAAATAAAACTCATGTATATCACCTGCTAATGTTATTCCCCTTGAACTACCGTAAGGCCTTCTTAGCTCTGTGAGCCAGGGATATGTGCCCACACAGCAGCAGACCTCAAGCAACAACAAAAGGTTGCAAGATGATTGCTTATTGGGCCCCATTAGGCTAGGTTCACATCTATGCTGGAGTCTCCGCAGATTCTACCTAAAATCGGCATGGGGACCCAAATCATGGAGAGTCCATCTGCTAAAAAAGCAGTTACCCTCAGACTATAATGGGGTCTGCAAGGTTTCCGTCGGTTTTATACTGAAACTGGCAGAGAGAAGAATACCCCATGTTGGATTTTTCTCTCTGACGATTTTAGGTAGAATCTGTGGCGGAGTCTCCTACGGAGACTCCAGCATAGATGTGAACCTAGCCTAATGGGGCCCAATAAGCAATCATCTTGTAACCTTTTGTTGTTGCTTGAGGTCTGCTGCTGTGTGGGCACATATCCCTGGCTCGAAGAGCTAAGAATACCCTACGGTAGTTCAAGGCAAGAGGCTCCTGACAGAGCCCCAGGACGGAAACAATAAGAGGCAAGGAATAGGTAGCAAGCTACTATTGGAAAATACATTTATGTTAGTGGCCTTTTAGGAAATTGTGAATGCGTGTCAGATAAAATTAACATGTAGTTACGCTATATACTGGACTCTCTGACTGATGGACACTGGTCCGACACAGACTAACAACAATCTGTGACCAGACACCATAGGTTAATGTTGGGTGTCATGGTGACCATGTTCATAACTGTATGCCACACTTTTGTATGGGCTCATGTAGTCGCTGCCTGACCTGAATACAGCCATACAACCTTCTGTCAGTTTCCATTAATATTACCAGTCATATCACTGTCCACCCTCATAGCTCCTTACTTTCTGTACCACAAACTAAAAGAGTCCAGGAATATGCATTATATATAACTAGTCTTGACAAGCAGCTTCTTCCTACTAACCAGTTCTATCAGTTCACCCAGAGGAGCAGACTTATGTACGTACATATCCCATCTATAGGACTGGTCTTCAGTGTACAGAATACACGTGTCCTGCACCAGTTCTAGGTGCCATGGCTGGACACGATGCACCGTAACACACTGCTCCGCACTCCCTTCTCCCCAGCACATCTTATTGTGATGTCTTACGAAGCCTCCTTCACTGTGAAGCGGCTCCACGTATCTACCACTCCTGCATCATCATCTGCGAGGAGTGTGGCTCAGCACCGCCCTCTGTGGGAGACAGCCCGCACTGCAGCCTCGGAGATTTGTATATAAAGGAGCAGCGCGGGCTAGATCTGAATCACTGGAGAGAACGCGCTGAAGCTATATCACTTGCTGCTCTCACTGGGAATGATGGCACACAAGCAGCAGCCTCTGTACCTGCACCTGGCCGAGCTCACAGCCTCCCAGTTCCTGGATATATGGAAACATTATGACTCTGATGGTAAGAGCCACTCACACCCCAAACTATATCTGCCCTGTGCTTACTACCTTACAAATCCCCACCCCCACACACACACACACACACACACACACACTACACCACACACACCTCCCTGCAGGGAATCAGAGGGTTAAAAGTCCCTGTCCTTACACTCTCCTGCACACTGCACCCATATACCCGGACATTAAATAGTGATAAAACGGATCTTTAGACCACACCATATTGACTACCAATATCAGGAGTCCACTAGACATGGGAACGTGTCATGCTGGCCACCACTATCAGGAGTCCTCCAGAGCCACCCTGACGCACAAAAATCAGTAGTCCTCTGGACTCTGAAACATACCACCTTGAGCACTGATACCAGGAGACCTCCGGACACTAGACCATACCTCCCTGACCACCAGCACCAGAATTCCGCAAGACACTGAACCATGGCATCATGAACACTGATACCAGGGTCCTCTGGTATTTCCCTGACCCTCAGGGCATGCTCCAGACTCTCAGCTGTGCCAATCTGACCACTATAACCAGGAATCCTCTGGAACCAGGAGTCTAGTGGACTGTGGACCATACTACTATGACCATCAGTACCAGAAGTCCTTCAGACACTGGACTGTGCCACCATAACCACTGATACCAGGAGTTCTCCAGACATTGAACAATGCCATCCTGACAACTGACAGCAGAAGTCCTGCAGACATTGGCTTGTGAAACCTTGACTATGAATACTGGCAGTCTTTTGGACACTGAACAGCGATACCCTAACCACTAATACCATGCATACTCCAGATACTGGAACCTCCCACCTTTATCACAAAAATCAGGCACCTTCTGGACACTGGACAGTGCCAACTTGACCACCAATGCCAGAAGTTCTGTGGACACTGGATCATGCCACTCATACCACTTATACCAAGAGGAGTCCTCCTGACTGTACCATCTTAACCTCCAGCAGCAGTCACCAGCTTTCATGCTCATCTTTGTATACCACACCTGTAACCCCCCTACATACACACACAGACATACACATTATATATGTGGAGATATCTGTGAATGAGATTAAGTGGCCACAGGCTCGTACATGACTGGCAGGATGATGGTGATAGGGGTGAGGTCCCAGTGATTAGAAACATGGGGGGGCACAGACACTCCAAAGACATACTGTTAGGAAATTTAGATTGTGAGCCCTATATGGGACAGTGACTGACAATATCTGTAAAATGCTGCGGAATATGATGGCGCTATACAAGTAAGCATAAAAAAAAATATATATATATATATATATATATATGATCGGGAAATTCAAGCCCTTACCTTTAGCTTGATGTAAAGAGTACTTCTCTCCCAACAGCAAGTCATGGGAGATAAAAGGGCCACTGTGAGTTGAGGTTATATCCCTCTTCTCTTTCTTTTTTAGTGGGGTGCATCACATATAACATCTGATCCTTCCCAGTAGATATTCTCGATCACCAGCCTCCATCTTAAACTCTCCCTGGTGTTTGTTTACAAATTCACCGATTAGTGAAAAGACTCCAAGTCCCGGGCGAGAAGAGAATTCACCAGAGATTAGAGAACACGGGGGAAATTCTGAGATGACATTGAAAACAGGAGCACAGCTGCGGCTCAGTTTATACCTGATGGGTCCGAAGAATATCACACTGAATGCTGCTCCAATACCCCTCACTCCATAATCTTACCCCCATGATTATTAACCCTAACCCAAATACTGCATCTCATTCCAGAATCCTGCTCCAGTGCGTCAACAGAGTATTACCCTCACCCTAAATATTGCTAAGTGTTACTCTGGTATCACACATAGCTCCAGATACTGCACAGTGTCACTAGGTATAACATTCTCACCCCAGAATCCTATTCCCAAGTGTCCTCAGAATATCACATCTACCCTAAATACTGCCCAGTATGTCTCAAAATATATCTCAGTAAATAATGTCTACCCTATTATATAATATTTCTGGAGCATGCTTTATTAAAGAGAACATTTCACCACCTCTAAAAACTCCAGCTCTTTGCATCCTTCAATAGGCTCTGCTCACTGATTCCTCAGCTCTCTACCTGAGCAAATAGTGCAGTTATTTTCAGCTCCCAATATGCTAATTTGACTCTCTACTGTCATGTGGGTTGTCCTGGACTGGATCAGCAACAGTAGGGTGAATAGATCTGCTGAAAATAATAGAAATGATTGCTCGGAATCCATGTGGCCTAGAGAAAAAACTTCAACCGCTCGAGAATCACTGGAGCAGCACCTATCGAGGGGTGCAAAAAGCTGTACCTGGTAGAGGTGGTGAAAGGTCCTCTATAAATCTGTAAGCTGTGTCCCAGAAATTTCTAAATAAATAGACAGCTAGGGGCGTGTGTCCTGCACTGACATTTTTCATTCCCTGCTGTCAGTATCAAACTGTGTAGGGACGTATCACTTTAAAAAGGACCTGTCACCAGGTCTGGAAAGCCGAAAGACATACATCATCTGATAGGGGCACCCTGAGCATTTTGTTGTTTTGTATATCCAGATCTGTTCCATCATTCCAAAAATATAAACCCTTTTAATGTTGATTCAATTTAGAGTATACTAGCCAAGTGGGTGGTATTAGTATACCCTAATTTGCAACAACAATAAAACGGCTTATATCTGAACAGATCCGAATAAACAAAGCACCAAAAGGCTGACAGTGACAGCACCTATCAGATGAGGTATTTCATTGGGCTTATCAGACCTCTTTAACAGTGTCCCTGCAAACATCTCCCCAGACTGAGCCCTTCTGGTGTCCCGTGGATGAATAAAGTGGGAATTGTCATCCAAGGTAAACATGTAGCTTATGGGATTTGTTAGGTTCATGGGATGTGTTAGGAAGCAGTGACACGAGAGCAGCTGAATTTCTGCAAGAGGAGTTGGAAGTAATTTGTCAATTTTTGGTAGGAGGTGGACCAGACCTGTTGTCTCTTCAACCATTAGTGCTGGTAGTGACACTCTCATTGCTTCTCATCTTTCCAGGAAATGGGTACATTGAAGGGAAGGAGCTGGAGAATTTCTTCCAGGAGCTGGAAGCTGCAAGGAGAGGAGCTGGAGTGGTAAGAAACAGTCAAATAACAATACCTCCCCCAAGTACAATGACCACCAAAGGTCCTTTTACTAGGAAAGCTGGATACAACCAATACAGCTTTCATTATGGACACCCAGCTTCCCATATTCTTGAATGTCAGGTCTACCTAGGTCTGAACCTCCCGCTGCAGTGTAAGTTTGTGGGGGTTATTTATCATTTGCGCATTTTTTGCTCCATTTTTCCTCTTGCCAATTCTTGCACCTAATTTATCAAAGGGTACATTTGCATCATAAATCTTGTTCAAAATGGAATTGTGATTCCAGTGCCATCTGATATGATGGGCTTTTTTTTTTTAAACTGACCATGTACTATAGTGCATTTGTGCCTATTTTGAGCATTTTAAAACAGGCACACTTGTAAATATGTTGAAAAAAAAAAATATTCAAAATAAGCCACACCTTCTTTTCCTGACAATCTCTCAAAATGACAAGGAGAGTGATTTTGTTGAAAGCAGGAAAATGAATAGTAAATCTTGCAAGTCCTCCCCAAAAAAAAAAACAAGTAGAAAGGGGCAAAGTTAGGCATAAAATCCACAAATGCCTTGATAAATGTGCCCCTGGTTCTTGCATGCAGTTTTTGAAGCTAAAGCCATGTGTGGATCACAATGGGAGAGAAACTCTGAGGACAGGTACTATGCTTCCTCTTAGTATGTGTTTGCTAGTGCCCTCTACTGGTAATGTGGAGCAACACACCATGAACTGACATTGTTTCCTGCTCTGTGATTAGGAAGGGTCCAGCATAAACATTGGAGAGAAGCTAAAGGAGTTCATGCAGAAGTATGACAAGAATGCAGATGGTCGCATTGAGATGTCTGAGGTGAGTCCTCTGCAGTGTACTGTAATGCAGGAGGAACAATCCTTTGGTACTGATCCTTAAGAAGGGGTGATGAGACATGGTAGTGCACCACAGTGTGCAGATCTCACCTCCAACTTGAGATGTTGTGAGAAGATGGACCAGATTTGCAGCAGAGGGATCGGGTTTTGCTCTGTTTGTCATTGTAATTTGAGGGTTGCCAAATGTGCGTAAAGTGTACAGCTGAGTATACCATCCACTGCAAGCGTCATTGTGTAAGGTTATCTACGTTTTCTCCTCTCAGTTGGCTCAGATTTTGCCGACAGAAGAAAATTTCCTGCTCTGCTTCAGACAACACGCCGGTTCCAGCATTGAATTTATGGAGGTACTTTATGCACACACTACACCACATCTGTACAGGCATGCTTCTTATGCACCACACTACACTATGCTTGTACATAATCTACCACACTAAACGTATGCACATTACACCACATGTGTACACTGACCCCTATTGTACCACACTACACTCCATCTGCACATACTCTTGTCTACAGCATCACATTATCCCCCATTCATATTAACCCATACTACACCATTCTACATCCCACCTAAACACACTCACCTCTACTCCACAACACTATACCACACATTACCCCTAATTGTACAAATTCACTTCTACTGCACCACACCATACCTGTACATACTCTCCTCTACTGCACTACACACACATTAGTATACACTTACCTCTGCTGCACCACACTCACCACAACTGCAGTACATTCCATTCCATCTGTACACATTTGTACTGCACATTACATCCCCCACGGTACTTGTTTTCCTCTGCTGCAACGTATTGCACCCCACCTGTGCTAACTCACCTCTACTGCACCACAATATACCCTACCTATATAAACGCACTTATACACACTCACTTCTAGTGTATTACTTTACTCCCCATCTGTACACACTTATCTGTATTGTTGGTTTACTATTAGGGCTTATTCAGACATCCGTTTTTAATCTGCTGTCTGTGTTCCCCGTGGACAGCACACTGATGCATTCAAATTTTATGTTTCTGCTCAGATATTTTTTTTTTTCATGGAGACTGGTCCATTGAAAAAAACTGAGACATGCTGTGTTTTTGTATGTTTTGCAGACCACTCACCCCCATTTTAGTCTATGGATCCATGAAAAACAAAGAGAACACAGATGTCTCATGTGCTGACTGTTTTTCACAGATCCAGAGCACTGAAAATTATAGCAATTTCGTTAAAAAAAAAGAGGTTGATCCATTTTTCATGTCAACCAAGGATAAAATATGTCCATCAGTTATTAAGGCCATGTGCTATCTTCTATAAATGAATACCTGAATAAGCCCTTACTTGCTGCTTTCTGCTACTTTTGGCAGACACATATTTCATTTGTTAATACCATTTCAGGCCTGGAGGAAATACGACACAGACAGAAGTGGCTACATTGAAGCCAATGAACTAAAGGTGAGAACAGGAGAACTGCAGGATAATAGGGTCCTTGTCCCTCCTCATGATAACTGTCCTATGTCCTCCATATAATAACTGACCAATTCCCCCCATGTAATAACTGTCCCATGTCCCCCATATAATAACTACCTAATCTCCATACATGTACAGTGGGGAAAAAAAAGCATTTAGTCAGCCACCAATTGTGCAAGTTCTCCCACTTAAAAAGATGAGATAGGCCTGTAATTGTCATCATAGGTAGACCTCAACTATGAGAGACAAAATGAGAAAACATATCTAGAAAATCGCATTGTCTGATTTTTAAAGAATTTATTTGCAAATTATGGTGGAAAATAAGTATTTGGTCACCTACAAACAAGCAAGATTTCTGGCTCTCACAGACCTGTAACTTCTTCTTTAAGAGGCTCCTCTGTCCACAACCTCAAACAGTCACACTCCAAACTCCACTATGGTGAAGACCAAAGAGCTGTGGAAGGACACCAGAAACAAAATTGTAGACCTGCACCAGGCTGAGAAGACTGAATCTACAATAGGCAAGCAGCTTGGTGTGAAGAAATCAACTGTGGGAGCAATAATTAGAAAATGGAAGACATACAAGACCACTGATAATCTCCCTCGATCAGGGGCTCCACGCAAGATCTCACCCTGTGGGGTCAACATGATCACAAGAACGGTGAGCAAAAATCCCAGAACCACATGGGGTGACCTAGTGAATGACCTGCAGAAAGCTGGGACTAACGTAACAAAGGCTACCGTCAGTAACACACTACGCTGCCAGGGACTCAGATCCTGCAGTGCCAGACGTGTCCCCCTGCTTAAACCAGTACATATCCAGGCCCGTCTGAAGTTTGCTAGAGAGCATTTGGATGTTCCAGAAGAGTATTGGGAGAATGTCATATGGTCAGATGAAACCAAAGTAGAACTGTTTGGTAGAAACACAACTCGTCGTGTTTGGAGGAGAGTGAATACTGAGTTGCATCCAAAGAACACCATACCTACTGTGAAGCATGGGGGTGGCAACATTATGCTTTGGAGCTTTTTCTCTGCAAAGGGACCAGGACGACTGATCCGTGTACATGAAAGAATGAATAGGGCCATGTATCGTGAGAATTTGAGTGCAAACCTCCTTCCATCAGCAAAGGCATTGAAGATGAAATGTGGCTGGGTCTTTCAGCATGACAATGATCCCAAGCACACTGCGAGGACAACGAAGGAGTGGCTTCATAAGAAGCATTTCAAGGTCCTGGAGTGGCCTAGCCAGTCTCCAGATCTCAACCCCATAGAAAACCTTTGGAGGGAGTTGAAAGTCCGTGTTGCCCAGCGACAGCCCCAAAACATAACTGCTCTAGAGGAGATCTGCATGGAGGAATGGGCCAACATAGAAAACATTTGACCTCTGTCATTGCCAACAAAGGATATATAACAAAGTATTGAGATGAACTTTTGTTATTGACCAAATACTTATTTTCCACCATAATTTGCAAATAAAGTCTTTAAAAATCAGACAATGTGATTTTCTGGATTTGTTTTCTCATTTTGCCTCTCATAGTTGAGGTCTACCTATGATGTCAATTACAGGCCTCTCTCATCTTTTTAAGTGGGAGAACTTGCACTATTGGTGGCTGACTAAATACTTTTTTTCCCCACTGTAATAACTACCCCATATGCCTCTACATATTGTCTTCTGCATATGCCTCATATAATAACTGCCTCACGGTCCCCCATGTAAAAATTGATTCTCGCTTTCCCATGTAATAACTGTCCTATGTCCATGTCATATATCTGATGACGTTTCTTTCCTGTTGCATTTAGGGATTCCTGTCTGATTTGCTGAAGAAAGCAAACCGACCATTTGATGAAAAGAAACTTCATGAGTATACCCAGACTATAGTGAGTATATCTTGACTCTAGAAAATACACCCTGATTCTAGAGAGCAAACAATGACAATTGACAGGACGCCTGACTATAGAAAGTACACTTATAAAGAATTTTGCGGAGTATACCATTATTTTAGTAAAGAGTATACTCTGACTACAGTAAGTATACCATGACTTAACAAACTACAACACAAATACAGAAAACACACCACAACTATAGTGATTATATCCAAACTATAGTGACTACAGGTAGTGTATAGAGAGTACACCCCAGCAATACAATGTATATCCAAGCTATAGAGAGAGCATTCTAACTATATAGAGTTCAGGTAAACTGTACAGAGACAATAGTGAGTACAAGTACAATATAGAGACTACAGGTACATTGTAAAGAGTGTGCCTAGATTAAGCATGTGCATGTACAAAGCTGAGCGTGCACAAAGACTATAAAGAGTACACTTGAACTATATTGAGTACAAGTAAACTACACACAGTACACCCAGGCTACACAAAGTACAAACAGACTAGTGAGTACTATATAGCATACACCCAGTCTATAGTGAGTACAGGTAGACTGTAGTGATTGTATCAGTGTGATATATATGTATATTGTGAAGTACAGCAGAATGCTTAGTGGTAACTTTATATAACATGCAGTGTGAGACTTATGGTTAGTGCTTGTATCCTGAGCATCTGAGCTCATACTCTAATCCTGACTTTTGCAGCTTCGCATGTTTGACTTGAATGGAGACGGGAAGCTCTGCTTGTCTGAGATGTCCAGGTAAAAAGCAGGCTTCATTATATGTCACAAGTAGATATGGGCCGTGTTTGACCACAATATCCCAAATTGTTTGATTTTTACCGAATAATTTATGAAACAGAACAATTTGGGATTCGTCTTGGGCGAACTAAGATGTTCGCTGCGACATACATTGTGGTAAATTTTTAGTCTGGAGTATAATAATTTCACTGCTGACTCGTACTGAACTTCTTCGACCCGAAACGAATCAGGGACCCAAGCATTCTAACACTAAACAAATCTTGAGAGGTTTGCCCATCTCTAGTAACAAGTTGTATGACTCTATCCTAATGTGCATCCTCTGCAGAGGAAAACTATACAGACTTTCTGTGAAAAGAGCTGCTTTTTTGCTGCGGCCCGCTATGTGGGGCCTTAGCCTTAAGATGTTATTTTTGTAAACTGTTATCACTAGAGGATGAACATTACGATAGAGTCATACAACTTGTTACTAGTTACATGGTACTATACCTATTGGAAAATTGCCGGCGTTTCCATAGGTATAATTGACATGCAGCGATTTCCAAAACCGCAATGGTTTTGGAAATTGCAGCGTCTCCGCTGTGCATATTTTTCCAAGATGTGTGGATGGGATTCGCTAAAATCCCATCCACTTTGCAGGGACTGTAAAAGCCACGGTTCTTGCTTCGGCGTTTACGCCACGTGGGTCCTTAGCCTAAAGGAAAAGTCATGCTCAGCCCCCTGTTAAAGTAATAGTGTTAATAAAAGTGATGGTGCTGTGTGCTGATCATTATATGTTGTATTACAGGCTGCTCCCTGTGCAGGAAAACTTCTTACTTAAATTTCAGGTATGGCTGATCCTCTTCCAGTGCTAGTTCCTTTTGTTTATTTGTACAGCACTAGGCAGAGCCTAGTGGAGTAGAAGTTGGAGTTGTGGAATCAGAGTTGGGACAGTTTTGGGTAGAGTCAGAAATAGTTACTGACCAACTTCAAAATAAAATGAAAAATTATTAAATATAAAATTCTACACTTATTAATATTGTATAACGAATTAGCTGGATAACATGTGGCATATTTACTTTCATAGAAATTCAGGAAAGTTTAGACATGTTATCATATAAAGATCTGTCATGTTCTATTAATGTAAGGCCCTAAATATAATACTGATATAGACAACAATTTCTTATAGAACATCATTTTCTTGGCCATAAGAAGCTTCTATCTCTTCCTGCTCTGATTTTGTCTGATGTCAGCTGAGAATCAGATTCCTATGACAATGTCCGAGGAAATTGAAGTCGTTTTTTTTGTGGTCTGTTTTTGTCTTGCCTTATCATCACAATCACTAGATTTTTCATGAATTAGAGGAGGCTTTGCTTCTTGGTGTCTGACCATTGTTGTTAGCCATTTATGAAGGAGTAGGGATCAGCCTATGGAAAAATTGAGAAATTGTTGTTTAGGCCTAGCAACTCCTCAGCCCTGTTACAGGGGGTCAGTCTTGTTGGGCGTCCATTGTCAGGTGCTGCTGGTGATGCCAGGTGTGAAATCATGACAGCCCCTGGAAAAGCTGTCATGGTGGCCTTAATAGTTACCCTGATTTCCCGGACACCAAGCACTTGTCTCTGTAAAGTGATGGCCTTGCTGCTTCTGCCAGATATTTTCGCTATATTAACTTGACCGTGTCTGTTTCTCGGCCATGAAAAACAGACAAATCAGTCCATATTTAATGACCATTTTTCATCCATTCCGTGTCCATTTGTCCGTTTTTGACAGCTGAGTGCGATCCGTTTTGCATACGGACCATTAAACAAAAAAACAAAAAAAAAAAAAAACTGATACATTTCATCTACCTAAACCACTGATCTGTTTTTAATGAATATACCATCAAGTTTTTGTATCCGTTAAAATTGGAACCATTGATTTCTGCTGGATCTGTGTGGACATCAAAATGGAGAAAGATCAATGTTGTCAATGGACTGTTTGTTTTTTTCTGCCCACATAAAAATTGGACATGCGAATACAACATTCATTCACTCTAATTTTTTAAAAATGCCCTTACAATAACTGTTAAAAAGATGGTTGTCGACACTAAGGTTTTTCACTGTTGGGTGAATAAACCTTTACTTCTCTTTAGACTTAATTCCCAGTAAGTTCTCATGCACACGACCGCAGTTTTTATCGGCAATGTGGATAATATTAAGGACCATTAATTTCTATGGACCCATACACACAGACTTATTTTTTGCAGCTGTGTGTCCGTGCTGTCTTTTTGCGGATATGAGATTGCAGATGACATGCGGACATATTTTTTGTAGATTTCGTATCAGTATGTGCAGACAGTAAAAACCACTATGATCGTGTACAGGAGGCCTTAGGCTCCATGCACATGTCCAAGTGTGCCATCCAAGGGGGCGTCCAATGGTCCAGTCCATTCCGTTCCAATGAAAATAGAGCAGGTCCTATCCTTCTCTGTTTCATCGGAACAGAACAAATTGGAAACCTCCATAGAAGAGAGTGCACCACAGAATGCATTTGGATATAGGTCACTCATAGTGTCATCTGAGTGCATTCTGCTGCAAAATCGTCCCCAACTCGGATGCACATTCGGTTGTGTGCATGGGACCTTAGGGTGCATTCATACGCTGCAACTGATAATCAGCTCCATTCATGTGAATGCCGTTGTATTAACATAAGACACCTGGACTTCTGGAAGCCCTTGTCTTATGAATGAAACTGATGGTTAGTCACAGATTTTCTGCAACATGATCTGCTTCATGAGAAGGCACTTCCCCGCAATGACTCTAGAGCATGTGAACTTCTCTTGTATGGTTGATGATGATATCTTTGGCCTGACTCCTGTGGACATAACTAAGGTAGTTACCTGTGTTAATCTGATTTCTTCTCTTATTCCCCCAGGGTATGAAGCTCAGCTGTGAGGAGTTCAATGCAATATTCAACTTCTACGACAAGGTAATGACGAGGCAGAATATCGGGGCAGAGCCAGCTGAAGTGTGAACTCTGACCTGTGACTCTTGTTTCAGGATGGAAATGGATATATTGATGAGAATGAGTTGGATGCTTTACTGAAGGATTTCTTTGAAAAAAACAAGAAGGTGAGTTACTGAGGTGACAGATAACAGGGTGACTCCAAAAAGATGAGGTTATTGTTATTATTTATTTATAGAGCACCATTAATTCCATGGAGCTGTACATTATATTAATTCCATGGTTCTGTACATTATTATATTAAAGGGATTCTATCATTAAAAAAATAAATTTTAACTAAAAGCACGTCGGAATAGCCTTTAGAAAGGCTATTCTTCACCTACCTTTATTTTTCAGGTCCGCGTCGCCGTTTTTGAGTTTTGTCTTCTTTCTTCGTTATGCAAATTGGGATTCAGAAAGCACAGGGGGCGTTCCTTAAAAATCGATTTTTTAAATGATAGAATACCTTTAATTCCATGGTGATGTACATTTGAGGGTTTACATACAGTACACAAAATTTACAAAACAATTACAATACTAACAGTGACCAACTGGCACAGTGGGATTGAGGGCCCTGCCTACAAGGGCTTACAATCTACTGTATGAGGGAAGAGGGATAGAGACAGTAGGTGAGGGTAGAGGCTGTTCAGATGGTGGTGTAGTGACAGTAGCATTATTGGAGGTTGCAGGTTTTCCTGAATAGGTTGTGATTGTGGGGGACAGTCTTATGTGTCGTGGTAGTCAGGGCTGTGGAGTCGGAGTCGTGGAGTCGGAGTCGGTGCCTATTTTGGTGGAGTCGGAGTCGGTATAAAATGGACCGACTCCGACTCCCAAAATATATAATAAATTGGTACAGTTAGTAGTACAATGCAGTATGTGCTGAATATATTTTCATAAGAATTTGGGAAAATGATGAAATGTTGAAAATGATGAAATGTCCTGTAAAGGTCTGTTCTATTCCTCATATAATGATGGGACTGAGTTCTGAGTGAACCTATAAGGTTTAGCAGTGCCAGGGCTGTGGAGTCGGAGTCGTGGAGTCGGAGTCGGTGCCTATTTTGGTGGAGTCGGAGTTGGAGTCGGAGTCAGGGGAAATTGAGGAGTCGGAGTCGGGGCTTTGGCGTACCGACTCCACAGCCCTGGTGGTAGTGAATTCCAGAGTATGGGGGATGCATGGGAGAAGTTTTGGAGACGGTTGTGTGAGAGCAGAGTAGGAGGTCTTGGGAGGATCAGAGGTTACATGTGGGCAGGTAGTGGGAGATTAGGTCAGAGATGTATGGAGGGGACAGGTTGTAGATGGTTTATAGTAACATAATAAAAACAAGGAATAAGTGTAACTGGAGGGGTATAACTTGTGTGAGCAGGTATATGTCCATGCCAAGGATTCTACAAAAAAATGTCAGAATAATGAAGGATTAGAACAACAGACAGAATCTCAGCAACCACTATCACTGACATTGACACTGCAACATCTGTCTGACATCACAGCATATGACTTATACCTCAACAAATGCCTGGCACCTTGACAACTGCTTAACACCATAATAGCTGCCTGACACCTCCACATCTGCTCTACACTTCAACCACTATTTCATCATTCAGCTAATGCCTAAGGCCTTAACAACTATCTGACATCTCAGCAACTGCCTGACACCACAACATCTGCCGTATACCTCAAGAAATGCCTTCCGCCTTCACACTGCTTTAGATTGCAACAACAGCCTGACACCTCTACATCTGCCTTATACCTTGACAACTGCTTGACACTTCATTGTCTAACACCTCAACAGCTATCTTCCATCTCAACAACTACCTGACACCTTATCATTTGCCTGACATGTTATCATGAGGGACCAGCCAAAAGGCTAGGCAGCAGCTCAAAGCCACAAATGGAGCAAATAAAGGAAAAACCATGTTGTAGATGACCAGAACCCCAAACACCCTCCAATAGATGTGCGGACCAACCTTTTGTCTACCTGCCCTGAACTGAGGAGACCCTGCTAATAACCTTGGCTGGTCAGACTTCTGCTTGTATAACCCTGATGTGAGTGAGGTTTGCTGTGTGATGTCCGTGTTATTCACAAACTGCCTACAAACAAGCCCATTGATTTTAATGGGCACAAAAAAAAATAATGAAGACATGCTCTGTTTTGGTCTGTTTTGCAGACCCCAGCTGCCATTAAATTCTATATATCCTTGGATATCACAGTCAGTACATGGATCCTATCTGTGTGCTGTCTGCTTTTCATGGACTTAGAGACTTTGAAAAGTCCACAAAAAAGTGATCTGTTTTCCATGGACGCAAAAACAGATCAATTATGGACAGCACAAAATCCAGGAGTCTGTGCTGTCTGTGGTTATTATGTGAATATTATTCTGTAGTGAACACCTCTCAGGTGAGCCCAGTGCTTACAATCTGAGCAGCTGAATATGGGTCGAATACTATAAATTGACAGCTCTAGCCATGGGTTTCCTTTGGATACTTGACTCTCCTGAAGCCTTAATCAATTAGTGAAGAATCACTGCAAACATGGATAGAATGAGGACATTCATATCTTCATGAGGATGGCACCTAATGTCTTCTTTCAGCAACCTGGACCCCGCATCCCCAGCAATGCTCTGTCTACCTGTTAATCTTTATTATGTTCTGAAGAACTGTTTTCAGTCTGTGAAATGTGGATGATAAATATTCTTTCCTCCTGTGAATCTTGTTGTCTCGTTGCAGGAAGTGAATATTCAGAGCCTGACTGGCTACCGCCAGAGTATCATGTCGCTGTGTGATGGTGGACGCCTCTACCGCAAGGAGCTGGAGATTGTACTCTGCAATGACTCTACCCCCATGAAGTAATTTGGGGGATCCACTGCTCACAATCACTGCACTGCGCCCCTCTATCCTGCCCCACCCCCATCAATGAGAGACAGGGGAGAGACTACCGAGATGTGAGAGAGAACCATTGCACACAGAGAGACCAGTGCTGTCAGAGGGTCATTTAGAAGAGATAGCAGGTTCCCCTCACTCTAATTTTTAGTTCCTTTAGTAGTCAGTGGCTCAGGCAGGAACCAGTGGCTCAGGCAGATCAGTGATCTGGCAGGGACCTTACCTACCCAAGCACTTGGGCCTTTTATTTGTTGCCCTCTGGTGTTGAGTCCTAGGCTGTTTCTCTGGATTGTTCCTCTCTGCACCTCGTACCCCTGGGTCTCCCCCCTGGCTGCTCTCAACTAGATACCCACCACCCTAGATTTAGGAGCTCGCCTCCTTATTTGGGTTTTCCGCAGAGTGGATCCTGGATTTTAATTTCTTTCTGGGTTTTGCTTGTTTTACCTGTTTTACCAAAGAATGAATAAAATGACAGATCCTGAGTGTTGTGTCTTTGTCCGTGGGCTCTGCACTGAATTAGAGAAGGGGATCAGGAGGAGCTTGTTTGCTTATTGTAGGACATACAAGGCAAACCTTTCAAGATTCATTTCCAGTTCAGGTGGCTCGGGTCCAAGATTTGTTTCAGGTCGAACAAGTTCGGTACGAACCACAGCTTAAAATTGTCTTAAAACATAGTGTATTACACTGTCAGAGCTCCTAGAAACCTATCTATGTGACAGTGACATGTATGTCTGGAAAAACTAATGGTATGCAGTGGTTATGCAGAGTTTAACCATACACTACTCTGACACTCGCTTTTACGCATTTTAACATTTAAAACACTCCAAAAATTACACTTTTTGTAGGGAAAGGTGCTTGCCCATGGTTTTTTAGACACACATGATGATTATATTGCAAAAAACAATGGTTTTATAGAAAAATTAGCCTGTTTTGATGACTTGTAAGTGCTACAGGCTGTTTATTTGGGAGACAATTTGTGGCTGAGTGCCTAGTTGAAAAGTGATGAAGAATTGGCTTTTCAAAGAAAAAAGCCACCAAAAATTATCCCTTTATGGGAGCAGATGTGAAATCAAAATGGTTTTGGTCAGTGGTGTAACTAAATTCCTATGGGCCCAGGTACGAATTTTAGACGGGTCACCATACCCCCTTCCCCTTTTCTACATCATACTGGGGTGAAATTTATTATCTGCATCTTTTGTGTACCATTTTATTTCTAGATAAACCACACCCACTTTCCTGTGAAAAAGCATAGTAAAAATAGGTGCAAAACAAGATACATCCTGCCCACACAACAAAGATAATATAAATAGAATAACAAAAAAAAAGTCTTGATAAATCCACTCCCTCCCTCTCTAAGTATCTTAGCTTGGTTTCGCTCAAGTGTTTTAAACTACTTTTTTACCACAAAAAAATGTTCTTAGAAATGCTATGGCCAGATGTTACAGGTATTTATAATACACATACCCTTTTATATGCATTATACCGCACATACTCGCATATACACACTCTACAAACTCTAGTTTATGCATTACACATACTGCACTGACCTTTACTGTAGAAAGATGAGGTCTTGACATGCATTCAAGAAGTACAGTATAGGACTTAACCTGTTGCCCCATGCCAGGAAAGCAGTAAAGGGAAGCAGGGGAAAGAGATTGAGTAAAGGAAAGAGTTAATAGAAAACTAGATAGGTGGGTAAGCAGCAGAAAAAGCAGTGCTTTTTAAATCAGTTAAATCAGAGGAAAGAAGAGAAGCTGGGGTTGGGGGTCAAGCAGGGGACTTGAGATATCTCTGACCTATTTCAGGTGAGGGAATGGTGCAGGCTCTGCCATGCAAGAACATACACATAGTAGAGCTCAGAACACAAGTGGATGTAGAGAAAGCAGGCTGGTGAGCAGTGCAGTTACCTGGGAAACCTTATCTGCTCCCAAGGGAGGGGGAACGGATTGCCAGACAGTCCTGTGCTACAAATGATCAGTGAGCCATTGCCCTGCTTGCATGCATGTGGAATTCAGTGCTTTACCCTGCATGAAAACCTCTTCTGCTCTGCTGGGCTGTTTTGTGCAGCGTCTCCTGTGTGGGAGGTGGGGTGTAATCACACCCTCTGTGACCACGATCATTACGCCCCTGGCTTTGGTTTTGTTTGTTACCAACACTGGCACAAACAGTGTGGTATAGTTAAATATGATGGACCTGGGGGGGCGTGGCTAGCGCGCGACATGGACGGTCGCATGTGAGCGGAGCTCCGGATAGAGCCGCTCATCCATCCTGAAATCCATCCTTGCTTACCGGTGCCCGGGTTCGCTGTCCGCTGGAACGCACTTCTGAGGCCCTCCTCCTGGTTCCAGAGCTCCCGTTCTGCCGGTGTCCTTCTCCGTTGGGTAGTAGTCGGTGATCGGCCATACACTCCCGCTGCCGGAGCCGCTCTGTCCCGCGCTGCTGTGGCCTGGAGCTGGGGTGGAGCTGCCGTTCTGGGGCTGCGCTCGTGGGCCGGCCTGGGCTGTGCTGGGGCCGCTGGTCCTGCTGGCACCCGGACGGCGGTCTCCCCTCTCTCCACGTGGCGGGCGGCCATTTTAACCCTGACCGGTTTGGCCATCTGCTGATGAGGGGGCGCTGAGTCTGGCGTTCCTGGCGAGCTGAGCCTATCTCTGACGGTTCCTTCTATGGTTCCCTGCCTGGAAGTTTGGGAGCCGGCATTCCTCTCTCCTGCTTGCTGCTGGGCACGATAGGACCATCCCCTGGCTCCTCTGGGCAGTAGTGCAAGGCAATATCTGTGGCAGCCATCAACTGTCTCTGACCCATTGAAGGTGTGTGCCTCTGTACGATTTATCGTCCTGCTGACTGCTTCTCTGGAAGGCTTTACTTATAATCCAGTGACGGTTGCTGTATGTGCTATTGGACTGTTGAGTTACCATCTGTCCTCCTCTAGTTCCTCCTGGCAATCTATCTACTCCATCACTTCGCTACTGGCCTTCTTGGAGGCCTTACTTATAATCCAGTGACTGTTGCTATCGGCACTATTGGATCGCTGAGTTGCCATCCGTTCCCTCTTAGTTCCTCCTGGCAATCTATTTATTTCATTACTCTGCTGACGGCTCTCTCTTGGAGACATCGCTTATAATCCAGAGTCTGTTGCCATCGATACTATTGGACTGTTGAGTTACTGTCTGTCCTCGGCTGGCTTATTGGCCCTGGTGGCCTGACATAGAGGCTCCTACTGTGCAACTGCTATTAGCCAGAGACCTTGTGTATAATCCTCTGGGGCCGGCCTGGTCTTGCTACAATCACACCTCCTCCTCTGCCAACATATCCACCCGTACGGAACGCAGGAAGAGCGGCCGCCGACTCTCTAAAATGAGTCGCCCGCAATCAACCTCTGTCTCTGATCGCCTGAGGGGGTTCTCCAGGGCAGCATCCTCTTCTACATCACCATCGCTTGAGGCAGCCTCTCCTGCCCTTCCAGAGGAGGACCCCGAGCCCACTTTAAAGCAAGTTACTGGACAGCTACTGGAGGCGATCCATGCCGGCACTTCCTCGCTGACCGGGAAAATTGAGGAGGTAAAAATCGACCTGGGCCTGCTCCGTCAGGACTTTCAGACCTTGCGAGGCAGGGTGTGTGAGGTGGAGGATCGGGTCTCTCAGGTAGAGGACACTGTTAACCCACTTCCTGCCAAACTCCAGGAGCTGGAGAGAGCTGCAAGTTTGTGGACCCAGCGTGCGGATGACTTGGAGAATAGATTGCGACGAAACAACCTCCGTATCCTGGGCCTGCCGGAGCGGGCGGAGGGTGAAGATCCTCGGGCCTTTGTGGAGGGGTGGCTGAAAAATGTCCTGCCGGAGGCTCACTTCTCACTTCTCACCAATATTTGTGGGCTGCGCGCCAGGCCGGCGAGCTTAAGTACAACGGAGCAGCAATGGCCATGTTTCCAGATTTCTCGGCGGCTCTCCAGAAGACCCGAGCATCCTTCGTGGCCGTTAAGAGGCGGTTGAGAGAAAAGGCTATACAATACTCCATGATTTACCCAGCACGTCTTCGGGTCGTCCATGACGGCAGGTCCCTTTTCTTTACTTCACCGAGGGATGTGGAGGACTGGCTATCTCTTCTTCCTCGATCTCCGAGACGATGATCCTGACGGCGTGTGGTGAGAGGTCCGATCGGACCATACATAAGGACTTATGTATTACGGGATGCTCTTGTTTATTGCATAAGTAGTTTTATGAAAAGTGCGGTTCTGTTATTCTAGTATCCTGTAGTCTTATAGTTACCTGGGCTGGCGACCCCCGGGGCGCCGGTGTATCTCATTTACTCATGTGAACCTGGCTCTGTTGAATAGTATATCTCCTAGCCTAGTGATTATCCATACCTTTAAGACAGTGCCCCGTATACCAACCACTGTGGGTGCACTTCTTCCCCCGTTAATTGTAGCCACGGTTAATTTAACAAATATTGTTTGTTTATGCCAGTAGTATGTCTCACACCCTTTAGGGGTGTAATGGTTCATTTCGTTTGTATATTGTTCTTAGGTTGCTGCACACCACTTTGTGTCTCACTCAGCCACGCGCTACACACTCATAGGCGGGTCACTTTTGGGGTCCTGAATTGCCATGATTACATTACATTCTTAGACGACCATGGCGTCCTTTAGTGTACTATCTTGGAATGTGAGGGGCCTGGGTAGCCCACGAAAGAGGTCGTTGGTTTTCTCTCAGATTAGGAGGGCTGACCCACACCTCATATGCCTTCAGGAAACTCATTTGGTTCCAGACAATTCCAGGCGACTTCAGAAGCCATGGGTTCAGTGGGCGGCTCACTCTACACACACTTCCTATTCCAGGGGGGTGTCCATCTTGGTGCATCGTAGACTCAGGTGGGAGCCAGGCCTCATTGTAAGGGACCCCGAGGGACGATACGTTTTTGTCCAGGCCTGGGTTGACTCTGTCCTGTATGTTATCCTGGGTGTGTACTTGCCACCGGCGTCTGATCTTGCTGTGCTCCAGCAGGCTGCGCAGTTTGCGACCCGATTCCCTGGGGCTATTGCATTATGTTTGGGTGACTTTAACAAAGTTATGGATATTGCATTGGATTGGTTCTCCGCGGAGCCAGGTTCCCCCCTCTCTGCCTCGCCCTACTACAATGGCCGGAGTGATCCGTGAATTGGGGTGGTTGGATTTGTGGCGGGTCCGGTTTCCGGAGGCCCGCACCTTTTCCTGTCACTCTGCCAACAGACATACTCTGTCCAGGATTGACCATGCTTTTGGAAATACTAAAGCATATTCTTTGTTGCAGACCATATCCTATTTACCCAGGGCAGTGTCTGATCATTCCCCGTTGTTGGTCCAATTAAATAGTAGTACGGCTGCTAAGCCACGACAGGGTTGGCGAATCCACCCATTTTGGTTGAAACTATTTGTACCACATGATCGAATACCTGATCAACTTCAGACGTTTTTGACCATTAATTCCCCAAACACTTCTCCGCTCCTCTTATGGGAAACTATGAAGGCATATCTTAGGGGTTGTATTAAGTCCTCCATTTCCTTTGTAAAGAGGGAATCCTCGTTGTTGGAGACCACTTTGGCGACCCAGTGTGCCTCGCTCGAAGCCGCATACGTGGCTAATCCAACTGATGAGGCTAGGTCTCAATGGTTGCAGACGGGTAGACAATATCTGCATATACTGCATGACAAGGCACGTAGGTCTCTGTTTTTTAGCAAACAGAAGTTTTACGAACTCGGCAACCAGTCGAGCAGCTTTCTAGCTCAACTGATACATCAAAACACAGCCTCACCTGCAATACTACGAGTACATTCAGAGACGGGGGAGGTACTGTCCAATAGCTTGGCCATTAGTGACAGATTTTATAGGTATTACAGTGAGTTATACCTCTCCAAGCTTAGAGTCACTGACGGAGAGCTTGCCACCTATTTGGGCTTGATCCCCCTTCCTACATTGTCAGAAGACCAACGTGAATTTTTAGATTCCCCTTTTACGCTAGAGGAGCTATCGGGAGCCCTGGCAGATATGGCAAGGGGTAAATCGCCGGGTCCGGACGGCATCCCGGTGGAGGTTTATGCCCAGTATGGGGGCCTGCTTCTCCCGGTGTTGCTTGACTGTTATAACGCTGCCTTTGTGGGTCGCAGTCTCCCGGAGTCCTTTTATGACGCCACCATTATCCTGTTACTTAAGCCTGACAAGGATCCGCTGGACTGTGGCTCATATAGGCCTATATCACTGCTTAATATAGATTATAAACTCCTTACTAAAATGTTGGCGAAAAGGCTAAATTCTGTTGTTCTCGACCTTGTCCATCCGGATCAGACAGGCTTTATGCCTGGAAAATCCACATCGGATAATCTTAGAAGGGCTCAGGTGATAACTCAGATTGGGGCATCATCCTCACATGACTGGGCGATGGCTTCTTTAGATGCAACAAAGGCGTTCGACTCTGTCGAGTGGCCTTTTCTATTGCAGGTGTTGCGAGGATACGGATTTGGAGAGGGGTTTGTTACCTGGATTTCCCTTCTATACTGTTCCCCTAGAGCGGCGCTGTCCATTAATGGCGCGTTGTCTTCCTACTTTCCTTTGGGTAGGGGTACAAGACAAGGATGTCCATTGTCACCGCTACTGTTTGCTCTGGCAGTGGAACCATTGGCAATACTGCTTCGGAATGACCCCATATATAAAGGCATAGTGATAGGCACCCGGGAGGAGAGAACAGCACTATATGCCGATGACTTACTCCTCTTTATGAGCGACCCCTCCCGGTCTCTGCCCAGAGCCATGGCTATAATTGACGAATTTGGTAATTATTCTGGCCTACGGACCAATTGGACTAAGTCCTCATACATGCATATTGGCCGTGCGTCAAGTGTAGCTGAGGGGAATGTGGTATGTGGATTGACTACAGTCTCAACCTGCAAAAATCTGGGCATCTTTATATCTAGGGACCATAGGTGTTTTTTGGAACAGAACATCTTTCCGCTCATCTCGCACTTTAGGGTTAAGTTTAATCTTTGGGCTACACTGCCTTTGTCGGTGGCTGGTAGACTCAACCTAGTTAAAATGATAGTACTACCCAAATGTCTATATGCTATAAGCCATTCTGCTGTGTCCGTGCCCCTTAGATTTTTTAAACAAATGGACTCCCTCATTATCTCCTTTATATGGGGAAACTCTAGATCTAAGCTTAGGTTGTCATCTCTACAACGACCAAAGCAGCTCGGGGGTACATCACTCCCTGATCTGTTTCTTTACTACCTGGCAGGACAGCTCCGTTTTATTAGGAAGTGGCTCTCATCTGATCCCCTACCGAGGTCCGAGGCACATCTGGCTCACCACCTGGGTCTGCATAATCTGTGGCCGGTGTTGGAACACCCGGCCTTGTGTAGGGGGAAATTGTTGCCCATCCATGCCCTGGCGGGACAGGTCTGGCGTCAGGCGAAAAAGGTGTCCGCTTATTCTGATATACCTGCGGAGACCCCACTTTGGCACAACCCTGGTCTGCCGACGTTATTTGCCCTGCCTGGCGCCCGGGCCTGGTCGCAGTATGGCGTGTCCTCTCTTAGTGACCTGTACATACAAGGGGTTTTTAAAACGTTTGACTCGCTAAGCTCCTCCTATGGCATCCCTAGAACGCAGTTCTTTAGATATCTACAGATTAGACATGCACTTTCTTCTCAGTTCCCGGATCGATTGGACAATATATCTGAGTATCCGCTTATCGGCATACTTCGCTCACAGGGCCCTGGGGGTTTGATATCTACTTTATATGCACATCTGATACAGGCCAAGGTGTCCACTTTGGACGCCCCGGCCTTGACGCGATGGAGCATAAATATCCCAACTCTCACAGATGAGATGTTTCAAGATATCCTTGAATCTCCTCAACATGTGTCGCCTTCAGCTAACAACAAACTGATTCAAACATATATTCTACACCAATGTTACTTGACACCTTCCCGTCTATACAAAATGGGACGTCTGCCCAACCCCGGATGCCTTAGGTGTCTTTGTCCACAGGCAGACTTTTGGCATATGATTTGGGAATGTCCGATCATACAATGTTTTTGGAAAGGGGTCGTGGATCTCCTGGCGGAAGTTCTGGCTAAACCTATACCATTAACCCCAGAGATATGCCTTTTCGGCGTATTAGATGAAGAAATATGGCAACACCATGTTAGAATCCTTTTGAGGGAGTCTTTATTTTATGCTAGGAAAGCTATCGCACTGCGATGGATGGCTCCGAAACCCCCATCAGTATCTCAGTGGAAGAAACTTGTTAATACTGTTCTTCCTTATAACCAGATTGTGTATAAAGGGAGAGGGTGCCCTCAGAAATTCCATAAGGTGTGGGGAACATGGTGCAATTCTCCGGTAACCCAATATACGGCTCCCTCATTGCGCTCTGCCATTAATTTACTCATGCCGTGAGGGGTGCGAGACACCGGGAGTATCCACGACCTCTCATTTTGGAGTGTATCCTTGTTGTTACCCTTGACTTATTGACTGCATGTTTTGTACATGATAACTGATGTATACAGTATTACGCATGTCCTGATTATATTCTTTCTGTACCGAGTCTACGTTATATGGTCCGGATGGGACGAGGGCCTGGCGAGGTGGGATGTGGTGCGTTGAGTGAATTTACATTGAAATTCTCGTTTTTTGGTGCGCAACATGTTATGTATTTGTTTTGATTCCTTTTCTTGTGTCTGATACGCAATTTTCAATAAAACGAGTTTAAAAAAAAATATGATGGACCTGGCACCAGGAAATGTCTGGCTAAGTGGTTGTAGTTGTGGCAACATGAGTGTCAGTACGGCATGGAATAAATATGATAGACCAAGCCACAGGCTACACCACACTGTTTATTAGGTGAGCAGAAACAGCTAAGCACGGACAGAATCAGCATTCCCCTTACGTCCAACAGCAGCACAACATGGGGTATCTCTGCCCCTGTGTGCTGGTAGGACAGGCGGAATTTTTAATTTACATAATTAATTAAATGATACTCCCCTACAAGAGGCCAAGGAGACCTCCCCTCACTGTGTTTTCTTCTGTCCTGTGTGTTGGACAGGTGGAGGGAGGCTCTTTGTCCTCCCATTTTTTCCTAAGGATTTGGGGGTTAACTACATTTTTGTAGGTTTTTTCTCCTCTTTCAGCTGTTCTTCTTTTGCCTTGGGAGCTTTTTACTCCTGAGGCTTCCTTGTTTCTCCCTGCTGCGCCCTCTGTCTGTGGCCATTCTGGGCTGGGTGTGCCTGCCCTTGTCTGTTCTGAGGTGAGATGTTTGCGGCTGGGCAGGCTGTGCATTCAGTATGTGTCTGTTTCTGAACTTGGAGGCTGTGTTGCAGGGTTAAAATAAACCTCTCTGCATCTCCTGCCTGGCTGAGCTCTTCAGCAGAGCTTATGCTTCAGGTGTTTGTGCTCAGTTTAAACTGATGTCAGCGTCTCAGACACAAGTTCCCTACACTGCCTTTCTGTTGCAGTTATGGTTCTATTCCAGTCTGCCACAACGACACACCTCACTTCCTATAGCAGTGGATTTAAAGCGAAGAGGGAGAGAAAGGTTTTTTAATCCGGGGAAAGTGATTTTGTCACTTTGTGTTTTTTCCGGAACCTTTTTTGCAGGTCCTGTTTTCCTGGATCCCTTTTTTTCTGTTACACTTCTGTAGCCTTTTCCCAGTAGCGCTGGATTGCGCTGCCGGACTAGTTTAGGCCATTCTCTTTACCGCTGTAGCGGTATTAAAGACACCGTTGTTTAAGGGTCTCTTAAAAAGTTTCTGTATATAAGTTTTATGGGTAAGTATGGTCTTCTCCCTACTTATTTCTTACTTATTAAACCTTCTTCCTAAGTTTGTCTCTCTGATAGGCTGTACGCTTTTGTTTGATACTGTTCTGAATGTTTTCGGTGGCAGCGGCGACTTAATGAGGGAAAGGCCCTCTAAGCTGAAATATTCGCTTATACAGAGTGCGCCATCCCTCTGCCTATTGGTACGATTACACTCTCTTTTGCCAATGCCGTGGGACCCCATCTGAGGAGTTGTGATGTAATTGTGTGGGTCAAGGAGCAGGATAGAAATCCGGAACTCGATTTCTTAAGAAGCTTCGTACTGAGAGACATCCTCAGTCAGTTCCATCAGAAGCGGAATTTCACATACTCAGTGTCATGCACTCGTATGATGAAGACACTTCGCTAAATCCCAGCAGGCCTCTTGGTAAGGATGCCTAGGCTGCTGAAGTCCATCTGGTCAGCGACCGTGATGTTGAACTTAGGGAAGCCTCTAATTCCACCAATAGGGGGCCTAGGGCCTTCCAAGTGGACGCTACATTAGATAAAGCTTTGACAGGCAATCTCCAGATCTCTATACATAGTCGCTTGGAGTGTACCCTTAGGAAGGCTGAGGCCTCTGCTCAGGCTTCTGTGGACATCGCTTCCAATGAGGTAGTGAATAAGACAGTATCTAGCAGAAGTTTCCGTATACCAGGTCAAGATGCCTGCCAAATCTAGGGCCTTCTCTACAGCTGCTAGAAGGCCATTATGGTTGAAACCTTGGGGAGCGGACAATGCGTCCAAGTATAACATATTCTCCCTACCCTTGAGCTGGGTAAACATTTTAGCAGAGGCCTGGACGACATCATGGAAGGTCTTGTGATTGTTAAAGTAATTAACATATTCCATCATATGTATGGCTTGTTTGATAGTATTACTCTGTTTTGATATCAATTTGATGTGTTAAGCTTAGATAGAACAAATGTATTCTGCTGAATCACATGTGTACGTGTTTGAAAAAGCTTACTATATGAAAAATACTTTTTACATAATGCTGACAAGGACCCACCTAAACTCAACACATGGAGAAAGAAGACTTATCGGATGTCCACAGATCATCTACTGTATGCTATGGACTTTTCAAATATTCTTTGGTTGTGTAACGGTCTTAAAAACTATAAAAGGTCTGTTTTATCTGATCATGGAGGCGCAGCTCTCAAAGACATTGTTTGAAGTGAAAGCTACGTCACTTTATTCTTTGTATTTGCTATTTTGCTTTTTAATAACAGAGCTACAATTCGGAACAGCTGTGTCAAGTTGATTTTTTTCTGCAGTCTTTTAAAGGGAAAGCAGGACCTTCTGGCCCGGGGCAGAAGTTATCAGCAGCCGCCTCAATCTACGTTCTAATATCAGAGGTGTGCTAGATATCAGTCCAGAGGGGATGGACGTAAGTTCCCCAAGGAAGGAGACAGAAAGAATCCTGGCTTTGATGCCAACTTTTCGCCTCCTGTGGCGGCAAGTACTCCTGTTGGGGGATGCCTCTCCCATTTTTTCTCTCCTTCTGGCAGGAGAAGATCCAAGAACTTTGGTCTTGCAGATAAGTACAGTGGGGTTATGCGGACGATTTCTTCGCCCACCACAAGACAGATTCTTCACAACCCGTTTTCTTCCTGCACTGGAGCAGGTTATACTGGAAAATTCCATTCTGGAATGCCTGGGCAGGGGGAGAATTGGGAAAGGTCCCTGTGAAAGATCCTCAGTGTGCCAACACCGCTGTGGCTCCACCTGAGTCTTCTTTCATATAAAAACCACACCGCCAGTGAGTGCCGGGTTCACAAGATAAATACAAGACAAGCTTTCTAAATTTTATATATTTATTAACCCCTAAATGGGTCGATATTAACATCTAACACATGCAGTTCAGAACAGATATGCAGATGTATGCAAGCATTAACAGTTACTAGTTACAATATACAGTACAATAAAAATAAAAAGGGAATAACATTGAAATAATTACTTTACCACACATCTCCTTGATGTGGCTCTATAATCCAACACTCACACATGCTCTGTCATGTGTGAATACCCAGTGGAGGCTGCTTAGTATTAACTCCTAGCATGTGGCATCACAGTATATTCCAGCCTGCATGCTCTCATCAGTGGTCTGTCTGTAAAAACTCTGTAGTCTGTGATGGTCTCAGCCCAATCTCCATAGCATAATCTCCTCCCATTGCCTCTTACCTCATCGTTTAAACCCTTTATGCCACCTCCCAGGATGAGGTCACCGGCGGCAGCAAGTCTGATTGAATAATGCACTCAAGTCCAGATCCTTTGTAAAGAGCTGGGACCAAGTGAAATGATACAATGTTATCAGCCATATCTGATCTACAGTGCAGACTGGACAATGCAAGTGTTTGATCACTCAGGGCTGTGTATGAATACAATGGAGCCCTACTGGGATGGATACAAAGCCCTATTGTTCCAGCCTGGCCACTATTGCCAATATACACCTGGGATTCTAGCTGCGCACCTTATGAGTAAAGAGATACGCTACCCAGAGACCGAAATACAGCTTTGAGTTATAACCATATTTAAGCAGAATCATCACACCTCCCCCTTTAGATGGGGCTTGCAGGAAGTAGGGGCCTACGCCCCTCTTCTGAAAGCACCTCCACCTCCAGCTTCTCAGGCTCTGGCCCCAAGGCTCCCTCACCTCCCCCCGGGGTCCCAGCAGACTCGGGCCTTGTCAGACTCCGAGGGTGGTTGAGCGCCACGCGCCTTCAATATGTCCAGCAAAGGGTCAGCTTGGACAGCATCTCTGAACTCTTGACTGGAGTGAGACAAAAGAGAGGTGCATGTTACATATCTGCCGGACCATTCTGGCTCTCTAGTCTGACTAGGGACGCTTCTAAGGCCCAGGCTCTGAGCCACGTACACTTGGCTACCTCCTGCCTGTTCTGGGTCCGCTTTCTGAGTGCGGGCATCCCGTAGCTTTACACTCATGACCTCAGGCCCTTGGGATACCATTCCAGAGATCCCATCCCGGTAATCTCTGCTCTCCTGGCTACCCTTGGTCCGCTCTCTCAGGGTCTTCCCCACACTAGCCGCTAGTTGGGAGAGTTCTAGGGGGTTCTGCACCTCCCCCTTTGCTTCCAAACCTACATCCTGTTCCTCCTGTACTTGGGTGGGTGATGGTGATACCTTGGGCAAATGACTGAGATCATGCTTCCCCAAACCATCCCCACACAATACATTGACAGGTAATGCATTTGACATACCCCCTTCTTGGATCACACCTCCAGTACCCCATGCCATCTGCACTTGGGCCATGGGCACTCCTGGAATAGAACTGGACAGAAGAGACGTGTATGTCTCATACCAGCCGGACTCCTATGGCTTTATTGGAGTGAGGCTAGTCATGGGGGTCTCAGCACCGACTCCAGGTGGTGTGGGCAACGGTTCAAGGGTCGGAACGCCCTCCACCCTTGTAGCACTCTGGCTGCGGGCCAACACCGCACTATCAGCAGTCCGTCCCTCACCTGGATCGTCCATGAGATCCCCATAGCCTACCTGACCACCTGGCACATGGTCAGCAGTTGGGTGCTTATCGGATGCACTGGGCAAAATAGTAGAAGTCGCTTCCAGTGACTCAGAAGAGCTACCCTGTACACTTTCACAACAAGCATTGGCAATTACATTGACAGTACATTCATTAGCAATTGTTAATTCACACCGGGCCTCAATAAGATCGGTGGTAGACATATTGACAAGCTGGGGGTGAGACGCCCCCGCAGATGTGGGTGTGTCTACCGACCAGATCTCATTGTCTCCTAGCACCGAAGGGAACAAAGCATCAATAACATTTTTGCTGAGCTGGGTTGCAGGAAGCTCATTTGCATCTTCCCTGCAACCAGCTGAAGGCAACTCATTAGCATTTACATTGACTGCCATGGGAAGTATCTCAGAGGGGGGGTTACGGGCCCGCTCTGCAGATATGACAGACACATTATCAGCATTAATCATAGACAGTTTATCACAGTAAATTGGGGTGCTCCCCACCCCATATTGGGACATCATAGGTCCTAAATCAGTTCCCAACAGTACCTTAGCAGGCCAATCAGTCAATAGTCCCACAGTCCGCATTCCTTTTCCTGAACCCCAGTCCAGATACATAGATGGGCCACCTGCTGTGGCTTGGGAAGCAGGGAAGTTCTCAGGGCGATTGGGGCACTCCTCCTTGAAATGTCCTGTTTGGTTACAGGCATGGCCCCGCCGCACCTCCCCTTGGGGTTTGGGAAAGGTCACCCGGGCGCCCAGAGTTCTTGGGACAGGGGAGGGACCACCCGGGGCATAGTTTGTCTCACCCGACCTGACGACAGACGGCTGTGGTGAATTCCGGCCTGGCTTCTCCTTCCAAGTTGAGGTTCTCTGCAGGGTTGTTGGAGTTTGCACAGGGGCGGTTTGTGCTTGCTGGGAGAGCTCCATCCTTTTGAGCTCAAGTTGAAACTGCCGCTCTCGTTCTGCTGCCTCACGATCGGCCTGCCGTTCTGCTGCCTGACGATCTGCCTGCTGTTCTGCGGCCTGCCGTTCTTGTTCTACAGCTTCCAGAAAACGGTCCAACACCTGCAGGTATGTGTTAGGGTCACTGGTGCCTACTTGCTGCAGGGCCATTTGCCAGTATGAAACCATTCCCCCTACAAGGCTGGGGCTACTGGTCTCTCCTGGTGAAGTAATCCTTGGGACCGGGCTGCTTGCTGCACTTCCTGGCCTAGCCCCAAAATCAGGACTCTGCTCGATTCTCTGCATGGCTGTGGCTGCCTCCATTTCAGCCATACGCTCAGGATCTCCAAAAGCCTGGTTCTGCAGTTCTGGGCTCTGCTTCTAAGCCCACTAGCCATCCACTGGTATTTGCCAAATAAAAGATAGGATAGAATACAAAGAGTAAGGGAGGGGAACAGCACTGTATCAAACTTTCACTGTATCTTAATGCTTGCTTTAATACCGAGCTTGTCTCATAGGATTACTACAATCCACAGCATGTGAGTGATAAAGGTCACCAACACACGCCGTTTATCCTAAGATCCCACTACGCTGCCACCAATGTGAAAGATCCTCAGTGCGCCAACACCGCTGTGGCCCCACCTGAGTCTTCTTTCATATAAAAACCACACTCACCGCCAGTGAGTGCCGGGTTCACAAGATAAATACAAGACAAGCTTTCTAAATTTTATATATTTATTAACCCCTAAATGGGTCGGTATTAACATCTAACACATGCAGTTCAGAACAGATATGCAGATGTATGCAAGCATTAACAGTTACTAGTTACAATATACAGTACAATAAAAATAAAAAGGGAACAACATTGAAATAATTACTTTACCACACATCTCCTTGATGTGGCTCTATAATCCAACACTCACACATGCTCTGTCATGTGTGAATACCCAGTGGAGGCTGCTTAGCATTAACTCCTAGCATGTGGCATCACAGTATATTCCAGCCTGCATGCTCTCATCAGTGGTCTGTCTGTAAAAACTCTGTAGTCTGTGATGGTCTCAGCCCAATCTCCATAGCATAATCTCCTCCCATTGCCTCTTACCTCATCGTTTAAACCCTTTATGCCACCTCCCAGGATGAGGTCACCGGCGGCAGCAAGTCTGATTGAATAATGCACTCAAGTCCAGATCCTTTGTAAAGAGCTGGGACCAAGTGAAATGATACAATGTTATCAGCCATATCTGATCTACAGTGCAGACTGGACAATGCAAGTGTTTGTTTGATCACTCAGGGCTGTGTATGAATACAATGGAGCCCTGCTGGGATGGATACAAAGCCCTATTGTTCCAGCCTGGCCACTATTGCCAATATACACCTGGGATTCTAGCTGCGCACCTTATGAGTAAAGAGATACGCTACCCAGAGACCGAAATACAGCTTTGAGTTATAACCATATTTAAGCAGAATCATCACAGTCCCCCCTCAGAAGAAGGTTTGGGGTCTACTCTCCAGACTTCCCACTACCAATATATGTTATAGTCCTAATATATCTAAGTCTCTTCATAAGGAAGAGCGTTTCCAAAGGGACACCGGGAGGTTGGTCACATCCGTGTTGCAAAGCAATGTTCTTGTAATTCTCGACCTAAAGGATGCGTACTTACAGGTTCCAGTTAACCTCCTCACAGAGGGTATCTGAGAATTGCTGTATCAATTGCCGCACACAGGTGGCATTTCCAATTTGCAGCCCTGCCCTTCGGCATTTCCTTGGCTCCCCACACCTTTATATAGGTGGTGGGTCCAGTAACAACCGCACTCAGACTTCAAGGTCTGTTCATAGTGCCATATTTGGACGACTGGCTAATAAAAGCCTAGTCAGAAACCATCCTCCTCCAGCACCTGCAGACAACTGTGTCTTTTTTCCAGCATCTAGGCTAATAACCGGGAGAAGTCAGAGGTGATTCCTTCCACTCAGAAGAAGTTTCTGAGGTTCAGTCTGACTCTGTCTGCCTAGAAATTTCTTTAACTCCGATAAGGAGAGAAAAGATAATCAGAGCACTTCGGGCACGGTAACTCAGTGGTTAGCACTGCAGCCTTGGGTTCGTATCCTGCCAAGGACAGCATCTGCAAGGAGACTGTATTTTCTCCCCAGGTTTGCCTGGGTTTCCTGCGGGGTCTCCAGATTCCTCCCACACTACTAAGACATACTGAATGGGAATGTAGAATGTAGATTGTAAGTCCTATATGGGACAGTGCCCTATATTTATTATTGTTTATTTATATAGCATCATTAATTCCATGGTGCTTTACATTTGCGGATTTAAATACAGTACACCAGGTATACAAAACAGATAATACAAACAGTGACCAACTGGCACAGTGGGATAGAGGGCCCTGCCCACAAGGGCTTATAATCTATGAGGGAAGAGGGATAGAGACAGAAGGTGAGGGGAGAGGCTGTACAGATGGTGGTGTGGTGATAGTGTTATTGGAGGTTGTAGGCCTTCCTGAATAGGTATGTCTTCAGGGCCTTCTTGAAGCTCGTGATTGTGGGGGTCAGTCTTATGTGTCTTGGTAGTGAGTTCCAGAGTATGGGTGATGAACGGGAGAAGTCTTGGAGACGATTGTGTGAGGAGCGGATGAGAGCAGAGCAGAGTAGGAGGTCTTTGCAGTATCGGAGGTTACGTGCGGGCAGGGAGATTTGGTCAGAGATATATGGAGGGGACAGATTGTGGATGGCTTTGTATGTCAGCGTTAGTAGTTTGAACTCTATTCGCTGGGCGATGGGTAGCCAGTGGAGGGATTGGCAGAGGGGGATGGCTGATGAAGAACGGGGGGAGAGGTGTATTAAGCGAGAAGCACAGTTTAAGGTGGACTGGAGGGGGGCAAGAGTGTTAGCTGGGAGGCCATGGAGAAGGGTGTTACAGTAGTCTAAGCGGGGGATTATGAGGGCGTGGACTAGCATCTTTGTAGTTTCAGGGGTGAGGAAGGAGCGGATTCGGTGGATGTTCTTGAGTTGGAGGCGGCAGGAGGTGTTGAGGGTTTGAATATGAGGCTTGAAGGATAGGTCAGAGTCTAGGGTTATCCCAAGGCAGTGGGCCTGTGGGACTGGGGTGAGAGTGGTTCCATTAATTTTGATAGATGGGTCAGGTAAGGGGGTCATGCGTGGAGGGGTGAAGATTATGAACTCCATTTTCTCCATGTTGAGTTTGAGAAAGCGGGAGGAGAGAAAGGAGGCTACGGCTGCTAGACATTCTGGGACTCTGGACAACAGGGAGGTAACGTCTGGACCAGAGAGATATATTTGGGTGCAGGCACCGATCACGGCTGTTAGCGGCAGGTCCTGGCTATATTATACAGCCGGCACCCGCAGTGTATGGAGAGCGCTCAGCTCCTGAGCGCTCTCCATACATTGTCATGCGACTCAGGACGTACTATTACGCCCTGGGTCGCTAAGGGGTTAATGAAAAAGAAATTAAACTCTTGGCCCAAAAACCTTTTAACAATAGATTTTTCACTAACAGGACTGACTTTGTCAGGTTAAACAATGAAAAAAACACTCTGGACAGTCACAGGCAGCCTCAGATGAAACTGCTTTATAGCAAAACAGACGTAAAAGAGTTATCCAGTTTTTAAAAAATATGGTGCCAAGTAACAGGATCAATGCATCAATACAAAACACTTCCTAATATATATATATATATATATATATATATATATATATAAACATACAGTACAGACCAAAAGTTTGGACACACCTTCTCATTCCAAGAGTTTTCTGTATTTTCATGACTATAAAAATTGTAGATTCACACTGAAGGCATCAAAACTATGAATTAACACGTGGAATTATATACTTAAAAAAGTGTGAAACAACTGAAAATATGTCTTATATTCTAGGTTCTTCAAAGTAGCCACCTTTTGCTTTGATTTCTGCTTTGCACACTCTTGGCATTCTCTTGATGAGCTTCAAGAGCTAGTCACCTGAAATGGTCTTCCAACAGTCTTGAAGGAGTTCCCAGAGATGCTTAGCACTTGTTGGCCCTTTTGCCTTCACTCTGCGGTCCAGCTCACCCCAAACCATCTCGATTGGGTTCAGGTCTGGTGACTGTGGAGGCCAGGTCATCTGGCGTAGCACCCCATCACTCTCCTTCCTGGTCAGATAGCCCTTACACAGTCTGGAGGTGTGTTTGGGGTCAATGTCCTGTTGAAAAATAAATGATGGTCCAACTAAACGCAAACTGGATGGAATAGCATGCCGCTGCAAGATGCTGTGGTAACCATGCTGGTTCAGTATGCCTTCATTTTTGAATAAATCCCCAACAGTGTCACCAGCAAAGCACCCCCACCCCATCACACCTCCTCCTCCATGCTTCACGGTGGGAACCAGGCATGTAGAGTCCATTCGTTCACCTTTTCTGCGTCGCACAAAGACACGGTGGTTGGAACCAAAGATCTCAAATTTGGACTCATCAGACCAAAGCACAGATTTCCACAGGTCTAATGTCCATTCCTTGTGTTCTTTAGCCCAAACAAGTCTCTTCTTCTTGTTGCCTGTCCTTAGCAGTGGTTTCCTAGCAGCTATTTTACCATGAAGGCCTGCTGCACACAGTCTCTTCTTAACAGTTGTTGTAGAGATGTGTCTGCTGCTAGAACTCTGTGTGGCATTGACCTGGTCTCTAATCTGAGCTGCTGTTAACCTGCGATTTCTGAGGCTGGTGACTCGGATGAACTTATCCTCCGCAGCAGAGGTGACTCTTGGTCTTCCTTTCCTGGGGCGGTCCTCATGTGAGCCAGTTTCTTTGTAGCGCTTGATGGTTTTGGCCACTGCACTTGGGGACACTTTCAAAGTTTTCCCAATTTTTCGGACTGACTTACCTTCATTTCTTAAAGTAATGATGGCCACTCGTTTTTCTTTACTTAGCTGCTTTTTTCTTGCCATAATACAAATTCTAACACTCCATTCAGTAGGACTATCAGCTGTGTATCCACCTGACTTCTGAACAACACAACTGATGGTCCCAACCCCATTTATAAGGCAAGAAATCCCACTTATTAAACCTGACAGGGCACACCTGTGAAGTGAAAACCATTTCAGGTGACTACCTCTTGAAGCTCATCAAGAGAATGCCAAGAGTGTGCAAAGCAGTAATCAAAGCAAAAGGTGGCTACTTTGAAGAACCTAGAATATAAGACATATTTTCAGTTGTTTCACACTTTTTTGTTAAGTATATAATTCCACATGTGTTAATTTATAGTTTTGATGCCTTCAGTGTGAATCTACAATTTTTATAGTCATGAAAATACAGAAAACTCTTGGAATGAGAAGGTGTGTCCAAACTTTTGGTCTGTACTGTATATAGTGACAGGACCAGGGGCAAAGTGGTAGAAGGAGTATACATTTCTCCCAGGTTCTTGTCACATACCTTTTAAAAGCACCTGGGAAAGGTGTGTTCCTTGCTGGAGGGTTTTACCTAAACCCTGGTAAAAGGTCTGGCTGCTGGAGTAGGCAGAGTTGGGTGTGGCTCTACTCCATTCAGCCACTTCATGTTTTGGGATGACTGGGGGTTAATTCCTTGGTTCCTGAAGTGTGCGTATATAAGGGCAGACAGCACACAGATATTTGGCTCTCTCTGCTCCTGGGAAACCACTGTGAGTTAAGCTGCTGTATATTGTGTTTAGGTAGCTGTGCAGTAGGCCAGCTCTCTCTAGTTAGATACCTGTGTTGTGTATTGTAGGTAGTGGCCGGACGGCTAGAATTTTATTTTGTATTGTTATTGTTTTGTTTTCCTTAACCCACTAATAAAACTGGTTGCGGCCAGTTGCACCATACTTGGCTGGACTGGACTCTAATTGCTGTGCCAAAAAGTGCTCGTCTATCTGAAGAGACGACGATCCCTGAGCTAATCCCGTTACAAAATATATATATATCCTGTTTAAATTCAGCACCGTTTATCTGATTTATTTTCGGGTCATTGATCTCAGCTGTGGTGTTTTGTTTACAACTCATTACTCCTCCCTGTGAGCAGTACAGCCAGCAAATAAACAAATCATAGCTGCATGTTACCTTGAATGTGGGAGAGATTCATTACCAGTAATTTCATTGCAGGGGAAATGGAGATGGGAAGGTATTTAAGAGCAGGCAGATGAATCATTGGAAATGTAGTTTGTCCACAGATTCACTGCATGTAAACAGTGATACTAGGAGAATCAAAGGGTGAGCAAGGAAACAGTGAGTATTTAGCACTACTGTGGATGTATTTGCAGGTAATTTTTGAAAGCTGGATAACCCCTTTAAGAAAAGTTTTTTTACTAACAGACTCACTTTTGTCAGTAAAAATTATGTTTAACACTCTGGACAATTACATATCAAACTGCTCTATTGCAAAATAGACATACACAAAATTAAATTATTGGCAATGAAAGGGTTAACTGTCCTTTGTCTGTATTATTGCAGTAGTCTGGCTCATACAGCAAAGATATTCTCCCTCCTACCTATGATTTCTATCACAAATCTGCCTGTAATTGAGTAAATCTGACTGAAGTTTGTTCTAGTTCTCCTAGTCCTAAGATTATCTAGCTGAATTGCCAGCTTTCCTGTGTATTGCTGAAGAAAAGTGAGTAATTTCTTTGGATCATGCAATGATGAATGACACTTTCATCCCCTACTTCCACCCAGGGGCGCACCGCTAATGAGGCGAATTGAGGCGGCTGCCTCAGGCGGCACTGTCCGGGGGGCGGCATTTTTACTATTTCATGTAAACCAGCCCAGGACAGGCCGCTTTAAAAAAAAAAAAAAAACAAACAGCTGAGCGCAGCCTGTCCTGGGCTGCTTTACAAGACGTCGCATCTCAGCGCAGGCGGCGGTACAATGAAGTCATCACGCTGCCTACGCTGAGACACAGACATCGCGGACAAGAAGAGGAGGTGGCGGCTGCATCAAGGCATCGCAGGTGAGTATAACTTTTTTTTTATATATATATAGGCCGTGACCTGTTGGAGCATCCCCGGCAGGTAACGGCCTATTTATTTACCTACCCCGCGTCTGCTCGTGGCCGCCCCCCGCTTCCCCTTCTGCTATGGGACGCAGAAAGGGAAGTGGATGCCGCCGTGAGCGGCCGCGGGTATCGGAAAGTGAGGCCGCGGGCCGCAAATACTACTATTATTATACTCCGGGGTCTATTCAGACCCCGGAGTATAATAATCGGAGGCCTAGGGTTGGTGAGGGAACATAAAAACCAATGTTACTCACCTCCTGCGATCCGATGTAACTCCGAGCAGGCTTGAGGCCTCTGGTGACGTCATCAGGTCGCGTCGCCGGCCTGATCATGTGACGTGTGTGCGCAATTAAACAGGGCCGAAAGCTGCAAGGAGTGCACCGGTGTCCAGGATAGGTAAGTAACTCTGGTTTTTATGTTTGTATTCTCCCCTGGGTCTCCAATCATTATACTCTGGGGTCTGAAAAGACCCCAGAGTATTATAATAATAGTTCATGGGTGGTCCACTATGGGGCATAATACCCTGTGCAGGGACCACTGTAGAGCATAATACCCTGTACAGGGGCGACTATGGAGCACAATACCGAGTGCAGGGGCCACTATAGAGCATAATACCGAGTGCAGGGGCCACTATAGAGCATAATACCGAGTGCAGGGGCCACTGTAGAGCATAATACCCTGTGCAGGGACCACTGTAGAGCATAATACCCTGTGCAGGGACCACTGTAGAGCATAATGCCCTGTGCAGGGACCACTGTAGAGCATAATACCCTGTGCAGGGGCCACTCTGGAGCATAATACAAGTGCAGGGGCCACTATAGAGCATAATACCGAGTGCAGGGGCCACTATAGAGCATAATACCCTGTGCAGGGACCACTGTAGAGCAAAATACCCTGTGCGCCCTGTAGAGCATAATACCCTGCAGGGACCACTGTAGAGCATAATACCCTGTGCAGGGACCACTGTAGAGCATAATACCCTGTGCAGGGACCACTGTAGAGCATAATACCCTGTGCAGGGACCACTGTAGAGCATAATACCCTATGCAGGGACCACTGTAGAGCATAATACCCTGTGAAGGGACCACTGTAGAGCATAATACCCTGTGCAGGGGCCACTCTGGAGCATAATACAAGTGCAGGGGCCACTATAGAGCATAATACCGAGTGCAGGGGCCACTATGGAGCATAATACCGGGTGCAGGGGCCACTATGGAGCATAATACCAGTGCAGGGGCCACTATGGCGCATAATACCAGTGCAAGGACCACTATGGAGGATAATACCAGTGCAGGGGCCACTATGGAGCATAATACCAGTGCAAGGGCCACTATAGAGCATAATACCAGTGCAGGGGCCACTATGGAGCATAATACCGTGTGCTGGGGCCACTGTGGAGCATAATACCGTGTGCAGGGGCCAATATGGAGCATAATACCGTGTGCAGGGGCCAATATGGGGCATAAAACTGTGTGTAGGAGTTGCTGTGGAACATAATACCGTGTGCAGTGGCCAATGTGGGGCATAATACCCTGTGCAGGGGCCACTATGGAGCATAATACTGTGTGCAGGGGCCGCTGCGAGGCATAATACAGTGTGCAGGGGCCGCTGCGGGCCATAACACCGTGTAATACTGTGTGCAGGGGCTGCTGTGGAACATTATAGTGTGTGTAAATGGGGTGCTATAAACATGGGCTATGGCACCTGTTTATATCATACGCTGTCTGTTTATAGTGACCGTGTGATGTAATTCCAGCCTTGTCACATAGACGTGTATAGGACATGGCTGTAGTTACATTACATGGCCGCTATGAGATGAATGACACTATGTAAACAGAGAAGCGGTCATGGCGCTTACACAGGTACCATTCAAACAGCTGATCAGTGGGGGTCCTGGGTTTTTGAACCCCACTGATTAGTTTATTAATGACCTGGAAAACCTTTTAATTAGTTAACACCTGGGGCATTATTAATAAGGGGCACTATTTATACAGGGTACACACGGATGTTATTAATATAAAGATGTACTTGGGGGTATTATTCATTATGGGGGGGTTATATCATATATTTTATAATTGGGGGTAGCAGCAGGATGGGTGTGCAGGTGAGGACAATGTGGGTCAGATGCCTGGAAAAGTGAGGAGCCAAAGATGTCTGTGTTGCAAACTTTACAGAGACAAGTCACAGCTGGAAGAAGTGGTCATGGCGGTCCAAAGGGAAGAGAAGGGAAATGTGAAGGATTAGTCAGAGACGTCACCTGTAAGTCACAAAATGTTACTGCACTGTATTCACCTAAATGATAGAGGATAAATACCTGAGTGATGGGGGTCTGTCTGCTGAGACCCCCACTGAGCCTGAGAATTGGGTTTTTTTCCCCCCACTAGGTGGGAATTCAGCCTGACCGCAGCCATATATATAGGTGTGTCACTTGGTGGATGGACGAACCCGCGTGGCTCTCATTCACTTTAATGGGAATGCCAAAGATACCCGAAGTCCAGTACTCAGCTATCTGCGGCGCTCCTATTATAGAGAATGGGGGCCACGTGGGCTCATCCATCCACCAAGCAGAAGTTGTGTGAAGTTACTTTCATTGTTAATGCCGTGTTGTTGATCTGATACTGAAGTAATACAGGAAGAAGAATTCTTAAAAACTGTTTTATAACTTTGTGTATTGTGTATATTGTGCGACGATAACAGTGTGTTAAACTAGTAGCATGGAAACTCAGTTTTTTGTTTTTTTTTTGGTGGGGGGGGCGTCTTTCTATAGTCCGCCTCAGGCAGCAAAGAGGCTAGGTTCACCACTGCTGCCACCATCACTGAAATGCCTCATGTTCCAGCCCACAGCACCTTATATACTGTAAATGACATCAAAACTTTAAGGTGTCCACCTACCACTGACTATCAGCTGATGTTAGGAATGTCACAGACACGTGTCTCTTCTGTATTTTTACTGTGCAATACATGTGGCGGTGGCCATTAGTTTGTCCGAGATGAATCGCCAATTATTAAAAACCAAACAATTTGGAATATTTGGTTCAAACCCAGCTTGTAACAAACCTGTTTGCCCATCTTGGTATAAATGAATAGTGCAGGTGATTATAAGAAACTTTCCAATCTATATCAGAGCTACATGTCTTGTTCTGCTGTTATCACATTGTTGCTTTGCTTCCAATTTCTCTGATAAACTAAGTCTAACTAAAGTCAACAGGACACTCAGAGAACTGTAACAACTTCACTCCGCTGGCAACCAGTAGCATTGAAGGTACAGTGTCCTTTCCCCCACATGGGGCACCAGGCCTCATGCTTGCGGATGCTGCAGATTCAAGCTTCTGGCACCCCTCTGAGGAGGAGCTGAATGGGAGGACTTCCACACTTAGGGCTTGACACCAGTGGGGGCTCTATTTAACCTAAAACCTCCAGCATATCAGACAGCAAAAGATTGCTTCATCCTAAGCCTCCTTTCTCCTCTCCTGTTCAAGAGGGACTTGGATTCTATAAGTGCAATGCCTGGAGAACTCATAGTGCTCAGAACTAGGCATGGAGACAGTGGAGGATTTGCAAACTAATGTAGCTGTGGAGTTGAGGTAGAAGTTGGTACCCTATAAAAAAAAACTGGATAGGTCATCAGTATGTGATATGTTGGAGTTCGACACCCAAACCTGACACAGATCATCTGTTTTAGTAGCCTCCGAGTGACAGAAGCTGCTAGTGAACAGGTGGCACATACATTACCAATCCAATTCAAGTAATAGGAGCGGTGCCACTGTTCTGTCTACTGCATAGCAATGGCTCTGGTGTAATGCAGTGCCAATCCTATTACTTGAATAGGGGCTGTGCTGTACATGCCACCCATCCACTAGCAGCTTCCAGCAACCGGCGGCTGCTAGAACAGCTGATCTATGTGGGGTCTAGGTGTCAAACCCTGACAGATCACATGCTGATTTACGCTAGGCTCTCACTAGCATTTGGATTTCTGTCCTTCAGTTCCACTTGGGGACCCGAAAGACAGAATCCCTGCCCACTTAAAAAGCGGTTACCCGCAGGCACCATGGACTATAATCGGTTTCCACGCAGTTTCCGCCAAAAACTTGTAGGACTTTTCTCTCCGCCGATTTTAAGCGGAGTGGGAATGGGGGACGGAGTCTTATATGAAGACTCAACTGATAGTGTGAACCTAGAGTTACCTATCCCATGGTTAGGCCATCAGTATGAAAATTAAATTTGGGGCCAGAAATCTCCTTTAAAGGTGAGAGGTGTTCCGGAATCCCTGCCAGACCTAACCATTTTCGACTCTATGCAGCTATTCTGCCTGTCCCAGCACCTTTCAATGTAAATGGCCATCTGTATCTCCAAACCTAGCCATGCAGTTGAAGACAGATTGCGGGATGTAATTCACAGATTATAAAGTATCAGAATGGAGGATGAGCTACTGGTGGTGTCCAGAATGACTGGGACTCTCATGTTCCAGGAGGCTGCTTTCTTTTTGTTCCTAGATCTTCACAGACAAATTTTGCAACTCCGCACTGCACTCAAGCCACTACTCTCACAACTACAGAAGTGATTTTCCTATTTCTGGGGCTCCCCTTTCCATCTCTGTCACCTTTGTGAACAGTGAAGAAATCAGGCGATACCTTTTACAGGCTAACTGAGAACAGTTAGCCTCTAAAAGGTATCGCCTAATTTCTTCACCCTTCCACTACTTTCAATGGCTAACACGGTACAACATTATACCTTTGTGAACAAACACCATCTTCTGGCCCACCCTTTGGAGCTACCTTCTTCTTCGGAACGTTGGGGTTGGACACCCTGGATCTCCCTACTTGGAGTGCCATTATGGACTGAGCTTCTTCCCAGCTTCTTCATGAGGCCTGGAGAGACTCAACACTCATGAGTCTCTTTCTTGCTCCTCTCAACATCTGTCCCCTATCAAATTATGCCCTCGAATGGAACAAGCATCAGCTTCATGAAATTGGGGCCTTTTCCCTTTAACCTCCCTGGATCTCCCCCAACGGAGTGTTGGCTTAATACCTTGTCATACAGAACTGCATCTTTATTTTACATACTTGACTGTGGCCCTGTTGCCACCTTCCACAACCCCCTTCCAGTAAGGTTCAGGAGCTGATCTCTTTTTCTGTCATACAGAACATTTGTAATAGTATGATCCCAGCCTAATCACCTTTTCTATAGTGTTATAATAACACAGTAACATAGTAGATAAAGTTGGATAAAGACACAAGTCCAACATATAAACCTACCAAGTTGATCCACATAAGGGCAAAACTCCCCATGAGACTGAAGACAATTACCCCATCAGGTCTTATAACCTGTGATATTATTAGTTTCAGTAAAGGTATCCATGCCCCACTTCAACTTGTACAAGTTAGCAGCCAGCCTTTTTTTTTTTTTTTTACAAATGCACTGTAGAATCTGGTCCAAAGCGTAGCATCGACCAAGAAGGACTCCCTCCTGGAAGGTGGATTCACCTGACTCACACAACCTACTGCAGCAGATCACAACAGGGCAACCTCTGCTGGATATGGCGGGTGCTATTGAACTCAGAAGCTATGCTCCACCATCCATGGCTTGTGATGTGAGATTATAATAAGACACACTGGCGTTTCAATTCCACTATAAATGGTGGGCTTGACTCAGAAAGCCGCCTAGCACGCAACTCTTGGGATGGTAAACCATCCCCTCAATGCAGCACACACAATCTGGTATATAATGGAAGCCTTGAGTCAGTGAGGCAAACTTTGATGCTTGACTTTTCTGTTTGGCTGAAGCAGTACATGGGCACTATTGAAAACACTTGTCTTTTGGCTCTGTTGATATATACAGCTTGCACTTAATAAAGATAGGGTAGCACAGTGGCCTTGCAGTGCTGGAGTCCTGGGTTCAAATCCTGCCAACGGCAACATCTCCAAGGAGTTTGCGTGGGTTTCCTACGGCTACTCCGGTTTCCTCCCACACTCCAAAGACATACTGATAGGGAATGTAGATTGTGAGCCCTATATGTGACAGTAACTGACAATGTCTGTAAAGCTCTGAGGAATATGATAGCGCTATATAAGTAAGCATAAATAATAATAAGATAATGTTAGAAACAAACTTGATGTTTTAAGAAATTACTTACAGGTGCATCTCAATAAATTAGAATATCTTTGAAACGTTCATTCATTTCAGTGATTCAGTAATACAATTCATAATCAGCGTCTTCCATGACTGTGTGTCCTACTGAACCAGACTGAGGGACAATGTAAAGGCTTAGGAAACCTTGGCAGGGGACACAATGAATTTACAATACTAAATTTTTTTTACAATATTCTAATTTTCTTAGATTTTGGTTTTCATTACCTGTAATCCATAATCAACATTTACAGAAATAAAACATTTGAAATAGAACACTCTGTGTGTAAAGAATCTAGAAAATATAGGAGGTCACTTTTTTAATCTAATTACTGAAAGAAATAAACGTTTCAAAGATATTCTAATTTATTGAGATGTACCTGTAGCAACTCAGTCCAGGATACACTTAGTTCAAAATAGCTCAATTCAGAATGAGTCAGTCCATGCCAATGTAGCAAAATGTATTGATAATATCTGTAAAGAGCTGTGGAATATGATGGTACTATATAAGTAAGCAAAATAAATAAATAAATAAATACATATGGCAGTAGATGTGGATTGCATTGTACTAACTAAGCACCACCACCCCTCCATTAATGCAACAAAACAAATGAACAAAAATCACATATTAACCATGACAGTCCAACACCTTATTTACTAACTCTGTCCAGGATGATTTTCTGCTAACGGCAAATACACATGTGGCCTAATCTAATTCCCCTTATGATATCACTATTCTGTTTGTAGTCTGATAATATCATACCAAAAGTACAATTTGAATGAGAGTATACATTGGTATATATCTAATAAAGATGCTCATAACACAAATACCCCATGTTGGTATGTATACATTCTCGGTATAAGCCCTTAGCCAATTGTATTGTAATGATGGTTGTATTGTAATTGATGGTTCTCCACTTCAATCTAGCTCTCATGTTAGCTGTGCTCGGTCCGTTACAAAAGGTGTAAGGTCAAATTTCAAACTAGTGGCCAACAGGCTTCTGGAAACTTCTATACATTAAGAATGGGGAATGGGTGGAACACTAAAAAGTAAAGTATGGTTTCCATCATGTGATTTGCTCGTACACTTTGTAGTGTCAGCTAACTGACATTGGGTTCACCCCAGGCTTGTAAGTGTGCTTATATTCTTGTTTATAGTCTTTTACTTGCTTTACTGTACTTGCTTGTTTATTTTCTATACTTTTATTAAATCGCTTATTCAGTGATGTGTGGTATCCTTTATTCCCACTATTCTTAGAACCCATGGTAATACATTTGGTGTCGGAAGAGGGATAGTGAGTGATCAATGATGTTTGTTAGACTGCATATACATGGCAACACTAGGAAAGGGGGAGATGATGAGACATTGTCTCTCATTTCTGGGTGTCCAGACCCACAAATGGGCTCCCATAGTGAGGGAGTGCAGGGACAGCAGTTGCAACTACACCCAGACAATTGCAGTCTGTTAGATGATCTCGGAGTATGATTTTTCACACAGTATGTGTAGGTCAGTTTTTGTGCAGTAAAGACTCCATTGCTATCATCTTTCACAGGTCAGTTGGAATTTCAAGAATGTTTATAGCAGTAACTGACACCCAATTGGTCTAGGTGCGTTTGGGTATATAAGCAGGGTGTACTTGATATACCACATATACCCAGTCAGTGTTTGTGGGTGTTTATGTGTATCAAGTACATTATGTGTTCATATCTGCTTATATAAGTTGGATCGGGTTTTCTTTTAAAATAATTTTTAGATAAATGCCAGATATGTGAGATATGTTTTTGCTATTTGTCTTATATCTAAATCTGAATCATCTCTATCATCTCTCCTCCAGTTTCTACATTGTGGATACATTTTTCATCTAGTTTTTTTATAAGTTTGATAAGCAAACTGTTACAGTTTCAGCAAATTTGTCTGTAAAGTGCTGAAGTCAGTTACAACAATTACAAACACATTACATGTACGACCAATTGTCTAGGATTCAAACACGCAACTAGAGCAATTGGGGGTCAGTTACCACTATAAACATTCTTGAAATTCCAATTGACCTCTCAACAATGATAGCAATGGGGTCTTTACTCTACAGCACAAAAGTGCTCACCTACACATACTGTGAAAAATCATGTTGTCTCTGCACTCCTTCACTATGAGAGACCAATTCCAGAACTGGACACCTAGAAATGGGAGACAATGTTTCATAATTTCCTCCCCCTTTCCTAGTTTTGCCACGTACAGTGGCATGCAAAAGTTTGGACACCCCTAGTAAAAATGACTGTTATTCTGAACAGTTAAGCAAGTTGAAGATAAAATGATCTTCAAAAGGCATAACATTAAAGATGACACATTCCCAATGTATTTTTTTGGGAAAAAAAAAATATTTTCATATTTTACATTTTCAAAATAACAAAAAATGAAAATGACCCGATGCAAAAGTTTGGGTACCCTGCATGGTTAGTACCTAGTAGCACCCCCTTTGGCAAGTATCACAGCTTGTAAATGCTTTTTGTAGCCATCCAAGAGTTTTTCAATTCTTGTTTGAGGGATTTTCATCCATTGTTCCTTGGAAAAGTCTTCCAGTTCTGTGAGATTCCTGGCTCGTCTTGCATGCACTGCTCTTTTGAGGTCTACCCACAGATTTTCAATGATGTTCAGATCAGGGGACTGTGAGGGCCATGGTAAAACCTTCAGCTTGTGCCTTTTTAGGTAGTCTATGGTGTATTTTGACGTGTGTTTTGGATCATTATCCATTTGTAGAAGACATCCTCTTCTCAATTTCAGCTTTTTTACGGATGGTGTTATGTTTGCTTCAAGAATTTGCTGAAATTTCATTGAATCCATTCTTCCCTCTACCCGTGAAATGTTCCCCATGCCATTGACTGCAACACATCCCTAAAGCATGATTGATCCACCCCTATACTTAATGGTTGGAGAGATGTTCTTTTCCTGAAATTATGTGCCCTTTTTTCTCCAAACATACCTTTGATCATTGTGGCCAAAGAGTGGTATTTTAACCTCATTGGTCCACAGGACGTGTTTCCAAAATGCTTCTGGCTTGTTTAGATGTTCTTTTGCAAACTTCTGATGGTGAATTTTATGGTGAGGACGCAGGAGAGGTTTTCTTCTGATGACTCTTCCATGAAGGCCATATTTGTGCATGTATCGCTGAACAGTAGAACAATATACCACAACTCCAGAGTCTGCTAAATCTTCCTGAAGGTCTTTTGCAGTCAAGCGGAGATCTGATTTGCCACTCTGGCAGTCCTACGAGCAGCTGTCTCTGAAATTTTTCTTGGTCTTCCAGACCTTATCTTGACCTCCATTGTTCCTGTTAACTGCCATTTCTTAATTACATTTGAAACTGAGGAAAGGGCAACTTGAAAACACTTTGCTATCTTCTTATAGCCTTCTCCTGCTTTGTGGGTGTAAGGGAATTGCCAGTTGAGCAATTCCCCAGTGCTGCTACAGAACCCTGGATTCCCCAGTGCTGCTGCAGAACCCTGGGGGGAGGGGCACAAGACAATGAGCCCTAAAGCTGAATACCCCCAACCCCCGCTGTCCCTGGCTAACTTGCCCGATTTGTCCTAGGCGACAGCCAGCAACCGGTCGATCAGTCCCTTCCTAATATAAGTGACACACAGAACAGGACAAGACAAAACAACACAGAAGCGTCAGCAAGCCAAGGGGTCGGTAACAGTCGAGCAATGCAGTACCAAAACGAATCCAAGAGAGTAGTCACAGGGGGAGCCAAAGGTCAGAAATAACAATAGCAGAATAGGAGCTAGCAGGGACAAGTCAAAAGACAGAATCAATAGCCAGCGCCCATGTATGGGCTGACATCCAGTTTATAGAAAGTCAGGACCTGCCCCAGACTGGATTGGTAGACAGGCTGTCAATCACACAGGCAAGGCTGAGATTAACTATTGAGAAGCCGAAAGAAACAAGGTGCTGAGACGGATGTGGCAGAAAATCAATTACATAGTCTAGGACAGTGTTCAGACTGAGCAACAAGAATCTTAAACAAGGAATCAAACTGAGCACGCCTCCTGCACCGCTGTGTGCGGGCGTAGGGTGATGCAGAGATCCGAACAGGCAGAGACATTACAATACCTCCCCCTTTTATGAGGGGCCACCGGACCCTCACCAGACAAACCCATTTTAGAAGGACCCAGTATTTCTTCTACCTTTCCCTGAACAACAACAGTTGCTGGTGGACCAGGCAAAAGTTTTTTTATTCACCTGGCGTTTCCAACTTTTAGTAGCCAAAACAGTCTCCTCACTGACATAATCTAAGGTGTGCAAAGCAATACGGTGGGATGAGCGCTGATCTCCTCATTTTACCAACTCCCTTTTACCACAAACAAAAATAGGGTTATGGAGTTTCAACCAGGGGAAACCCAAAATAATATCAGAAGACAAATGCTCCATAACAAAAAAAGCTCATGACTTCTGAATGTACAGATCCCACATGCAAAGAGATTAAAGGGGTCTTGAATCGGACCTTACCCCTGGCCAGTGGGGCAAAATCCGCCCCAGTAACAGACAGAGAAGTATCGAGTGGCAAAAGTTTAATGCCTAAAGCTGAGACAAACGAGAATGTGACAAAGTTTGCCGCAGACCCAGAGTCAACTAAGGCCTGGCCAGAAACAGATCTGTCCCCAGAGGACAGAGACACAGATAACATCATCTTATTGTTATTTTCAGCAAATACCTGGTTGACTGAGTGGTTCTTCTGACTACCACTCAGGCACTGAAGTTTTTCCGCTGGTGTACGGGGTCTGATCGAGCAGTCGCGTATGATATGACCTGAAGTACCACAGTACAGTACAGGCAAAGGTTATTCCTAAGACGATGCTCTCATCGAGTCTTGGCGTCCATAGCTCCCAGTTGCATGGGTTCCTCACCAGGAGTGATGGGAGAAAAGGTGGGTTTATCAGGAGAGAGAGAGAGAGGGAAGAGACAGAAAATTTGGAGGAAAGACCCTACTCTCTCTTTAACATTTTCCCGGATTCTACGGTCAATACGGGCAGCCAGTCATAGCCTGCTCAAGAGTAGGGGGATCTGGGTGACCAACCCAGACCTCCTTAACACGGTCACATAGGCCTTGTTTAAAGTGGGCCTTTAGAGATGACTTACACCAACCTGCAGTTACACTGCACTTGCGGAATTCTGAGCAATACGCCTCAGCAGAGCGTTTGCCCTGCCGCATGGTGAGGAGCTGCGATTCCGCAAGCACAATGTGGTCTGGCTCAGCATAGATAGACCCCAGAGACAAAAAAATGTTTTCAAAATCCGACCACTCCTCAGCCCCAGGAGGGAGTTTAAGGGCCCAAGCTTGTGGATCCCCCTGTAGGAGGGATATAACTACTCCCACCATTTGGGCCTAGGATGCATGAGGGTTAATCCTAAAGTACAAGTGACAAAACTCCCGGAAAGTTTCAAATTTTTCTCAGTCCCCCGAGAAACGATCCAGGAGTAACATATTCACCCTAGGAAGGGCAGAAACAGCAGGGGATGCGGCAGCAGCATCAGTAAGGGTCTGAACCTGTTTAGCTAGCTCAGATACCAGGCCTGCCAAACCCTCCATCTTGGCTGCAAGGCCCTGAATAGGATCCATGCTGATCCGGAGAGAAGCAATGGCAGAAGGTAACTTAGGGCTGGCTATTCTGCAAGGGAATTGCCAGTTGAGCAATTCCCCAGTGCTACTGCAGAACCCTGGGGGGAGGGGCACAAGACAGTGAGCCCCCTAAAGCTGACCCCCTCCCCCCCCCCTGTCCCTGCTAACTTGCTCGATCTGTCCTAGGCGACAGCCAGCAACCGGTCGATCAGTCCCTTCCTAATATAAGTGACACACAGAACAGGACAAGACAAAAACAACACAGAAGCAGAGTCAGCAAGCCAAGGGGTTGGTAACAGTCGAGCAATGCAGTACCAAAACGCATCCAAAAGAGTAGTCACAGGGGGAGCCAAAGGTCAGAAATAACAATAGCAGAATAGGAGCTAGTAGGGACAAGTCAAAAGACAGAAACAATAGCCAGCGCCCATGTGAGGGCTGACAACCTGTTTATAGAAAGTCAGGACCTGCCCCAGACTGGATTGGTAGACAGGCTGTCAATCACACAGGCAAGGCTGAGATTAACTATTGAGAAGCCGAAAGAAACAAGGTGCTGAGACGGGTGTGGCAGAAAATCAATTACATAGTCTAGGACAGTGTTCAGACTGAGCAACAAGAATCTTAAACAAGGAATCAAACTGAGCACGCCTCCTGCGCCGCCGCGTGCAGGCAGAGAGTGATGCAGAGACCCGAACAGGCAGAGACATTACAGAGGGTCTTCACCATTTTCATTTTCAGAGTGCTAGGCAGCTGCTTAGAAGAACCCATGACTGCTGTTTTTTGGCACAAAGTTAGAGGAGGCTGGGTATCTATAAAGCTGTAAAATTTGCATCACTTGGGCTTTCCTAACAATGATGGTGAACAAGCCATAACCCTAACTGGCTAATTAAAGTCTGAGACCTTGATCAAGTTATCTGAGCACACAAATCTACAAGGGTTCCCAAACTTTTGCAAGGTACTGCTTTCCCTTTTCACTCTAAAATTGTACTCAAACATAATAATACACTGATATTGCTTAAAATTATAGACAAGTGTGTTTAATCTTTAACTTTATGCCTTTTAAAGATCATTTCATCTTCAACTTGCTTAACTGTTCACAATAACAGTCATTTTGACCAGGGGTGTCCAAACTTTTGCATGCCACTGTATATTCAGTCTAATAAACAGCATTGATCACTCACTATCCCACCTTCCTCCCCCCTATCCCCATACCTTATTCTACCTGAGAATAAAGACAAACACAAGTGAGCTTGGATTAATTGGCCACAGCAGCCATTTTATTACATAAAACAGTACAAATATATTTAAACTGCAATTTTTTAAACCCACCTGAATAAATAACGTTAATATAACCCCCTATATACTAATAAATACATAAATAACAATTTAAATAACAAAATAACCAATTAACCCCAACTTTCCAGAAATAAATATATATGTTTTCTGAGGGGGAGGTCCTTGGAGCTTCATAGATCTGGCCGCCAAACTGTCCATCACACCAAGTTACCCCCAGCCGCAAACCACAGGCTCAGGGGCACCATAAACACCGATGACAGGCTCACCACATATATAACAAACCACTCCCCGGGACACCACCCAGCAGGAGCTCAAAAGCAGCCAGACCAACCAAAACCGTAGTTAATTGTAGGGGAAACTAACCACCATGTTTCCCCACCCCCAAATTTTTATCAACTCCAAGGACCCCCCACCCCGCCGCATGCCTTGACCACCTTAAGGCTGCGCACCCCCCACCAAGGCCAGGGCACGTTCCACCCCGCCCTGTAAACCTAAAGCCCACAGGTCAATCCCAGACGCATTAAGGTGCACCCCATCCACCAACCAGAACCCCCCATGCAGATCTTCCAACTCATGGTGCCACACAACAACACCCCCGTGATGGATCACGAAAGCAGCAACCCACCTATTAACCTTGGACCTAGCCCGATTAACCCTAGACACTGACCTGGTGCCCCGCCAGGAATGCCGTGGAACTACGTCTGACCAGACAACGACCAGCCCCGGACAATCCAAATACAAATGGAGTAAATCATGCTTCACATCCCTGACCAGCTCCAGGAAGGGGCAAGCGCACAAGTCATTCCCACCCAAATGCAACACCAGCACATCAGGGTGACGGTCCAAGCGAGCGTACCTAGTAAACTCGCGTAACATGCGGCCCCAAAGCATACCCCGGAAACCCATCCACCAAACTACTGCCACTGACCTAGGGAGACCGTCCGCGGGGGTGCACGTTCGCTCGCTCCGCCCCCCCAATGGACATAAGAATGCCCCAAAATCCAAACCAGGTTGGGGGGTTGACCTATAAAATAAACAATCAACATAAATAACAGAAAACTGTAAACCCCCAAACCCAACTAGACCCCCTACAGACTATGAACATCTATAGCAAATGAGGACGGATATAGGAAACAAAACGACGCGACGCCCACCTGCCGATCCGCAGCACAATGTCCGGGCCCAGCCCCCACACCGAGGCCTCCGTAGCAGCACCTATGCGGAAAGAATGCGGAGCAAAAACCGACGGGTCAAGCCCCAAGTCCCCCAGACACTTCCGAAAAACCCACGTAAACTGAAAAATGAGCCATCGGAATGGCACAACAAAGGGCCACCCTTGCCCTTTCCGCAGCCTATAGAACTCCTGGAAGCACCGCACCGGGCACATGGCAGACTCCGGAATGGGAAACAGGCATACCCTGCGGCCCTGGCTGCACTGATCCGTCTTAGAACGACGGATAACAAACTCAATACCAGATTCACCCAAACACACATCCTGTACCAACACGCCCCCCGCAATCGTCTTGCATGGAGGGACCAATTCCCCTACCTGCATCGCCCCAAAAAACGCCCAGGAAAAGGCCAGCCGAAAAAGAGCGACCTCAAATTGGGAAGAACACACCCCATGCAAAGCCGCCCCCAGACGTTCAAGTAATTGAAAGGACACTGGCCGCCGCCCATCAGGGCGGGACCGACCCCTCCTGAAACCCCGGAGAGCCTGAGAGACAAGAAAATCTTTTGTTACATCCACCCATCCCCGGACATGAAAACCGAACGCTAACCCTGCCACTAAACGATTCATCCGGGAAACCGACCAACCAGCCAACGCCCCCTGGCCCACCAGCACCAAGACCACCGTGTGCCAGTCTCTGTCCGAAACAACACCCCCCAACTCACCCGCAACGGATTCAAACTCCCTCCACGCGGCCACATAGGCCGCCCTGGGACCCACCGCTAGGGACGACTGAATGAGCTCACAGGCCACGGCAAGACTACGTCCCACAGGTGATCCGGACACGGGATTCCAGAGACATCCGCCTCGGGGGCCACCTGCTGAAACTTCTCCCACTGGAACCGAGAAAGAGAGTCGGCAATTACATTAGTAACTCCAGGGACATAAACTGCCACCACCCACGCATTCAAAGCTAAACAACGCAAAACCCAGTATTGTAACAGACGAACCACTGGAGGGGAAGAAGCTGTCAGCGAGTTAATGGCACCAACCACTACCTGGTTGTCGCAGTGGAAACGCACCTTCTTGTCACAAAAACATTCCCCCCAAACCTCCAACGCCACTACAATAGGACCCTGACAAAGGCCCACCGCCCCCAAGGCATCAGTGTACAAATCCCAGTCAAAAACATCAACAACAGGTGACATTACCAAGGAGCGGCCGTTATAATCACACAAAAATCTGGCCCACAACTCTAAGTCGTCCCTGTGGTCCCTGGTCAGCCGAATAAAATGCCTGGGCGACGCTATCCCAGCTGTAGCACCCACCAAGTGCCTGCAAAAAACACGTCCCATGGGCATGATCCTACAGGCGAAGTTGAGTTTCCCGAGCAGGGACTGCAAGTCCCGGACCGTAATCTTCCACAACCTAGCAGCCCGCCCCACCTCCTGCCGAAGCGCTACCAATTTATCATCCGGCAGACGACACTCCACTCCAATCTCTCTGTATCAATAGTGATACCCAGAAAACTCAAACTCGAGGCCGGGCCCTCCGTCTTCCCCAGAGCCAAGGGGACCCCAAAACGCGCCATCACCCATTCCAGAGTCCGTAGCAAGGAAAGGCAGACCGAGGAGCCAGCCGGACCGAGGCACAAGAAATCGTCCAAATAGTGGATGACGGACCTGACGCCTGCCAGGTCCCTCACCACCCACTCCAAGAACGAGTTAAAGGCCTCAAAATATGCACAAGAGATCAAGCAACCCATAGGGAGACAACGATCCACAAAATACGACCCGTCCCAGTAACACCCCAAGAGCCGGAGGCTCTCCGGATGGACCGGGAGGAGACGAAAGGCCGATTCCACGTCCGTCTTAGCCAGCAATGCCCCAGGCCCATATTGTTGTACCCATTGAAGGAAGTGGAAACAACGGAACTCAACTCAGGGTCGATGCCATCATTAACTGAACCCCCTTTGGGGTGCGATAAATGATGGATCAATCTAAATTTGTTGGGCTCTTTTTTGGGAACAACCCCGAGCGGGGAAACTACCAAATCCGCAAACGGCGGCGAACTAAAGGGGCCCGCCATACGCCCCAAGGAGACCTCTTTGGCTAACTTTTCTCCCACCAGCCTGGGATGCTGATACACAGAAACCAGATTTTTTATGGACATGGAGGCCACCCGGGATCCAAAAACCGTAACTGAAACCATCAAGCAACAACTGAGCCTTAAGACGATCCAGATACCGATTTAGATAAGGCTCCATCTCGCGCAGTTTCACCAAAGTCAGCCCCATGGCCAGTTGCCCCGCCCGCCTGACACCCTTTTTCCCTCTTAAAGCAGCGGGCATGCCTGAACTTGCAGGACGTCCCAAACTTACACTGGCCTTCATTAAATTGCCAGCAGAATCCTGACTTCCCCCCAGTCCCCTGACCTGCCGTGGACTGACTGGCGAGGCCGGAAGCTCCGGCCCCTCCCTGAAAGGGCTGCCCAAACCGTGAAGGGGCCATGACCCTCAACCACAACCCGATGTCCTTTTGGTCCCACCTTATGGATGGGCACACCGCCCTTCGCTGACGGAACTGCTCATCATAGCGCAGCCACGTCTGACCCCCATAAACCCGATAAGCCTCCCCGATAGCATCTAAATAACAAAAAAGACCCGAACAAATTTCTGGAGCTTTTTTCCCAATGACACTAGCAAGGATGGCGAACGCTTGCAGCCAATTTGTAAAAGTCTGCGGGATCAATCGCCATCGTCTCTTCTCCTCCTCCTCCTTCTTACTCTCGTCCCGTTTCCCTTGTCTAAATTGAACTTCTCCAGCGGAAGCAGGGAAAAGATTTCGACGTACTCATCACGCAAAATCTTATCCTTCACCTCCTTCTTCAAATGAGCACCCAGGGGGCCCTCAAAGCAGATGTAGACCTCCCCCCTTGCCCTATCGCCTAAACGAACCCCCCGCCTCTTTACGAACCAAACTATCCGACAGCAACACTATCACCAGAGGGGGCGGAGAACCCCCAAACCATGCCGAAACAGGGGACCCGGAAGTCCCCCCGCCACCACCTGAATGCGCCAATACGTCGCAGAGCCCACTTAACAGAGCCCGCAGGTCCTCCTCTAAACCGACTGCCAGACCCCACGGCCGCCTGAGTACCCCCAACCGCTGCGTCCGGTCCCTCCCCACACGCCTGAGATCTAAACAACGCCGGCACAGAACAAGGCAAAGACAAACACTCACCAGGCTGCGCAGAAGCTGTGATCCTGCCAGCTGCCTGTCCCGAATCCAACCGCAGGGAAAAGTCAAAGAAGTCGTCGCCATCAGAGTCCTGGCCTACACCACCAACCGCCGTAGAAGTAGAACAGTCAGCACAGGAAGGACATTCTCGCCTGGATGAAGACGGCAAACCAGATGAGGACCGGCCCGGAGACCGTCCGTCGGAAGCAGCCCGCCGACCCACGGGCACTGAACTCCGCCCAGCCGCTCCAGCAGGCCAGCGTGAAGATCCAGGGGGCATTAGTTGTCTTCCAGAGCGACTGGTGGCCCCCCCGACCGGAACATCGCCAGGTGGGGCCACTGTATCCAAGGCCGCAGATGGTGGAGGAGTCATGGAGGGAAGGGGCGCACAGGTCACGAGCTCCACCCCCTCGCTTCCGCTGGTCCCGGCCGCTGCTGTGAATGCCTCCCAGGCCGCGGGCCGCTACCCCTGGCTGTAGGGCGTGTCCGCCGGCCTGGAGGGTCCCTAGAAGGGCTCCGGAGCCGACGCCGAGACCTGGGCGCTGTGTCCGGGCTGAACCTGTCAATGGCTCCTTCCCAGCGGTGAATGACCGCGGGAAGCAGAGCCGGTCCACTATATCCCCTACCCCTAGCTACTCCCGCCACAGACGTGCCCCTCCCCTTAGTAACCCTAACCCTCACCGTCAGGCCCTGCCATGCCGGCCTCCCCTCAGTCTGTACCCTGGTCCGGCATTCCTGTGGATGATAAGGATAGTGGGAATCAATGATGCCACATATCACTGATATAAGTGATTTAATAAAAGGATAACAAGTACAAGGTCGGCTAGCATAGCATAACCCAGCCCCCATTCTAAATGTATAGACTTTTCCAGAAGCCTCTTGGTCACTTTTGTATCAGAAAATAGTAGTTATTTTAGCACACACTGGCAAGCATGGCAGGTTGTATGCTCTGACGTTTACACAGCAACAACCATATTATTAGCATCAAGCAGATGGATGAGTACTGGAAAGCAGTGCACTTAGACCCTCAATATAAAGTCAAGATGGTGGAATTCTTCCCTGCCTGCCAAAGGAAAGAAAAATTGGAATATTATCAGGATAGGCTGAATATCCAAGTTACTGCAGTGTTTAAGGAGACCACTGCAAGTACCAGTCGCATCCGTACCCAGGTAGCCTCTGATTTTTCTACAAAACCATTGCTTTTTACAACATAACCACCATGTGTGTCTAAAAAGCACGGTCAAACACCTTTCCCCAATAATAAGGTAATTTTTGGATTGTTTTAAATATTAAAATGTACAAGTGGTGGCGCAGTTTGTGGTTAAACTAGGAGATTGTATCCTTTGCTTACCATCCGTTTTTCCATAGACATACATGTTACTTTCACTTTGACAAAACTTTGGCTGTGTTTACTTTAGAGAGATAGAAATTGGATAGATAGGTTCCTAGGATCCCTGACAGTGTTTTACAGTATGTTTTTTTCATTAGAAAGTTTTATTAAGTTTTACAAAGAAAAGGAAGAACATCATAAACAAAAACTGTACCCGGAAGAACCGGTAAAATAAGGGGGGCGGGGATAAATTTAGGAGTGGCTGGCGGGACAACAGCAGGAGAGTCCAGGGAAGATAAGGGTGAAAACGGGTGAGGAGAGGGCATGGAAGCTCTCCTGGCACAGCAGGTCGTAAAGCATAACATATATACAGGTGCATCTCAATAAATTAGAATATTTTTGAAACGTTCATTCATTTCAGTAATTCAGTAATTCAATTCATAATCAGCGTCTTCCATGATTGTGTGTCCTAATGAACCAGACTGAGGGACCATTTAAAAGCTTAGGAAACCTTGGCAGGTGACACACTGAATTTACAATACTGAACGTTTTTACAATATTCAAATTTTCTTAGATTTTGGTTTTCATTACCTGTAATCCATAATCAACATTTACACAAATAAAACAGTTGAAATAGAACACTCTGTGTGTAAAGAATCTAGAAAATATAGGAGGTCACTTTTTTAATTTAATTGCTGAAATAAATAAACGTTTCAAAGATATTCTAAATTATTGAGATGCACCTGTACCAATAACAGTAGAACAGTATAACTATAGGAAAAAGGGGAGAACATTAAGACAGGGAAGAGGTCCTAGGAGAAGGAATATAAAAGGAGGTCTGAAAAGATGGGGAGTGATAGAAGACATTCCAGAGTCGGCATACTTTCTGATGGGCACTGTCATCTGGTATAAGAGTCACAACCAGGTCTTCCATCCCCCGAATGTGCAGGATCTCCTGTAGCCAGTCCGACATGGATGGGGGAGTACTGGTCTTCCATCGGTGGGAGATGACCGACCTGGCCACTATCAACATAAAACCGACCAGTTTCCGAATATGTTTCTGAATCTTGCAAGAAAAGATTGAAAGGAGGAGGAGGGCTGGGTCATTCTCTAGGATCTCCCCAGTAACTTCCCTGATGACTTCGCGAACCTCATGCCAAAACGGGAGGAGAGTGGGGCAGCTCCACCAGACATGCAGCATCGTACCTCGTCCTATGGAGCAATGCCAGCAGAGACCAGGGGTCACATGCTGTGGAGGACAGAGGGACTCTGTACCACCTAGAGAGGATTTTGAAGTTGGTTTCCTGTGCCTTACAAAACATAGAAAAGTTATGGCAGGAGCGGAAGGTCGCATGCCACACGTCAGGTGCAAAGGAGATCCCAATCTCTCTCTCCTAGTCAGTGACATAAGTGGGTACAGGAGAATCCTTATCAGCCACAAACAGGTTATAGATAACAGAGATCGCGTGTGGAGGCATTGTGGGGCTCACACATAAGCGCTCAAACGGGTAGAGAGGCCAGTGTAGGTTATTCACTATCTTCAGGGAGGAATAAAAGTAATGGAGTTGAAGGTACTGCCAGAGTATAGCCTGGGACCTACTCTCTGGGGGCACAAGCTCCGAGTAAGGGTGCAAGGCAGTAGGGGACAGCACTTTGAGGAATGTAAGAGGGGGCTGGGAAGTAGTACGGGTCAGAAACGTGGAATGTAGGGCTGTTGGGAAGTCTGGGTTAACCGAGATGGGAGTCATCGGGCCATCGTTGGAGTCTAGCCATAGCGTAGTATGTGTGACACACTTGCTGAGCTATAAACGGAAGCTCTAGTACAGATCCGACCAATGGCATATATGGAACCATGGAAAGGAGGTAAGAAGCAACAGGCTCAGCGAGACCTCCAGGGCAACCCAGAGTTTGGTAGCAGGAGAGTGATGCCAGTCAAGAATGCATGCCACAACAGCAGCCAGATAGTAAAGAGAGCAGTCAGGGACCGCCAGACCCCTGGGAGGTTTGGGTTTGGTAAGGACCCGTCTGGCTATTCTAGGTGGTTTCGTGGCCCAGATAAATCTAGCTTTTTGGATAGATGAGAAGAACTCTTTCAGGAGAACCACAGGGACCATCTGAAAGAGATATAGCAGTCTGGGGAGAACATTCATATTCAGAAGGTTGATGCGTCCCAACCATGAACCAGTTAGAAAGGTTAGTTTGAATTGTGCGTAAAAGAGGTAGGAAGTTTACTGAGTATGTGACCGCAAGAGAATTAGGCAAGAGGTCCCCCAGATGCTTAATGGCCTTGGCCGACCAGGAGAAAGGGAAAGAGGAGCGAAGTGTACAGACCAGGTAATCTGGAAGGGAAATGTTTAGGGAGGTGCTTTTAGATAGGTTAATCTTATAGTTGCTGTAGAAGCTGTAAGTGCCAATTTTTCAGAGCAGTGAGGGGAGGGTAGTAACCGGTTGTGCAATAAAGAGCAGGACGTCATCCGCAAAGGCCGATATTTTAAGATGTAAATCCCTTAACCTCAAACCCTGCACATCCAGATTGTGCCTAATTGCTACCAACAGGTGCTCCATGACGAGAGAGTATAGGAGTGGGGACATACCTGATGAGTGCCATTGTGGATGGTCAAGGGTGGAGAGATGGAGCCGTTGACTCTAACTTGTGCTTGTGGGCTATTATAGAGGGTGCGTATACGGGAGAGCATAACTGGGCCTATTCCTATTTCTCGCAGAGTGGACAGGAGAAAGGTCCAATCAATCCTGTCGAAGGCCTTCTCTGTATCCAGTGATAGTAACATTAGGGGCGTCTTGGATCTACGGGCATAATGGATGGCAGAGAAGGCCTTCAGGGTATTGTTGCGGGCCTTTCATCGCGAATGAATTCGAACTGGGTGTATCAATGTCAGCATGTGAACGCTCAGGTGATTCACAATGAGTTTTGTGAAGAGCTTAGCATCTGTGTTTATTAGAGATATGGGCCTATAGCTTTGGACAGAGAAGGGGGTTCTTGCCTGGTTTAGGCAGGACACTGATATGGGCTTGGAGAAAGGAAGGAGGGAAGGGATTGTCAGGAGTGGCTGTATCAAACACTTTTAGGAGGAAAAGCATTAGGTCAAGGAGGAGAACCTTATAAAAAGAGGCAGTGTAGCCATCGGGGCTTTTACCAGTTGGAAGGCCCGAAACCCCTAGTTCTAGTTCAGAATGGGCTGTTGACGCTGAAAAGGCGTTCGACCGTGCCCACTGGGGCTTTCTGCAGCCTACCCTCAAGCAAGTGGGCATAGGCCCAACTTTCTTGGGGATGATTTTCTCTCTCTACGGGGATGCCTCCACCAGGGTTCAGACCAATGGGATTCTCTCTGCCTCATTCCCGGTACAGAATGGGACGAGACCGGGGTACCCTTTGTCTCCCATGTTATATGCTCTGGTCATGGAAAATTTGGCAGTTGCCCTGCGAGCCAGCTGCAATGTACACGGTATACAGATGGAGAACAGACATGTTAAGACGGCTCTGTATGCCGATGACCAACTTCTCTATGTTACTCAGCTGCGGGTGTCATTCCCCTTGATACTTCAAGAGTTTCACAGGTTTGGCCTGGTTAGTAATTTCAGAGTTAATCTATCTAAGAGTGAGGCTTTAAACATAACTTTGCCTTCACCGGATGTCGCCCATTTGACCACACAATTCCCCTTTAGGTGGCAACCCCATTCCATTAAGTACTTGGGGATTCAGATTGTCTCTGACCCTGCTGGTTCGATTACCAGCAACTACCTCCCCCTCTTGGCGAAGACTGAGGTGGACTTGCGGAGATACGGACCGCTGGGCCTCTCTTGGTTTGGGCGCATTAATGTCTTAAAAATTGACAATGTTCCCCGTTTTTTGTACCTGTTCCAAGCCCTGCCAATTCGGGCTCCCCGAAGACTCCAGTCCATCTTTGGCCGATTTATATGGGAGTCAGCCCACAGTCGCTTGCGGTTTCTCACATTGTCACGCTATAAATGCGACGGAGGAGCGGGATTACCTGACCCTTTTCTGTACAACAAGGCCACGATCCTGTTGCACCTCTTTGATTGGCGCTACCGGGATTCGGACAAGCAGTGGGTGGCTATCGAGAAGGAGCTACTCGCGACACCCCTTCCCTCCCTGCCTTGGATTCCTGCTCACTACCGGCCGTGACATGTCTGCCACACATTTCTTTCTGCTCACTTCCTCAGTGGTTGGGATTCGGTGTGCCGTGGAACTGGTGTAGCGAGGGTCCCCGGCCCCTTGAGCCCTTTGTTCCACAACCCCATGTTCCCGCCGTGCTGCTCCTCTCGGCACTTTCTGTGTTGGTCTGACCAGGACGACGTAAGATTGTGTAGTGTCCTAGGTTCGGGCTCTCTCCCCTCCTTTGACCAGCTATGTGCTTCCAGTCCTGGCCTCACCATGTTCTGGTTGGAACATCACCAGCTGCTTTGTTTCATCCGTAAGTTCTCTTTGCTGCCAGTTTCCTCCTCTGATCCCACCGCACTAGAAAGAGCTTTGCTTCAGTCTGGCACCCCTACGCATGTAATCTCCTTCCTTTACAATGTCCTCCTGGGTGACGCTACGATGGCAGCCCCCCCCATATACTGTGACCTGGGCTAGGGACCTCCGGACTTCAATCTCCTCCACTGACTGGTCTAGAATCTTTGTGTTCGCTCATAAGTTGCCTTTGCCGTGCAATGCGCAGGAGAAAAATTTTTAAATCCTGACCCAGTGGTATCGCTGTCCAGATCTCCTGCATAAGATGTACCCTTGAGTATCTGATCGGTGTTGGTGCTGTGGTGCAGAGAGGGGCTCTCTCCTCCATATCTGGTGGTAGTGCGTGGGGATCCGGCCATTCTGGAAGTCTGTTTTCGACCTCTACTTTAAGATCAGTGGTCATGCCCTCGCACCCTCCCCCCAGTTAACCCTCCTTTCTCTTGTACCGGGTAAATACAAAGCAGTTAAGGGTGACCTCCTGTGACACTTCCTCGCACTTGAGCAGTGCCGCCACCCCCTCTTTGCAGGAGTGGCTCCAGGAGTTTGTCCACATACGGCATATGGAGATGCTAGTAGCGGCTGATTCTGCTGACTCCTCCAGGTTTGATGCACTCTGGCGGCCATGGGTGGTGTTTCAGGAGTCGACTGATTTTGCTAGCTTTTTTTTCTTGAGTTCCTAATAACTTGGAATGCGTTTCTGTTACTACATTCAGGTCTGTTGTCCCTCATTTTCTCCCCGTTTCTCTCCTCTGTTGTCCCCCTCGTCTTTGTGTCTTCCTGTTTCCTGGTCCTACTCATATTTGCTTCCAAGGGAGTGATAGATCTCGGGAAACCCTCCTTCTAGGCTCCAGCCTTTTCTCTCATTTGTTTACTATGTTATTGCGAGAGCCTGAACTGCACCTTCCTGACTGTCCTGTTTTCTGGGCCTGCGGCCCTGGTTTGCCTTCCATTATGGTGCTTCACAGCTTCCTGTTTTACAATCTGTTCCTCCCTTTGATACTTTTTGATGTTATATATTTGAAAATTTAATAAAACTTGATTAAACCTAGTTCAGATTGGGAGAAGGGCATCTCCAGCTGGGCTGCATCATCCGCTGCTAAAAACAGAAGAGCCATATCCCTAATGTATTGGGTCAGGCTACAAGGGAGGTCAGGCTGCGGGGTGGAGGAGTGGGGAGTTAAATTATAGAGTGATTCATAATAGTCCTTGAAAGTGGAGGCTATGTCAGATGTGAGATGAGAGATACGACCCGCAGAGTTTTTAATAGACATAATGTGGGAAGCTGATTGTCTTTCTCGGACGGCGTGGGCAAGAAGACGACCAACCTTATTGCCCCTCTCATGGAAGGACTTTTGACCGATTTGGCAGAGACGTTGTTTGTGGTCAAGGAGAGTCCTGATCTCATGGGTCACCGTCAAGGCTGTGAGAGTAGATTGTTGGAGGAACTGCTTATGCTGCGCCTCTAGGAAGCTCAAGGTTTGAAAGAGCGATTTAAGCTTTGCTCCAGCATCACGCTTAATCCAAGCACCATGTGTCATCAGAACTCCCCTCAACACACTTTTCAAGGTCTCCCACTGGTTAGGGGGAGAGATTTAGTCTAGGAGATGGTCGCGACCTAAGTTAGCTATTGTCTGCGTGAGGTCGGCCAAACACTGGGCATCACATAGTAATGATTCATTCAGTCGCCAGGTGTTAGAACTACGAGATGGGGAGGAGTTTAACAGAGCAGGTGACTGGGGAGTGGTTGGAGAGAAAAGCATTCCCTATGGTGGCTGCAGTCACCTGGGAAAGCAGGGAATGTGGTAGGAGTGCAAAATGTGCCAAACATCACACAGCAGCTTGGAGTGTAGTTACTTACGGAATTTATTGAGAGCGCTGAAGGTGATTTGGGATTTGCCTGTTGAGGAGTCAATGACAGAGTTAAATGTTAAATTAAAATCTCCGCAGAAAATAAGGTGGCCCCTAGTAAAGGGCTGTAGGGTAAGGAGAGTATCAAGGAGGAAGGGGACCTGGCCAGAGTTGGGTGAGTAGATGTTGGCTATCGTATACGTTTTGCCATAAATTTTGCACCGAACAAACGAGTAACGGGCCTCAGGGTCGGATAGAGTCAGTGATCTTAATTGGGAGATTTTTGTGGAATAAAATTCCACTCCTCTGGATTTACCCCGAGAGCTGCTGCTGTGCAACCACTCAGGGTAGTAGCGATTTTTAATCACTGGCATGTGATAAGTGAGGAAATAGGTTTCCTGCATGCAAAGCATGTGGGCCCTGCATTTGTGAGAGTCGTACAGTACCTTGGAGCATTTTTAGGGGTGTTCAGCCTCTTCACATTGAAGGATGAGATATTGACCTCAGCCATCAGGAGTCAGACAAAGGAGCAGGATGGAGGCAGAAGAGAAGCTGCAATATAAGAGGGAAAAGTAGAAAATAGAAGACAGGAATGAGAGAGAGGGCTATGAGAAGTCAAGGTAAACAAAAAACAAAGCGCAGTACAGCTGCCCTCAAAGGTCCTAAACAGAGTGAGCACACATCTCAAATTGGACTATATACGAATGTCCACGTACCTATGTGGGGTTGGGGCAAGCACACGGGAGAAGTCGGTAGTAACAAGCATTATGGAGAGCTCCTGTGCCAGCCCAAGCCCAGGATCTGGATCTGAAAAAGGAGGGGGAGAGGAAAGGGATAGGTAATTGAAAAAGACAGTAGGAAAACCAAGGCAAAGAGCCAATATACAATAGAAAACAGCAGAAATGCAATAAGAACAGTAACAAAAAGTCTATAAGGCAAACATCACTGAGAATCAGACTCTGCAGGCAGGATGGTCATGGGTACATCGCAAGCAGCGTCTGCGGCGGGAACTCGGTGGCCTTGGAGAACGCGGGCGTGCGGTTGTAGTGGAGGTTTCGCTGATCTGACACGGTGGTGCAGAGCCCACTTCATCCAGTAGTTGTTCCCAGTTTTTGAGGGTCAGTGAAGGAAAGTCAAGTTCTTGTAGGAAAGCTGGATGGTCAGCAGGGGACAAGAGGGACACCAGTCTGTCTCTTGTGCGGATCTGGATAGAGAAGGGAAATCCCCATCTATACGGGATGTTTCGCTCCTGCAACAGGGAAAGGAGGGGCTTCAAGGCGGCTCTCTGTCGAAGACTATGGCGGGACAAATTTGGGAAGAGGGCCCCATCAAAGTCAATGGTCCTAAGATCTCTAGCCTTGAGCATTATTTCCTCCTTGAGAATGTAGTAATGGATTCTGCATATCACATCACAAGGTTTGGTGGGGTCAGAGAGCTCGATGCACCCTATTAATTTCAATTCTGCAGGCCCAAGAGAGAGTTGAAGATATCGGTCAGAGTTAGTACAAGGTCTGAGGATGGAGTTGTTTCAGGGAGGCTGCGGATGCGGATATTGTTGCGACAGTTCCGATTCTCAATATCATCCACATGCGCTCACAGATGTGGAAATTGGGTGGAGGTAGAGCTGGAGGCCTGTTGCAGAGATTATATTAATTATATTAATTCTTGGAACCCATCAAGGTCGTCCACCCTCTGTTGAAGAGTGGCGATATCAGTCTTCACTGCCATAAGATCTTGGCGCCAGGCCTTTTTCAAATCAGAGGCGAAAACATCCATGTCTCTCTTTGTAGAATTTAGAGCAAGAAGCGCTTGTAGTTCAGGTTGATCCTGCAGCACGTGGACCGCTTCTTCCGGAGGAGGCAAGTGAGTGAGAACAGAAGAACTGGCTGGACCCCGTGTAGCAGGAGAGGGTGTAATTGGTAGGTGCTTCCTGCATGTGACAGGGAGTTGAAGGATCATCTTCGGAAGATGAAGCACAATCTTCATGAGGAGCACCTGGCTCAGCACCTCTGCCAGCAGAAGTGAATAGGGATTTATTTGTAGGTGGGCTAATGCCTATAGCCTGGTTGTGATGACCTGTCAGGCGCCCAGGAGTTGCTGGGGCTAAGGAGGCAGGATGCCCGTGGTCTACACCCTGTTGTGTGAGGGTTATTGCAGGGCTACACTGTTCTGCTGGAGGGGGACCCCAGAGGGCATGGCTGACAGGAGGAATAGCGGAGGGCCAAGATGGCCACTGATTTCTCGTGTTATTGCTCGTGGAGTCTGGGTACCGAGCAGGGACCGTGCCCAGGCTTACCCAAGTGTCAGGTGTTTCGGAGGACGCTGGAGCGAGATGTGAAGCCTGCTGCTGCTAATCATTGGCAATGCTGGTCCCAGTGTGCTGCGCTGTAGAGGCTGCGAAAGGCAGCATAACTGCTGCATCCTCAGAGCCTACCTCGCTATTGGAGGAGGCTCTGGAGTCCCCGAGGGGCAAGAAAAAATTTGAGATGGGCACATCAGGTGCCTGGGGCATCGGGGGTCCTCCTTGAGTCTTCCAGGCTCTCACTTTGCCTTTGTTTGGGTTTTTCCCCTGAGTAAGCGCGGCTTGGACCGGAGCTCGAGTATGGAGCATCTAATCGGCTCCTATGCTAGGATTCAACCCTATACACTATGTTTTAAGCCAATTTAAGTTGTGGTTCGTATCGAACTTATTCAATCTGAAACTAATCTGGGACCTGAGACACCCAAACCCAAAACTAAATGAATCTTGAGACATTCGATCATTTCTACTTATAAGAAAAAGAACCTGTGACCCCAGAATTGACTGCAGTTATAACTGTTTGGTACATAGTGTGTCACTCCCCTTACAGTTAGGTCAGAACATCCTAGATAGTGGGCAATTTGCTAGCCATCTTTCTTCTCTCAGTCCAATGATTCACCCTCTCTCAAAGTTTGGCAACTTGGCAAAAAGTATTTCAGTGTGTCATAGTGACATATCTAGCAGACAACAATCTCTCAAAAACAGGTACACTACCCAAAATAAGCTTCTGAGAGCCTTGCTATAGAACAGTGGAGGAAGCACCTTTACACCCTCATGTGGCAAGACCCAGTGTCTAAACCATACATGTAATAATTTACATATCTTCCTGAGACATAAATGCATGCTAAATTTTATGGCAATCCAGCATTTGTATCTGGCTGCATTATTTTTTTTTGTCAATGAGACTATATCTCAGTCTGCTCAGCTCCTCCTGCTCTATATCCTGCTGCATGCAGACTATACAGCATTTTTCATTGTTCCATTTAAAGAGGACTTTTCACCACTGCCACCAACTCCAGCTCTTTGCATCTTTTAATAGGTACATCTCCACTGCTTCCGGCACAGCTTTTCTCCTGAGCTCTCTACTGTCAGGTGGGCAGTCCTAGGCTGGAGGAGACAGGGACCACCCACCTGATAGTATAGAGACTAATTACCATAAACCAATATGTTAGGTGGGCGGGCTCTGACTCTCTCCTCCAGCCTAGGACTGCCCACCTGACAGTAGAGAGCCTAAAATGCATATGGTGTCTGAAACTAATAGCACTGATTGCTCAGAAACGGTGGGGGCTAGAGAAAAAAAATCCCAACTCTGCCAGAATTAGTGAAGCTACACATATTGAAGGATGCATAGAGTTTGAGTTGGTGGTGAAAGGTTCTCTTCTTAAATGTGGGTACTTGTTTGTACTTAGGGACCCGTCAGACATGTTTTGCCTGCCTGTTGTATAGTTCATGTATGTTACTTTATACCGTGCCAGGTTATATTGTCCTGTTTAACATGTCTCTGCTTGAAAACTAAGAAAAATAGAATAAAACAAATAAATCTGCATACAATGCTAAGGAAATGTCCAAATCCCCTGTAATACTCCAAACTTATCCAGATCTGCTGGTACATCATATTTTATTGTGCAGTCACATCACAATTCTGATAGATCTATCATGTGATATATTTTAGTCACAGTTCTAGTAGCTAATTCTATTTATATGAGCTATTTGTACTAAAACCAGGCTGTTGCTTTCTCCAATGATAACAACTGAAGCTGTATTGTGTATAGTCCATAAGTACAGACAAGAACCCGCAAATAGTGCTCAGTGTCACTGTATCTATGGTGGATTTGTTCCTCGCTCTGCCGTTCTTCCCGGCGTGGCGCTGGTCAGTGGATCTGTGCGCCACTTTCTCCAGTTAGTCTCATTCTCTTTCGGCATGTGGCGCTGTGTCACTTTGCCTGTGGATATGATTCAACTTCTGTCATTCGTCCTCCTATGTGGAAGGTGGCGCTGTGACCCTGCGTCTATGGTTCTTGTAGACAGCGTTTTTCCAGTTCTTTGGACTCTTCTCCGGCAGATGGCGCTGTGTCTGTGGATGTGTGCTCGGAGGTTTGTTGTTCTTTTACCTCTTCTCCGGTAGATGGCGCTGTGTCTGTGGAGCTGTGCTCGGTGCTTTGTTGTTCTTTTACCGCCTCTCCTACAGGAGGCGCTGTGATGCTTTCGGCTGTTCTGACAGTGGGCGTACGGGAGGTGTGTTCTGATGTCACACTGTAATCCCCGGCCTCTGACAGTTGTCCTTCTCTCTCCTCCTGGTAACATGGCTCTCCTGAAGTCTAGTTTGTTAGCCGGGGTTTCCCGTTTCCAGCCCTGCCTGGGGGCCCTACAGACCAGAGCCAGGTAAGGGCTCCTTTGTGCTACCATGAGAGGGGTGAAAGTCAAGTCTGGACTGCAGAGCTGACACTCTTTTGCCACGTGACATGTTATCTCTGACTGCAGCTCAGACACCTGATGTGATTTACTCTGTAGTTTATAGTCTGTGACATTGTGTTGTCCTGGACTAGACCTCAGAACTGCCCCTGTAGTGATACAGGTGGCGCTATATGGACACTGTAGTTACATTACTGGGTGGTAGTACATTTGTGGTCATATTGGGTTGTCACTGTAGTGCTCACCTTACCAGCTTACACCCGAAGTATAGGTGGAAACAGGTCCTGATTCATGTCCTACATGTGAGGAGCCCATAGGCATGTCATTGGGTTTCTGTGATTGATACGCTAAGGCTGGGTTCACATGCAGTGGTTTTATTTTTTTTTTAATCAATAATTGGATGCCTATTTTTGAACTGCTATGTATATGTATGTATTATGTATTTCACTTCATTATACTATGCCAGTAAACCAGAGGTTTTCATCTGGTAACATAGTAACATGTAGTACTTGATACTGTAATTAAATACCGCATGCACTCTTTATTAAAGAAGCACCATGTGAGCTCAGCCTACAGAAGTGTAGAGGTAAGGGCCCAGTGTAACCCCTCCACTACCAGTTAAGTCGGAGAAGCTTAGGTTTTCAGAGTCGGCTGTGCAGCTTATTTGCATCCATCCTGATGCTGCGCCCCCACCCTACTCGCAGGCTCTTCCAGGTGGCAAGGGCATTTCAAGGTTATAGTGAACATTGGGGTTTTTGGGTCCATTCATCACTTTCTTGGCATATGTCACACTGCTTCAGCTGCCTTCCTTTAAGGGGATAGATTACTGTGCAGACAGTGTCTCATCACATGGCAAAGATGCTCATCTTTTATTACTGCTGTATCTGGTCATGAAGGGGTTAAGTCTGTTTCCTCACTATAAGAGAACATCCCAGTGCATTAGTGAGACATCTGACTAGATGGAGAGGTGTGTATCCTCAAAACAGTATACTGGTGCCGAATGAGGAGGAGCTGTGGAGTTGGTAGGCCAGACTTGTAACTCTGAATCCTCTATTTATCCACAGACTGACTCCTACTCTAACTCATAAATAAATGGCTGATATACAGATATAGTTAACCCAAACTTCTATAATGTATTAAACTGCTGCAGTGTGATGTCTTCTAGAATAAGATAACAAAAAACAATGAAAAGTCATTGTTTTTATTTGTAGTCTCCTGTGATAAGCTTTCAATGCTACAGCAGTTTAACCAATTGGAGAAGTTTAGGTTAACTCTGCTACATCTGAACGTGTAACTGACGTTGTGCATGGTGCCATTCTAGTTATGTATATACAATTCCTATTTTTTTTTTCTTTGTATTTTTTTGGAGTTGACTAGAATGTGTGTTGGGGCTGCAGCTCCTTTTGTTGTACACTCAATATTGGTATATATAACTGTGTACTTCCATCTTGTACGATTTTTTTTTTTTCCCATCATTGAGTATAGCTTTGCTATCTCACCTAGAACTATTGGTACATACTTTGCTTGCATATGAGAAATGTACATTAAAATGCTGTAATAATATAGTATGCATTGGGCTTCCCCTACTGATGGTAGCAATTATGTTTTTATGTAAATCTATCTAAGCAAGGAATTTTGAGTATTGCTACCGTTATTAAAATATACAATATGTTCAGTCTAGAAACTTTCACTTTTCACATTTTTTTTTCCTCCATCATTCTGCACTCAATATTCCATAATGATGATGTGAAAACAGAATATTAGACATTTTTGCAAATTTATTAAAAATGAAAAACTTTTTGCATTGATGTAAGTACTTTTGATCATCTTTGAGATGTTTTTACACCTTGAATGGAGTCCACTTGTGATAAACTCAGTTGATGGGACATGATTTAGAAACACACACCCCATCTATATAAGTTGACACAGCTGTCATTGCATATGAGAGCAAAAACCAAGCCATGAGGAGGAAAGAACTGCCTGTAGAGCTCACAGACAGGATTGTGTGGCGGTACAGAGAACTTTTGCTGCAATTAAAGTTCCCAAGGGCACACTGGTCTCCATAATTGTTAAATGGAAGAAATATGGAATACCCAGGATTCTTCCTGGAGCTGGCCACCCCACCAAACTAAGTAATTGGGGAGAAGGGCTTTGATAAGAGAGGTGACCAAGAACCCAATGGTTACTCTGGCTGAGCTCCAAAGATCCTGTGTGCAGATGAGAAAAACCTCCAGGAGGTCAACATCACTACAGCTTTCCACCAATCTGGGCTTTAAGGCAGAATGGCCAGAGAGAAGCCTCTCCTTGGTAGAAGACACATGAAAGCTCTAAAACACCTAAAAGATTGGCTTCAGTTCTCAAGGTCATGTCTGGAGGACACTAGACTCTGCTCATAGCCTGCCCAATCTGGTAGGAGGTAGCATCTTCATGTTCTGGAGGTGTATTTCAACTGCTGGGACAGAAAGACTGGTCAGGGTTGAGGAAAAGGTGAATGGAGTAAAGTTTTTGGTTTGGTTTTGTTTTGTTCTTCATACAATGACCATAAGCACACAACCAAGATAACACAGGCGTGGGTTAAGGATCACTCTGTGAATGTTCTTGAATGCCCCATCCAGAGCCCTCACGTGAACCCAATGGAATATCTGTCTCTGGAGAGATCTGAAAATTGCTGTTACTGTCCCCATCCAGCCTGACAGAGCTTGTGAGAATCTGCATAGAAGAATGGCTGAAAATCTCTAAATCCCAGGTGTACAAACCTTGTGGCAACCTACACAAGAAGACAAAGCTGTAATTGCTGCCAAAGGTGCTTTCAAGTGAGGCTATCAGCAGTAAATTCATTGTAGAGGTGATTCTACAGTTTCCAAATATGTCTCTGTTGTTCAGCTTTGGAGCCCCATTTTCAAGTAAATCAATACTGACAGACTTCATTTCAACTGAGTAAGGCTACATTCACACGACCGAGGAGCAAAACAGCCATGAAAATGCCAATCTTTCACAGCCATCTTGTACCTTATCCACCATACATTAATGTCTGTAAAAGTGGACAAAAATAGAACATGACCTATATTTTGACATTGTTTCAACAGACGGTCCACATAAGTCATGTGACTAGCCTCCATTTACAGACATAGAATGAAATGCTGCAATGTGATGTACATTAAATAAATGAATGTCACACGGCTGTTATTCACTGTTGTGTGAATATAGCTTGCGCTAGGGGTCGGCTCTCCGTTCTTGGGTTTCATTAGGGAAACGGAAACCTAATCTGCTTAAAAAGCGGGTACCCGCAGACCCCAATAGACTATAATGGGGTCTGCCAGGTTCCCGGCTGAAAAATGCAAATTTTTTTAAGCGGATTCGGGGATGGAAACCCCGAACGTAGAGCAGGAGCAGGTGTGAAACTAGCCTTAAAGTGTAACTAAACTTTGGGACAACTTTTGATTTTCTGGCAGTATTTGTGTCATTAATAAATTTTGCAATATTATTTATTAACAGATTTTTGTGAAATCCTACATTTCTTTATTTTTCCCCTTGCCTCTATATTGAGGGCTGTTCTTGCCTCTCACTCAGTAACTGAGTATGGAGCACAGGGCTGTGTATAATGTAGAGAAAATGAGGGGAGGGGAGGGTCACTTCAATCAGTTATATATTGGGCATTATAAAACGTACAAACTTGCTTTTGGTGTCATATGAAAGAGGAGATTGTGCTATCTATATTACATAGAGAGATATAACTGGTTGAAAACACAGTTGGGCTTGGGATATTTATATATTATGCAGTTGCATATAAAAACCCTAATCCTGACTGTGTTTTCAACCAGTGATATCTCTGAATGCAGAGAATCTCCTCTTTCAAATGACACCAAAATCAAGTTTGTACGTTTTATAATGTCTGAGAGATAACTATTTTAAGTTACCCCCTCATTCTCTCTACATGTTACACAGCTTGTACTCTGTACACAGTAACATTCAGTGAGAGGCAAGAACAGCTCTCGAAACACATAAGCAAAGGAAGAATGAAAAAATGCAGGATTTCTCAGAAAGGATATAAAATCTGTTAGTTTATTAGTGACACAAATACTGCCAGAAAATCAAGTTGTCCGAAAGTTTAGTTACCCTTTAAAGGGTCTAACTACTTGTGTCAATGCAATATATTAGTTTTTCCTTATAAAATAAATTTAGCAAAGATTTTGAACATTCTCATTATTTTCATTATGGGGTATTGAGTGCAAAATGGTGCAAGACTTGATGTGAAAAAAAAATTAAAGGGCCTGAAGATTTTTTTTGAGTGCGTTGTATTATGATGTTAACCAGTGCAGAATTCTAAACTTGAAGGGGAGAGCCTTCACTACAGCGGACAAATGTCTGATCGTTGATCAGACCATACCTGTACACTTGGGTTGCCATTAGTCAGGAAGAAGGGTACAGGAGTTATGCTTTTCTACGAAGCCTTGGTGAACCTGAGACCATATTATGATTTTTATGGCTGCTGTAACTGAAGATCAAAAGTGGCTGACACAGGTAGAAAAAGGCGCACATTGAGCATTGTTGTGACTGTAGATCATAGTTCATATTCTTTTATGTGTGGAGCAGTGAAGTCCTGGCACCGCTTTATGCCAGGTTCTGTTTATAGATCACCTTGTGTGTCCCTGACATTATACCCAAGCTCAGCTGTCACTCAGGGGCAGAGCTTTTGCTAATTTCAGGACTGAACATGACCTATGTTGTGAGCAAAGAGCGACAGGAAGACTGCCATCTATTATGTCTTTATAATTACTGGCGCGCAGCACTTCATGTCCCTCCCTGAACTAGTAATCAAACCTCAGAACCAACAGAAACCTGCAACAGTGACATCATGGGCCCCAAACACATGCCACAAAGACTGCACTACTTATGTCAATGAGGCCACAGTAACACAAGTATTTCAGGAGTATGCTGATGTGTGGCCTCACCAAACTAAGTCATGGTCTATATTATGGTCTATTATAATGAGTATAATGATTGGAGGCCCAGGGGAGATGAGCAAACATAAAAACTACTGTTGCTCACCTCTCCGGCGCGACTCCATGCTGTCCTCGGCTTCTGTAGTGATGTCGCGTGAGTCAGGCCAGTGTCATGACGCTGGTGTGACCCACGTCTGTGACGTCATTGAAGAGAACTGGAAACAGCAGGGAGTCACAGCAGAACCCAGGAGAGGTGAGTACCACTGTTTTTGTCACCTCCCCTGGGCCTCAGATCATTATACTTTGGGGTCTGAAAAAACCCCAGAGTATAATAGTTTGTGGCTGGTCTACTCCAAAAATTTTGGGTTCTGTTGAGCCTGAAATTTTTGCAGTATTTGCAACGAACACCATTGGGACCACAATGGGACATAATACGGTGTGCAGGGTCCACAATGGGACAATATAGTGTGTGTAACTGGGGCATTATACTTTGTGGGGGCAAGGAAAGGGGGAGCTATGCTGTTACGCCCCTGCAGAGGATGTCTAATCACTTTTCCCGGGGGCCTCTGATCACTATACTCTGGGGTCAGAAGAGACCCCAGAGTGTAATAATTGTTCATGGGTGGCGAATCCCCCAAAATTTCAGATGAAAGCCTGAAATTTTTGGAACATTCATAAAGAAAACCGCATGGGCCACTATAGGACATTATAGTGTGTGGAGGGGCAACCATGGGACATTTTACTGTGTGAAGGCCACTATGGGACATTATAGTGTGTGTAAATGTGGCGTTATACTGTATGGGGGCCAGGAAAGGGGCGCTATGCCGTGGGGGGGTCCAAAGCAAATGTTTGCTATGGGACCCAGTCTTTGCTAGTTACGCCCCTGCAGAGGATTGATGTGAGACTTGCATGCTGATATGTAAATTGCATGCACTAATTTTAAAGGAATGTGACTTGTGACCTCCCTCTCATCCCTGTAGCTCCTGGTGGTCTCATGTTGAGATGGGCCCACCTGATCCCATCCTTGGTGTAACAGAAGCTTTCAAGAGAGACAGCAACCCAAAGAAGATGAACCTAGGTGTTGGGGCATATCGTGACGACAGTGGAAAGCCCTATGTTCTCAGCAGTGTGCGCAAGGTGAGCAGCAGTAGCTTTGCCTGTCTCTTGCACTGCATTATGGGAGCCTGTCACATGTACAGAGCTGGGGGGAGTCCTGGATGGAGACCTGTGTCTGGTGGTTACCACTTATGTAGACTGCAGTGTGTGAGTAATCTGCCCCTCTGTTCCCACCTTGTCACTTGGAGACATACTACTTAGTCCCATCTGGTGGTTGAGGCCTGATTTGTCCTTTTTACTTGTTGAGGATTCTGGGATTGACTTTCAGTCTATGCCATGCATGATGTGGGGTTAATGTCTGGTAGGTCTGGACCCCTCACACATCTCGTGTTGATCAACCTCTGTTTACAATGTGATAAGTTGCTATTTGGTAACAGTGCAGGTTGACTGGTGTTAGATGGGGCTGCTGGTAGGTTATTGCATCTGGTTATGCAAGGTGTGTGTTTGTTCAGATTCACAGAGTCTGCTGACTGTACACATGCTGTGCATGTGACTTATTCATGTGATACCCAGGATGAGCAACCTTATGCTGACCCTGGCTTTAGAGCAGTATATGGAAGAAGGTAGCTGCCTCTACCCCACATAGAAGTTTGTACATGAAGGGAGGTTGTGTCCTGTGATGGTAACAAGGGCCAGGAGTTGATGCTTCTACTTTGATCCTTTCCATTTTTGGCCAATAAAACTATTTACTTGATTTGAACCGGGAACATGAACGTAGAAACTGACCTGTAATCCCTGCAATAATTCCCCAGGCCCTGGTGTTTGGTAGATGAGCCGCACTGACGTGACAGGCCCAATGTAACATTACAGTTGGTGTAGAAGGTTAAAGGTCATGGTGACTTGGGTACAGTTACATACTTTAATCGTGCTATATATCCTTCTGGTTGGAGGCGACTCAGCCCCTTCATGTCTGTGCAGCAGCCTCAGTTAAACTATCTGCGTTTGTTGTGTTCTGGTCCTTACATAATGTTTCCTTTCCTAGGCCGAAGCACAGATGGCAGCCAAGCACCTTGATAAGGAATATCTCCCTATCGGTGGACTGGCAGAATTTGCCCGGGCTTCAGCTCAGCTGGCACTGGGTGAAAACTCTGAAGTCATCCAGAGTGGACGGGTGAGTGTACAGGAAATGAAAATAACTGTGCAGATAATCTAATTGCTGTGTTCTGACATTCTCTGTTCGGTCTTCGCACAGTATGTCACCGTACAGACTATCTCTGGAACAGGATCCCTGAGAGTCGGAGCAAACTTTCTGGTGAGTTTCTGATGAGCGGTGCAGTTACAGCTGCAGTGTAATACAGTAATATTTCTCTGTTACACACTGGGCATCTCATGAGTTTTGAGTCTGGATGTTTAGAGTAGTAGTGTGTTTAGGTGATGATGTTGCAGTCTTTATTAGATCTTAGGCTGACCAATAACAAAGGGATTTTTCTAGTTTTATTGACTGTAGCACATAGCATTGTCAAAACCGGTGTTTCTAAACTTTCCTTAAAAAAAGGACCCCCAAATCTACCATTAAAGGGGTTGTCCAAGAACCATGTGTATTGGATAGTGATGACCTATCTGCTGCTACAGTGTGCATCAGTGGAAAACTGCAGCCCTTCTCTCATTCACTTACCCTTTATACTGCTCCCAGCAGCTGGAACAGCTGAATGATGCAGGATCTGGTTCTCTGACCCCCACAATCAGTTACTGATGACCTATCCTGTGGATAGGTCGTCAGTATCAATACACATGGGGTCTTGAATACCCCTTTGGTTAAAGTACCACCTAGAGATATGGCTTTACTTTTAGTACTTGTATCGTAAGCTGAGAACCTAGGTTGTAAACCTATGTGCATCAAAATACCCCAATAACCAAGATCATGCCCTGTACTGTACCTACAGCATGAGGACAATTGTATGTGTGTGTGCCCTTTGTGTTAAATGTACCACAGGTTGAGAAACTAGAATGTCATCATAGTAACAAATTACTGAGTAATTTATTTGTTGTTTAGAGCATATAAAATTGCTAAACTGATAAATGTACATGGTTTACAGCGTTTACAGCCACTATATGTGAGTATTCTCTTGAAGCAGAGATCTTGAAATTGTAAGAAAATGAAACACAATAGTTGTAGAACTGGAAATGCAATGGGATGGCCCATATGTCAGCTGAACTCAGGTTGTTAAATAATGGGAAATCTTTTCTAGATGATCAGAAATGTCAACCCTATGCAGTTAGGGTAGCATTGTATTGGAGATTGGGGCCAGGCCATTTATTTGAGAAAAAAATGGTGTCAATACTGTACATGGGGGAATTCTAGTGCTGAAGACTTGCATCAGATTTATCTGAATAAAAAAACAATATATAATTAGATTTTAACTTCAGCATCACAGTTGTCTGCTGTTCTACCACTAAATGGAAGAGATCTCTGCTGGAATTGTATTTTTTCAGGGTCGTTGCAGGCTCCTCAGATGCTGGATTAACAAGGATTACCCTAGATGTCCTGAACACATAACTTGACACTTTAAACCCTTCTTTTATGTAATTGTGTTTTTTGTTCCCTTTCTAGCAAAGATTTTACAAGTTCAGTCGTGATGTCTATCTTCCAAAACCATCATGGGGTAATCACACCCCAATATTTCGTGATGCTGGGATGGAGCTTAAAGGCTACCGCTACTATGACCCCAAGACCTGTGGATTTGATTTTGCTGGTGCTTTGGATGATCTATCAGTAAGTGATTGCTGGACTTCTTACAGTCCAGCCCCAAGCCTGATACTCCCCCCTTTCAAACATTAATTCTAATTTTCTGTTACTTTAGAAAATTCCAGAACAGAGCATCATCCTGCTCCACGCCTGTGCCCATAACCCAACCGGCGTGGACCCCAGGAAGGAACAGTGGAAGGAGCTGGCAGCTGTAGTGAAGGTGTGTCATTCAAAGCATTGCTCTTCAGTTGTAGTCCATGTGTGAGTGCCTCACCTAAGAGTCCCATACTCTGCGTTAAGCACATTGTACATGGAAAGCTCATCTTCCCTATAAAGTGCATGCAACACATGGACATACTCCCACAGTATATCTCCATCTTTCATTCTAGAGTCGCCGCCTCTTCCCGTTCTTTGACATGGCTTACCAAGGTTTTGCTAGCGGAGACACTGATAGAGATGCTTGGGCGGTGCGACACTTTATCCAGGAAGGTCTCAATGTTGTAGTTTCCCAGTCGTATGCGAAAAACATGGGATTGTATGGTGAGGACCATTTTGGCAGCATAGAGGGTTGATTTATGGCTTGTTCATTATGCATGTCTCTGTGAATACTGAGTATCCTCTGTTCCAGGTGAACGTGTTGGGGCTTTCACAGTGGTCTGCAATGATGCTGATGAAGCAAAGAGAGTGGAGTCTCAGTTGAAAATCCTCATTCGCCCCATGTACTCTAATCCACCACTCAACGGGGCTAGAATAGCGGCTGCCATCTTGACCCAGCCTGACCTCCGCAGCGAATGGTAATCAAAATAACATGAACTTTAGGAGACCCCATCCTTCAGGCTTGTTATAAAATATCACCCTCCCACTTTAGGTTGCAAGAGGTTAAGGGAATGGCAAACCGTATCATTAGCATGAGGGAGCAGCTGGTGTCAAACCTGAAGAAGGAAGGTTCCATCCACAGCTGGCAACACATCAGTGACCAGATTGGCATGTTCTGCTTCACTGGCCTGCGTCCAGAACAGGTGAGGAGTGAAGCATAGAAGGCATTGTGGGTTGTCGTTACTTCGAACATGCTGTATTTGAGTCTGCTGTGTCAGAACACAGATTCATCAATTTCTATTTCCAATGGAAGCATGTTATGCATATCATATTCACAGATTTCCTGAAGAAATTTCTGTAAATATCTAATGCATTTGAATGCAGTGTGCTTACCGCCAAAAGAGCTGTTTGCTGTATGGAGCTGTTTTTCAGTTGGACTTATTCAATTCTATTTACATATTATACCACATTTATTTGAAAAAAAAATCATACAATAATGAAAAATTAATAAGTGAAAACAGACAAAAAAAAATAACATAGACGAGGAATATAAATTATAATCTATCTCACCTACGAGAAAAACACATGACAGGGAAACCGCCACAAAAACTGGACCATAAGAATTCTAGATGCAGGATTTTTTGTAGTATTTATTTTCATTGGGCATTTGATATTAACTTTGTATATCCATTGAATCATTTTGTTTTAACTGTATATCAATTGCATATTTATCTTATGATTTATTTATACTTTTTACTCATAAATTAGATTTTTATATGTAGAGTTTGATTTATAATTATGCACATGGCCACTATTTATTTATTTATGCCATTATTTTGGATGTGACATAGACTTGTTATAACTGGTTTTGCCAGCATTAAGAATTTTTCTTTAGCCCAGTCTTTATTGTGGTTTCCCTGTCACGTGTTTTTTCTCCTAAATTAGGTAGTAATAATAACACAAAAGCAAAAAGGAGCCAAAAAGAAGTGGAGTATTATGTCATCGGACAAAAATAATCCACCAATTGCAACAGTCAATAATTAGTCAGAGAAGCACTGATGCAAACCCTATTAAAACTTAACATTTAATTGCTAAACATTATAACAATATCAAAAATGTAAACAAACATCAATATCAATATAGCCACTCAATGGAGTTTAGTGTTATAGCAAATGTGTGTAAGTATTTACCACCATATACCGTAAAACATCATGGTGGCTACACAATTAGAAAATGGAACGATCTTACCAATTCTGAGGCAGGAGAACCCGGCCCTAGGGATTTATAGGGTCATTTTAAGGACAGCTTGGTACTGCCCTTGTTAGGGCAGGAGTTATTTCGGGTGTTAGTGGAAATTTCAGGGGCATGAATAGGGACTTAGTTCATCCTCCTGTGTTGCACCATCACCTGCCGGGTTCTCCTGCCTCAGAATTGGTAAGATCGTTCCATTTTCTAATTGTGTAGCCACCATGATGTTTTACGGTATATGGTGGTAAATACTTACACACATTTGCTATAACACTAGACTCCATTGAGTGGCTATATTGATATTGATGTTTGTTTACATTTTTGATATTGTTTTAATGTTTAGCAATTAAATGTTAAGTTTTAATAGGGTTTGCATTAATAATAATAATAATAATATTATTATTATTTAGGCAGGGTTCACACTACCATTGGATATCCGTTATGATAGTGTCCGTTAAAAAAAAAAAAAAAAAAAAAAACACACCTATCATAACAGACATTAATGGACACTAACTTATGTTAATGTGATCCATTTAATGGATCAGTTAATAAAAACCAGACACGTTAGCATCAGTGTCCGTTTTTATACTGTACGTTTTTTTTGCCTTGATGTCAGTCATGAAACTGTTTTTTCAAACGGACACACAAGTCCTGCATGTAGGATTTTTTGTCTGCAAAAAAAACAGATCTATGACTGATTGGGTGTATAACGAACACTAACAGTTGTCTGTTTTTGCTTTTTAATTTTTAATTATTGTGGGTTTTGTTTTTTTCCAATAAACTTGGCATAATTGATTATGGTATGCACTTCTGTGTGTGTGGGGTTGTTTTTTTTTTTTTTTTTGGTTAATTATATGTTTGTAGGGAGGTGCCCTTGTGTGTTGTGCATTGAGGTGTTTGCAGGTTGTATTCTACAACCCTAATTCCAATGAAGTTGGTACGTTGTATAAAACCTAAATAAACATAATATGATGATTTGCAAATCCTTTACAACCTATATTCAACTGAATACACTACAAAGACAAAATATTTATAGTTCAGATGGATAAACTTTGTTTTTTAGCAAATATTCACTCACATTGAATTTGATGCCTGCAACATGTTCCAAAAAAGCTGGGACAGGGGCAAGTTTACCACTGTTACATCACCTTTCCTTTTGACATTGCTCAATAAACGTTTGGGAACTGAGGACACGAATTGTTGAAGCTTTGTAGGTGGAATTCTTTCCCATTCTTACTTTATGTACAACTTCAGGTGCTCAACAGTCCGGGGTCTCCGTTGTCATATTTTGTGCTTCATAATACGCCACACATTTTCAATGGGAGACAGGTTTGGACTGCATGCAGGCCAGGCTACTACCCGCACTCTTTTACTACGAAGCCACGCTGTTGTAACACGTGCAGAACACACCCTCACACCATCAGAAATGCTGGTGTTTGAACTTTGCGGTGATACCAATCTGAACAGTCCTTTTCCTCTTTGGCCCGGAGGACACGACGTCCATGATTTCCAAAAACAATTTAAAATGTGGCATCTACAGACCACAGGACACTTTTCCACTTTGCGTCAGTCCATCTCAGATGAGCTCGGGCCCATAGAAGCCAGCAGCGTTTCTGGGTGTTGTATATGGCTTTCACTTTGCATGGTAGAGTTTTAACCTGCACTTGTAGATGTAGTGACGAACTGTATTCACTGACAATGGTTTTCTGAAGTGTTCCTGAGCCCTTGTGGTAATATCCCTTACAGAATGCAACGGTTCTTAATGCAGTGCCGCCTGAGGGAACAAAGGTCATGGGCATTCAATGTTGATTTTTGGCCTTGCCGCTTACTTGCAGAGGTTTGTCCAGATTCTCTGAATCTTTTGATATTATGGACTGTAGATTATGGAATCCCTAAATTCCTTGCAATTGTACATTGAGAAACGTTGTTTTTAAACTGTTAGACTATTTGCTCCACAGTTGTTCACATAGTGGTGAACCTCGCCCCATCCTTGCTTGTGAACAACTGAACCTTTTAGGGATGCTCCCTTTATACCCAGTCATGACACTCGCCTGTTTCCAATTAACCTGTTCACCTCTGGAATGCTCCAAACAGCTGTTTTTTGAGCATTCCTCAGCAAGTCTTTTGTTGCCCCTGTCCCAGCTTTTTTGGAACATGTTGCAGACATCAAATTCAAAATGAGTGAATATATGCAAAAAAACAATAACTTCATTGGAATTGGAGTTGTATTCACATATGCAGATTTGTTGTGGAATTTACTAATGGGGGTGTACATGGGTATGGTCAGAGGTGTAAATGATTCATTATAAAGAGGAAAGAAAAGATCTGAGCAGAAAGTAACAATGAGACTTGCTGCCCAGACATTATAGTAGTACCTACAGTGAAGAATACCAGGTTTAGGTAGATTGGTTAAATGGTGGATATTCAAGGAGCTCTCTTTCTAAAAAGCTTGAGTGGACTGATCATGACGGTATTTTGTAGTAGTGTGTGGTAGCATCACAGGAAGTGACAGAAATATATAACTGGGTGTCATCAATATAGAGGTGGCATTGAAAGCAAAATCTGGTTATAGTCTGTACCTTAGCGTCTATGTAACAAGATTGAAGAACCTAGGAAGGTTGGGAAAGGGTGGGAAGACAATCAAGATTGGTGTTGTTGAAGGGGTTTGACCACCATAACAACGAATCACCTATACACAGTATAGGCAGTAAGTATCTGAACGCTGTGGTCCCCACTGCAGGGCCCCCATTGTTCACAAGGACAGAGCTCCTGTGTTCCCTGTTTGAATGAAGTGATGGTCCTACATGCTCACTGCCATTCCATTCAATCTCTATGGGAGTTAGGAGATAGCAGAGTACAGTATTCTCCTTACTTAATCAGTCTGTTATACTTTGCAAAGAGTGGCAGCATGTTCCTAATGTAGGGAGTGAGTTTTGTGTTCTTTTTTTTTTTTCTTAAAACAGCCATCACGCATGAGCTCATTTCACTCTAAGTATCACCGTATTTAAGTCCAAATTAGTACAAGTGATATAAGAGCCGACTCAGAGAAACAAACACAACTTGTAGTTATGTGACCTATTTATTTATTTAGCGTATATAGCGCCATTATATTCCACAGCGCTTTACAGATGTTGTCAATCACTGTCTCACAAACTACATTCCCTATCAGTATGTCTTTGGAGTGTGGGAGGAAACCCACGCAAACACGGGGAGAACATACAAACTCCTTGCAGATGTTGTCTTTGGTCAGATTCAAACCTAGGACTCCAGTGTTGCAAGGTTGCAGCACTAACCACTGAGCCACCATCCTGTCCTATATGGATTCTGGTCTTTAATGGCGGATGGGTGAGGTTTAAATGCATTGAAGGTGTGATTATACATTGTATAGACCAGTGTTTCCCAACCTTTTCAGATTATGGGTACCCCTGGAAAAAAATTGTCCTTGGGGCACCCCTACCAAATCATTTTTAACAAAAGACATAAAAAACTTTTTTTTTTTTTTTTTTTTTAAGCACAGTTTTGAAATGCAGCTTAAACACATCAAAACTGTTATTTTTTCTGTTGCAGTTTTGATGCAAATGTAACTGCCATGTGAATGCCCTCAAAGCTCACCATCCTATATTTTCCACCCAGCACATACAAATATTCATCTTTAACCATCACCAGCGCCCTTAGTGGACCACAAAGTAGTCCTGCTCCCCTGCCCTTCAGCCCTGTTGCCCCTTCCGGGGCCCCCTGGCCCTAGTTCTGGCCCCCAGGGCCCCCCTGGCCCTAGTATTCCCCCCCCCCGTGCCCCCCCAATGTAGTTGCGATATATTTAAAAAAAAAAAAAAAAACACAACTTGGCCATCCTTGGTCCCCTGGAGCTCTGGGAACCACCTCCTCTGCAGATAGATGCAGCAGGTCTTCAACAAGCATCACTAGCTGATACCGGAGTAATAGAGCAGGTGCAGGAAGCCAAAGCCTTCCTGCTGCATCGTTCTGTTTAACTACATTGCAATCCTAAGGATGCATTCGGCCATTTCCCCACCAGATTATTGCAGCTCCCTGTGAAAGATCCTCAGTGCGCCAAACCGCTTTGGCCACACCCTGAGTCCTCTTTCATATAAAAACCACACTCACCGCCAGTGAGTGCCGGGTTCACCAGATAAATACAAGACAAGCCTTCTAAATTTTATATATTTATTAACCCCTAAATGGGTCGGTATTAAAATCTAACATATACAGTTCAGAACAGATATGCAGATATATACAAGCATTAACAGCTACTAGTTGCAAGATACAGTACAAATAAAATAAAAGGGATTAAAGGTGAAATGATTACTTTACCACACATGTCCTTGATGTGGTTCTATAGTCCAACACTCACACATGGCATGTGTGAGTCACCAGTGGAGGCTGTTTAGCATGTGGCATTAATACGATAATCCAGCCTGCATGCTCTCCTCACAGTCTCTCAGCATTAGTCCAATAGTCTCTCTGTCTCTTGTAGACTCATCATCGTCAGCAGCAGCATTCCAACCTGCCTGCTCATAGTAGCATCTCAGTCAAAGTCTGTAATATCCTGTAGTCTGTGATGGTCTCAGCCCAAAACTCCATAGCATAATCTCCTCATGGTCTGTCTGTAACAACTCTGTAGCATAATCTCCTCCCACTGACTCTTACCTCATCTTTCATACCCTTTATGCCACCTCCCAGAATGAGGTCACCGGCGGCAGCTGGTCTCATAGAATAATCCACTCAAATCCAGATCTTTTGTATGTAGATGAGACCAAATGACCTGATACAATGTTATCAGCCATATCTGGTCAACCAGTGCAGCTGGACAATGCATGTTTGTTTGATCAGCCAGGACTGTGTATGAATTCAATGGAGCCCTATTGTTCCAGCCCGGCCACTACTGCCAATATACACCTAGGCTCATAGCTGCGCACAGTATGAATAAATGGAACTAGAGAGAAATACGCTACCCAGAGACCAAAATACAGCTGAGTTATAGCCACGCTTAAGCAGAATCATCACACTCCCCCATTGGAAAACTCTGGCATGGACAAAGAGAAGGTGCAACTAGTATAATTAACATAACATGATTGGGTATAGAGTTGTAACATAAGTTTTAGCACAAAACTATTGGATAAGGCACAGACAAGAAGTTTCATCCCATTATAGACAACAGTTTTCTGCAAAGGACGAGGATGAGCTCTGGGCAGCGCCAGAGAAAGGAATGAAAGATGGAGAAAGGAACAAGATATCATCCTTCACACACAGCTGTTTTAACCCCTTCCCACTAGAGGCATTTTTTGATTTTTGTTTTTGGCTCCCCACCTTCCAGACCTCATAACTTCGTTTTTATAAATATTTTTTTTTTTTTTTTCTGTTAATAGCCATATGAGAGCTTTAATGTTTGCGGGACTGGGAAGCTGTAAAAAAAAAAAATTCAGAATGGGGTGAAACTGGAGAAAAAGTACATTTGTGCAGCGTTCACTGTGCAGTTAAAATGACATGTCACCTGTATTCTATGTTTCATTATGATTCCAGGGATACCAAATTTATATAGTTTTTATTTACATCTTAACCCCTTAACAAAAATCCCCAAAAAATGTTTTTCTTAAAGTTGCCATATTCTGACACCTGTAATATATTTATATTTCTGTGTATGGGGATGCATAGGGTGTCTTTTTGCTGCGGGACCAGGTGTAGTTATACCGTTTTGGGGAATGCCTATTGCTTTGATCACTTTTTATTCACGTTTTTAAAACAGCGGTTTGGCACTTTTTTTTTTTTTTTTTTCCCCCGCTACCGTAGACCGGGCGGTTTCAGACATAGGGATACCTAATGTGTATGTGTTTCTGTGTTTCACAGTAAGTTTCTACTTTTATATGTATAAAAGGGAAAATGTATAAAACCGTGCTGGTTTTGGAAATCGCAGCATGTCAATTATACCTACAGAAACACCGGCGGTTTCCCCATAGGTATAATTGAAACATAAAGTCCGCAGTGGAAAACTCTGCAAACTTTCTGTCTAAAGTGCTGCGGGAAGAACAGCGATGCGATCCCTCCGCGGTTTCTCCCGCAGCGCTTTTTTTTGCTGCGGGACGCCACGTGGGGCCTTAGCCTAAAGGGACATTAAAAACATCTACTGACTTGCATTGGGTCTATACAACCATGAAAGCTGCCAAAAATATTTTGACAGATGTTTTTCATGATCCATTAAAAAACAGATATGTGAATACACCCATGGTTTCCAGTTCTGAAAACAACTGTTGGAAGGCCTTAAAAAGAAAAGGAAAAAAAAAACTGCAGTTAAAGTGTTTTTCACTGTTGTGTGCATGAGGCCTAAGGGTGTACTCACATATCTGTCCTTACTCACATGAATAACATGGGTCATAAACAGTCTGTCTGCCAGATTGAGGCAAATGTTAATTGGCTTAATGAACTAAACCTATTCTTCAACAGATTTGATCACACACCAGCTCCTCCCACCCCAGTATGTCCTTCAGCTCCCCCCACCACAATGACTTCTCCCCATGCGGCCACTTCCCAACAGACCAGTAAATCCATAAATCCGTCTTTATCTGGCCACAGTCTGACCTTCACACGGGCCCAGGTGAGGAAGGAGATGAAAAAGATCAAGGCGAGGAAAGCCGCAGGGCCAGATGACATCAGTGCAAGGCTAATTAAGACTTGCGGGGACCAGCTGTGTGGTATAATTACATATATGTATAATATGAGCCTGAGGCAGGAAATAGTCCCTGAATTATGGAAATCTTCTTGTGTGGTACCAGTTCCAAAGAAACCCCACCCTATGGACCTCAACGACTACAGACCTGTAGCACTGACATCCCACCTGATGAAGATCTTGGAGAGATTGGTTCTCACACATCTCCGCCCTCTAGTGAGCCCCGCTATGGACCCCCTCCAGTTTGCTTATCGGCCGGGCATTGGGGTAGATGATGCCATCATCCATCTTCTGCACAGGGCTCTGTCTCACCTGGAGAAACCAGGGAACACAGTGAGAATAATGTTCTTTGACTTCTCCAGTGCTTTTAACACCATACAGCCCAGGTTATTGAGGGACAAGCTGGGCCTTGCTGGAGTGGACCACCACCTCTCCAACTGGATCCCAGACTACCTCACAAATCTACCGCAATACGTGAGAGCCCAAAACTGTGTGTCAGGTACCGTGATCTGTAATACGGGGGCACCTCAGGGTACGGTTCTCGCCCCTTTCCTCTTCACACTGTACACTGCAGATTTTAGGTGCAACTCATCCAGCTGCTACCTACAGAAGTATTCTGACGACTCTGCAATAGTGGGTCTCATCACAGATGATGATGATAGGGAGTACAGAGAACTGAACCAGGATTTTGTGGACTGGTGCCACCGGAACCACCTGAAGATTAACGCGGGGAAGACCAAGGAGATGGTGGTGGACTTCCGCAAAGGCAGAAGCCCTCCTAAACCAGTGGACATCCTGGGGACGGGCATCGAGATTGTGAACACCTATAAGTACCTGGGTTTGCTCCTTAATAATAAGCTGGACTGGGCAGATCATATGGAGGCCCTGTACAGGAAGGGCCACAGCAGGCTCTACCTGCTTAGGAAGCTGAGAGCCTTTGGAATCTGGGGGGCACTTCTTAGAACTTTCTTCAACTCGGTAGTGGCATCAGCCATCTTCTTTGGAGTGGCCTGCTGGGGGAGCAGTATATCAACCAGGGACAGAAATAAACTTGACAAGCTGATTAGAAGGGCCAGCTCTGTCCTGGGGAGCGAACTGGACCCAGTGCAGGTGGTGGGTGACAGAAGGATACTGTCCGTGGTGAGCTCCATGCAGAATAAGAGGTCCCATCCCATGCATGAGACTGTGATCGCGCTGAGCAGTACTGTCAGTGACAGACTGCTCCACTCTAGGTGTGAGAAGGAGCGCTATCGGAAGTCTTTCCTCCCCACCGCGGTTAGGCTGTACAACCAACACCGACCTAAGCGGAGATCATTACACGCAGGGAATTGAAACATCTCTCTGCTTGTTAAATCCCCCCCCCCTCCTCTGCTACTTCTTATCTGTCTGTCTACTATCAATGTAATGCCTCTTACCTTGGAACATTCCTGTACATGTTGTATTTGTATTTGTATCTGCTTATCTTTGCTGCTGTAACACACTGAATTTCCCCATTGTGGGACTATTAAAGGACTATTATTATTATTATTATTATTATTATTATTAAAAAAATAGTTCTGTTTTTGGCCGTTTTCAAGTCAGCAGGTTTTTTTTTTTTTTTTTTTTTTCTTTAACATACACCATAACTGATTTGTAAGTGATTAGCACTAAAAATGGGTCAGTGGGTTGGATCCAAAAAAAAAAAAAAGACCGTGAAGTTTGTGTTTTTGTTTTTTTTTTTTTGTGTAGCCATACTATTTGTATCAACACCTTTAGAAGCTGCTGATTTACAATGTCAAATGCAACAGAGAAGCAAGAAAAACAAAGTTGGCAATATATTTGGACATTAGATCAGTTAAGACTGTAGTGATTCCTGTAGTGTGGAAACAACATTGTAAGGGCTTGAGATGAAAGGTTGGATTTAGGTAGGAGTAGACCAAGTGTTTCAGAATTCTTTAGATGAAGGGTAGATGAGATTGGTCTGTAGTTATCAGCGGGTCAAAATAGATGATGGGTTAAAAAAGAAGGGAAGGGTAAATATTTTAGTAAGGTGAAGAGGGAATAGGATGACTAATGTAGCTAGTAAGGTAATAAGACAAGGCACCTTGAGGCTTATGTTATTGGGTCCAATGCAAGAAGAGGAAGTGAATTGGGATATGGGGATTAATGCTATTTACTGCATTTAAGTGACAAACCATTATGATACCATGTGAGGCTGCTGACTCTTAAAAGTTAACTTTTGATATTTTGTTTTGTATTCTGTTGCTTCTCTAAGGTTGAACGTCTCATTAAGGAGTTTTCAGTCTACTTGACCAAAGATGGCCGCATCTCTGTTGCTGGTGTCACATCAGGAAACGTTGGTTATCTCGCTCATGCCATCCACCAGGTTACCAAATGAGGAAGAGAGATCTACTCTTCAAATGTGATCTCCCCATCACCCTGAACGGTGTGCAAAGAACTCTCCATCCCATGTCAAGTGTTTCCTTTAGCACCTTTTTAGAGTGGTTACAGGCACCAGTGTTCATAGTCTTATCCCCTCCATGAGCAGCATTCTACTTAATGCCAGAGGAGAGGCAGACCACATGGCAGATGTCCATTGCTCTTATTAGTCAATACAGGTGTAATGCAGCAGACCTGTATATGGAGGGTTCATCCTTGCCCCATTGTTTTTTTCATCAATTAGAGAGTGTCAGGGTGCTGAAATCTGGGGGAGGAGGGAATTGTGAACCTTTGAATGTACTGCTTTCAATAAAGTCCATCTTGGCAGAGTATGTGTTTTTACTTTTGCAGTTACTTGCAGTCATTAGTAGTTCCATATTTAACACTATTTTCAGGATGCTGGTTATTCACTTTCCCTTTCTGCTCCAGGACAGCATATGGCAGCGCTGCAGTACCTAAAGTCGCCACTATACTTTGTTCAGCAAGTGCACAGCACAGGTCCCAGTATGTTGGCATTTCCAGGAGCTGTCCCATATCAGCTGATCTGCGGGGGTGTGGGACCCTTGCAGATCTAATATTGATTACCTATTTTAAGGATAAGCCATCAATATTAGAAAATGGATAACCCCTTTTAAAAGGAAGATAAAATACAAGCTACAACGATGGGAATGATTGTCCACAAGAAACACCATTCTCTTTTATGCATCGTGGTGCATGTTTGATGAGTAAAAGTTCTGATTTTGGAATTAAATATCTGAAAATCTGCTTCAGTAGGACACCGGAGGGAGGGGCTCTAGTCACACATACAGGTACGTGCATCCTACTTGAACATGAATAGCCTTTGACACAAGTCACCATTTGACTTGTGTTTGAGTGGCGCACATGATAATATCACTGAAACCACAGAAACCAGCAATCCAAACACAGATGAAACTAAGATAATTTCAAGTCAATATCTGGGCTGAGCAATAATGGATGTATCTGCTCTTTGACCTCTCCAGGCCTCGCTGAGTTCCCCCACCACATGTGGCATATTTATGGCAAAATTACTGTAAATAAATGTCTTTTTGGTGTGAAACATGGCTTCCACCTGTGTCACTACACTTTTCCTAACAGATCTATCCAATCGAAACATTGCAAAATTACGATCTTACTTTACTGTATGTCATACCATTATTGGATAGCTACACATAGAACTTTGTCAACAGCTGACACCTGTGGCTGGAGCTGAGCTCTGCTTGCAGGTGTTAACCCTTTAAATGCTGTGGAGGGAGGGTCCATGATCCTTATTCGGAAGCCTGGGGGGCCTGTTCCGTGGCCCTGGTTCTGTGATCGTCTTCTAGATTCGTCTTATCCTGCTTCAGGATAGATTCATCATTCCTGTCAGCCTATGCCTAGGCATAGGTTGACAGCTGTTCTACATTCCTATACTTGTGTATTGGAGTGTATAACACTGAACCAGTGATCAAAAGATTGCTGGTTCATGTCCCTTATTGGGTCAAATAAAATATCTAAAAAAACAAAAAATAAATAAATTTACAAGTATAAAAAAAACCCAACCCAATAAAATGCCCATTTTTCCCCTTATACAGTATAAAAACACAAAATACAGTATAAAACACTACATATTTGGTATTGCTTCTTCTGTAACAAACTCTAAAATAAAAGTAAACCATTAGTTAACCCGCACGGTAAATACTGGGGGGAAAAAAATGGAAATAAAGCTAGAAGTAACAATTTTTGCCATCTTGCCTCAGATAATATGGAATAAAAAGTGGTAAAGTCATATACTAGCGCAAACTGGTACCAATAAAAAAAAGAAAAGTACAGCTTTTCCCACAAAAAATAAGGCCTCAACCAGCTCAGTCAATAAAAAAAAAAAAAAGTTATGCCCCTTTAAGAAGATGACTATGCAAAAATAGATTTTTTTTTTTTCCCAAATGGATTTTTATTCTGCAAAATTACTAACTTATGAAAAAAATAACTATATAAATTGGGTATTGCTGTAATCGTACCAACCCATAGTATAAAGGTAACATATTATTTATGTTGTATGAAGAGCAAAACATTTAAAATGTTAAAAAGCAATGCCAGAATTGATTTTTTTTTTTTAATCCAACCAGAAAGAGTTAATAAAATTTTATTAAGTTATAGACACCCCAAAATGGTGTCATTAAGAAATGCATCTCATCCTGCAAAAAAACAAGACCTTATATGGCTACATCACAAGAAAAGTAAAAAAAATTGTACGTTTGTACGCCACACAACTTACATTTTTGCTTTTCAACATCCGTTTTGCATTCACATCTGGTATAATAATGCTCACTGCATCCCTTGATAAATTCTTTGAGGGGTGCAATTTCAAAATGGGGTCACTCTGTAGGGGATTCCACTTTTCTGGTACCTTAGAGCCTCTGCAAACATGACATGGTGTCCAGATACCAAACATCTAAATCTGCACTCCCCAAGTCATGGTGCTCCTTTACATCTGCGCCCTGTTGTGTGGCCAAACTGCAGTTTATGCCCTCATGTATGACTATGTTGTACCCAGGATAACAAACTTAATGTCATAAAGTATAAACTGCTTTGGGCACAGAAGGGAAGGAGTGCTATTTTGGTTTTTGGAGCACAGATTGAGACGGATTGGTTTTTGGACGCCATGACACTTTTGCAGAGCCCCTGAAATGCCAGTAGAGTGGAATCCCCTGACATGTGACCCCATTTTGTGAACTACACCCCCAAGTGTTGCTATGATTTATTTTCCATACGTGAATGAGAAGCTGATGGTGAAAGGAGAAAATACCAATTTTTCCAGGAATACCTCATTTCAGTGTGCAATATGTTGTGCCCAGCTTGTATCAAAGACGAATGCTCCAAATGCTATTGTGCCCAGGATACCCGCTTACCAGTTTTTGAAGTATCTCTCTCTGCTGGCACAATTTGGGCACTACACAGAGGAGTAGCTAGCGGGGGGGGGGCAGGGGGCGGCTGCCCCGGGCCCACTGACTTTTTGGAGCCCACCCCGGGGCCGCCATTAATACATCCTTTATTTCTAAATAGATCAGTGTCTGCAGACGCCGATCTAGTTAAAATGCTTCCTGGTGCTTAACTGTATTGTAAACCGCAATCCAATACAGGCCTGCGGTTTACAAGACGCTGAGACCACAGACGGATGTTCTGCTTCTCAGCACGGGTGGCGTGATGACAGGGAGCAAGCGGCGGCTCCATTCATCAGGATCGCAGAAAGGTGAGTATGACTTTTTTTTTTTTTTGTGGGTATATTAATAGCATAGCTCCCAGTGGGGGAGTCCCGATTTTACACAGCTGTCCCACATAGCTTACAGTTTATCCCGCTATGCCCCTGAAGTGTTTTGCTGTTAACAAATTTTATTAGAGTAGTGTAAAAGGTAGATGCTAAATCCTAGTGGGTAAAGGACCTTTGATGACGTCATGACCATGTGATCAGACTCTTGTGTGTGCGGAGCTATTCTGAATACTGCGGGACAGACTGTGATGTTACACAGAAAGTTGGAAACAGAGAGTGATTGAAGAGACAGAGAGACAGCATGTGTGAGCAAAAGGGGGGAACTGGGGGCAGATGTAGGGGCCAGTTAAACTGAAGGCAGATGAAGGGGGCAATTAAACTGCTGGCAGATAAAGGGGGACATTAAGCTGGTGGTAGATGGAGGGGGAAAATTAAATTGGTGGCAGATAAAGGGGGACATTAAACTGGGGGCTGACGAAGGGGGCATTAAGCTGGTGACAGATGAAGGGGGACATTAAGATGGTGGCAGATAAAAGGGGACATTAATCTGGGGGAGCAGATGGAGGGTGACATTAAACTGGGGGCAACTGGAGGAGGACATTAAACCGTGGGGGGTAGCTGGAGGGGGACATGTCTGCCTCTAGTTGCCCCCAGTTTAATGTCCCCCTCCAACTACCCCCACTGTTTAATGTCACCCTCCAACTGTCCCATAGTTTAATATGTCACCCTACAGCTGCCCCAGTTTAATGTCCCCCTCTAGTTTCCGCCACTTTAAACTGGGGCACGATTAGAGGGACTTAATACTGTGAGGCAATTGGAGGAGAACATTATAATGTGGGGGCATATAATGTTAGGGTTACTGTAGGAGCATTATACTGTGTGGGGGCACATGGAAAAATAGATGAGGATGGGCGGAGTCAACATAGAAGTGTGTGGAGCTAAATTTGCTGCAGCGCACATAGCACTCCGTATATTTTGTCCCTCTTTCTGTCCTTTGAAAGTTGGAAGGTATGTAATAGTATAAGGGGTGGATAGGAGGGGGAAATATAACTATAAAGGGAGGATTCATTAGGGGGCATTATGACAATGGGGGGTTCATTTATATAAGGGTTATTACAGGGTATTATGAATACAAGGGGGGAGGTTATTTATATAAGAGGCCATTAGGGGGCATCATTTATATTAGGAGGCATTATGAACATAAGGGGATGGTCATTGATATAAGGTGTCATTAGAGGTGCAGTATTTATGTCAGGTGGAATCAGGGGCATAATATGAGGGGGCAATTAATTTAATTGAAGTTGCACTTGGGCTTTATTAAGACTAAGGCCCCATGTACCAGGCTCCAGCAAAAAAAAAAAAGCGCTGCAGGAAAAACTGGAGAGGTAACATTGTGATTTTTCCCGCAGCGCTTTTCACACAAGGTCTGCAGAGGTTTCCCCTGTGGACTTTCTGTTTTCAATACACCTATATGGAAACCGCCAGTGTTTCCACAGGTATAATTGACATGCTGCAATTTCCAAAACCGCAACGGTTTTGGAAATCTCAATGCGTCTGCACGTATTTTTCCGCAATGTGTGGATGGGATTTGCTAAAATGCCATGGTTTTTTTCAGTGGGTTTTCGCAACATGGGGCCTCCATCCCATCTCCACTTTGCAGTAAAATATGCGCAGCGGATACGCTGCGATTTCCAAAACAGTCGCAGTTTTGGAAATCACAGCATGTCAGTTATACCTACGGAAATGACAGCAGTTTCCCTATAGATATAATTGAAACAGAAAGTCCGCAGAGGAAACCTTTCTGTGCAAAGTGCTGCAGGAAAAACCGCAAACAATAAGAGGAGCCAAAGATGTCTGTGTTGCAAACTTTACAGAGACTGGAAGAAGTGGTCATGGCCGTCCAGATGAAAGAGATGAGGAATGTGAACGATTAGTCAGAGACGTCACCTGTAAGTCACTAAATGTTACTGCACTGTATTCACCTAAATCGTCTGCACTGCCCTGTGTAGTGCCGCTATATACCACTATACGCTCACCGTATACTGATAGTATCGGTATACAAAAAGGTCCAAGTTGGGGGACCACTTGGAAATGGTCGCCCCCCACTGTGCTGAACCCCTAGCTACGCCTCTGGCACTACATATCAGACACTGAAATAGCATATCTATGGAAAAATTGCAATTTTCACTTCATTATCAGCTGGGCATTCATTTCTGGAAATTAAATTAATGTAACACTCAACAGTTAAAAATGCTCGCTACGTCACTTGAGGGGTGTAGTTTCCAAAATGGGGTCACATGTCTGCAGATTCCACTTTACTGGCAATCCAGGGGTTCTGCAAAAGTGGCATGACGTCCACAAACCAAACTGCTCCAAAATAGCGCTCTTTCCCTTCTGTGCCCAGCTGTGCCCAAACAGCAGTTTATACCCACATATGACATTAACTACATTATCCAGGATACAACAGTGTCATATACTGTGGGCATAAACTGCTGTTTGGGCAGTTGCTATATGCTTTTGGACCACTTATTTAGATTGTTTTTTTTTTGGACGCCATGTCACATTTGCAGAGACCCTACAATTGCCCCTACAAAATGGGATCACTTCTTGGGGAATTCCAATTTACTGGCACCTCCGGGGCTCTACAAAAATATCTAGAAAGTCCCTCTAAATCTATACCCCAAAAGCTAAAAAGCGCAGTGCTCCTTCCCTTCTGAGCCCTGCTGTGTGCCCAAACAGCAGTTTACACCCACATATACAACTTTTTTGTACCCAGGATAATCCACTTAATAGTTTTAGGAGCGCATGTCTCTCTAATGACACAAAGTGGGCACAATGTATTGTGCACTTAAATGGCATATTTCTGTAAAAATTTCAATTTTCACTTTGTACATTCATTTTTGGGAAGCACTATTGGGCTCAAAATAATACCACTTCAGAAATTCCTTGAAGGGTGTAGTTTCTAAAATGGGGTCACTTTTGAGGGATTTCCATTGTATTGGTACTTTAGGGGCCCTGCAAATGAGACATGGCACCTGAAAACTAATCCAGCAAAATCTGCCCTTCAAAATCCAAATAGCGCTCTACCTATTCCAAGCCCCACCATATACCCATACAACATTTTACGACCACACATGGAGTATTGCCATATTCAGGAGAAATTGTTTAACCCATGGGGAGCTTTTTCTTCTTTAACCAATTGTAAAAATTCAAAATTTGGGGCTAAATGGACGGTTTATTGGAAAAAAGTAATTTTTCATTTTTACGTCCCAATGCTAATAAAATCTGTGAAACAGTTGTGGGATCAAAATGCTCACTATACCCCTAGATAAATTCCTTGAGGGGTGTCGTTTCTAAAATGGGATCACTTTTTGGGTGTTTCCATTGTATTGGTACTTTAGGGGCTCTGCAAATATGACATGGCACCCGAAAACTATTCCAGCAAAGTCCACCCTCCAAAAGTTGAATAGTGCTCTTTCCATTCCGAGCCCCACCCTGTACACATACAGCACTTTACAACCACATATGGGGTATTGCCGTGCTCAGGAGAAATTGTGTAACAAACTGTGGGGTGTTTTTTTCTCCCTTATCCTCTAGCAAAAATTAAAACTTTGGGGATAAAGTGACGTTTTAGTAATTTTTTCATTTACACATTCCAATGTTAATAAAATCTGTGAAACAGCTGTGGGGTCAAAATGCTCACTATACCCCTTGATAAATTCTTTGAGGGGTGTAATTTCCAAAATGGGGTCACTTTTGAAGGGTTTCCATTGTTTTGGTACTCTAGGGGCTCTACCAATGAGACATGGCACCTGAAAACTATTCCAGTAAAATCTGCTTTTCAAACACCCAGTGTCGCTCCTTCCCTTCCACGCGCTGCCGTGTGCCCAAACATCAATTTACATCTGTGCTCTGCGGAAATTGCATAAAATACTGTGAGATGCATTTTATCCTTTAACCCCTTGTGAATGTGTTAAATTTTGGACTAAACGCATTATTGAAAAAAAATTAAAGGTATAAATTTCACTTCCATATTGTTTTAATTCCCATGAAATGCTTAAAGGGTTAACAAACTTCCCAAATACTGGTTTGAATTATTTGAGGGGTGTTTTTAAAATGGGGTAATTTATGGAGGTGGGGTCTAATGTATAGGACTTTATAATCCCCTTCAGAACTGAAGTGGTCCCTAACAAATTAGTTTGGGAAATTTTCTTGTAAATCTGGAAAATCACTGGAAAATTATGATGCCAATATAAAGCAGAGATATGGTAGATAATATTTATTAATGTATTTGGGTGGTATCTGTCTCAAAAGCACAGCATTTAACATTTTGAAAACTGCAAATATTTCCAGCATAGGGATGTGTGTGTGTGTGTGTTAATTTAAGACATTTATACTTGTTCCCTATGGGTATACATTTTGCTATGTACTTTACTCAATGTAAAGTCTCCCATTAAGACCATTGTACCTGCCTGTGCCACCCACTCAATTTACATATACAAGTAATCCTCTACCTACCCAGACAGCAGTTTATGCCCACATATATGACACTGCTGTACACAGGAGAACGTGTCATGTAGGAGTAAACTGCCCAATTTATTTTGTTTATATGACATCTTGATGCCAATTGAATAGTACGGAAGAACCTAAAAGGGACATGTCACCTGTAAATGATGTGGAAATTGAATTGTTTTCTTTGCTTTTTGTCTTACCTGTCTACTGATGTTTGCATGTTACCTGTGTTATAAGATATATAAGGCTGCAAAGAATGGGGAAAAGTTCTCTATTCTTAACCCCTAGAGTCTAGAGTTGCGGACAAGGTTCAAAACTGAGAAGCACTGAGTTGCACAAGTAGTTCATAGAAGACAGAAGAGTCTGTCTGGGAGTTCTCACTAAGTAGTCATAAGTGACCCTCTATTGTCTCAAAGGTTGCCCTAGAGGAGTGAGAAGCTCACTGGCTGATTAGCTACCAGCCAAGATGGGGATGGGACTCTCTAAGATATGGTACACCCCATGTGAACTAATAGAAATAGGGGAAGGGAAAGAAGTAGCCACACAGGTAAAGAAAATTCTGAAAAAGGCAGGAATACACCAGACTGGGTTAATAGACAGTAGATTTTGGGATCAGTGGAGATTAGACCATGCAGGATTGATTCAAGATAATAAATTGCAAAGAGGCATATATGCCCTGATAGAAGGAAGCAATAGAATAGGATAAGGGGTGATAGTTCAGGAAATAATGACTCACCCCCACCTCACTCCGAGAATCAGGCTTGAAGGGAGACATCACCCTTCTCAGTATTATTGTTTAATATAACCCATTTTATCTCCCAGTTCTGTATGAAATATTACTTACCTTAACAAAACACTCAGAGAATCTGATATAGTGCAAAGAGAAAACCTGTCCACCATCGGTATGATGTTTATTGGATTATGTATTATATATATATATATATATATATATATATATATATATATATATATATGTCAACCTGTATTTGTAATATTCATTCTGTTCATATCAATGCCAGGATTCAACTTTTATGCTTTTTGTAAAATTAAATCCGCTTTCAGGAAATGTCCCCTAAAAAGAAGAAACTAGGATATTGTGATGTTCCACAGGGGTTCAACTTTTGGTTGGAATCCAGTGAAGAAAATTCTAAAGTCTGTGGGGTTTGGGAAATATTTGAAAATTGTACAAAAATAGTAATATGTAATTTTGGTGTCAGTATTAACTGCTATCTGCTTGAATTGTATTCCTGTATTCTGTTGTAGCGCTCTGCAGATGTTCTGCAGGGAATAACCAAAACATTAATTGACTGCCAAGTAGCTCCAAGGACGTTGTATCTGATGTGATAGGCACGCAGAAAATCACAAGCTGAACATGATACTGTGTTACCCAGTAATGTTACATGTCAATTATTACAAAGTGAAACTTGGCTTTGGGCCTCCGGGGTCCGCAGCCTGTGTATGATGACTATTTATGCCCAAAGGGAAAATATTTTGATAAAAGTGTTAGCCTAAGGTTAAATGGAAAAGTAAGGTACAATGACAATATATATGTGTAAAATATTCAAGAAAATACTCAAGCATATGAAATTATGTCTTGTACTTTGTTATGTGAATTTATTGTCTTGCCTGTTATCACCTGAAGTAGGGTATCTGCTAAAAGAGAGAAAGGTGAATCAGTGGAAGCTTATTATGGAAGACTTCTCACTAAAACGGTGGATGCTTTAGATCAAACTGATCCTGTAGAAACCTCATTTCAGGGTAGCAGGATACTCTCTAAGTATTTAGTCTCCGACACATCAGATAACATTCTTGGTACAGATGTGATGGGAGTATTAGGTTGTAACATCATGTTGCATTCATCAGGAGAAGCATATGTAAAAGTCACACATACTAACCATGAGATTTTGTGTTTGTTATCTGCCGAGTTAACTACACCAAATTGTATTTTTGTCCTCACTGAAGAAGAAAATGTACTGTTATCCCAAGTGCCAACAGCATTATGGGCAACTGGGAAAACAGATTTAGGTAAATTGGATGTACCCCCTGTTATGGTAACCCTGAAACCTGGAGCTCAGCCACCTAGGATTAAACAATATCCTCTGACTCATGCCCAAGAAGATGCCATAGCAAGTAACAATAGTGGAATTAGTGAAGGCAGAGGCATTAAAGGAATGTACTTCTACAGCTAACACTCCTCTTTCCCCAGTTAAAAAGAAGAGTAAAAAGGGAGAACCAGACACATACCGTATGGTTCATGATCTCAGGGAATTGAACAAAGTGACATTACTTGAAACACCTGTAGTGCCCAATCCACATGCCCTGTTATCAGCTGTCCCTACTGGAACCACTTATTACAGCGCTGTAGATCTTTGCAATGTTTTTTTTTCTCTTTTTTTCCGTACCTTTGCACCCCGATTGCCAGTATTTGTTTGCACTCACATTTAGGGGAAAACAGTACACCTGGACAGTACTACCACAAGGGGCGCAAAACAGTCCTAACCAATTCACAAGGTGTCTCACACTTATCATGAGTACTTGGTATTTTCCACATGATGATGTCATTTTGTTATAATATGTTGATGGTACCTTCTTCTTTGTGCTCCAGACAAACCATCCTGTGAAGCAGCGACCATCAGCCTGTTGTGTTTCCTCTACCAGAACGGCTGCAAGGCCAGCAAGGACAAGTTGCAATTTTGCAAACAAAAAGTGGTATTTCTAGGACACTGTCTCGGCCAGGGTACCAAGCACCTGTCTGATGAGAGGACCAAGGTGGTGAGAGACATGCAGGTGCCGACCTCTCATGCTCAGCTACGTACCTTTTTGGGATTGGTATCCTACTGTAGGCCATGGATCAGATCTGCATCTCTGACCATGCAACCTCTGTACGATAGCCTCTCCTCAAAGCCATTCAGCCTCACACCTGAGGCCTTGGATGCGTTTTACCAGCTGAAGTTGCAGATAGTCAGTGCTCCGGCCCTAGGCCTACTTCACTATCAGAAACCTTTTCAGCTCTACGTGACTGAGATGATGGGGCACGCAACTGCAGTTCTCACACAACAACACTGGGATAAGAAACGCCCGGTGGCCTATTACAGCTCACGGTTAGATGCTGTAGCCAGGGGGACCCCCTCCTGTGTGCGGGTGATCCTCTCAGTACAAGCGTTGCTTGAGAAAAGCTCAGACATTGTCCTAGATCACATATTGGTTGTGTATACACCTCATGACATCCATGCTATCCTCACACAGGTAGACAGACATCATCTTTCCTTGGCAAGGCAGAGCAAAATGGAATTTGCTCTGCAGTCCTCCTCAAACATCTCTTTTCAACGCTGTTTAACTTTGAATCCTGCAAATCTTCTTCCTGTAGGAGTTCATGATTCAAAAGGGGGGAGGAAGATGAGTTATTTTTAAACTCCCTCTCTGAGGAAGAACTGTTTGACAGCCAGCATCAACATGACTGCGTGGCTCTTATGTCGCAGGAAACAGTGGGATTTGACCATGTCACAGATGTGCCATTACAAAATCCTGATTATGAGATGTTTGTGGACGGCTCAAGGTATCTGACAGATGAAGGCAAATTTGTTACAGGGTATGCTGTAGTCACTGAACATGACATCATAGTCCAAGAGGCTCTTCCACCACACATGTCAGCCCAAGAAGCTGAGCTCAAAGCCCTTATGGAGGCTTGTAAGATAGCCAAAGGTAGAACAGCTAACATATACACTGACTCCAGGTATGCTTTTGGCATTGCACATGATTATGGTCCAATATGGAGGGCAAGGAACTTCCTAACGGCCCAGGGCAAGCCAATTAAGAATGGAGATGTGGTAAGTCGACTGATGGAGGCCATACTGCTCCCAAAGCAGTTGGCAATTGTGAAAGTCGGAGCTCACGCAAAAGGAAGGGACCCTGAAAGCCGTGGAAATGAGAGAGCTGACAGAGCAGCCAAGGCTGCAGCACTACTGGCCAGAAGGGGTCCCAACCAGGTGAGCAAAATGGACATTGACCTAGCAGACCCAAAAGGGCTGTACTCAAAGGTCACCAGTGTGGAAACTGAAAGATGGAAGAAAGCAGGTGCTACAGAAGGTGATGGTATGTGGAAAATGGAGGATCGATTATGTCTGCTCGCAGCAGTGTACCCCCAGATGGCTGGCTTGGCCCACGGTAAGGTGCATGCCTCTCGAAATGCCATGGAGTCATTAGTGGGTAAATTATGGTTTGCCCCAGGTTTTGGAAGAGCTGCTAGTAACCACGTAAAAGCATGTCACATATGTGCTCTACACAACCCAGGACAGGTAGTTAAAACACCCACCAAGTGTACACCAAAATCCCTGTACCCATTTCAGAGGATACAGATAGATTACATACAGTTGCCTAAGTCTGGAACATACGAATATGTATTGGTCTGTGTGGATTTGTTTTCAGGATGGCCTGAGGCCTACCCTGTGAGCAAAGCAACCGCACAAGCAACTGCCAAGAAAATGATGTCTGAACTTGTGTGTAGGTTTGGAGTGCCCGAGGTGATAGAGTCTGACAGAGGTACGCATTTCGCAGGTGAGATAATGAAAGAAATAATGTCTGCACTAGGGATTGAGCAAGCTTTTCACACACCCTACCATCCTCAGAGTTCAGGCAAAGTGGAAAGGTTGAATGGTACACTCAAATTAAAGATTCAGAAAGCCATGGCAGAGACAGGAAAGCCTTGGCCTGAATGCCTGTCTTTAGCCTTATATTCAGTAAGAACTACTCCTAACAGGAGGACAGGGTTGTCACCATTTGAAATATTGTTTGGAAGTGCACCCATAACAGAATTGTACTTCCCTCAGACATTACAGCTTAACTATGACAGCATTGCCAGCTATGTACAAAATTTGTGTAAAAAACTGAAAGAAACACATAAACAAGTGTTCTCTTCTATTCCAGACCCTTCTGATTTTTCAGGAACACATAGCTTGCAGCCTGGTGATTGGGTAGTCACGAAAAGACACTCCAGGAAATCTCTTGAACCCAGATATGATGGCCCCTTCCAGATATTGCTGACAACTGCCACCTCAGTAAAGTTGGAGGGAAAATCTACCTGAATACACGCTTCACATTGCAAGAAAGTTGAAGTGCTGAGAAGGAAATGGAATACAGTTAACCAATATGTAAGATAGGATGTTATTTTTAACCTCTTCAATGGAGAATCCATCAAAGATGGCACACAAACAGTGTGAAGGTATTCATTGAACTTGATTAAAAATAAAGTCCTAAAATGGGGGAATTGTAAGGGTTAAAACATAATTTGTATTATATTCTATAACGCAGTACAGAAGACACAGGGTGAAATGTTCTCCATGCAGACTGTATAGTTTACAGATAGAATACAGACTCAGAGTCTGGGATGAATATCAACAGTTTTGCTGTTCTCAGGTCGATCTGCCATTCTCAGGAAAGATAAGGAGAACATTTAGACTAGGTGAAAAGGAAACATCTGGGGTGATGGGAAACTGAACAACTTTGTCTGGTAACGGAACTGGAAAACCCATATATGTACATTGATCACATGACTGTTATGTAACTGAGCTTACCTTTAAAACTGTATTGAACTACGCAATAAAGGAGAAACGGTTCATACACGATACCTGTGTACGTCTTGTTTCCCGAGCGCTCGAAACTGGTTATTTATTTAATTAGGCTTACGGTGACATCCATCCCAGGGGGGACTTAACCCCTCACAACTGGCATTTCAGTTGCTCTGCAAAAGAGGCATGGTATCCAGAAACCAAGCTGTGCTCCAAAAACAAATAGCACTCCTTCTTAGTTTATACCCACATATGACATTATGTATGTTATCCTGGGTACAACAGTCAGTTTTATATTTCTTTAAAAATTTTTGGGAAGCACTCTTTGGCTCAAAATGAAATTAATATCCTTTCAGAAATTCCTTGAGATGTGTAGTTTCTAAAATGAGGTCATATTTTTGTGTCCAATTTTTAATTTTACCTCAGAGCCACTGCAATTGCCCATCAATGCGGTGTAAATAACCAAATTAGGCCTCAAATGCACATGAGGCCACATGTAGGATGTTTCCAAAATCAGGAAACAGAGCATAATAGCCGGAGAGCTGACTTTTCATTTTGCATCATCTGCTGTTCTTTTAGGAAACTATCTCTGGGGTCAGTAACGTAACAGGGCCCAGTGGGGTAGGGGGCCCGCAGCACCATGATCGCAGTCGTGGAAAGCTTGATTCCCCCACTGCTATCTCTGCTATACATCTCAGGACAACGCTGCTAATGGAAAGGGGCCAGGTGTCATGTGATGTATGTATGTACATGCTGCTGGGTCCCTTTCCAATAGAAGCCTGCCCAGGGAAGGTGAAAAAAAAATAACACACACTTACACTGACCTCTCCAGGCCATCCTCTTCGGGTCACTTCCACAGAGACACGAAGAGGATACCCATTGTTTGCATAGCGGGCGCTGTGCTCCTCACTTACCGAATTCTTGATAACCACAGTTGTAGGTATTATAGTTGTATCCCTTTAAAGTGTCTGAGATACCGCTGCAGCACCCATAACTGCCATGGCAGCCAGGAAGCCGAGCTCCTAAGCTGCTAGATTCTATAGAGGACACTGAGACAACTGGAGGAACAGCCTGAACTGGACACTGCACCTGGTGAGACGCACCAAATTTGAATTGTTTCTGTGTACCTCAAATTAAGGACATTTTATGTTATTATTTTTCTGCTGGAGTAAGCTGTTTTAAGTAGCCGTGTGAACTGTGTCCAATAAAAACTTGGACCATTGAACTGGTACTTGTGTCTGTATTGTACGAGATGAGACTAACCTGAGGGTCCCGTGTTCACATGTTGTTGTTTATTTATTATTGTGTATAGTAAACTAACAATAAAAAGTAAAAAAAAAAAAATCTTTATATTTAAAAAATGCATATTGTAAACAAAAATAAATAAACAAACATGTTAGTTATCCTCATGTGCGTCCACATTATCCAAAAATAGCGTTAATTATCCCATATGGAGAACGGGTGAAAAAAAAATATATACTGCAATGCGCAAATTAATGTATTTAGGTCACTTGCTTTTCCCAAAAAATAACAATAAAAAGTACAACTTGTCCCGCAAATAAAGAGCACGGACATATCTCCGTCAACAATATAGTAAAAAAGTTATAGGTATCAGAATACAGTGACCCCAGGAAAATTGTTCATTTTCAAAAAGTGACGTTTTATTTGTAAAAGTGGTAAAACGTAATAAAAACCAATATAAATATGGTAGCGCCGTAACAGTTATGACACGCCAGGCAAAGCTGCCTCATTATTTTTAATGCAGAGTGAACGCCGTAAAAACAAAATGCAAAAAAATGATGATAGAATTTTGTGTTATTTCACAAAATGGACCCCAAAAAATGTAAATAAAAGCAAATCAAAACATATGTACCCCAAAATGGTGGCAAATGAAAGTACAGCTTGTCACGCAAAGAATATACCGAAACTTTTTTATAGTTCCGTGTACGGTGATGCATAGGGCGTCTATTTTTGCAGGCCAGGTTTACTTTTTTCCATGCAGAAATAGGCTCCTGACTGTTAGAGCAATGGAACGCCGGCCCCGGATCTCGATTCATGGCGGGCAATTCCCAGCAAAATAGTGCCTCGGTCAGCATTGACGGAGGTGCCAGGGGCCGAGACTCTGCTATTTAATACAGGAGCTGAGTGGCCGCCATATTTAAATACCTGACAGCCACCGGGAAAGAGTTAAATTCCCGTTCAGAACTGAAAAGGTCCCTAAAAAATGGGCTGGGGAAATTTTCTTAAGAAAATTATTAGACTTGTAAGCCTTCTAACAAAATGAATTGAAGAACAATTAAAAGATGATGCCATCAGACGTAGTCACTTTGGGCTGCGGTTTGTGACTTTCTGGCCCAAACTTTTCAAATCCATGTTTCTGTCAGACAGTGACAGTAGCTTTCTCTCTAAATCTGTTAAGGCTATACTTATCTTTTGGGCCAGTGCAACTCACCTGTCCCTGTCACACTTTTTTTTTTTATAAATTCTTTATTTATATAAAAAATATTGTGCATTGTGGCCTACAGCTGAAAAAGAAGTCTGTGATTTCAAGTGAGAAACCCAGGAGGGGTGAGTGGAACTACAATATACCAAATTGTGTACAAAACTGGTGAAACTAAAACTCTGGAAGAGGAATCCAGGGAATGGACTTTGTGTATACTGTGGCACAGAAGTCTGTAAAGTGCTTGCTGATGGCAAGAAAGTAAGCAATGTGTATAGAAGCTGGATATTGCAAACAGTCTATGCGAAAGTGATGCTGATCAGATTGAAAGTCCAGTGAAAGGTTATGGTGCCATGTTTGTGTTTTCTGTGGAAGACAGAAGAAAATGCTGGTTGTTGTAGTGCCACATAAATTAACTGTTTGCATACATGTGACTACAGGAGATAGTAAAAAGTTGCTGCTGGTTGAACCCAAGGTTTCTGGTGAATATTGTGTACTCTTGTTATTAAACCATGGGCAAGAAAAAGAAAACTTCAGTTTGTAAGAAAGCAGAAAAGATGCGCACAGGTGTGTTAGTGCAGCAGTCTCAAGACAGAGAGACACAAAACCTGGAACAGAGCCTGCGGAGTGCAAGTAAAGAAAATGGGTTGCATGAGAGTGACTTAGTTTTTCTGAAGCACCTCTGTTCTATGAATGAATATGTCCCTGCTGATGGTATGTTTCATACTGGAGTGCATGAAAGTGTCAAAGAAGAAAATATTATGGTGCAGCAGCTTCAAGATGAGATTAAAACCATCAGGTTTATTTATGAGGATGAAATGTCTGATCGTAAATGGCAACTTGCGGTATCAGCAATAGAGAACCTTAAGTTAAAGAAAGAACTTGACTCTATAAAGAATTCATATCCTAGTCATTGTGAAAATGTGGTGCTGGGTTTGCCTGGAATGGACTATGTCACTAAGGAATTTGCTGAAATGAAATGTGCTCTATCTAATAAAGTTCTACAGAGTGTGGAGCAAAAGCAAGTGCTTGAGAAGCAATTGCAGGATTTAAAGGAGCAGCATGTCCAAGACTCCAGTGCCAAACAATGTGACATTGAAAAATTAAGAGATGACCTTGGAAGCGCTAAACATGAGAAAAGTGAATTGTTGCAACGTCAGTCAGAATACTTGGAGGCCCAAGTCATGAAGTGTGAAAATCTTTCGACTGAATTAACGGAAAAAGAAAATAAAATGGTACAGCTGAGGAAGGAGGAGTCTGACAGAGAGAATGAATTGGAATCTGTGGTGCAGACATTGCAGTCAGAGCAGAACCTGCATGAACTAAAGCATGTTCAACTAAACAATGAAGTGAAGGAATGGCGGAGCAGAGCTGGAGTTCTGGAACAAAGAGAAATGGAACTCCAAGCTAGAATATGTAACCTGGAGAGGGCGCTGTCAGGATCCTGTGAAGATAATGAAAAATTGTCTGTTCTGGTGCAAAATAAGGACAAAGAATTGATGGGAATGTCGTCTGTCCATGCTCAGAATTTACAAACCTTACACGAGAGTCACAAAGAAGTTGAGAAAAACCTGAAATCTGTGCAGATATTGTATGAGGACAAAGCCAATGCTTATGAGAAGTTGGAAAAGGCCAAGAAAAGAACTGGACCTCCAGATAGAAGACATGAGTATTCAGTTTGAGGAAAACATGTCTAATTTATCTGCTCAGATTATAGATCTAAAAATGCTTACTGCCAAGCTAAAGGTGCAAGTGGACAAACAGGAGGAAGATCTGCAAGGCGCTCTAGTAAAAACTGAGATGGAGGCTGCTCAGAAAAATGTGGCAATGAAGAAAGTTCTGGAGCTGGAGATTAGTGCGCTACAGAAGGTGTTAAAATCAGAGAAAGCTGCTGGCATAGAGGCAGAGAAAGGAAAGTGGAAATACAAGAAGACGTATGCAAGAAATGAAGTTATAGAATGTGAACTTGCAGAAAACCCCCTTTACAGAAGTAGATATTGAAATACACAAGTTGACTGATTCAACAAAAATGGCGTGTAATCAGTCTTCATCTCTTGGTCTCTGCCTTGATGCTACAGGAGAGCCAAAAAGTCAGACAGATATGAGTGACCTGTCCAGTGATGGTGATAACAATGATCAGATTATGATGGAACAACGTGATTGTGTAAAACGTCAAGTGGATGGTATAGTTCCCCAGGAAGATGTTGCTAAAGTGGATGATGCACAGTTTATAACACTGCAAGTGGATGAACAGCCAACTAGTTTGGGAGAACTCCAACCTCCTTTAGGTTCTTGTTGGCGTAACTGCTAAAGGTGGACTTCCTTCAAAATATGATAAAGCGGCCAAAGAAAGTAATACAGGCAACTCAAAAAGAAGAGAAGAGGCAAAAATCGTTTTACAGCCCGATGCAAAGAGCAAGAAAAAGAGGCTGAGATACAATGTTGCTATGTCCCTAACTAATAGAAGTAACTGTAGCAGAGATTCTAATGCAAAGACTGAGTAGCCGTCATTTGCATACAGAAGTAAGAGATGGTTAGAGGTCATCGGTGATGTTAAATTTATCTGCAAAAAGAAAAAAGTGCTGAGAAACTGGATATGTCCAGTGACTGGAACTTGGAAAATGAGACCGCCAGATCAGGACATCTGGAGAGACACTGGACAAGTTTACTTCATTAAAGAGGGACGTCGTCATTATATGTCTTGTCCCATTGTCGCTCACCCCATAAGTGGTGAGCTGAGGGGGAGGAAATGTGAGGGTGTAAACCTAGAGGACGCTGGTGAGCGACCCAAAAACAGGGTTGAAAAGGACCTTGGCCACACCCATACCTGGGGCCTCACTCTAGAAGAGAGTGCACACAGCAGGAGAGTGCTGCTGTTAACCTGCAGGGAGCAGGTGGACGGTGGACCAATTGGAGACAGACAGGCGGTCTGTCCCAAGAGAACTGGATTCTACAACGGACTTGGCTAAGCTCTAGTGTGAGCCAGACTGCTGAGGAGAAACCTCAGTAAAACTTCTCGCCCCCAGAAGTTAGTCAGGGTTCAAGAAGTGAGGTATTGCCCTGTGTGTGGGCTAGGCTGTTTTGTTATTTTTGTTCTTCTTATCACTTACTAGCTGAATAAAGCCTTTTGGATTGCTGTTACCTGCTCTGCTGTTTATTTGGCACCCAGAGCCACAAACACCTCTGTTAAGTCCAGGAAGCTGCTACCTTTGGTGCTAAACTACCCCCAATTGTCACAGTATTTACTCACAATGGAACTCTTGTGAGCAAATTCAAGAATCCTGGAGTACAGTGAGTCTGAGAACACCATATTCAGATCAGATTCCCACTTCGTCAGAAAGGTAGGTCTGCGACCTGGAGGAGGGGACACCAGCAACAAGTAAAAATCTGAAAGGGAGTGTCTGACTGGGTCAAACCCTGACCAGGCTCCCTCAAATCGAGAAGAAGCGAGGAAAGGAAGTGAGTGAGCTGAAGGACTATCCAAGGGCCCAAAGAGGGTACATCAGGAGCATAAAGGAGATCCCTCTTAGACAGCCAGTGTCCAGCAGAGTGAAAATGCATGGCCCTTTGTCTACCTGCCTCACTGCCCTGTGTAAAGGGGCCAGGGAAGAGACCAGCAGGGAAGGCCGGGTTGCCCAGTATTGGGAACATCGGAGAAGGGGAGGGGGACACTGAGTCTTTGGGGAAAAGGGTCTTACAGGATTGGAGCATAGGCCCAAAGGTGGGGTGATATTTGAGAGCTTCAGTATAATACAGTCATATGAAAAAGTTTGGGCACCCCTATTAATCTTAATCATTTTTAGTTCTAAATATTTGGGTGTTTGCAACAGCTATTTCAATTTGATATATCTAATAACTGATGGACACAGTAATATTTTAGGATTGAAATGAGGTTTATTGTACTAACAGAAAATGTGCAATATGCATTAAACCAAAATTTGACCGGTGCAAAAGTATGGGCACCTCAACAGAAAAGTGACATTAATATTTAGTAGATCTTCCTTTTACAAAAATAACAGCCTCTAGTCGCTTACTGTAGTTTTTAATCAGTTCCTGGATCCTGGATGAAGGTATTTTTGACCATTCCTCTTTACAAAACAATTCCATTTCAGTTAAGTTTGATGGTCACCGAGCATGGACAGCCCGCTTCAAATTATCCCACAGATGTTCAATGATATTCAGGTCTGGGGACTGGGATGGCCATTCCAGAACATTGTAATTGTTCCTCTGCATGAATGCCTGAGTAGATTTGGAGCTGTGTTTTGGATCATTGTCTTGCTGAAATATTGTTAAATAATATTTGACATGCAATATTCAAGACCTTTAAGGGTTAATTGTATTTTTCTGACAAAGCTCTTGTAACTTATGGTGCATGGGTGTGGATAGCATATGACTATTTTAGTATTGTCCAAGTACAGTAGTAGAAAGTGAAAGGATGTTGGGAAACACCCCCTTTCATGAATATAAATGACTGACAGACACACATGTCGTGGTCTCACTACTCGGTGGGGGTCTCCCTCTCCCTGTGTGGATCTGTCCCTGTCTCTGTCTCTCACTTTGGGTGTCTCTCTCTCCAAACCTGGCTACCTCCTCTAAGACCTTGGGAAGGATGGCGGAATCGTCCTGCAGAAGATCAACACACATTGATGAATAAGCATGAGCCAAGATGTCTGCAAGGGATCCATCTTGAAGAAACCTACCTCCACACTTCTGCTAAAGAAATGTAAGACATTGACTGGTGTTTCTGTTATGCTGGAAGTTTTCCATATATTTGTTTCCCATGAAGACTTCAATAAATCTCCATGTTTTATATGAAGCAGAGTCCTCCAATAATGTTACCTTAGGGGTCAACACATGAGTAAGGATTTCATTCAATTGTAGACTATTTTATAGTTTACGGACAGATATTATTTTACAAATATCCATCCCCGGCGTAACTTCAAATTCGTCACTGATTCTTGTACATTATTCTCAAGAATCTGCTGATACTGAGTTGAATCCATGCAACCCTCAACTTTAACAAGATTCCCGGTGCCGGCATTGGCCACACAGCCCCAAAGCATGATGGAACCTCCACCAAATTTTACAGTGGGTAGCAAGTATTTTTCTTGGAATGCTGTGTTTTTTTGACGTCATGCATAACCCCTTTTTGTATGACCAAACAACTCAATCTTTGTTTCATCAGTCCACAGGACCTTCTTCCAAAATGAAGCTGGCTTGTCCAAATGTGCTTTTGCATACCTCAGGCGACTCTGTTTGTGGTGTGCTTTCAGAAACAGCTTCTTTCGCATCATTCTCCCATACAGCTTCTGCTTGTGCAAAGTGTGCTGTATTGTTGACCGATGCACAGTGACACCATCTGCAGCAAGATGATGCTGCAGCTCTTTGGAGGTGGTCTGTGGATTGTCCTTGACTGTTCTCACCATTCTTCTTCTCTGCCTTTATGATATTTTTCTTGGCCTGCCACTTCTGGGCTTAACAAGAACTGTCCCTGTGGTCTTCCATTTCCTTACTATGTTCCTCACAGTGGAAACTGACAGGTTAAATCTCTGAGACAACTATTTGTATCCTTCCCCTGAACAACTATGTTGAACAATCTTTGTTTTCAGATCATTTGAGAGTTGTTTTGAGGAGCCCATGATGCCACTCTTCAGAGGAGATTCAAATAGGAGAACAACTTGCAATCGGCCACCTTAAATACCTTTTCTTATAATTGGATACACCTGGCTATGAAGTTCAAAGCTCAGTGAGGTTACAAAACCAATTTTGTGCTTCAGTAAGTCAGTAAAAAGTAGTTAGGAGTACTCAAATCAATAAAATGATAAGGGTACCCAAATTTTTGCACCGGTCAAATTTTGGTTTAATGCATATTGCACATTTTCTGTTAGTACAATAAACCTCATTTCAATCCTGAAATATTACTGTGTCCATCAGTTATTAGATATATCAAATTGAAATGGCTGCTGCAAACACCCAAATATTTAGAACTAAAAATGATTAAGATTAATAGGGGTGCCCAAACTTTTTCATATGACTGTATGAGTCCAGCCAGGGGAGCGAGTGGAAAGGAGTTCCCGAGAAGGCACACTCCAAGGAGACCCACTGCTTGAAGAGGAGGTGACAGCACCAATCCAACATCTGTTGGAACATGGAGGCCTCGAAGTATCTGCGATGATCAGGGAGTCCCAAGCCACCCCACTGCTTTGGCAAAATAAGGGTTGAGCGGGCCAATCTAGCTGATTTACCTTGCCAAATAAAGTTAGTTAGGTCACTGTAGAGCAATTTAAAGAAACTAGATGGAAGCTGAATCAGGAGAGTTTGCAAGAGATACAGTGCCTTGCGAAAGTATTCAGCCCCCTTGAACTTTTCAACCTTTTGCCACATTTCAGGCTTCAAACATAAGGATATAAAATTTTAATTTTTTTGGTGATCAACAACAAGTGGGACACAATCGTGAAGTGGAACGAAATTAATTGGATATTTTAAACTTTTGTAAAAAAATAAAAAACTGAAAAGTGGGGCGTGCAAAATTATTTGGCCCCCTTAAGTTAATACTTTGTAGCGCCACCTTTTGCTGCGATAACAGCTGCAAGTCACTTGGGTAAGTCTCTATCAGTTTTGCACATCAAGAGACTGAAATTCTTGCCCATTCTTCCTTGGAAAACAGCTTGAGCTCAGTGAGGTTGGATGGAGAGCGTTTGTGAACAGCAGTTTTCAGCTCTTTCCACAGATTCTCGACTGGATTCAGGTCTGGACTTTGACTTGGCCATTCTAACACCTGGATACGTTTATTTGTCAACCATTCCATTGTAGATTTTGCTTTATGTTTGGGATCATTGTCTTGTTGGAAGATAAATCTCCGTCCCAGTCTCAGGTCTTTTGCAGACTTCAACAGGTTTTCTTCCAGAATGATCCTGTATTTGGCTCCATCCATTTTCCCATCAATTTTAACCATCTTCCCTGTCCCTGCTGAAGAAAAGCAGGCCCAAACCATGATGCTGCCACCACCATGTTTGACAGTGGGGATGGTGTATTCAGAGCGATGAGCTGTGTTGCTTTTACGCCAAACATATCATTTTGCATTGTGGCCAAAAAGTTCGATTTTGGTTTCATCTGACCAGAGCACCTTCTTCCACGTGTTTGGTGTGTCTCGCAGGTGGCTTGTGGCAAACTTTAAACGAGACTTTTTATGGATATCTTTGAGAAATGGCTTTCTTGCCACTCTTCCATAAAGGCCAGATTTGTGCAGTGTACAACTGATTGTTGTCCTATGGACAGACTCTCCCACCTCAGCTGTAGATCTCTGCAGTTCATCCAGAGTGATCATGGGCCTCTTGGCTGCATCTCTGATCAGTCTTCTCCTTGTTTGAGATGAAAGTTTAGAGGGACAGCCGGGTCTTGGTAGATTTGCAGTGGTCTGATACTCCTTCCATTTCAATATGATCGCTTGCACAGTGCTCCTTGGGATGTTTAAAGTTTGGGAAATCTGGGGGGCGAAGCCTAGCTGTGGACTGAAATGGCCGCGTAGTCTCAGAGCTCCCGGTCTGAGTCCTACATAGCGACATCCTACGCGACAAGCCCGTGGCCTCTGGGCACAGATTCCAGCAACAAAAGGTATCTTACCTTCGGGGATGCCTAGAAAGAAGAAGTCGGCGGTGAGACCGCACAAGATCTCCGACTTCTATTTCCCTCACGGGGGGAGGGGAGGACCAACATGGAGATGGCCCGCGCCTGGAAACAGAGTCTAGGGCCTCGACTCCACCTCGCGATCCTCCGGAGGAGACAAGCACGCTCTCCGCTCACAAGAGAGCGCTCTCAGCCCCATCTTTACCGCAGCTGCTGGACGGCGCGGGCGCAGAGTCACCTGGGCCTTCTCCCCGGCAGGCCGGGGCCTACATTGGAAACGGGCCTCCGCAGCATAGCGCTTTGGGGTTTACAGGCATATCCAGCCTGGAGACACACCAGTCCCCCACCGCTAGCCCGGTTAAACAAAGACCCAGGTTCCAGAGCAGTGACTCCCAGGATGACGAGGTGAGCAACAATGTGCAGCCTACCCCTCCACCCACTGATTTTTTTGCAGATATCCCAGAGACGGAGAACCCACTTACTGAGGCCTCTATGAAAAATATGCTCATGGCCTTCTGCAAATCACTAAAAACAGACATGTCTCTCATGGTAAAACCGCTAGATAGAGATCTTCAGGAACTAAAAAGCCGTACCGTTCATGTTGAATCCAAAATGGCGGAATTTGCGACATCACACAATGCGTTAATAGATGCTCACTATGAGATGGAGTCGGATGTGTCGTTTTTGAAAGCCAAAGTAGCCGACTTGGAAGATCGCTCAAGAAGAAATAATCTGAAATTTAGAGGGATTCCAGAGTCAGTTTCCACGAGTAATTTAACGACGTTCCTCCAGGATCTGATCCGATCGCTCCTGCCGAATCTTACAGCGATGGATTTAACTATTGATAGAGCTCATAGAGTCCCCAGACCATCACATCTAGATGAAGCTATACCTAGAGATGTTCTAGCTAAAATTCACTTCTATCGCACTAAAGATCTGGTTTTGATGACTTCCCGAAAGGTAGATCACCTACCTGAACCATATCACAAAGTATCCATTTACTCGGACTTATCAGCCACGACATTGCAATCGAGGCGACAATTCATCCCTATTACCGCAGCCTTACGTCAACACCACATTTTGTACAAATGGGGATTTCTGGTCCGCGTGATCATTACCCGAGACAACATGGTGCATGTCATCAAAACTCTGGAGGATGGAACATTCCGATTGTCGAGATACCACCCAAACAACCACCTGGTCCTTTGTCGGATGGTTGGCATCAAGTGAGGGCCCAAAGACGTCCACGCAAAGGGCTACAAAGCTAGAGACTCACCTTTTCTTGGATTTCGTATGTCCACTGTCGTTGAACTTATCCCCCCAGGATTACGACAGCCGCCGGTCCGCTGTACCACAATCTTTTTTTTTCTCTTTGTTTGGTTCTGCCACGACGGTTTATCCATTGGTTATGTAATTTGCATGGTTTGTTTTTTTCTTTGGTTCTGGCACATTGGGCGTAGTGAATACGAAGGGTGGAAACAGCTTCTCTTCATACCAACATTGACACCTCCTGGTATAAGTAGTTGTGGTAAGACTCCTAAAGCATTTCTAACTGTATATTATGGTACTTAAAATTGTCTCCATGAATGTCAGGGGTTTGAACTCCCCTCAAAAAAGAGCCAATTTATGGCGTGAGGCCCGAGGTCATAACTGTGACATTCTTGCACTACAAGAGACGCATCTTTTAAAGGCAGACGCTTTTCGCATTAATCACCCAGCATACCCACATGTGTTTCATGCTCACTACTCCTCAAAGCGTAGGGGCACATTGATTGGGATTAGGGACTTGGTAGCGTTTCAACTGTTATCTCAATACGCTGACCCGGGAGGGCGATTTGTTATACTAGTGTGTATTATTAACAATGTCACTTATACGCTGGTATCAGTTTACGCCCCGAATAGGAAACAGGTGGTGTTCCTAGGGAGACTTGTGAGGGCGGTAGAAAAGAGGAAGCAGGGATGTCTAATATTAATGGGAGATTTTAATCTGGCCCCGGACCCGCTAGTAGATACCACTTCTGGCATACTAACACGTCACCCCTCCTTATCGCAGGCTATATGGCGCTATGAACTATTTGATGTCTGGCGTATCCTGCATAATACTGAAAGAGATTATACGTATCATTCGACTGTACATAATAGCTATTCACGAATAGACTTGTTCCTAATCGAGCAATCTAGCATTCCCCTTGCTAAGCAGTCCGAGATATCTCAAATAACTTGGTCGGACCATGCAGCGATAACCTTGTCCATAGCTGAAAAATATGAATCTGCTAGAGCATATGTGTGGAGGTGTAATGACTTTTTAATGTCACAGCCAAAGTTAAAAGCAACGTTAGAGAATGATTTTAAGGAATTCTTTCAGATTAATGCCCCCTCTGCTCCTGGCCCTGAGATACTGTGGAATTCTCATAAGGCCTTTATTAGAGGAACGTTTATTCGCCTAGGGCATATCGAAAAGAAAAATAGGGTGGCAGAAATAGATCGCCTGCTCCGTCAGATAAGAATCATAGACACCAGCAACAAACAATCTCCATCTCCCTTACATGCAACGAAATTAATAACATTACGCCAACAGTTGACCGCTTGTTTATTGCACAAATATGAGAAAAACCTGAAAAGGGTTAGAGCTACGTATTACTCTCAATCTAATAAAGTGGGCAAACTTCTAGCATCCAAGCTTAAACAAAAGCATGCAAAATCCAGGATCCCATTTATGCACAGCAAGGATGGTACCTACGAAATTTATGACCCAAATGGCATCGCTAACGCCTTTAAACATTTCTATGAGGGTCTTTACAACCTAGCAGAAAACTCTTCGATGGTCCCCCCGACAACCCATGATATTGAGCGATTCCTTAAGGCGGCTCAATTGCCCGCACTCACTGAGTCACAGCTGGACTCCTTAAATGCGCCTATTACCTCAGCAGAGTTATTATCCATCATTAAATCACTGCCGTCACACAAGTCTCCGGGCCCTGACGGCCTTACTAATGAATATTATAAATGTTTCTTCCCAGCACTGATGAGCCCACTACTGTCATTTTTGACGGCCGTGGTGGATTCTGGTATCATCCCAAAAGAAAATCAAGAAGCCCTGATAGTTACGCTGCCAAAGCCTGGCAAACCCGCCACCAGACCCCAGAACTTCAGACCAATATCGCTATTGAACACAGATTTAAAAATCTATGCCAAATTAATAGCAAGCAGATTGGCAGTCTGTCTCCCAAGTTTGATAAATCATGATCAAGTGGGGTTTGTTAAAGGGAGACAATCATATGATAATACTAGACGTATTTTAAATATAATACACCATGTTGACTCTAGGAAGGAAACGGCGGTGATCCTTGCATTAGACGCAGAGAAGGTGTTCGATCGCATTTGCTGGTCGTATGCCTTTTCGGTGCTCAGAAATATGGGGCTTTCTGGAGCTATTTTAAGAGCGATTGAAGCGTTATACTCAGCACCTTCTGCGAGAGTGTTCACCAACGGAGTAGTATCAGATCCATTCCTTATTACAAACAGGACCAGACAGGGGTGCCCCCTATCGCCCCTGATATTTGTTCTTTCTATAGAACCTTTAACCCAGATACTTAGACTAGATCCGAGAGTGGGAGGCAATGACATAGGAGATAAATCTCATCTTATATCATTATATGCTGATGATATTATTCTCACTTTGTCCAAACCGCAAATATCTATTCCTCATCTTATGGATACTATTAGTACTTTTGGGCAATTATCGTTTTACAAATTAAACATGGCCAAATCGCAGGCATTGCCTTTCAATGTCCCTCCACCCTTGCTCCAACATCTACAATCGACTTATGATTTTGATTTGAGGAAGGATAGCGTTCAATATTTGGGGATACAGGTGACAACATCACTAGGAACCCTCTACAAAAGTAACTATATCCCAATGTTAAAAATATTGCAAGAAGAGACTGAGCGACTGTCTAAAACAGATGTTTCTTGGATAGGACGGGTAGCTGCTTTTAAGATGTTACTATTGCCTAGACTCTTGTACTTGTTCCGCACACTCCCAATATCCATTCCTGTTTCCTTTTTTGAGACAGCACAAAGGGTGATTTCAAAATATGTGTGGAATGGTAGGAGACCTAGAATCAATAAAAGCTTTCTATTTAAGCAAAGAGAGGCAGGAGGGCTGGGAGTACCAGTGGTGAGGAATTACTATATAGCATCACTGGTCACTCAGTGCGCAAGGTGGAAGTCAATGGATACCTCGGTTCCATGACTACATATAGAGCAGGCGTTTATATTTCCCCTAAAGCTGGAGGACGCGCTATGGTTGCCCTTTTGGAACATTCCTGCTCCGGGATCTTTTTCCCCGATCATGTGCACCTCGTTAATGGCATGGAAGCTAATCCATGGGAAAGCAAACCCAATGAAGCATTTTCATATTGCAGAAATGCCTCTGTCATTGATGGCCTGGGTGATTGATGGCGTAGGGGTCTCGGGTTGGGAATTGAGGGGGATCACGCAGATTTCTCAATTATATTCTGACTCTAAACAACCTATACCGTTTGTAGATCTAAGACAAAAATACGGAATTCATGTAGGCGATTTCCTTAAAAATTTTCAAATATGGCATTCATATCTAAACACCCTGTGACGACTTTGCCTCATAATAATTCACTTTTCATTTGGTCGTCAACCAATGTGAGGGGATTACGATTTCTATATGATAAAATGGATGGAATCTCGACTTTTACTAGATCTACTCCGTTCCGTTGTTGGGAGAGAGACTTAGGAATGGTCATTACTTTAGATGAATGGCAACAAACGATTAGACTGACCCATCTGTATTTAAAATGTAGCACCCACATAGAGACGGCAATGAAAATCATTTTACGGTGGTATAGGACCCCATCTACTCTACAGTTAGCGTATCCCTCCATGTCTGGGAGTTGTTGGAGGGGATGTGGAGACAGAGGAACCCTCCTTCACATTTTGGGAACCTGCCCTATAATTCGTGGTTACTGGGATAGTGTCTTTAACATGCTCTCAGAACTGTTTGATCTACATCTCCCCCTTACTGCACATATGGCTATTTTGCTACTTGGAATTCCCGGAGAGCTGAATAAGCATAAACAACTTATTTGTAAAATTTTAACTATAGCTAAATTAATGTTGGTACAGAGATGGAAGTCAGCGGCCTCCCCGCCTATGTCAGCCCTGTTACTAGCCATTAATAACACATATTCCTATGAAAGGGCAATCGCAATGGGAAACAACTCTTTTCATAGATTTGAAATAATTTGGGATGCGTGGATACACTCTAGATTTGTCACGTAGAAAGAACCAGAATGGTATATGAAACTCAGTCGAGGTGGCTGTGACAGATATGGGGATGGATATGGGACTCGCCAACCCCGTCGAAAGGGGAGTTGGGGAGGAGTAGTCAGCGCTGCGGGTACGGGTCGAATGTCCTTTACACAACTAAACATCTCATGAAGAAGAGAAAGCTGTTCATGGAAAAATCACCCTACACATAGACATAGACGTCAACAGCCTAATAAATGTGCCTAAATGTTAATGTTATTATTAATGTTTACTCTATAAGTAATCTTTATCTTTTGTTTCAAAGATATGCAGTTCTAAGAATGTATCTTGAAACTATATTATAATGCATATCAACTGTATATCGCAATGTCTATCCATATTGTTCTTTACTTTTGTACCTTGAAAATTTTAATAAAAAATATTGAAACGAAAGTTTGGGAAATCTTTTTGTATCCAAATCCAGCTTCAAACTTCTCCACAACAGTATCACGGACCTGCCTGGTGTGTTCCTTGGTCTTCATGATGCTCTCTGCGCTTTAAACAGAACCCTGAGACTATCACAGAGCAGGTGCATTTATATGGAGACTTGATTACACACAGGTGGATGATATTTATCATCATCAGTCATTTAGGACAACATTGGATCAGTCAGATATCCTCACTGAACTTCTGTAGTGAGTTTGCTGCACTGAAAGTAAAGGGGCCGAATAATATTGCACGCCCCACTTTTCAGTTTTTTATTTTTTACAAAAGTTTAAAATAATCAATACATTTCGTTCCACTTCACAATTGTGTCCCACTTAAATATTAAAATTTTATATCTTTATGTTTGAAGCCTGAAATGTGGCAAAAGGTTGAAAAGTTCAAGGGGGCCGAATACTTTCGCAAGGCACTGTAAAGTTTGTGGGGTAAGACATTCATTTTATAAATGGCACAGGGCCCGAACCACGTGTAGGTACCTTTGTTCCACCATTTCAGGTCCGATCTGATAACCCGGAGGAGAGGCAAGTGGTTTTTAATGTAAAGCTCTCCCAGGTCCAGAGAGATCCACACCCCCAGATATCTGATAGCATCAGTCGATCGCCTAAAAGCAAAGGATGCCTCTAAGTAAGACTGAACTTGCGATGGGAGCAAAACATTAAGGGCCTCTGATTTCTGAAAGTTAATCTGAAACTTAGCTATGTTACAAATTTGTGAAATTCCGAATCAAGTGGGGCAACAACCAGGAGGGGTCAGATAGAAAAAATAAGAGGTCGTTCGCATACGCCACAATTTGTACGTGTCTGCCACCAACGAGGAGGCCTCAGATGTCCGCATTAGCTCTAATGGTCTGGAGCAAGGGTTCTTGAGTCAGGACAAAGATCAGGGGAGAAAGGGAGCATCCCTGGCGAGTGCCGTTCCTGATGGGGAAGGGGAGGAGAATACACTGTTAAAGGGGTTTTCCGTGCAAAAAATGTTTTTTAAAAAAGGTCTGTTAGTGCTATTAATAGGTTTGTAAGTGCACCTGCACCCAAATACCTTTAGCAGTGTTTTGAGTGATTTCTGGGTTTCTCTGGGAGCTCCTGGCATCTTCTGCTTTTGTTTACATGGTGTAGCTTCATGCTGTCTTAGCTAATGCAAGGGTGCTGGTGCTCTCCTCAAGGAGAGATGTCCCTGTCCATAACCCACTCATTGCCTCCCACAAAGCCAGCCAGTTCACTTTGCTCTGCACTGATGAGGGACAAAAATCCGAAACGGCGCTGTATGCAGATAAGTGAAACTGGCTTGGCTAAAATCCCTTTTGCTTTCTCAAGACTCGGTGAGTCAAAAGCAAACTGAGGATCTGTTACATCCAACAGAGGGTGCATGAGCTCCCAGCTCCTTTCCCATAATGCCTTGTGATATGTAGATGCTTAGTAGAGGGCGAAAGGCAACTCAAATCTCTACACACCTTAACTGGTGCTCTCCTCAAGGAGAGATGTCCCTGTCCATAACCCACTCATTGCCTCCCACAAAGCCAGCCAGTTCACTTTGCTCTGCACTGATGGACAAAAATCCCGAAACGGCGCTGTATGCAGATAAGTGAAACTGGTATGGCTAAAATCCCTTTTGCTTTCTCAAGACTCGGTGAGTCAAAAGCAAACTGAGGATCTATTACATCCAACAGAGGGCGCATGAGCTCCCAGCTCCTTTCCCATAATGCCTTGTGATATTAGCTAATGCAATTCATCATGGTACTTTTAGGCTGACTCACACTACCTCCCTCTCACTACCTCCCCCTCCCTCTCTCACACCCACTCCCTGGCTCCCTAGCTATCCCGTCCACTACTAGCCCTTCCCAACTAACTCAGCCCTAACCCCCCACCATACTTACCTGCATTCCTTCCAGACTTCCTCCTGTGAGATGGCTCCTCCTCCTTTTTCACTCTAGTCTACTCTGCCGGCGCGTGTGCGCAATAGTCCTGGCCCAGGCCTATCACAACTCCTAATTAAACCCTTCCGTAGTTAGAATCCCTAAAACGTACCCTCCTCTGTTTATGCTCCAACATTACCTCACAGGATATGATGCTGTATCAGACTAACTCTATATGTCCAGGCACCAGTAACCTCTATTACCAAATTGTCTGACCATTGTACAAGCAATGCTACGTCTGTTGCCTCCCCTGCTACCTCTTGTGTCACCCCCTCTACCTCCTAGATTGTAATCTCTTGCGAGCAGGGCCCTCAGTCCCAGTGTGTGAATTGACTATTTCTTTGTAATGTATCTTTTTTGTCAGTACTTGAACCTTACAAGTTGTACAGTGCTGTGAAATATGTTGGTGCTATATAAATACAATTTATTATTATAACCAAAAAATATGGGTAAATATACATTATGCAATTTAGAAAGTAGGCGACGGGAGGGTGTTTACATTAGGCTATTAATTCCATTATCCCGGATAACCCCTTTAACTCTAGTTGAGGCTTGTGATGATAAAAGACCTCCAGTTAATTATTTCTGCTGTAATATATTATTACCGGTCTATATTACTACACAGTGGGGGTTGGTGCCTAGGATCAAAAATAGTGGGGCTGCTGGAATGGGGTCATTCTACTCTATAACCAAGGCCCATTTTTCTGTCCCTGACGCAATTAGCATACCTGTGCTAACCTTGTTATGAAAATGGGAGGGGCATCCTAGAGAAGTGTATTGGAAGCCTGTAAGCAAACTCAACCCAGACTCCTGGTCTTCAGCCAGCTACACTTTATGACAATATCTGCCCTGGGGAACCTCTTACAGTCGCCCCAATAAATCCCCCAGATGCGTCAGGTCAAGGCACATGCTCAGAATACACACATGTCACAGTTCAAAGCTCAGAAAAGGTCCAGACACTGATCTCCTTACCCAAAGGGGATTGGGGAGTCATCCTTGGGGTCTACACGTTGGGGATCTCGCCATGAACCCTATTATACCGCCGGCCCGCCTCTACAGTCATCGGGTAGGAATCATAAGGAAATATGATTCTGAGAGATGTAGAAAGGGGGGCAGGGCTCAGCCTCCTGGTGACCTCACTTAGGGAGGAGACCAGGTTAGGTAAAAGGTCTCAGACCAGGTAGAGGCGGGTCTTTGTCTTCTGTCTTGTGCTGTTCCTGGAGGAGATGTGTGGTGGAGGTCAAGATGGGACTCCTACCATGCAGCCTAGCATTGAGGCCTGAGACCCTTTGTTGACCTGGAAGAGATGTAACAGCATGTAGGATACACATGCTCTGTAACTTTTTTTTAGAAAGAACCTTTGAAGCCTACCACATGGGCTCAGAGAAATGGACTATCTACTTTTTTTGGTAACCTGCTATATATGTCTTTGTTCTGATAAAAGCCACCCGGATAGCACTGCCCAGATCTAGGGGGTGCTACCACTGGAATAGCATGCCCGGACGCATGCTTTTTGACTGAATCTAAGTACGTGCCCTGAGCTCATCATCCGGAGCCCAGAGAACCAATCACAGGCTTGTGTTGGTAATATTTCCTTTCCTTCTGTTTATTCTCATTTTTATTTTGTGCACCGTGTCATGTTGCTTTCCACTTGTATTTGCTTGCTAACTGCTCCATGTATTCTCTGTATGTGTTAAGTGTCTACTACCGACCCATTTAGGGGTTAATAAATATATAAAATTTAGAAAGCTCGTTTTGTATTATCCTATCGGCCCAGAACACTCACTGGAGGTGGGTGTGAACTAATTGGAGCGATCTCAGAGGTGTACTGAAGGCGGCTTCGGTAGGACGAGATCCTTCACAAAGGTGATGGGTTGGAATAAAGAGAAAAGATCCAAGATCTCATCACAGGGCCTAAGTCAATATGGTCTAAGACTGCAAATAAGAAAGACCACCCCACCGTATCGAAAGCCTTCCCTGCATTAGTGGAGAAGAGGCACAGCGGAAGTATGCGAGACTGAGTATAATAAATAGCGTTCACTACCCTGATGGTGTTATCGCTCGCTTATCAAGTTGGAACAAAGCCGACTTGATCTGAGGTATCAGTACAGGCAAGAGGGGGGCCAATCTCGTAGCTAGCACTTTGGCAAAAAGCTTGAGGTCAACATTAAGAAGAGATATTGGCCGGTAATTCGCGCATAGTGCCAGATAACAGCAATGTGGGCTCGAGTCATATCAGGACGAGGGACAGCACCTTCCAACAGGGAATTCAAGGCACTCACCAGGGGAGCCAGTAGGACAAATGAGTACTTTTTGTCATACAATGCCGGGAGGCCATCAGGGCCCCAAACTTTACTGGGCTGCATAGACTGAAGCGCTGGTGCCTCCTCCTCTCCAGAGATCGGGAGATCCAGGGAGGTCCGAGCCGCGGCGGAGAGTGTCAGTAGCCTGGAATCAGCAAGCTAGCGATGAAGCGAGGATAACATTGGGGGGGGGGGACAGCACAGGGGAGGGACAGTGTAGGTTATAGAGATCATGGTAGAAGTGAGCAAACTCCTCTGCGATGAGAAGAGGGTCAGAGATCTGCCGGCCCATCGCAGTAGTAAGAGAGGGGACATAGTTTAATGTTTTCTGCTCTCTCTCAGAGATCTACCTAGCGTCTGGCTACATTTATTCCTAAACTCGTAGAAGTGCCTACGGCCTCTAGCAAATATCTACACACTCATGAAGATACTTACGCGCTTGGGTCAGGGCGGCAGGAGTCTCGATCGCGTGTGAAAGTTTATGGGCTCGCTCTAGAGAGGTGACATCCGCAATCAGAGCCGCTAACTCACGGGACCGGTCTTTCTTAAAGGGTGTCTATCATTGGGGAAACGTGTTTTTAACTGAAGCAATGTTGGAATAGCCTTTATAAAGGCTATTCTAATCCTACCTTTACTTTTCTTCTCCTCGCCGCCGTTTGTCAAAAAAAAAAAAAGATTTTATTCTCATATATAAATTATGCTCAGGGAGCACCAGGGGTGTACCCCCCGTGCTCCGAGCACTCCACATCATTGCCGCAACCCACCTCCAGCGCTGCTTTTTCACGTCCCCTGCCTCTTCTTCTGTTCATCTTGCATCTGCTTTCTCCGTCGGCCACTTTTCTGAAGTACACTGGTGTAAGAAACTAAACAAAAATGGCCAACGGAGCATGCTCAGTCGGCTCTGCCTGAACGCAAAGTGGCTCCGGCGGCCATATTTGTTTAGTTTCTTACACCAGCGTACTCCAGAAAAATGGTCGACAGAGTAAGAAGCAGAATGGGCATGGTTTAGAAGTGTCTAACTTTACAACACTTTATGAAACAGAAACGAATGTGGCACAGATTTCCTGTGCAAAGTAGATCAAGTTTAAAATGGTGTAAAGAATTTACGACAATTTACTTTGTGAGCCAAAAACTCCTGTCGTGTGCCACATATTTGTCTCAATAAGCGAGAGATGATTTGTCTACTTATGTTATGCCATTATGTCTTGCACCAAATGTTTGTCTCATGGTGAGACAGAATTTTGAAGCTTCTAGAAACACTCCATATTTATGAAGGTCTGTATGGCAGATTCATGTGTCTAAAACTATGAATGGGATTCGCAGTCTAAGATAGTGCAAAGTTAGATAGTATTGATAAATGTGCCCCATTATGTGGAGTGCAAATTGTCTTACAGTTATCCACTTTCTAATATCAGTGGCCTATCCCTAGGTTGGGACACCAATGTTAGATCTGCAAGGGTCCAACATCCGAGACCCCCGGAGATCGGCTGTTCAGGGACAGCATTGATGCCGGTAATATTTTATGTACCAGGAGTTAAGCTGCTCACTCGTAGTATGATTTGTAGCAGTGTGTTTTGGTACTGTAGCGCTGCCCCATACACTTCCATGTCTTGGACATGTAGCTGTAGGATAGATCTTCACAATGTTTAACTTCCATCTATATAGCCTAGAACAACGAACACCAATGTGTACTTTCCTGTATATGGGGCTATAAGAAAAGATCTAATGAGGTTCCTATTAACAACACAGATCGCTGAGCAGTAGGCAGTATTCACTTGCACATTTAGTCACACTTGAGGCTGAGGTCTGCTAAAGTTATAGGGACGGAAGGAGGCTCAACTTGATGGTATATATTTTATGACCTAAATATATTAACCAAGAATATTGAATACAGGCATAGACTCAGAATAAACGAGTGAACTCTGGCTACTGCCATTTTCCCCATAGAAAACACGAGGCTAAGGAGGAGCTTTCTGCGTCACGTGACACAGTAAGCCCGTGACGGGAAGTTCGCTCTCAGACTACAACTCCAACAGTGCTGCGCGCTGCGATCACGTGACAGGAGCGGTCAGGTGGCCTGGGAACAACAGCTGAGCCGACAAGATCGTAGTAAGTGTCCGGGCTAGTAACGGGAGCAACATATATTTATATATCCGTCGTCCCACAAATCGCGCTAGATAAAAGGTGGGGTCCATTTATTATGTGCCCTTCCTTCAGTAGTGCCTTGTCTTGTCTACTCTGTTATATACCCTCCATTCACCAGGGGGTATATAGTGTTTTGGCCCCTTTGTTATATAGCGGCTTCCAAATCACACAGGGTGTACATGGAGACTGGACCCATGTGTTATATACCCCACATAAGGGGGGAGGGAGGGTGGAAATATTGACCGAACCCCTCATATGCTCCAGATTGGGGGTGGGGTAGATAGTGATTGAACAACTGTGTTGTATAACTTGCTCATAATTACACATGGCATAGATTGTGACTAGACTCCTTTTATATCTCCATACAAAGGGGTTAGATAATGGACACCTCTGTTATATAGCCCACATGGAGGATTGATAATGACTGGAACCCTCTTCTCTATACCCTTCCTCCAATCACACATGGGGTAGATTGTGACTGTCCTCCTTTTATAGATCCTTACATAGGGAGTAGATAGTGACTGAGCCCCTTGGTTATATACTCTGTTAAAGGGGTTGTGCTGTTAAGATCACTTATTCCCTATGCACAGGATAGGATATAAGTGTCAGAAAGCTGGGAGTCTGACTGCTTGGTCCCTCTGCGATCGGGAGAATGGAAGGATGCCTCCCATCCCTCCTCCTTGTGAATGGAGAGCCAGTATGCTTGCGTGACTGGTGCTACATGCACTGCAATGGGGCAGAGGACGCTGCTGGTAATTTCCCCATAATAGTGAATGGAGCACTGGCAAGCTATTCACAAGGAAGCTTTTGGGGGATTTTCTAGTGATCGCTGGGGGACCCGGAGCTTAGACCGTCAGCTATTTGACACTTATTCCCTTTCCTGTGGATAGGGAATAAGTGTTCCTAATGGCACAACTGCTTTAAAGCAAGACGGCTTTTAGTTTCAGATTACGCTTTTTTGTGAAGTGATTTTATATTCACTCCATTTTGTATAAATGTATTATTTTACTTTAATTCTATACATTTTAGAAAATATTGGTGTATGTTATAGCACATGTATGTTTATCAGTTCTAGTATGATACACTGTTCAAGATAGAGTTATCTTTCAAATTTGCAGAGTTTACATATATCAGCATTGTTACTGCACTTGTGTATGTAGCTTCTACTAGGTATAGCTGTGTTTAGAATAAGAAAGTTAAAGCAAGGAATTCAGGACTTGTGTTAGGTTATTTCTTTGCTCCTCAGCTAGCCGTAACACGAGCCTTCCAGGCAGGAAACACAAGTGTCAAAGGGCAATTGCAATGCCACTTTAACAACCCCAAGTAGGGGGGAGATAGTGACTGGACATCTCTGCTACATATTGCACATAGGGGTAGATAATGACTAGACCCCTCTGTTATATACAGTACATAGGGGGTAGATAGTGACTAAACCCCTCTGTTCTTTCCCATTCTCCTTTGTCCTCTGCATCTTCCTCTGTTCTTTCCCACTTCCCTTTGTGGCAGATTTCTAGGTCAGCAGTCATGTGATCAGCAATGACAACACTTTCTGCTATTTGTCTCTTTTCAGGAGGGCACATGGTCTCTGTGTTGCCCTGAACAGCATGTCACTGGGAAATGTGGCCATTAATGCAGACTACTCATGGGATGCGGGGGGAGCGCGCCCGTCTCCTGCAGAGTCCTATCGTCCCAGAGACCAGGAGACTGGCAGGAGGCACATCTGCCATTGGAGCCGTCTTCATAGTGGTGAATGCAGCACTAGGTGCTGGCCTGCTCAACTTCCCTGCTGCTTTCAGTGCAGCAGGAGGAGTCACTGCGGGTATTGTGCTGCAACTGGTGAGCGACTTGTGGATTGTTAGTTCTTGTGTATATTGCCTCAGTTGCCACCATTCTTTGATGATATGTTTTTCCAGGTCCTGCTGCTTTTCATCATCAGTGGTCTGGTGATCCTGGCGCACTGTGCTGATGCCTGCAGTGAGCGGACATACCAGGAGGTGGTGCGGGGAATTTGCGGCCGTGTGACTGGGGTTTTCTGTGAGATTCTCATAGCCGTTTATACCTTTGGAACTTGTATTGCCTTCTTTATCATCATAGGAGACCAGCTGGAGAAGCGTGAGTGAAGGGCAGGAGGCAATAACGGGATCTGGATGCTGCGCTATGTTTACTCCTGATCCATCAGAAGTGAACACAGTGGTTTCTTTCTGTTTCTTGTGCAGTTCTAGGTGCCACGATGCACAGCCTAGAAAACAGTGACATCCCATGGTATGCAAACCGGAAATTCACCATCACTGTAACTGGAGTTTTGTTTATTCTGCCGCTGTCTCTTCCACGTGAGATCAGTGTCCAGAAATATGCAAGGTGAGCTAATCTGTATGTGACAGGAGTATAAGACATTATGTAATAGCAGAACAGTGATTTCAACTTTGGATGTGACTGGAGTATTAGACATATTGGGGAAGATTTATCAATCTCTCCGCACCACAACCCATGTTCTGTGCCTCGCTTTCCACATTGTGTAAATGTGGGGAAAGCAGACTGGGGCTGGAATGCCTTGGCCCAACATATGTATCTTAACTCTCGCCAGTTTTCTGGTGTGAGTTATAATGGCATTCTACACCAATTTCTAACTGGCATAGATCATTGTGACACAGGTACATGCACCTGATTTATGAAAAAGCCACAACCTCTTCATAAATCACTTGCTTCCTGGACCAGTTGGGCCTTTATTAAGACTGGAATACAATATGCCAGTCTTAATAAATCTGCCCAATGTATCTCAGGATCAGTACTGATAAGCAGAGGGGATACACTCCTGTTATATAGAGGTACCTAGTTTTACTTTACTTGCATGATGTTAACTGCTGCCGTGACATTTAGATATATATAATGGCTCTAGTGGAAGGGGACAGGGGGTGGCATAGCTAGAATTGTGTTACTTATCACATCACTTCTTGTTCTTTTGCAGCTCTATTAGTGTCCTGGGGACCTGTTATGTGACATTTATTGTCATCTACCGATGTGTGCAGCCCACAAGTGAGGCTCCATCTGACAGCGCGAACCGCAGGTGTGATGGTATAACCCTGCCCCTGTGCTGCAGACCCCCTTTTATTCTGTATGTTAAACAGTATGTCTCCTATTATGCAAACATCTCCATCTCAGGCATCCCTGAGTCTCAGGGGATCCTTGTCGTATAATATAATGTAATAAAAAGTTTACTGAAGACCTGGACTCCTCCCTTCCTTAAAGAGAACCTTACGCTGAATTCGGCACACTGTCGGCTTTCCCAGTATGTGCCTCGGTGCTGGAGATATCGGTGACGTTAGTTTCAGCACCAATATCTCCCCACTGTAAAAAGGGCGGGTCTTACAACCTAGCATCATCACCAGGCTGTAAGGAATGCCTTCCCCCTGACTGTACTCTAACATAGCCTTGTACTGTCAGAGGGGGTGTTCCTCACAGTTCAGCGCCATTGCAATGTTGCTAGGCTGTGAGCAACTCCCTTCTGACAGTGGGAAGAAATTGGTGCTGAATCTAACGTCACCGATATCTCCAGCACCTAGGCACATACCGGGACAGTGCTCTGAATTCAGGGCACTGTCAGTTTTCTAGCGGTGTATAATAACGCACATTGATGAGGACATGAAAGGTCGTCTTTAATTGGATAAATATTACTTTTCAGCTGTTTCCAGTAAAGTAGGCTGACCATGAGTACAGCTTCTGCATTGGTTGTCTCCTAGCTTTTTCAGACTGCTAAAGCTTAAATTTACCTTATTCTGAAAAAATATTTTCTCTAATCTGTTATTGTTGCTCAGTTTGATGGCTGATGACAACTACTCTTAGCTGCAAATAAGGCCATGTTGTTTGCCACCTGCCTTTCTTGAAAACATATATAAGGACTAATATTGACAGCATGTTAGAACACATGGATGTTGCTTGTTGGGGATGGGTTATACTCAGAAACTACCTGTCAGAACCAGACCAGAGTGCTGTCAATTAAAATGCTGAACTGGAGAACTGATAGTTGATCATATTGTCAGATTTTACCTGCAGTAGATGCCAGTGAGATTAGCTAATTAGAAGTGGCTCCTCTGTCAGGTTGTCAGACTGTCAGGTTGTAGTGTTGTATACTTTTTTTATGCGCTTCTTCCATTTGTCCCTAGTGCTTCCTCATGGATTGCTGTATTTAATGCTGTCCCCACAATATGTTTTGGATACCAGGTATGTGGATAAGCATTGTGCTCCTCCTACTGATTATTCCAGCCCTTTTGCCACCCCTCACTATTCTTTTGTGTCTCTGATAGTGCCATGTCAGCAGTGTCCCAGTGTATGGCAGCATGCAGCGGCAAGACCTGAGACACTGGACGTTCATAGTGACTACCGCCATGTTTATTGCTCTGTGTGTGTACACTGGGACAGGTGAGATCTTACAAATAATTGGAGATATTTATCATGGCGGAAATTTTAAGGTCTCTTTTGATGGTCTGTGTTGCTGTAATTTGTGCCAAGTTTATCAAATATGCCATGATGTTTAATAGATAGATAGATCACCACCTATTACATGTCACAACTGAAGTGAAATTGCAATACTTTTTTACTTGATTGCCTGTGCCCACTTTCCCTCCTAATTTTCAAAAGGAGAGTAAGTGGTGTAAAGATGATAAATAAGCCCAAAAATTCACAAACATTATCTTGTGACTTTTTGATGCCAGAATTCTCTAATGCAGGTTAATAACACTACAATCTTCATGTTGTTTCATTAGGAGTGTGTGGTTATCTGCTGTTCGGCTCAGCAGTGGACCAGGACATCCTCCTTTCTTTTCCATCTGATGATATTCCAGTTGCTGTAGCTCGAGCATTTATCATCCTGTGCGTGCTGACATCATACCCTATATTACACTACTGTGGACGGTGAGATCTCCTTGATATAGTATAAGTGTTCTTCTAATACTTATTTCTTCTGGTGAATTTCCTTGTCCTCTCCCCTCCCTATCCTTCACCGGTTATTTTCTTAAAAGGGTTATCCGCTTTCAGACCAATATTGACAAATAAATGTTATTGTTTGTATAATAAAAAGTTGTACAATATACTTTGTATCAATGCCTCACGGTTTTCTAGATCTCTGCTGGCTTTCATTCATTCTGTTTTGCCTCTAGTGGACAAAAAAAAATCAGTCCATGGTCATGTGATATACAGTCCACGGTCATGTGAAGAACACATAGGTGCACAGCTCATTACCAGGCAGATATCTGATTACTGTGCTGTGACTATAATGAGCTGTGCACCTGTGTGTCCATCACATGACCATGAAATGATTTTATTCACTGGAAGTAAGGAGAATAAATGATAGTAAGCAGAGATCTAGAAAACCGTGACAAACTTTTTATTCTAAAAACATTTGTCACTTAATATTGGTCTGAAACTGGACAACCCTTTAATGTGCAGTTTATTGTACATCAGCTGTACTGGAGACTTAACAGCAAAAGAGACATATCGGTGCTGAAGTAAGTCTAAACGAACATAAAGCCGCCCTTCATCCTTCTACCACAGTAGCAGTATAGTGCTGAAATCCAGGTGACTTTAGATCTTGTAGAGTGGCATGTGTTGTGTCATTGTTAGCAGGCCAGTTACCGTTATGCCAGACCTCTAAATTGGTAGAACATCCCTTTATGTATCGCAGGGCGGTGTTGGAGGGACTATGGCTGAGGTTTACAGCACAAGAAGCTGGAGAAGAGCCAGCCAGAGAACGACAACGGAGAATTTTCCAGACCCTAACCTGGTTTGTGCTGACATTGCTGCTTGCGCTCTTCATTCCAGACATTGGGAGAGTGATTTCCCTGATTGGAGGTCTTGCTGCTTGCTTTATCTTTATATTCCCAGGTAAATGCTTTCCAGTGACTGTACTGCCTTTGTATATTATAAGAAGTCTCTCCAGAGGGAACTGACTCATTTTATTCTGTGCAGGTCTCTGTCTAATAAACCTCAAACTGTCTGAAATTCAGGAGCAAAAGAGCAGAAGGTAAACATGATGACTGGAGTCATTTGATGAAGATGTTTGGTGACTAAGCAGTGCTCTGTGTGTGGTACAGTGCATGTGGACATGTTTAGGTTCAGTGAGGGAGGGTGCAGTGCAAAGTTTGCAGTGATCATTTGTCCATGTTTAACTTCTTGTTTTTCTTTTAGCTGGTGGGTATTGCTCATTTATGGAGTCACCATGGTTACCCTTGGAGCTTTCATCTTTGGACAGACTACCACCAAGGCAATCTTTGTGGACCTGATGGGTTGATCCATGAATCTGATTTTTAAACACTGAAATTACTTGAAAGTTATTTACATTAATGACATTCCCTTCTAATATCACCTCTGCTTGTTTCCTGCAGCATGTTGCACCTAGCATTATTACTTCTGGCCATTTTCCCATCAGCTATCATATCTTGGAAAATAACCCCTAATGCTCTTATATTCATCAGTGCTGCATGTTTCCTCCCAGGATTCTCAATGCCAAGGTCCCGATTCCTCCAATTGCTACAGTATGAACACTAAAACCGCAGAATCAAAAGTGAGCCAGGATCAATCCAAAGTGGATTCGGCATGTCAAGTGTAGAAACCTTACACCATTTAGCGGCTATTGAGAACACAGGGATCATGATGTTGGCAGCCATGCACTGTACTGGTGCGTGGATCCACAGTTTGTTTGTTTTTTGCTGTCCCTGCTTCACGTTCTGCAATTTTATCATTATATGAAATGGAGGAGTAAATGATGCTGACATATCCCCCACAGGGATTCACAGGGGCCAGCAAAATGTGCACAATTCCTCATGTTACCATGAGCGTTCCATGGAAGGAGCAGCATATGGGGCATTCTTTTTGTGACCATGAACACAGTATCCCGTTATCTGTAGGCATGGCAGAGTTGCCGGTTATCTATTTTGTAATAAGATCTTGAATTTATTGGTTTTGTTATTTGTTTTTGTTTGTTTTTTTTTAAAGCTGTCATCAGGTAATGGATCTAGTATTTTGTAATCTGTATGTTTTTGGGTTTTTTTAATGATTCTTGTCGTCAAGTTTTATATCTTTTTGTTGATTTTTCCTTAAAATCTCAAATTTGGTTTTAAATAGTTACTGCCCAGAAGTTTAGAATGAGCACTGGCTACAGTGAAATTCTCCAGAGCACTGAGACAGCATCTAGAACATGGATGGATTGGCAGGGACTATACCATATGCTCCTACATTTTGATTTGCTGCTAGAAATGTCCACTGACTTGATAAGTTTGTAGGATAGGATCTTTCAGTTCTTATGCATTTTTGTTGTATTTTCTTACTTCACATGCAGGGAATGTGTCCAACATGGAGGAGTGCGGGCAACTCCTTGAAAATAATGGAAGCTGTTAAAAGGGTTGTCCATACAGTTGTATTTTTTTTTTTTTTTTTTTAAACGGCTTTGCATGTTTAAAAAAAAACAAAAAACATACTTTACATCCACCGCCATCCCAATTTTGCAACTGTTTGGTTCCCCATCAGTCTCTGTCCTTCTTGGTTTAGTACAGACCTCCTAATACAGCCATATGATCCCTCCCTGCAGTTAATCAATGGCCATAGCTGGTCACTCTGTGACGATGATTGGCTGCAGTGGTCACATGACTGTGACAAGATATCATTGTCAATCAGCAGGAGGGGCAGGCCGCTGGTAAGGTTGAGTGACTTTTTTTCACTTTATAACAACATAAGCTAAAAAAAAAAAATTTTAAAAATTAACAACTCCTTTTTGGGGCTGTGTCATGGTGCTGCAACACAGAGAGCATTACAGCTTGGCTGTTGAAGGGGTCCTGGCACAGATGGCAACACAAGGAACTGCCTGAGACTTTGTTTCTGAGTATGAATATTTCTGGTTCCTGCTTGGTAATAGGTCAGTCTCCGCAGCTTACCATCCAGGCCTCTAATCCTCATCTCCACTTTGTACAGGCCCTTCTAAGCTGTGTTACTGAGAACAAGGGTTTAACATTCTGTGTTTATCCTTGTAGAGTTTTAGATGGTTCAAGTGACCTTGCTGTAGGGTCCAGTTCTTTGTTGCAGGAGTTGTGCCCACTATAGACATGGATGTCTTGACCAGCTGTTGCTGTGTTCTTCAGGACTTCAGGTGCTCTTTAATGCAATTTTAAGTTCTCAAATCTGTGTGCAATATTTTTTCCACAAATAAAGGGAATATGACAGCCTTGTGTATGATCTGGTGTGAGGGAAAACTGTGTCTAGCAACTCCTACCCAAGAATTTATGCTAAGGCATCATGCACACAGCAGTTTTCAGCATCACTATTTTTATGCCAAAACCAGGAATGGAGTATAAAGAGAGAAATAGAAAGATCTGCACTTCTTCTGTGGTTGGACCTAATGCTGGTTTTGGCTTAAATTAAAAAAATATTGTGGCAGTTTGTCATGTCTCGTACTCCAGTTTGTGGCGTACAAGGCGTGAAATAGTAACCTTTTTTCCTGCAACTCCCTCCAAAAAAGTGACATCTTACTTAAACGTGGACGTGGCATGAGCCAGATTTATTATCATTTATGCCAGTAATCTTCGCCAGATATGAGTTATCGATTTCAGTACAGTTGCACAGTCCTATTGTCAGTTGAGAGACGAGGGGAGGGTTGCAGAGGTAGACACCCAGGAGGGACAAAGAGAAAGCCACAGAGGAGGGGAGTACAGCCAGGACGGACAAGGGAAAAGCTACAGAACAGGGGCACAGCTAGGAGGAGCAAGCAGAAAGTTATAGAGCCCAAGGTGGAGGTTGCAGAATTCGAGAAACAAAACAGCCAGGTGAGACAAGGGGGGAGACTACAGCGCAGGAGGAGAACACTCAGGAGGAAAAAAGGGCAGGCTGTAGATATATTGCTTTATTTTGCTAGATCACAGGTAGACAATATGAAACTACAGGGCAACGTGCAGTTACTTGTTGGTGTCAAATAACATTTATTTTTCTCACTTATATAGAAGCAGCATATTGCATAGCACTATACAGATATCATCATTCACTGTCCCAAATAGGGCTGTCAAACTAAATTCCCTAGCCGCATGATATCCCAGTCTTAGGGGCATAGGAAGAAACTCCCACAGGGAGAGCCTATAAACGCCTTGCAGATGTTGTCCTTGGCTGAATTTTAACCTAAGAGTCCAGCAAGGCAACATTTCTAACGACTGAACCACCATGCTGCTGATGTATTGACAACTTGGTACTGATAACATGTTTTATTGAGAGCAGCCTTTACTCAGGTATTCATTTAAAAAAAAAAAAAAAAAAAAGTCCAAAATTTTGCTCTCTTGCCACAAAAAGTGCATGACAATATAGCCTACCATAGAGCATTTCCAAGTGATGTGTCTCAACAAAACGTCCCAAATCTAGAAGGCCCCACAAGGGTTAGGGGTCCATGGCCTCTTCTTGCAAAGTACAATCCAGCTTTCACGTTTGCTAACACCCTATGGTCCACCAAGGAACCTCAGTTGAAGTTATGACACCCTCACTTCCTCCGTCCCATCCCTGCAGGGACTTCCCAGAAAAAAACTGCATAGTGACATGAACACACAATGACATATACAAAAATTTAACAAATAATGTTGTGTACTATGTCACATATACTGATGAATTGTGTACTAACAATTCATCAGTATCTGTCCTAACCAGGATGCTGTGGGAAATAAAGGCGAAAGCGTGCAAATGTGTCAACACTCCTAGGGCTTCTAAACGTCCAGTTGCTGCTGGCCATCTAGAATGGGTATGTTTAAAGGGGGGTATGTTTTTACAGTGCATTGTATAAACTTGCTTACTCTATAAATGGGGGTTCCCTGCGCCCTGATGATTAGTTTTGCACAGCCCAGCAGTGGGGGTGGAAGTTTTGTTCTTTAGCCTCCCGCCTGCTGCAACTGTGGCATCCTGTTGACGTCACCGACTCCACTCTACTTCAAGCTGGAGTATCACCTGGGCAGACTGAGGAATGAGACCTCTGCTTCACACCCCAGGGGACTAAATAACTCTTAAACCCACTGGGGCACATTTATTCTTATTATACACCAGTTTACCATGTAAAATGGGTTTGTGACATTTTAAACTCCGGTTGCAATTGGCCTTTTTGTGCCACACTTGTCACTTTCCAAAAAAGAAACAGGGCAAGGGTGTGCAGGGGTGAGACAATAGGCACCTGCCTGATTTATGCCAGAAAACAGTGCAGCTCCTCAAAAATCAGGCATATCCTCCATTGGTGCAGGAGATATGAAGACTGGTGTTAAAACCATCAGTCTTCATAAATTTTCTCCAGACACTTAAAACCATTCTATTCAATTGCCTTTCGACTGCTGGTGACAGATACCACACTTTGATTCACAAGGCTGAGAAGTGATTCAGTGAAGCAAATCTAGAGGAGGGGCTCATGTGATACAGATAAGATGTTCATGTAAGAAGTCAATAATTATAACTAGTATTAATAAGAATGGGTCCTGCAAACTTTCTAATACTAATTGTCTTTCCATTCGTCCCAAGATCAATGCTTGATATCAGTAATGTACAGATTTACAGCTGTAGCAGAGTTGCCCTGAACTTCTGCATTTGGTTAAATGGCTACAGTGTGATATCACAGAAGACAACTAAAACCAATGCAAAGTCATTGGAAAAACATTACATCAATGCCTTTTCTTTCTTTTGTTTTTTTGTTGTTTTCTGTGATAATATATCACACTGCAGCATTTTAACCAATTGCAGAAGTTCAGCTTAACTCTGCTACATCTGTATTAATTGCTAATTGCTCAGTTCTGTTGGGGGACACAACCAACGGAGAGGCGGACTACTAAAAAAGCAGTTAAACAAGGAGCCCAGCAGACCCTTTTGACTATAAAGGGGTCTGTCGTTTTTAAACTGAAACCGGAGGAGGAAAAAGTCCTCCGTGCAGGAATTTTCCTCCCATCGATTTTCAGCAAACACTGCACCAGAGTCTCCACAGAGATGTGAATGTAGCCTTACAGCAGCTGAGACTCCTTACTCTACACTGCGTTCTGAGTCAGAGTTGACTGCGCATGCCCGGGCCACCATTTTCTGGTGGTCTGTTACAACGCTGCGTCCGATGCCTGCAAAAGACAGAAGATACAGAGAACAGGAAGAGGGGAGTGAATACAACGGACTAAGGGGCGGTGGAAAGCTATGACAAGGGGGATGTTCGCAGCACAGGAGGAACACCCAAGGTGCTCCGTGATGGTAATTAACATAACTGAAGAAAAATGTTTTATCAGAAACGGCTGGGAGAAGAAAAGAATGGAAGGTAGGAGTAGAATGGCCTTTTTAAAGTCCATTCCAACGAGACATTCGTTTAAAAGGTGTTTTTTTTAATGATAGACTCCCTTTAACAAGCAATAATCATTAACCAATTAATCGAGACTGGCCTATAAGAGGCTTACTTACCCACTGAGCACTTGTATTTTTTATTTCTCTCTAAATACAGGTTAAACCCCTAGTGGTTTTATTTCTTTTTACGTTTACTTTTTTTTTTCTTTTGTCTTTTTCTTTTAGTTATATGGTATTTTCTATAACTTTATAATTTTCTTTATTTTCTCCTTCTTTCTTTAAAAAGGGAAGTTTTTTTATTTTTCACTGTGGAGGCTCTGCACACTACAGTATAAGGGTTTCTGGTCCTTCAGAGACAAATGGTTTAGGTGTTAAAGACTTCTTATTATCTTCAATAAAAAGAGGGTAAAGACATACCATGGTGAACAAATCCCAGGAAGCCCGTTGTTACAGTCGCTTTTGGTGAAATACCGATGTCCTAAGGCTGAAAGGAGTTCAGGGATGGAGTATCTCAATGTAGAGGTCCTGCAGCCGGTATGCACAGCGTCGTTTCTATGTTGCTGTAATATTAAGAAAGGATGAAGTAATTGGAATGGTGTGCATGTGTGGGTAGAAAATCCCGCAAGATCTCGGAGGTGATTTAAACCTCCATTATTGAATCTGCTGTATTTATTTAGATAACTCGCTTTATAACTATTATGGGACTAATGTTTATCTGTATGCCAGATTATTAAAAAGAATGCCCATACATAAGGAGGCTTATGCTAGGTTCACACCTCCGTTCAGGTTTCCGTTCTGGGGGTCCACTTGGGGACCATCCCGAACATAAACCTAATCCACTTAAAAAAGCGACTACCCATGGACCCCATAATAATGGGGTCCGCTGGGTTTCCGCCTGAAAAGGATGAAAAATGCATGCAGCGCTTTTCTCTCCACATTTTTTAAACGGGTTCGGGGACAGAAACCCCGAATGTGTACCAGGCACAGGTGTGAACCCAGCTTTACAGTGGGGAAAAAAAAGTATTTAGTCAGCCACCAATTGTGCAAGTTCCCCCACTTAAAAAGATGAGAGAGGCCTGTAATTGACATCATATGTAGACCTCAACTATGAGAGACAAAATGAGAAAACAAATCCAAAAACTCATATTGTCTAATTTTTGAAGAATTTATTTGCAAATTATGGTGGAAAATAAGTATTTGGTCACCTACAAACAAGCAAGATTTCTGGCTCTCACAGACCTGTAACTTCTTCTTTAAGAGGTTCCTCTGTCCTCCACTCATTACCTGTAGTAATGGCACCTGTTTGACATTGTTATCAGTATAAAAGACACCTGTCCACAAACTCAAACAGTCACACTCCAAACTCCACTATGGTGAAGACCAAAGAGCTGTGGAAGGACAACAGAAACAAAATTGTAGACCTGCACCAGGCTGGGAAGACTGAATCTGCAATAGGCAAGCAGCTTGGTGTGAAGAAATCAACTGTGGGAGCAATAATTAGAAAATGGAAGACATACAAGACCACTGATAATCTCCCTCGATCAGGGGCTCCACGCAAGATCTCACCCCGTGGGGTCAAAATGATCACAAGAACGGTGAGCAAAAATCACAGAACCACACGGGGGGACCTAGTGAATGACCTGCAGAAAGCTGGGACTAACGTAACAAAGGCTACCGTCAGTAACACACTATGCCGCCAGGGACTCAGATCCTGCAGTGCCAGACGTGTCCCCCTGCTTAAGCCAGTACATATCCGGGCCTGTCTGAAGTTTGCTAGAGAGCATTTATTGGGAGAATGTCATATGGTCGGATTAAACCAAAGTAGAACTGTTTGGTAGAAACACAACTCGTCGTGTTTGGAGGAGAGTGAATGCTGAGTTGCATCCAAAGAACACCATACCTACTGTGAAGCATGGGGGTGGCAACATCATGCTTTGAGGCTGTTACTCTGCAAAGGGACCAGGACGACTGATCCGTGTACATGAAAGAATGAATGGGGCCATGTATCGTGAGATTTTGAGTGCAAACCTCCTTCCATCAGCAAGGGCATTGAAGATGAAACGTGGCTGGGTCTTTCAGCATGACAATGATCCCAAGCACACCGCCAGGGCAACGAAGAAGTGGCTTCGTAAGAAGCATTTCAAGGTCCTGGAGTAGCCTAGCCAGTCTCCAGGTCTCAACCCCATAGAAAACCTTTGGAAGGAGTTGAAAGTCCGTGTTGCCCAGCGAAAGCCCCAAAACATCACTGCTCTAGAGGAGATCTGCATGGAGGAATGGGCCAACATACCAGCAACACTGTGTGCCAACCTTGTCAAGACTTACAGAAAACATTTGACCTCTGTCATTGCCAACAAAGGATATATAACAAAGTATTGAGATGAACTTTTGTTATTGACCAAATACTTATTTTCCGCCATAATTTGCAAATAAATTCTTAAAAATCAGACACTGTGATTTTCTGGATGTTTTCTCATTTTGTCTCTCATAGTTGAGGTCTACCTATGATGTCAATTACAGGCCTCTCATCTTTTTAAGTGGGAGAACTTGCACAATTGGTGGCTGACTAAATACTTTTTCCCCCCACTGTATGTGAAAGGATGATATATTTACCTTGCATTAAGAATATATGCCATCCTATTATGATAGTAATTGGTCACAAAAGTTTCACATGATGCTAATGTGTTTTTAATAATATACACCTGTTTAGGCAAACAAGGTTTCATGTATTATTACTGGATTGTACACATATGTCAATCCAAAAAGAAACATTTATGGTGTATTAAAAAAATTATATATATATTGTATTATAAATATACTTATATATATATGTGTGTGTGTGTGTGTGTGTGTGTGTATATATATATATATATATATACACACACACACACACATATATATGTATGTATATAGGCATAGTCCTAATGAATTGTGCTCTCTCTTCACCACTAGATGTCCTCACCTTGTCAAGAGAGTGGAAAGAAGAAGAGAAAGTCTAAGCATAGGATTTGTGCAAAATGTAATCAACCAATCCTGGACAAAAGCCCTTTTAATATTTGTTCTATGTGTGGAGATCCAGAAGAGGAAGACAGGGATGGCAGAAGCCCAATTTTTAGTGTGGTTTAAGTAACAACTATCCACAACATTTGATTAAATAATTTTTTTGTTTTTTATGTGTATATGAGAATCTTAACACAACTATACAGCCCTCCTCTTCTTCAGCTTACAATGATCCCTCTTTATCAGAAGGGAAATATGTTTCTCTGGATGAAGATTCTAAAGATCCAGAGGAACGTTTTCTTCTGAAAAATGAAAATATGCCTCGTCTTCTGAAGGCAGTCAAAGCTACTTTATACTTTGAGAAGAATCGCAAGGACAAATTTAAAAGAGATCAGCTTTTTAAATTATCCTGTCACCAAAGATAAAGGGTTCCCAGGACATTCTGTCCTCATTGAATGTTTAAAGAAAGAATGGTATAAACCTGGAAAAATATTTGATCTGGGCACAAAATTCAAGTCTATAAAATTGATCCACAGTTTGTTAACCAGTGGGATTCAGTTCCTAAAGTGGACATCCCAGTTGCCAGACTATCTAAAAAAAAAAATCTGTATTTCCTTCAGTGGAATCATCTCTCCTTGCAGATTTTTTTTTAAAAAGTCATCCCTTGCATCTGATACTTGTTGTAAAGTAGCCATCTCCTCTGTATCAATGGCTACAGCCCTCCGGATTTGGTTAAGTCAGTTAACACAAGATCTGAAGTATGGCACCCCAAGAGAGGAAATCCTAAACTCTCTGCCGCTAATAAAAAAATAAAATGCAGCAGAGTTCTTGAGTGATGCTCCACTAGATAAAAATCAAAAGTGTCTCTAAAGGCATGGTAGCCTCTAACTCTGCCAGAACAGCATTATGGAGAAGAGATGTAGCATCCAAAGCCAATTATTTTGTAAGTTGCCTTTTCAATGAGGTAGTCTGGTACACAGCTGAAGCTAGGTTCACATCTGCGCTTGGGTTTCCATTCAGGGGGTCTGCTTGGGGACTACCTCGAACAGAAACCTAATCCGCATAAAAAAGCAGTTACCTTAGGAAACCCGTGATTTCCATTCGGTTTCCACCCGAAAAGGGCGAAAAATGCGGAGAGGGGAACGGAATCCCCGTACGGAGTACAAGCGCAAATGTGAACCGAGCCTCACAGAGATACTCAAGTTCCTCCAAGAGGGGAAAGGCTATTCTTTTCCTCAGACAAAAAAAAAAAATACTTTTAATAAGTTTTCCTGTTTTCAAAAAAGATCTAGATTTAAAAGCAATTTGAGAAATAGAAAGCGCCAAAGGGCTCCTTCCAACTTCAAGAAGAAGCAGATTACCACAAAACTTGGGTTATGACACAGAATCTCCATCATCACCAGTAGGAGGAAGACTAAGTTCCTTTTTGTCAGCATGGTTACAAACTTCTTTAGACAAATGGGTATCTTCCACAATAAGAAGAGACTACTCTTTAGAGTTCCATGCATTCCCAGCAGACAGATTTCTTATTAATCAAGTCAACTCAGTCCTCCTTCAACTGGTATATGAATCCGTAGAGAAAACCGCATTAGAACCAGTCTCATATAGTCAACAAGGAAAAGTAGTGTATTCTAGAGTTTCTCTGGTCTCAAAACCAGACAACAAATGGCCCTTTGTCAAAGATTTGAAATATCTCAACAAATCCTTGTTAAAGAAAAAAATTCAGAATGGAAACCATACATTCAGTAATGACCGTTATCATATAGGGAAACGTTATGACCTCAATTGACCTTTCAGATGAATACCTGCATATTCCCATTCTCTTAAGATCATCGCAGATTTCTGAGACTAGCCATACAGACGGGAACAGGAATACTGCATTACCAGTTCAGATGTCTTGTTTTTGGGATCATCTCAACCTCTCGAGTGTTTACGAAGGTCATTATAGTACTAACAGCAGCTCCACATCTTTAGGTAATCACAGTCATACCATAACTGGACAACTGGCTCTCCCTTAAGGGAATTGTGTCTTATTCATCTTCAGAGAACTCTGAAAACTCTAGAGAAGCATGGATTTCTTGTGAACAAGAAAAAAATCCCAATTTTGTCCAGTACAAGAAATCAAATTTTTGCGGTTTCTAGTCAACTTGCGCTCCGTGAAGGTGAGATTTTCTCAAAAAAGGAGTCAGAAAATCATCAAGGAAGTGTCACACTTAATCACCACTCACAAAGTTTCTATAAAAACCACCATAAGAGTGTTAGGCCTATTAACCTCATCAATAGATGCAGTTCACTGGGCAAAAGTCCACATAAGATGCCTGCAAACAAACATTCTATCAGTATGGGACAAGGATCCGACTCACCTGGACAAGAGATTCTCTCTTTCTTCTATGCAAACTAGATTTGAAATGGTGGCTGAATCCTCACAGACTCTCTGTAAGGAGGACTATGCTTACACATCGTCAGACGATTCTCACTACAGAACCATTGGGTTCAAAACCCATGGTCATTCAGAGAAAGGTCTTGCTTCTCCAACATGAAAACAGTGAGAGCAATCAAGATGGCATTGTGTCACTTCCAACCATTTCTGGCAAACCACAGGGTCCTGGTACAAGCAGACAACCTAGTCTCAGTTTATTACATAAACAAACGGGGGCACCAAGAGTTAACAACTGTTGGAAGAATGCAGGCAAATAATGAAGTGGGCAGAAGACAACCTTCTAGAATTAACAGCAGTTCATATCTGAGGCGAACACAACCAGAAAGTAGACTTGTTGAGTAGAAAAGCCTTACACTCAGGAGAATGGGGTCTATACCCAGAGGTTTTCAAAGAGATTACCCAGAACATGGGTCATCCACAAATAGCTGCACAAGCGTCATGGAACAACGCAAAAACCAACAGGTTTTGTTCTCTGTATCCAAGGGGAAACCTCGTAGCAGTAGATGGTCTGTCAATAAGCTGGTCCAGTGATCTGATTTATGCTTTCCCTGCAATCTCTCTCATCCTGAGGGATTCTGAGAAATATCCTGGACGAGAAAGCGGAAGAAATTGCAGTAATGGCGTATCGGCCCTGTTGGGCATGGTTTTCTCTTGCATTATATCTTTCGAAAGGCAAATTCTGGAGGCTTCCAGTCCGAGAGGAAGAACAGGCTCTTTCATCCACAAGTTCACAGTCTACAATTGATAGCCTGGAGAATGACATGGAAGTCTTGAAGAATTCTGACCTTTCAGATGCTGTAATAACAACATCGATGTCTGGACGAAGACCCTCTACTGTTTCAGTATATAATAGGCTATCGAAAATCTATAAATCCTGGTGCTCCTCCAATAACGCAAGACCAGACGTCAATTCATCTACCCTCCAATTTATTTAAGATGGAAAATATAATATACTGAAGGTTCATTTCACAGCCATCAAATGCACATCTACAGTCAATTTTTCAAGCCATTCTCTTGTCATGAGATTATTTAAGGCAATCAGAAATATAAATCCAGTAGTACATAAGCTAGTCCCAGCATGGGACTTACCACTGGTCCTGAAAGTTTTAATGGGTCCCACACTTGAACTCATTCTTCAAGCAAGCTTGGAACATATATAATTAAAAACTTTTTTTTTTAGTCGCAATTACATCAGACCGAAGGATTAGTGAATTACAAGCCCTCTCTTGCAGAGATCCATATTTATGAATTCCGGATGACTGTGTGAACATGACAACAATACCAGAATTTACTCCACAGCAATCAGGAAATAACATGTGTTCTGGCCTCATCCTGAAAATGGCCAACAAAAGACCTTATATACATTAGATATAAGAAGAGCCATCCTGTCTTACCTACAAGTGTCTCAAATGTTCAGAAAATCAGAATTTTTGTTCATTCAGTTTCATGGCAGTTCCAAGGGCTGCAAGGCAGTAAATCAACACTAGCAAGGTGGATTAAGGACACCATCAGGATCTGTTATATGATCTCAGAACAACCCTCACCAAAATCGTTGAGGGTGCAATCTACTCAAGTCACTTCAGCATCATTGGCAAAGTACCATTGGACTAAATATGCAAAACAGCAACATGGTCATCTCCTACTACATTTATTAAACAATACAGATTGGACCAGGTTCGTAAATACCGGGGTAGCAGAGGTAGTGGCTGCCACTGGGCCTGGAACATTATGGGGCCCGGAGCCCTGTGGCACCCGCTACTGCGAACTCCACAAACACTACTATCGTTATACTCCGGGGTCTTTTCAGACCCCGGAGTATAACGATCGGGGGCCTAGGGGAGGTGAGGGAACATAAAAAACACTGTAACTCACCTCTCCTATGCTCCACAGGCTTGGGGCCTGTTTCATGACGTCCCAGACGTCAGTCAACGTCATTATGCGTCGCGACGCCGGCCTGGCTCACGTGAGATCCGGGCCAACATTGAAGATGGCCGAACTAGCGCACCGGAGAGCATCGGAGCCAGGGAGAGGTAAGTAGCATTGTTTTTTATGTTTGTATCCTCCCCTGGGTCTCCGATCATTATACTCTGCGGTTTGAAAAGACCCCAGAGTATAATAATCGTTCATGGGTGGTCCACAATGGGGCATAATACTGTGTGCAGGAGCCACTATGGGGCATAATACTGTGTGCAGGAGCCACTATGGGGCATAATACTGTGTGCAGGAGCCACTATGGGGCATAATACTGTGTGCAGGGGCTACTATGGGTCATAATACTGTGTGCAGGGGCCACTATGGGGCATAATACTGTGTGCAGGGGCCACTATGACGCATAATAGTGTGTGCAGGAATGCGGTTTGTGCAGGGGGGGCCCCCATGTCAAATGTTTGCCTTGGGACCCAGCCATTCATAGTTATGCCACTGGATTGGACATAATGGCCTCTGAGGATTCAACCTTCGGAAAAGTGGTGCATAAGAAGGCAACAGAATCCCTACCTAAGTAATATTGCTTTGTAAGTCTCAATGGTATACTGCCAACAGACAACCAGGAAAGCTGAAATTTGCTTACCAAAATTAGCATTTCCTGGAGTCCTATCACATAGGGACTGTTCCACCTATCAAAAATGTTGTCACAAAAAAGGAACTAGAGTCCTAAATCATGCTGAAACATAACTTTTAATATTGATAGAATAAAAAGACCAAATAATCCTAAACTCTTAGGTATATAAATACCAAAAATAAAGGGATCAGTATTAAAAATATTATGGAAAAACACTATACAGGACTGCCTTGGTCAATTGACCTCTCATTTTATATATATATACACAAAGTATAGCGCTATAAGATAAATACGCACTCTATACATGGGGTGAAACAGACACTATTAGTGACACCCACAGTGTCTACATGTGCCCCCTAAAACCCAGAGAAAGCGCAAGTCCTGTGTTAAGTATATGCAATACATGATCCCAAACATTAAACAGTTAAAAACAACTCCATAGTAAATATCGAACACAGAAAGTTGGATATACACAGAGGCAAATCTGACACAGGACATCAATATTCTGTCCCTGATATAATAAGTGTTTGAAACCCCTCCAATATATGCAGAGGTATCTCACATGTAGATGGAATACATGGGAATATATAGTAAACACAGCCCTATATCATACACACAGGAGTCAGACTGGTAAATAACAAGCCCAACACACAGCTGAGACTTAATAGTTCCAGGTCTCTGTGTAGGTCTATGTAACAAAATAGACAAGCATATAACCAGGTCTTAAGTCTATATAGCAAGCTAGACCAGTGTATTGCCAGGTCTCAACGCGTTTCCCCGTAGGATATTGGTCCCAGGGTTCATAAAAAATGCCCCACTACAGATAAAGCAAATGCCTCGCAGTAAAAACTGCGTTTTCTAGGTCCCAGTGGTGGCTCCTGGTACTCAGATACTAAGCCCTGGAGTCTGTTGGAAGTACAGCTTACCCACCCTATTTAATGTTTTTTCTCTATTGCTGCCTACTATATAAGTGCTCAGTGGGTCAGTAGGCCTCTTATAGGTGGGTCCTGATTGATTGATTAATGATTATTGTTTGCTAACCATTTGCTTAATATTTTGGAACGCGGTGTAAATATAGAAGGCGTGGACTAAGTCAGGTGGTCACTGAATATGAAAGGGAAGGTCAGTCAGTCAGTCGTGTGCTCTGTATACAGAGGTGTTCAGTCAGTGATGTGTAGACTGTATATGTGGGGTTGTTCAGTCAGTGAAGTGGATGCTGCATATGTTTTGTTTAGTCCCGAGTACAATGTATAGGGAGGGGTTCACAGTTATGTGTACGCTCAAGATGTGGGGATCAGGCAAGTGACAGTGCATATGGAGGGGGTCAATCAGTCAGTGACAGTACACTCACTGTATATGGGGTTACATAAGGGGTGGGGATTTCTAAAGCCCATACAAATAATAGGGGATTTCAATCACGTGCACACTGGTGTAGCACTCTGCTAATATTCGCCAAATCTAAAGATCACGTGTCTGAATTGCTACCTATGGCAGCTTTTTCGGGCCAGGGTATTGTCTCCAGCCAGAGCAACAGCCTGTACCATAGTTTTTGGTCGAAAAATGCATGATGAGCCTTGACAACATAGCATAAGATTGACTGGGTAAGAGAGAAACCACGACTAGTTTGTAAGAGAAAGCGTCGACTCTGGGATTACGCACATTTAAAGACACGCTCATTCAGCGGCACTCCTATCATATTAGCTGTCATTTCCGCATGTGACTTCCCCTACACTGGACAATGGTACAGTCCAGGTGGAAGTTTTACCAGAACTCCATGGAGTTGGCTCGCAGCTAGCCAGTCAGACGGCGTTGCCATAAGGGGCAGAACTGGATTTCCGCTTCCCTTATTGGCCGCTGACATGCCTGGCGCGTGTGCGTTCCCGTTCACTGACGTCTAACGTTAGACGTGCCGGGGTCTTGTAGCCGACCGCTGATTGGCTGACGAGTCATAGTTTCCAGGTCGGTGGGCGGAGTCTGAGTGAAATAGGAGCGAGGAGGAGGAGGGTGCTGCGGGAGCGAGCGTAGAGCGGCGCCATTTTGTGGAAAACAAACGGATATAACCGGAAAGCGGGAAGGAAAAGGCGAGATTCGAGTTTTAGTGGAGGTCGCTGGCTGTGAGTTTTTGCTCTGTAATCTGAGTATGATTTTGTGAGGAGGATGGTTTACGAGCTGCCAGAGGAGAGAGTGGGCCGTGAGGCCTGCGTGTGACCGGGTAACCCTGGCTCCTAGGCCTTGGCCTCCTGACTCAGCCTGTCCTCTGTCACGCTCCTTGTCGATTTCTTCCTTGGTAATGCTGCGACCGTGAGATTGAAGTTGGCAGCGACCTCTTCTTATACTAAGATTGAAATGTGGGGGTCTTTGCTTGGTGGAGTCTGTCACTGGAGTGGAGTGTGTGTGGCAGCCGGGTGTGGGCTCTTCTGGGTTAGGGATCCCTGGCATACAGATATAGTTATGACTGGTACAGTGGTATGGGACCTGAAAGGGCATGATGTAGTGGGGGACCTGTCACATACTGGGGCCTATGATGGCTAGTACCCCTAGTATTGGGAAATATAGAGATAGATAGCTGTAGAGATCATATGGGGAGGTGAGACTATTAGGACCTATGTAATGGAGAGGGTTCAGAGCTCTGGCTCCTGTGTGACTGTTGGGATTGTGGGATGTTTAGCACAGCCTATTTGTTTCATCTCTTGTGGCTTTTCAGCTGTTCCTTTTATAATAAATTTGTTGAACTTCTTCCAGTGTGTATTCTGTGAATGGTGTTCCTGGGGTGGAGGCCCTCAGCACCTCATGGCAGCCTCTGAGCACCTTAGTTGCTGCTATCACAGGAAATGTTGCACGTTACGACTCACTATAAACACAAGGGTAAGTTGACACAGTTTTTTGCAGTTGGATTTTTGAGGTGGAGTCTTCCTCTAAAACCTCATTTCAATTCTTCTATTCACTTCGATGGGAGGCAGGAACAGGTGATTTTATTTGTTCTCTCTTTTCTAGCTTAAGTTTTTTTTTTTTTTTTTTTTTTTCTTTCACCTAGAGACATGATCTATCTTCAGATAGATTCTGGCTTGCAAATACCTGTTGAAATGAAAAACACTTCCTCACATTTATTTCAATGGGTTTTACAAGATGGAATCTGTCTGATAGGGCCGGGCCCTTCTTTTTGTTTTGTTTTTTTCCTCTAGGGGGGGTTAAAAACAGCTAGTAGAATCTGCTACTGAAATGAATGGGACAATAGAAAGGTGTGTGGTTTTTTTTTTTTTTAGGTGGACTCCACTTTGAAATCTGTCTGCAAAAAATTGTGTGAACTTATAATTAAACCATGTGTTGGATTTCATGAAACATAAATCTTAAATCGGCTTCAGATTGTCAAGGCTCAGTCCCCATGAATTGTCACCAAGAGTAGGTGAATCACAATGGTAGGATATGTTGCTGATCATATTATTCCTGGAGATGTTGGGTCAGAAGTATTGTGTAGTTGTGTGATGCTAAAGGGGTTGTGCACATATTGATTAATAAAATGGCTGTTTTCCTTGTCTTAGGCAGTGACTTCACGTCCGTTGGTCACATGATAATGCTATAGCGCAGTCGCATTGAAATCGATAGGACTGAGCTGTAGCACTGTCGTGTGACCGACGGATGTGATATCACTTCCTGACAAGAAGAAAATGCTGTTTCATAACCCTGCAAAACCCCTTTAATTGTGCATTCTTATCTTCCTGGGCATAGATTCCAAATAACTGCAGACATTATCCAGTCTACTCTGTGTGTGTCTGTAGTGCTGAACATGATGTGAACTCTGCCTAAAATTGCTAGCATATATGTGATCCTGACTGTAGCTGTCTGGCATGTTATATGATTCAGGTAGTGCCATTTGCTAGGGTTACAAAGTGAATTTTCATTGGAGCACCACACAAGTGTGGTGGTGGGGATATATAGTGTAGAGCATCTGTATCCATTGCTTTGGTTACTGGGGTTTGGAAGAGTTGAACTTGCTGGATTTTTGGCTGAGCTGATGTTGGTGATTACTAGGTTGTGAAGTCCAGTTTACTTTTTGGCTGTTTTAAAGCAAGGCCTTTCAGGCCCGTTTCACATCTGTGTTCGTGTTTCCATTCGGGGAGTCCGCTTGGGAGCCCCCTGAACGGAAAGTTATACGCATAAAAAGTGGCTTACCTGGGAAATCTGCGGACCCCATAGACTATAATGGGGTCTGTGTGGTTTCCGCACGAAACATGTGGAGAGGAAACTATTTTCAGCACTTTTCTCTCCGCTTGCTTCGTGCGGAAACCACATGGACCCCATTATAGTCTATGGGGTCCGTATGGTTTCCCAGGTAAACTGCTTTTTATGCGTATAGGTTTCCATTTGGGGTCACCCCAAACAGAAACCTGAACGCAGATGTGATCCAGGCCTCATCTGTGTGCTTTGAGTGTTTTGAGGGCAGCATGAATGTGTCAGTAACTCATATCGGTATGTTTCTGGCAGGCCTCATGCATTTGGCTGAATTACCACAAAAGGAATAAGAAAGATTATCCAAAGAGAAAATTTGTGCATATTCAAATGAACTTGCTGTGCACTTGGCAGTGGAATGGTGTGGGGGGTTTTTAACAGCTGGATGTACACCTGAGGCTGACCAGTTTTCACGGATCCCTAAATAGACTTGAGTATCTTGACTGTCAACATGTGAAGAGCCATTATCTTAAATGGGACAGTGTATTAGCTGTTTGTAAAATGGCTAGCACACGGTCAGTGAGCCCTGTTGTGTGAATAAACACTCTGCAAAGTACCCATTGAAGCCTTGATGTCAGGAGTGTGACCATTGTACGTGTAACTCTTCCAGTGACGAGGCAACCCATGTGTTGTGTGCTGCTTCTGGAGCAGCAGATCTAAAGACCTTAACACAAACATACCTTTGTGGCTGCAGACTATAGAAGGTAGTTCATCTGTTGTTCATTAGCCCTATAGGCAGTAAAGGGAAGACTTGTGTGACTACCACGCCACTCAAATTTTTCAATGGTGCGGTCCGGAGTGATCAGACACGACCTACTCTGTTCTGCTATCCATATATATACACTAGTGTGGCTGGGATTGCCTCCAAAATAGGTTATCAATTGAAGGCCAGTGGGGGGGTTCTAACACCTGGGACCCTACAGAACACTTGTGAGCTTTGCTTCACAGGCCATGTGATGTCACATTCACCACTAACATGACTTGTCCCATTCAAGTGAATTGGCTTAGCTGCTATACTAAATACAACAGTAGCACACATGTATAATGCAGCGTTTGGTATTGTGTGAAGAGACTGCAGAGATTGGCAGGGAGGCCCAATTGCCATATTCCCACTGTTCAACTGATGACCTATGCTAAGGGTAGGTCATCAATTAATAAGCCTAGAAAACACATTCAACGTAAGGTGTTTTGATGGAGGGCCTTCTTGAGACCCGATGTAGATAGTAAGGGTTTGGAATTGTAGTTGGGGCGGACTACATTGTAATAAGTCTCATTTATAGAGCTGCCCTAAACCCTGTTTCCCTCGTCAGCCAAATATCTGCAGCAGGTGTGTGATGTAGATATCCCCACACCTCCCCCATTTTCATGTCTGCAATTCTTATAAGTGTTGCGTGTCTAACAAGAACACATGTTTGTGTGCTGCACATTTGCTCAGAGCAACGTGTCTTGCTGAACAGCTGTTTAGAGTCCACTAAATACCCTCTCATGGCAGCACTGGATATGACCCTATTTCAGCTCAGGGTCGTCTTATTGTAATAGAGCGTGGTAAGTTTTGCAGGAATTGCTTAGAGGACCTGTACAGTGCTTAGACATGTGAATGTAGAAGCATACCTTAAAAACCATTGCTTTACAAATACTGACAGCACCAATAGCTTAAGAATAAGGGAGGCTAGGAGAAGGAGACTGCAGTGGTAGCTATGAAGCAATGATCGAGATGCTGCTAGTCTTGCTTGCCTATGAACTTGATGGGTCCACCTTGAAGGAGTAATCACAGAAGGCAGTGAGGGAACTGGAGATCCTGATATTACACGCGGTGTCTGTCAGGGGTGTGTGGGGGTAGGGGCAGATGAAGCCCCACAGACTGTGGGGGCATTTATCAAGCCTCTTGTGCCTACTTCCTTCTAATTCTGATTGTGCCTATTTTGAAGACATTTATTCACGCTTGTCATTCTGGTTTTAAAGTGGGTGTGGTTAATCTGTAATAACACTTCATGATGCATTTATTACGTATTGTGTTCTTTTGTTTTAAGAAGGGTTTTCGGCCCTAGATCAAAACTTTACTGGTGACCCATCCACAGGATAGGCCATCAGGGTGTGATCTGGGAGGTGTTAGTAGAAAAACGACACGTTCAGCACCACTCCTATTCAAGTAATAGGAGTGGCGTTTCAGTTCACAGTAAGGGGGCAATCACACTACTGTTGGATGTCCTGATAGGGTTAGATTTAATAAATAAATAGGATTTAATTTATCAGAACAGGCACTAACTGATAACTTTTTTTTTTTTTTTTAACTGATCCGTTAGTGTCCGTTAATGTCTGTCTGTTCTGTTTTCTGAGCGTGCACAGAAAAAGGACAGTAATAATGTTACCGTCTGTTTAATCATGCAGACTGGTGGGTTTTTTGTTTTTTTTACATTAGACCTTAACATCTGTCATAAGGCTGTTGTTTTGAACAGACACACGTCCTGTACCCTGGCTTATGTTCACCAATTTAACAGACATGTGACAGATTTGGTGAGAACGGACAACAGATCAAATTCCATCGATTTCAATGGGATTTGAACAGATTTTTTGATCTTTTAGTGTCCGTTGTTAACACTTTCTGACTGATGGCAACTGACACTAATAATGGTAGTGTGAAAGCACCCCTAACTTGCGGTTAGATCAGCAGTATGAAAATTCTATTTGGAATTGGAGCCCCCCTCAAAAGGATTAACTGTACCCCAGTACATGGGCAGTGTAACAAAACCCAAAATTTCTTAGAGCAGTAGAATCTCAATTGGCACACGGAACTAAACCTCAGGAAAAAGTGGGGGAGGGCAAATAACTTTCCACAATGTTTGACCCTGGTATGTGGGTAAGATGACAATAAGTAATGCTGGTGCCGTGTGTGTGTGTGTGTGTGTGTGTGTGTGTATAGATAGATTTTTTTTTTTTTTTTTTTTTTTTTGTAGGTGCCATGTTTCTGACCACTAGGACAGGCTGAGGATCCTGTTCACACAGCTCAGAAATTGGCTCATTTAAAGAAATTAACCTGTTTGCGGAGACTAGAGGGGAATAATGGTGATTTTGCGCCGGGCTCGGCCGCCTGCTTCCGCCCCAACCAGCAATGAATCTTGACTCGCTTTCGCTGGCCTTGTCTCAAATCAGCTACCTGGTGGACAACCTAACAAAGAAGAATTACCGTGCCAGCCAGCTGGAAATACAACATGTGAGTAATGTCTGTTATGTCCAGTATTCTATTGGAGGAGGCAAGGATGGCCCAGTCCCAGAAAACTGGCCCTACACATTAGATGTATGTATGAACAATGTCACCCTTAGCATTTACAAACGCCTTAATTAGGGGGTTGCTTTAGGTGTTAAAAAGAGAAGAAAAAAGTGCAGTGAGCCTGAACAAATTGACTGACGATTGGTCAATCATGCCAAGCCCTGATATTTTTGGCTGGCTACCCTGCAAAAAAAAAATTTCTGTGCTGAAGTCGGCCACTGACTATGGATGTCTGCAGTATTTTCATGGCTGATCTGCAAACAAAAATTGAATGTGTGTTGCCAACTTAAAGAGGACCTGTCGTCATACACTAAATGTCATACATTTACTTGTCATGGTGACCCTGAACCTATTGGTTTGTGTGTCTAGTTAGTTCCCAGCCAGGCTGCTGCTGCTGGGCACCCATACAAAGGCAGCACTCACTTGGAGCTACCCACAGCTTTTTCAGCACATCTGGTCTGCAGTCCAGTGGTTGTGGACCTCTGATCTGAGGGATGTCTGAGCTGCCAGAGAGCAATGCTGTGTAATGGGTTCACAGCTGTTGAGATGAGCTTTTTGCTCTGTTTTCTTTGTCACATGACTGCTAGTATTCTGATCAGCCATGTTTTCTGCTTTATTTAGATTGTGAATCGGCACGGCCCGGAGGCAGACAGGCACTTGTTACGCTGTCTATTCTCTCATGTGGATTTCAGTGGCGATGGTAAAAGTAGCGGTAAAGATTTTCATCAGGTATGTGGTGGTGTTGAAAACGTGAATCAGCAGGTAGTTACACCTTACAGGTGCACTATGTATAACAAACTTTGACATCTGCTTGTCCTGGTGACTATTTGTTTCTGTTTATCTTTAGACACAGTTTCTGATCCAAGAGTGCGCTTCACTGATAACCAAACCGAATTTTATCTCCACTCTTGCATACGCCATTGACAATCCTTTGCACTATCAGAAGGTAAGTGTTTGGGGTGCTGAGTCTACAGGGAAAGACTGGCTATCGTGAAGTACCTATGGTTCATCTGTCCTCTTCTTGTATTGTAGAGCCTAAAGCCGTCTCCACATCTCTTTACCCAGCTGAGTAAGGTTCTGAAGCTTAGCAAAGTCCAGGAGGTAAGTGAACCTGCTCACTGGTTGTTGTGATAGAAGTATTCTCCTTATTATGGTCCATTAACTATTAGTGTTGTCTTTCCTTCTGAGCAGTTGGGGCCATGTTTGGGGTATGTTGAGAATTGAGGACAGATCAGAGTTAAAGGGGTTTTCTAGGCAAAACATTTTTTTAAAGGTATTTTAGTGCTATTAATGGGTTAATAATTGCACCACAATACCTTTAGCAGTGTTTTGAGTGATTTCTGGCTTTCTGTGGGAGCTCCTGGCATCCCCTGAATTTATTTACATGGCTAGCTTCCTGCTTCCCTAGCCTACAACTCCCATGATCCCTCTTACACCCCTTCCCTGTTTTCCTAGCTAGCCTGTGGACTACTAGCTCTATCTACCTACCTTCATCAGCCCCAATTCCCCCCCCCCCCCCCAAATCATACTTGTCTGTCCTGGAGATCGTTTTCTTCGGTCCTGCTGGCATCTTATGTGGACTTTGCTTCTACTGATGACTGTACAATAAAGCCCTATATGCCAGGCGCCAGCAGAAGCAGAGAAAGTGACTCTTCATGTCTGAGGTTGGGGGGGGGGGGTATTGGTGATGCTTCGTTTCCGAAAATGCTGAAACTGAACGTTACAGGATCATCAGAAATTGTGCCTGGGGAGGTCATGTGACTGCCCCAGAGATATAGATAGATATACATTTTTATTTTTTATTTTTTTTTTTTATTATTATTATTTTTTTTTTAAATGAAATTAATTAGAAGTTAGCCGGGGGGGAGGGGGGTTAGTTTAGGGATTCATTTTCAATTTATGCCGGACAACCCCTTTAATGCATGTTCACTTTTTTTAGGTCATCTTTGGTTTGGCTCTTCTCAACTCCTCCAGCTCTGACCTGCAGGGTTTTGGTAAGTTTCTTTTCTTTTCAGCAGCTGTTATGCTGTTGCATTATCCACTTTTTTTTTTTTTTGTGTGTGTAATATACATATATATATATATATATATATATATATATATATATATATACCATCCCCCCACACTCGCACAAAAAAAAAAAGTGCTCCATAACTCTTCAGTGCTCACTTTGCTTCTGATGTTGATGTAAGGTTTCTACTTGCGCCATTATGCAATCTTTCCTCTGCAAACATATCACCCAGGTGTGCTTCTTTTTTGTGTTTTAGCTGCACAGTTTGTGAAGCAGAAGCTCCCCTGATCTCCTACGCTCTTACGTAGACGTGGACGTTAGTGGAAGCCAAGAAGGTGGATTCCAAGACATTGCCATAGAGGTCCTGCACCTCCTCCTCTCCAATCTCCTTTTCGGCCAGAAGGGTGCCTTCGGAGTCGGACAGGAGCAGATTGTAGCTTTCCTCAAGACCCTCCGCAGAGGTATATTATGAACAGCTTTATTGTAGTAGGTCATCTGTTGGTTCCTTTGGTCAAATGTTTTTAATTGGTCCACTCTGCCCAGATCTAGAAAAATTGAATGTTGAGAGATGCCTTAAAGTTCTTGTGACTAGGGGAAATCTATAACTTGTTTAACCCCTTAACGACCCAGGACGTAATAGTACGTCCTGAGTCGCATGACGATGTATGGAGAGCGCTCAGGAGCTGAGCGCTCTCCATACACCGCGGGTGACGGCTGTATAATACAGCCAGGACCCGCAGCTAACAGAAGCAATCGGTGCCTGCACCGATCGCGGCTGTTAACCCTTTAGATGCCGCGGTCAAACGCGACCGCGGCGTCTAAATTGCGGAGCCGACAAGGGCGCCGCCATTTTTACCTCATCGCCGCCCTCCGGAACGTCATCGGAGGTCGGCGCTTGGTTGCCATGACAGCCGGGAGCCTATTGAAGGCTCCCAGGCCTGTCATTTCAGTATAGCTATTACGCGATGCCAGAGGTATCGTCTAATAGCAGTGAAGGCATTTTGCTATTCACTGCGATACAGTAGTATCGCAGTGAATAGTATGAGCGATCAGACTCCCTAGGTTTCAAGGTCCCTAGGGAGTCTGATCATACAAGTAAAAGTATAAAAAAAAAAAAAAGTTTTTAAAAGTATGTAAAAATTAAAAAAAACACAAGTTCAAATCACCCCCCTTTCCCTAGATCAGATATAAAAGTAAATAAACAAAAGTAAACATAAACACATTAGGTATCCCCGCGCTCCAAAATGCCCGAACTATTAAAATATTAAAATATTTATCCCATACGGTGAACGGCGTAGCGGGGAAAAAAAATCAAAATGGCCAAATAGCGTTTTTTTCAACACTTTGTCTCCTATAAAAAAATGAATAAAAAGTGATCAAACCATCAGATCATTCCCCAAGTGGTATCAGTAAAAACGTCATGTTGTCCCGCATAAAAAGACGCCTTTACCCAGCTCCATACATGTAAATATGAAAAAGTTACAGGTGACACAATATGGCGACGCAAAATTTTTTTTCTATTTAGCAAAGTTTTTAATTTTTTAAAAGGTATAAAAACATTACAAATACTATATAAATTTGGTATCGCCGTGTTCGTACTGACCCACAGAATACAGGTAACATGTCATTTTTACCACACAGTGAATGGTGTAAAAATTAAACCCATATGAATTTGGCGCAAATGCAGTTTTTCTCCAATTGCACCTCATTCTGAATTTTTTCCCAGCTTCCCAGTACATTGCACAGAATATTGAATAGTGACATTACAAAGTACAATTTGTTTCGCAAACAATAAGCCATCATGTGACTCTGTGAACTGAAAAATGAAAAAGTTATGGCTCTTGGAATGTGGGGAGGGAAAAACGAAAATGCAAAAACAAAAAATGGCCGGGTCATTAAGGGGTTAAAATACAGGCAGCCAGCTTGTGTAGAGGCAGGATCCCTTTTTAGTGAACTATTGGTATATGGGCTGTTCAGCCAGTTTTTACAAGGAAAGGCTGCGCCTAATATCTGATGCTTCTCTTAATTGTATGGAACATGTTTTACTAATACTTGGGTGTGTATAATCATTGAACATATAGAAAATATGCTGCTTTATGAATGCACAAAGTCCCATATCGTACACAGTGTTATTTTGCGTTATAAGCAGACATATATATATATTATTTCTTTATTTTTTTCCTTCATGCGGTTTCCCATGGTTTTATCTTTATAATTCAGTAAAAGAAAATCCATACTGGTAGCATATGAGAACTGAGTTCTTGTATGGTTTTTGTATGTAAATTTTATTTTTATATATAACATTTTTTTTTTTTTTTGGGGTCCAGATTTTCCCCAGGAGCGCTGTCCAGTGGTGCTTGCACCACTTCTCTACCCTGAAAAACGGGACATCCTGATGGATCGGATTCTTTCTGACTCTGGGGGGATCACCAAAACCATGATGGACAGTTCCCTGGCAGACTTCATGCAGGAAGTTGGCTACAGCTTCTGTGTCAGGTTAGTATTGGAGGAGCATGGGTGGTGATTATCACAAATTGTGAGCTCTGTTTGAACAGCACTGTCAATGTGGAGCACAAGTCCAGGACTTGACTCTAGCCAAGGAGCCTGGAGTTTGTATGAGGTTTCTTTCCTCCCACTCTTTAAAACATACTAATGGGGAATTTAGAGTAAGCCCTAATTGAAACAGTTTATTATAACAATGTGTTAAGCACTACAAACTATGTTGGCACTATAAAAGTAAAAGATTACATCCACTACAGTGGAAGCTGTTTTCATGTTCTTGGTGATAAGTGGTTTGCAGAATTCAGTTTGTTCAGTGGTTGGGCATTAGAGCCTTTCATGTTAGAGTACATTACAATGATAGACCACATACCTTTTAAAGGGGTTATCCAGGATTTACGAGACTTTTGTATAACATCACACAGGAACCCAGCTGGAACTTTGTAATGTACATACATTGCCTTAATTTCCCCACTTTCTTGGTGTGAGTCTCAATTGTGTGACTGCACCAGGCATGACTTCACTGCACAGCAAGGAATTACGGGTATGGGACGTCATCAAGCAAGTGGGATGTCTCATGCCTTTCTTCTTCCTGCTTAGTCCATCTCTGGTCCCCTCCATCCACGCATGAGCAGCTCCTCTTCCACTTTAGCAAAAGTTCTCCCTCCCTCCGTGCAGGGCCAATGGAGTGGAAGGCATGGACAGTGAATGGAAGGGGTAGTGTAGTGAGCTGAGGCAGGTTGTGGCTGTGATTGCAGCTGGAAGGGGCTGGGACATGCTGATCAGACAGTTGGGTGGACTGGGTGAGGTTATCAACATGTTCATAATTCAGACTAAGTGTAAAGAAAATCTGTGTGAAACTGGCGTTACAAGGGGCTGTAGCCTCAGAGCAAGACGGGATTCAGAGATGAAGCAGCTGAAAATGCACAGACCAGATGCTGTTCATGTGAACTGGTGCTGCGTACAATGTTCTGAAAGGTAAAATTGCGTAAGTAGAAAATGGGGGTGGGGGGGTGTTTAATTGAAAACAAGGTAGTAGGACACTTTTCAGAGACTTGTTTCTGCCTGGATAACCCCTTGAAGTTGTAGATTTGAAGAACAACTTTGAAGTCTTATGCAAATGGAAGACTTCCTCCCTTTCATAAGAATTCAGTTTTTCTCCAAATCTGCAAGAGTGACAAAACTCAAAAAGTTATGTTTCACTGTATTGTGCCCTGTAATATGGTGGTGACAGTTGAATATGATTGGGGGAGGTGGTAGATTATATGCTACAGATATTTAAAGGGAGTCTATTTATTTATTTATTTTTTATATAGTGTGGAGGAATGCCGCAACATCATTGTTCAGTTTGGTGTCCGAGAAGTAACTGCTGTGCAGGTTGCTCGGGTGTTAGGCATGATGGCCCGGACGCATTCAGGACTGACAGATGGTATCTCCCTACAGGTGATTGTCTCTAGATTTCCCTGCATGAGGAGAGGCTTGTGTCTTAAAAGTGTAACTAAACTTTTAAACTACTCTTCTTTCAACATTTGGGGAGTTAATCAAGTTTATAAACTATTGCATTACTGAAACTTTCCTCCTTGTGGTATAAAATTGTACCTGGATCTGTGTCTGTGGTTTTTCTTTGCGGCACTTCTAGAAATGGAGTATGGATCTCGGTTATCAACTGAAAGGAGTACAGGCTCTAAGTCAGTGTATGGTTGGGGGCGGTATGCACTTGAATACAGCACACACACCCTCACAGTTCATATCAGATTTATTACAGGGATCATACTATAGTGTGTACCACTCCAGGATGCACCTCCAGATTCATTGTCTGGGCAGGGAGGTGTGAAAGGGAGCTACTGAGAACATGTGCTCTGGCTTCTCTCTCCCCAAGGTAGCTAATTGCGGTTTACAGTGGCTGCTCTATAGTGATCCTGGAGTCCATGCCCCCATACACTGACTCATCAGAGCCTGTACTCACGAGCCTAGGATTGGAGTAGGGATTTAATTTAGCAACTGATAGAAGAAAAGGAAGAAGGAGCAGAGAGCCAGGTTCAGGCACAATTTTATACCACAAGGAGGTAAATTTTGGCATGCAATCCTTTCATAATCTTGACTAACTCCCCAAATGGTGAAAGAAAATGAAAAGTAGTTTAAACGTTTAGTTAGGCTTTGAGTGTCGACTCTGACATGTCTGTATTTTGCAGTCGATTTCATCTCCTGGCAGTGGAATTTGGAGCGATGGTAAAGATAAAAACGACGGTACGCAGGTCCACACCTGGAATGTAGAGGTCTTCATAGATGTTGTGAAAGAACTAGTAAGTGGATTGGAGAGGCAGGATTCCCTGTGCTGTTACACTTGGGTTTTTTTCCATTAAAGCCTTCTGAAGAGTACTTGACAGGCTTTCTTTGCTTCCTGCAGAATCCAAGCTTGAACTTCAAAGATGTCATATATGAGCTTGATAATCCTATGTTCCTAATCCGAGACAGCAAAGGCCTTCAGACTGTGGTATATGGCATCCAGAGGGGCCTTGGTATGGATGTGTTCCCTGTTGATCTGATATACAGGGCTTGGAAGCATGCAGAGGGACAGGTAAGTAAATGCTTTTATGTTGGGTGCTTCTTAGTCTTATTGGATGTTTTAACATTGGCTTTTCTTTTAGCTCTCTTTTATCCAGTATTCCCTGATGAATCCAGATATTTTTTGCTTTGCGGATTTTCCCTGTCATGCTGTGGCCACTGATATCTTAAAGGCACCTCCTGAGGATGACAATCGTGAGATTGCAACATGGTAAGATTGCTGTTATTAATGCTTAGCAACTTTTTACTGTGGTGGTTTTATTGCCTGTATGACTTTAAGTTCCTCTTTCAGGAAAAGTCTGGAGCTAATAGAGTCCCTGCTTCGGCTGGCTGAGGTGGGACTGTATGAGCAAGTGAAGCAGCTTTTCAGCTATCCTATCAAACACTGTCCTGATATGCTGGTGCTTGCGCTACTCCAGATAAACCCCTCATGGAACACTCTGCGCCATGAGCTTATCTCCACACTGATGCCAATATTTCTTGGTAACCATCCCAACTCTGCCATCATTTTGCACTATGCATGGCATGGCCAGGTGAGTGTTCTGCATTTGACTTTGGTAGGTCTACACGGTATATTCTTGTCACCCTCATTTGTGGAGGGCAATTTGAAGTGTCAAGACTTGAATGTCAGCTTCAGTAATAGTCCAGTGGCTTTTTTTTTTTTTTTTTCTTCTCCCCCTCTCCTCCATCCAGGGCCAGTCTCCCTCAATCCGGCAGCTGATCATGCATGCCATGGCAGAGTGGTATATGCGTGGTGAACAGTATGATCAGGCTAGGCTTTCTCGTATACTTGATGTGGCCCAAGACTTAAAGGTGAGTGTTCTGGTTAATATTCCGGAACTTTGTCATACTAGATGCAGAATGAGGTGGCCTTCAGGCTCTGGCCAGTAAAGTGGTTGTATTGTGCGCTTTTGTGTAGGCCTTGTCGATGCTGCTGAATGCTACTCCATTTGCCTTTGTTATTGACCTTGCTGCACTCGCCTCCCGACGGGAATACCTCAAACTGGATAAATGGCTGACCGACAAAATCCGAGAACACGGGGTAATTCTTTCCTCCTTAGCTGTCTTCAATCGCTTTTCTTAGGAGATGGGGCTTAATCTTTCTCCTTGTTTTAGGAGCCTTTTGTCCAGGCCTGCATGACGTTCCTCAAACGACGCTGTCCTTCCATACTTGGTGGCATTGCTCCAGAGAAAGACCAACCGAAGAGTGCCCAACTTCCACCAGAAACTCTGGCAACTATGCTGGCATGTCTCCAAGCTTGTGCTGGGTAGGTTCATACGTATTCAGTTGTTAGTGTGTGTGTGTGAATGATGCACTTTGTGCTGTGGCTGTAAATCTGTTCTCATACAGGAGTGTGTCTCAGGAACTGTCGGAAACCATTCTTACTATGGTTGCTAACTGTAGTAATGTGGTGAACAAGGCTCGTCAGCCACCTCCAGGGGTGATGCCAAAAGGTCGTCCACCCAGCACCAGCAGTTTGGATGCAATTTCTCCGGTACAGGTAATTTGCTTTTGGTACCTGAATTCTGTAGTAACTTCTCTACTACCCTGTGGTTGGTTATTCATAAACTTCTCTACTTGTGTTGGGTTTCTTAAATTAGATTGATCCACTTGCTGCCATGGCCTCTCTCAGCATTGGTGGTTCTGCTGCTCCTCACACACAAAGCTTGCCTGCTTTTCCCCCCCAACTTGGGTTCTGCCTTCAGCACACCACAGTCACCAGCAAAGGCGTTTCCACCACTGACAACATCAAACCAATCCACAGCGTTCAGTGGCCTTGGTGGCCTCGGTTCACAGTTACCAGGTACTGCCCCACAATCCTCTTATTTACAGACTGCTGATTTGTGATGTGCCTCGAATTAGTGTTTTTTTTTCTAATGGTCTCTTGTGGGCTTGCTACAGGCAGTCTTTCTGGAATGGGTACAGGAGGTTTAGGGCTTCCTGCTGTGAATAATGATCCATTTGGACAAAGAAAACTCAGCACTTCTGGACTCAATCAGCCGACATTCCAGCAGAGTAAGTTCAAAGATTCTGATCCTTTTCAGTGTTCAGTATGCTGCTGGGTAATAAGTGGCTGCTTAACTCTCATCCTTCTGTCTCCTGCAGCTGATCTGTCTCAGGTGTGGCCAGAGGCTAACCAGCACTTTACTAAAGAGATTGATGATGAGGCAAATAGCTATTTTCAACGGATTTATAACCAGCCCCCTCACCCGACCATGTCTGTGGATGAGGTAGGTCTAGGCCAACTTCAGACATTTTCTTCTATGTTAGACTGACAAACTTTTAGACATTAAAGGGTCCTGCTTTTACAAGTCCTTTACACCCTTCCCCATATGTTCCATCCTTGCTGATCCTCATATGATCTTTTTCAGGTGCTGGAAATGCTGCAGAGGTTCAAAGATTCCAATATCAAACGGGAGCGGGAAGTCTTTAATTGCATGCTCAGAAACCTGTTTGAAGAATATCGCTTCTTCCCCCAGTACCCAGACAAGGAACTTCATATAACTGCCTGCTTATTTGGTGGCATCATTGAAAAGGGACTTGTAACTTACATGGCTCTGGGCCTGGCACTGCGCTATGTACTAGAGGCTCTCCGTAAACCTTATGGGTCCAAAATGTACTTCTTTGGAATTGCTGCACTAGATAGGTTTAAAAACAGGCAAGTCATTGATGTGTTAACTGTTATGCTGTAGTTACTATGTCATTGTGTGTTCAAACTGCTGCAGATACCCTGGTATCAGAGTCTAAACACCCTGCCCATTGGTCACCACATTATAGAACAGGAAGACAGATTTACTAATCCTAATTTCTATACTGTGTATATTTAGGTACCTGGTGCTAGATCCTAAATCTGTGGTATCTTGGCTATCTATTCTTCTGAGTTTTTGGCCTGAGTTTTTAGTTGATGTAAAGTTCTGTCTCAAACTAAGACAAAATTGTGGTGCATTGAAGCAATGTTCTATTTTCCTTTTCAGCTATGCCTACTTGTCAAGCAAGTTAGCTAAAGTAATTTTAAAAAGTGCCATGGTATGTGCATATTACTAGGAGTCTAGGTGGAACTACAGTAGTAAATCTGCCCCATTAAAGGACCTGTTGTCATCTGAAAGGTTTTGGAGGGAGAGGTGGTTCAATCAGAAGATTGCAAGTTAGTCTTCTAGGACTAAAAACAGTAAATTTGTCTTTATAAAAAGAAACCATACAATCAACCATACTAAAACATTTAAAAAAAAAATAAATAAAAACTGATATTGAGTAATGTAGTGTCTGTAATACAACTGTAATGTGTTAACTGCTCAGTGAATAGCATAAAAAGGTGGCAGACTGGTCTCAAAAAACCTTTTAAAGTGTTCTCCAAAATGGCTTCCATAAAGAACATCAGGTCTTACCACAAAAAAAAGTAAGCCCTCGCACAATTAAGTTGTCCAAAAACAATTATGGATCTGGGATAGTGACCATGAAGAAACAAACAAGGTTTTTACATTCTTAAAAAGTAGTAAAACTTAAAAATAACTTTTTTTTTTTTTTTTATTTTTTTTTTGCTCGAGTTAAAAGTTAATCAGTGAGGTAAATCTACCTCAAAATGGTGTCATTAAACTGTAATTTGTCCAGTGACAAAGCTATATGGCTTTGCATGTAACAATAGAAAAATGCAAAAAAAAAAAAAAAAAAGTTTGGTCATAAACAGGTCCTTTCACCACCTCCTCGAGTTCTAGTTCTTAGTATATGTTAATAGGTGGCACTCCACAGATTCTAGCGCAGTTGGAAGTTTTTTGTTTTTTTTTTGTTTTTTTTTTTCTTCAGCCTCTACTGATCCCAAGCAACAAGTGCAGTTAGTTTTGGTGTTTGATGTACTATTTAAAGAGGACCTTTCACGTCCTTATAGTTGTGTGGTCCTCATTGCTGGGCTTTGAGGAACGCCCAGTAAACTTCTATGCAAGAGCACTGTCAGGGAGGGCATTCCACACAGCCTAGCGAGGATGCTAGGCTGTAAGGCCTGCCCTTCTGACAGTGGGAAGATATCGGTGCTGAAAATTAATGTCCCTGATATATCCAGTACTAGGTTGTGTACTGGGAAAGCTGACTGAATTCAGCACACTGCCGGCTTTCTAGCAGTATATAATACTGCACAAGTGAGGACGTGAAAGGTCCTTTTTAAGCTCTGTAATGCCAGAAGGGCAGTGTCAGGCAGGGGGGTGCTATTCAGAGCTCAGTCACACCCCTTACCTGACACCACCCTTCTGTGACAGTACAGAGCATAAATAACATATCAGGCACCAAAACTACCAGCATTGATTTGATTGGGAACTGTGGGGGCTAGAGAAAACTCTAGGTGTAGAATTGGTGGAGCAGTAGGTATTCGATGTTAAGAGCTGGACTTGGCAGAGGTGGTGAAAGCCTTAAAGAGGACCTTTAAAACGGGCCATTCACCAGAGGGTTAATATGCTGTATTACTGGAGAATGGTGTATCTCTGCGTATCAGTACACATGTGCTCTATATTTTGTTTGAATTTTCATTTCCCTCCTCAGATTAAAAGATTACCCTCAGTATTGTCAGCACTTGGCTTCAATCAGTCACTTTATCCAGTTCCCTCATCACCTGCAGGAGGTAAGTGTATTTATTGGTTGGCAAAGGTGCGTTTACATGCAGTAGTGGTGGTGTAGTAACTGCTGTGGGGCCAAAACCACATGTGGTTTATCTCTAACTACAGCAAGCACAGTTGATAAAACTAGCAAATGCTGTGGCACAAGCGCTATATAACCGGCACCGTTGGTATGTTTTGGTTTTTACCTTTTGTTTTTCAGTACATAGAGTATGGCCAACAGTCTCGTGACCCGCCGGTTAAGATGCAGGGTTCTATCACCACCCCTGGAAGCATTGCACTTTCTCAAGCCCAGGCACAAGCTCAAGCCCAGGTCCCAGCCAAAGCTCCTCTTCCTGGTCCCGTGAGCACAAATGCAGTCACCACCTCCACAGCCACAACTTCAGCAAAAACAATCACAATAACCAGACCTACTGGGGTCAGCTTTAAAAAGGATGTTCCGGTAAGATTTCAGTGGATTGTTTAATTTAATGTCTGACACATTAGTCTGAAATAGTTAACATGCTGCTTTTATTTCAGCCATCCATCAACACTACCAACATAGACACCCTGCTTGTAGCCACCGACCAGACAGAGAGAATTGTGGAACCTCCAGAAAATGTGCAAGAGAAGATAGCTTTCATCTTTAATAACTTATCCCAGTCTAATATGGCACAGAAGGTGAGTGCTTGTATGCGACTGTTTACCATGTTCATTCATGTGTGATTGCTCTCATCTCTGAAAGCCTTGGTTATCTGTAAAGGGCTTGACCTGTTGGCATCAATATCACATCTGTCTCTTTTGCTGCCTAAAAAGGTTTGTAGAGGAAACTGCCTTATAAGAGAGATCTCAATGTAAAGTCGGGAGTCTTTCTTCTGAGATAGCGGCTGGTATGAATAAAGCTTAGACTTCCATTGGGTGGGGTTTACCATTTGTGGCATTCCTCTTTATGAACAGGTGCTTGTGTATTAGGCAGGGTATTGTTACTAAACTTTTGCCCAATTATGTGACAGGTGGAAGAGCTGAAGGAGACGGTGAAAGATGAGTTCATGCCTTGGGTGTCTCAGTATTTAGTGATGAAGAGAGTCAGCATTGAGCTGAATTTCCACAGCTTGTATTCTAACTTTCTGGATGCATTAAGAAACCTGGAGTTCAACAAAATGGTTTTGGCAGAGACTTACCGTAATATCAAGGTAAGAAATAATCTACTTGTCTCTTCTTCAGAATAAGTCCAGTCTTCACATCAGTGCTTGCCTGTGTTTCCCACCTCCCCCAGGTGCTCCTGACATCTGACAAAGCTGCTGCCAACTTCTCTGACCGCTCGCTGCTGAAGAACTTGGGCCACTGGCTGGGAATGATAACACTGGCAAAGAACAAGCCCATCCTGCATACAGTTAGTAGAAGAATACCTATATTCTCACTGTGCACCTTGTTTTCAGTCATTTCAGTTTGTTCCCTCTCCTCTCCCCAGGACCTGGATGTGAAGTCCTTGTTACTGGAAGCCTATGTGAAAGGACAACAGGAGCTTCTCTATGTTGTGCCTTTTGTTGCCAAAGTATTGGAGTCCAGTGTCAGGAGTGTGGTGAGTAAATATCTTGGGTTTGATGCTGCACTTATTGGACATATAATTTTCAAGCTCTTTACTAACTTTTGTTTACAGGTTTTTCGGCCCCCGAATCCATGGACTATGGCGATTATGAATGTATTGGCAGAGCTTCACCAAGAACATGACTTGAAGGTGAGTTTGCACCAGGATGATGTGTCTTCACTATTGTATAGGATTGTCGGGTGTTTGTACAGGTCTTGACCCTTGTCTTATGACAATTTACGAGTGACTGCTTCCACCTTTTTGAGGTGATCTGTCATGTCTTGTTTTTTTTATGGTCTCTAGATAGGTGTGTGACTTTTTTTTTTTTTTTTTTTTTTAACACCTTGGGTATGCGCTTCATTCTGTGCTGCTTTTTGGTGTTGCCAAGATTTACCCAAGATCATCATCTTCTTCTTCTTCCAGCTGAATCTCAAGTTCGAGATTGAAGTTCTATGTAAAAACCTGGCCATAGACATAAATGACTTGAAGCCTGGCAACCTTTTGAAGGATAAGGATCGTCTTAAGTCATTGGATGAGCAACTTTCTGCCCCCAAGAAAGATGTGAAACAGCCAGAGGAGCTGCCACCCATTACAAACGCCAATGAGTATGCCATCCGCACAGCAGGGAAACTCTGGGCATCTGTTGAAAAGCAGGAGTCTGATGCAGTCTTCACAGGTATTAATTGTCTGGTACTCTAGTCAGTTTCTTATCCTGCACAGATTATAACAATCTTATTTGTGTTGCAGCAACTGCCACTGCGCCACCACCCAGTGCTACATGCACGGCCACTGCGCCACCTCAGCCACAGTATAGTTATCATGACATTCATGTCTATTCTCTTGCTGGACTGGCTCCCCATATCACACTTAATCCCACGGTAAGTGCACTGTGCCTCAACCCTGGCTTTTCCCTTCATTTTAAATGGCATGACTGACTTTTTTTTTTTATTTATTTTTTTTATAGAGAGATAGATATATAGATATATCATTTCTTTTTTTTTTTATTTCTGCTTTCCCCCAGATACCTCTCTTCCAGGCACATCCACAGCTTAAGCAGTGTGTACGCCAGGCTATAGAACGTGCAGTACAGGAGCTAGTGCATCCTGTGGTTGATAGATCCATCAAAATAGCAATGACCACATGTGAACAGATTGTGCGTAAGGATTTTGCATTAGACTCTGAAGAATCTCGGATGAGGGTGGCTGCGCATCACATGATGCGCAATCTTACTGCTGGTATGGCCATGATCACTTGCCGGGAGCCTCTACTCATGAGCATCGCAACCAACCTGAAGAACAGTTTTGCCACAGCTATGCGGGTATGTTTCTGACTTGTGGTTCTGATGTGATTCGGAGTGTTTATTAATTTACTAATGACTGGAAGTGTCTTCTGCAGGCAGCATCCCCTCAGCAACGTGAGATGATGGAACAGGCGGCTGCTCAGCTTGCTCAGGATAACTGTGAACTGGCCTGCTGCTTTATTCAGAAGACTGCAGTGGAGAAGGCTGGGCCAGAAATGGACAAACGGCTTGCAACAGTAGGTTTCATTTTGGTCTCCATGATAGGTTTAATCAGTTTTTATTAAAGTATATAATATTTCAATTATGTAACATCAAAAAATAACAAAGGATGGAACAATGTAAAACAGGAAGCTGTGAAGCGCCATAACACAAGGTAAACTAGGGCTGCAGACCCGGAAAACAGCACAGTCAGGAAGGTGCAGTGCAGGCTCTCGCAATAACACAATAAACAAAAGGGGGGGGGCCTAGAAGGAGGGCTTCCTGAGATCTATCACTACCTTGGGAGCAGATGTGAGTAGGACCAGGGAACTGGAAGACACAAAGACGAGGCAGACAACAGAGGAGAAGATGAGGGACAACAGACCCGTACGTAATAGAAACGTATTCCAAGCTATCAGGAACTCAAGGAAAAAAAGCTAGCAAAATCAGTCGACTCCTGAAACTCCACCCACAGCTGCCAGAGTGCATCAAACCTGGAGGAGTCAGCGGAATCCGCCACTACCACCACCTCTTACGCCGAATGTGGAGGAACTCTTGGAGCCACTGCTGCAAAAAGGGATGACTGCCCTGGCAGCCGTGAGGAAGTGTCGCAGGAGGTCACCCTTAACTGCTTTGTATTTACCTGGTGCAAGGGAAAGGAGGGCTAGCTGGGGGGAGGGTGCGAGGGCACGGCCACTGACTTTAAGTAGAGGGCAAAAACAGACTTCCAGAATCCCCACGCACTCCTACCAGATATGAAGGAGAGCCCCTCTCCGTGCCACGGCACCAATATCGATCAGACACCCAAGGGTACATCCTATGCAGGAGATCTGGACAGCGATACCACTGGGTCAGGATTTTAAAATTTTTCTCCAGTGCATTGCACATTGTAAGGGAAGGAGACTACATGCATCGGGGTGGCAGACTGAAGCAAAGCTCTTTTCAGTGCAGTGGGATCAGAGGAGAAAACCAGCAGCAGAGAGAACTTATGGATGAAACAAAGCAGCTGGTGATGCTCCAACCAGGACCTAGTTGGGCCCGGACTGGAAGTACATAGCTGGACAGACCAATACCGAGAGGAGCAGCCTGGCAGGAACATGGGGTTGTGGAACAATGGGCTCAAGGATACAAAAAGCAGTGAACAATGTCCATTTTTAAGGCATTCACCAAAAGGGCGAGGTAGTTGCTGGTAAACAAACCAGCAGGGTCAGAGACAATCTCAATCCCTAAGTATTTAATGGAATGGGGTTGCCATGTAAAGGGGAATTGCGTAGCCAAATGGGCGACCTCTGCTGAAGGCAATGTTATGTTCAAAGCCTCACTCTTAGATAGATTGACTCTGAAATTACTAACCAGGCCAAACCTGTGAAACTCTTGAATTATCAAGGGGAATGACACCCGCGGCTGAGTAACGTAGAGAAGTAGGTCATCGGTATACAGAGCCGCCTTAACATGTCTGTTTTCCATCTGTATACTGTGTACACAGCAGCTGGCTCGCAGGGCAACCGCCAAATGTTCCATGACCAGAGCATATAACATGGGAGACAATGGGCACCCTGGTCTCGTCCCATTCCGTACCGGGAACGAGACTGAGAGGATCCCATTGGTCTGAACCCTGGCAGAGGCATCCCCGTAGAGAGAGAAAATCGTCCCCAAGAAAGTTGGGCCTATGCCCACCTGCTCAAGGATAGCCCGCAGAAAGTCCCCGTGGACATGGTCGAACGCCTTTTCGGCGTCAACAGAGGAGACACAGAAGCGATGACCAGCTTTGGGGCGCATTGATCTTGATCTCCATGTTAGTTTTGAATCTTGTGTTTAGTGTGTGAAATAGTTGGAGGGAACAAGTGTGATGTATTAGGAGTACGTGTATCCTTTCCTTGCTCATCCATGCACTTCATATGTGTGAAAGTAATGTACTACTGGTGTAGTTTTTCTGCTGGTTTTAATGCACCCTGACTTGGTTTGGAGGTGTAATACAGTATAACTGAGCCAGTACACACTCCTTCCTGGACAGAACATCATGGTAGTTAGTACTGCAGTGTTCAGAGGTTCAATAAGCAAATGCAAAATGTTGCTAGTGACTTATTCCTTGCAGGATTATTAAATTGCTGATTTGTTTTTTTCTGCACAGGAGTTTGAATTAAGGAAACATGCCCGGCAGGAAGGCCGGCGTTACTGTGATCCTGTTGTGCTGACTTATCAAGCTGAACGTATGCCAGAACAGATCCGATTGAAGGTAACTTGTCCATTATGGGTTGAGAAGCTGCAGACAGAAGTCGTCCTAACAGCCAAATCATAAAACTAGCAGGAGAGACTCTTAGATGGTTCTGCACAATTTCTTCAGCAAACTCTTGATCTTACTATTTCCATGCAGGTTGGAGGTGTGGACCCTAAACAGCTGGCTGTTTATGAGGAGTTTGCACGTAATGTTCCTGGATTCCTACCTACCAATGATCTGACCCAGCCCACAGGATTCTTGGCACAGCCCATGAAGGTAATGGCAGCACTGACCTGGTGTTCTACACCTGTGGACATAGATTGCATTTTGTTTAGTGTTAAATGTTTTCTTTACAGCAACAAGCCTGGGCTACTGATGATGTTGCTCAAATTTATGATAAGTGTATAACTGAACTGGAACAACATCTACATGCAATTCCTCCTGCTCTGGCTATGAACCCCCAGGCTCAGGCTCTACGCAGTTTACTGGAAGCCGTGGCCCTTGCTCGAAACTCTAGAGATGCCATTGCAGCTTTAGGGCTGCTGCAGAAGGTAAGATCTTCTACTGGAGCCTTCTAACCTCAGTAATGCCCCCGCCTCCACTGAGTAGTAAATCACGTCCTTATTTTTTCTGCGCAGGCTGTAGAGGGACTTTTAGATGCCACAAGTGGAGCAGATGCTGACCTCCTCCTCCGATATCGGGAGTGTCATCTCCTTGTGCTAAAGGCTCTTCAGGATGGTCGGGCTTATGGTTCACCATGGTGCAATAAGCAAATCACTAGGTAAGCATAATATGTCTAAGTGGATGTGTCATAGGGAACATTTGTTACAAAAATCTTAAGCCTATCTGTGTGACAGGTGTCTAATTGAGTGCCGGGATGAATACAAATATAATGTGGAGGCTGTGGAGCTTCTGATCCGAAATCATCTTGTGAACATGCAGCAGTATGATGTCCATTTGGCACAGGTAGCTAGCTGCTGGAGAGCTTTTCTGTTGTGGTTTACTGACTTGTTCATGTTGTCCTGATTTAAATTCATTGTCTTTGTCCAGTCTATGGAGAATGGCCTAAATTACATGGCTGTAGCCTTTGCCATGCAACTGGTGAAGATCTTGTTGGTGGATGAGCGCAGTGTCAGCCATGTCACTGAAGCTGAGTTTTTCCACACAATAGAAACACTAATGCGTATCAATGCCCACTCAAGAGGCAATGCTCCTGAAGGGTGAGTGCAGGCTGAGAGGCCTGGGATAAATAAATAAATATATAATGATATAATTTTTTTTTTTTTTTTTGCACCACTTTTAAACCTGTGTTCTGTCTAGGATGGAGGTTACGCTGTGGTGGTACAGTAAATGCCCCCCCCCCCCTTAGTAAACATCTGTGCTTCTCATGAGCAGTATGTGCTATGAGGGACTGTACAGTATCTGGTATACGCACGATTGTACATGTTCTTTAGATTATTGTCCAGGTAGTTACTTATTTACCTCTATTTATCTCAGGCTTCCCCAGCTCATGGATGTTTTGCGGTCTAATTTTGAAGCCATGATTGAGCGGGCCCAGGGTGGACCCAACTTCATGATGCATTCTGGCATTTCCCAAGCTTCAGAGTATGATGATCCACCAGGCCTGCGAGAGAAAGCAGAATATCTGCTCAGAGAGTGGGTGAACCTGTACCATTCTGCAGCTGCTGGACGGGACAGCACAAAGGCCTTCTCTGCATTTGTTGGACAGGTGAGTGTGCACATTGATGTAACCACTTGGTCTAGGCAGAGATTGGAATGAACTGGCTCAATGACAGTTTTCTCCTGTCAGATGCATCAGCAAGGGATCCTCAAGACTGATGACCTGATCACTCGATTCTTCCGGCTGTGCACAGAGATGTGTGTTGAGATCAGTTACAGAGCACAGGCTGAACAGCAGCACAACCCTGCAGCCAACCCCACAATGATCCGTGCAAAATGCTATCATAACCTGGACGCCTTTGTAAGACTGATCGCTCTTCTGGTCAAGCATTCTGGAGAGGCCACCAATACAGTGACTAAGATCAATCTTCTTAATAAAGTGAGTGTGTGTGTGTCTGCTGTATGGGGTTTGGGATCTGCTGACCCTGTTCTGACCCCTCTTGTGTTGCCTGCAGGTCCTGGGGATTGTGGTAGGGGTTCTGCTCCAGGACCATGAGGTGAGGCAGAGTGAATTCCAGCAACTGCCATATCATCGAATCTTCATTATGTTGTTGCTTGAGTTGAATGCTCCGGAGCATGTGCTTGAGACCATCAACTTTCAGACTCTCACAGCTTTTTGGTAAGTCTCTGCCTGCCTAGATGCCGCTTATTATGTAAAGCCCTGTCCTAATCTCTTCCTGCTATTTTTAGCAATACCTTTCACATCCTTCGGCCGACTAAAGCTGCAGGATTCGTCTATGCCTGGCTGGAGTTGATCTCCCATCGAATCTTCATTGCACGAATGTTGGCGCACACACCACAGCAAAAGGTTAGTTTGATCTTCTAGAGTTTGAGTCCTCAGTGTCTCCCTGTGCCATACATAGTTGGCCTAATATTTTTATCTGTAGGGGTGGCCTATGTATGCCCAACTGCTGATTGACCTCTTCAAGTATCTTGCTCCGTTCCTAAGAAATGTTGAACTCTCCAAACCTATGCAAATTCTCTACAAGGTTAGTGGTCATAAAGAATGTGGTATGGGGATTGCAGATGTCTGTGTATAAAGGATAGTCTCACGTGTGGATTCTTGCTGATTTTAGGGCACACTGCGGGTGCTGCTTGTGCTGTTGCATGATTTCCCCGAGTTCCTCTGTGACTATCACTATGGCTTCTGTGATGTTATCCCACCCAACTGCATCCAGCTGAGGAACCTGATTCTGAGTGCCTTTCCACGCAACATGAGGCTTCCAGACCCCTTTACTCCTAATCTCAAGGTACCTGTGCTGATGTTTTACTAGTCTGGTCATGCTGAGCTTGAGGTCATGTATAAATGAATATCCTGACTGGTGCTACAGAACAGGTGCTGTCATAAGTGCTGCACCTATGGGAAGCCTAAAGTGTAGCAGACAGTTGTATCTCCCTCTTAACAGCAGCTTTCCACCTACAGGTTGACATGCTGAGCGAGATTAACATTGCTCCCAGAATTCTCACAAACTTCACTGGAGTGATGCCCCCACAGTTCAAGAAGGACTTGGACTCTTATCTGAAGACGCGCTCTCCTGTCACCTTCCTGTCTGAGCTCCGCAGCAACCTACAGGTAAGCTTCTTTAGAAAGCTTGTTTAGATTCAGGGATGATGGTGAACTCTGTTAAATCAGATCTTTCCATTGCAGGTCTCTAATGAGCCTGGAAACCGCTACAGCATCCAGCTGATCAATGCACTGGTCCTTTATGTCGGCACTCAGGCGATCGCTCACATTCACAATAAGGGCAGCACGCCCTCTATGAGCACCATCACACACTCTGCCCACATGGACATCTTCCAAAACCTGGCTGTGGACCTGGATACTGAAGGTGGGATCCTTGGTGCTGTGCTCACTGTAGCTGTGTTTTTCCTGCTTCTAAGGCTGTGTTCACACGGCGGAAAATTTTCCACCCCCAGAGTCTTCGCTGTGGTCTGCCGCGAGGGGATTCCGATGCACTGCATCAACATTCCGTTGCGGCTAACTGCTCCTGAGTAAGCCCGGATGAATGGGCCAAATCAGGAGCGCATCTCGAGCCGCGGGCGGACCCGCTGCAAAATAGGTCATGTTGCTTTTTTTTTTCCCCCCGTTAGTGGTAAAAAACCGTTAGAGGAAAAAAAAGCTACTGACTCCCATTGAAATGAATGGGAGGAGTTTTTTCAGGCGGATTCCGTGTCAAAATCCGCTGCCAAACTCCGTGTGAACACAGCCTAACGCTTAGAGCTGTGGGTTTTTTTTTTTTTTGGTTCACTTATTTTTGTCTCTGCAGGTCGCTACCTCTTTCTTAATGCCATTGCCAACCAGCTGCGTTACCCCAATAGTCACACGCACTATTTCAGCTGCACTATGCTGTACCTCTTTGCTGAGGCCAACACCGAGGCAATACAGGAGCAGATCACCCGGTGAGCATCTGCCTGTGGGAGGAACATAATCACACACACCCAAGACTTAGGAGTAGCTGCTAACCTACAATTGTATCTTTTAGGGTCCTGCTGGAGCGACTCATTGTGAACAGACCTCATCCCTGGGGACTACTAATCACTTTTATTGAGCTTATTAAAAACCCTGCCTTCAAGTTCTGGAACCATGACTTTGTGCACTGTGCCCCAGAGATTGAGAAGTAAGTGCCCCTTGTAGTCTTGGATCTTGTGGTGATCATGGATGGCTCTCTGTGGCTATGTCTCTCATGCTCTGCATTCCTGTCCACAACTTGAGCGGTGGTAGTACCCCTGGCTGGAGGCCTCTGTTAATCTTTTGTGGAGTTGTTTTATTTTTATCCACTGCCACCCTCCTCCAATGTGTATTTATAGCCTGGACTTAATATAAATAGACCCATGACTGCTCTCCTCTTCTCAACAGGCTATTCCAATCGGTGGCGCAGTGTTGTATGGGGCAGAAGCAAGCTCAGCAGGTGATGGAGGGTACAGGTGCCAGCTAGGTGACCACATCACCCTCCATGGACTGAACAGATGACCACACAAGTCTGCAATGTGAAGAATCCTTGTTTTATTTTCCGCCCGACAGTTGAGCTGAGAGTCTGACTTCTCCTCCCAGTCACACAAGTCCAGCGCTGACATCTGGGGGAGTTTTACTACGTTCCCCCCCCCCCCACCCACCCACTTTTTTTTTTTTTTTTTTGGCCAAACAAAGGATGTTGTGAATAGAATTTTTTTTTTTTTTTTTTTTTTTTTCCCTTGATTTCATGTTGTAAATACTGATCTGAGAACACAAAGCCTTTGAGTCTGGATTTGTCTGTCTGCTGGGGGTCGGATGGTAACTCTTCCATTCTGGTGCATTGTTTGACAGAAGATAGACTGACCATGGCAGAGGGACAGGAGCACTTGTGGAGCTGGTGGTGGGGCAGGGCTCGCTGTGATACGGCGCTGGACACCAGACACTGACGCTTGTAAAGAGAGAAGCGACACTATTTTCTGAGACATGGGGTTTGGTTTGTATTTTGGGGTGAGCCGCTCACCCTATCCTAATAGCCAGGCTGCAGTTTGTACAGAGCCCCTTGTTCCTGGACCAATACAGGCCATTTTGTAGAATTTTGAATGTTTTGTAAATGTATTGGTCCTGTGTTGTATTTTGTAGCTTTCAGTTCTCACTTGTATGTATGGATTCTGTAGTTACACATTAAAGTCATGACCTGCAGCTCTGATGTTTTGTCTCTCACCGGCATTTCCCAAAATCTCCTTTCCTCTGGGTCTGCAGCTCATGCTTCACCCGCCTCCATTTCATACATTCCCCCTTAGGGTTTGTAATAGATTTAATTTCCTCTTTTGAGATGTTTTTGTTTAGCTAAAAACTTTTTTTTTTTTTTTGTGTAAGATATGGATACTCTTCACTGAAATGTCACACCCTCTCACTAGTTCTCTGGTCCATAAACTCCACTATGTGGGTGAGGTTCATAACTGTTATTCCTGAGGCTCCTGACTTTAAAAGGGTTTTCTCATGAAAATAACATTTAAATTTGTAGTTAATTAAAAGCTGTGTGTATTAATGTCCTTAATAAGGAAAACATGGCTGAATTTCTGACGAGCACCAGACCATAGAAAGTTCTGGCATTTAAAGGTCATATCCATTGGCTACCTATCAAGGGGGAAAAATTTAAAAAAAAAAAAAAAAGCAACAGTCCTCCATGCAGTTTTTTTTTTTTTTTTTTTTTTTTTTTTCTGATTTTTTGGGAGACGTTGATGTGAATCTAGTCTTGTCTAGAAATTTAAATCTGGTTACATTCATAGGAAGCCCTCTTTCTAAGAATAGTGTAATTCTTCAACTAGCACCTACAAAGAGAAGCGATGCCGCTTTCTAAGGGGTCTTATGCTCTGTTGATACTGAAATGCGTTAGGTTAAGTTATGCTACCATTGGTTCTATTGTATTCTAGACTCTGGATCTATGCTCTGGTTTACACACAGCGTGCCATCTTTGTCTACTCTGAGCACTAGCCAAGTATTAGAAAATCTGGAAGACTAGTTTCGTATCTGTATCGGACACCCAGGTGCAGATGTGAGCATAGATCGAATTTGTGGGTTTTTAATTTGGGCTAACGCTAGGTTCACACTAGCATTTGGCTTTACGTGCTTTGGGTTTTGCATGGGGACCCGAAAGACAGAAACCCTGTCTGTTTAAAAAAAAAAAAAAAAAAAGCCTACCATTCATTTCAATGGGAGTCAGTAGCAGTTTTTATTTTATTATGCTTACTTATATAGTGCTGTCATATTCTGCAGCACTGTACTAGTTTGTTTGGGTTTTTTTTAAAGCTGGGGGGTTGGAGAGAGCACCATAACTATCTTAAGGCGGGAAAAACGCAATGCGGTTTTTGATGTGCTTTAGGACACTGTCTTTGCGAAAACCGCAAGTGTTTTCTTAAACATGTTTCCCCAATGCTTCAGTTAAAGGAATTCTATCAATGTTGGAATAGCTTTTATAAAGGCTATTCTACTCCTACCTTTTACTTTTCTTATCCTTGCCGCTGTTTGTCCAAAAAAGTTTTATTCTCATATGTAAATGATGCACAGGAGCCATTCCCCATGTGCTCCGAACACACCATCGTCATCATGCCTACTGCATCTTCTCTTCATCTTGCAATCTGCTTCTTGCTCTGTCCGACATGCCTCTGGAGTACACTGGTGTAAGAAACTAAACAAAAATGACCGACAAAGCAGATGCAAGATGCAGGGGGCGTGAGAAAGCAGCACTGGAGGCAGGTTGCGGCGATGTCAATGGTGTGCTCGGAGCACGGGGGACACCCCCTGTGCATTATTTACATATGAGAATAAAACGTTTTTTTGGACAAACAGCGGCAAGGATAAGAAAAGTTAAGGTAGGAGTAGAATAGTCTTTATAAAGGCTATTCCAACACTGCTTCAATTAAAATCATGTTTTCCCTATGATAGAATCCCTTTAAAGGAAAGTTTGCCAGGTCTATACAGTCATATCATATGTTAAAGCGTCAAAAAACAGTTTCCTAATTCCGGAAGCAGCAGATTTTTTTTTTTTTTTGTCTGCAAAAACGCCTTGGGAACATACCCTTATAGTGCCTGGTGGCCTCTACAGCTTTATGGGATCTTTCAGGTGTTAACTCGCTTACTTAAACACTTGTCTGAAAAGTTAATGTCATTTGTTAATCCAGTGATTTTCGTCAGATTCTGCGACTGCCTCCAAACGGATGTGAGCCCAACATGTTAGTAAAGAAGCAGTTAAAACGGCTGTGTGTGGGAGGGAGTCACGATTAATGGCTTCCATGGGACGGAGTGTGACCACCTCTCCCTTTCAGGCTCCGTAACTAGAATTGCCCGGTGAATGCCGCAGCGTTGCGGATGAAACGTCCCCAGTTCTCGGGTTCACCGCCAGGAGGCGGCACCTCCACAAAGGGTTCTGGGCGACGGCGTAGCGAACAGGAGCAGTGGAAAGGCGGAGTTGTGGGCGGGGCTCTGGAGCAGGGTGTGGGGAGTGGTCAGAGCGGGGCTCTGCTCCGGGGTCCCCGGTGGCGGCGTCTGCGCTGTGAGCCGGAGGTGCTGCTCGGAGCGCTCCCATGGAGCGGGCCGGCTGTCAGTGGGGAGTGAGGCCCTGCTAGCTGGAACGTCGCGTCATCTGCCAGATACTACTGCAAAACAAAGAGGAGCAGCATAGTCAGGACATGGCGGACGGCGGGGGACCGCGCAGGGGGAGAAGTTGCCGGGCCCGGGGGCTGCTGCTGCTGGGATGGAGCCTCATCCTTCTCTCCTGTCAGGAATGCACAGCTGTCGGCGAGGACGATTCTCGGGCTGAGGTATCTAATACTGAGCGGGCCTAGGAAGGCTGCGACTGGACCTACAGGAACCGACCACTACCTGTGTGACCCATCCCTGACCTCCTTTCTGCATGCAGAGCCCCCAACCCTGCCCAGCCTCTCCCCATGCTCGCAGGGCCCCGCCATACTCCTCAACCATCCCTGCAGCTAGTCTAGGTTTATTATTGATTGGGGCTGTGGTTAATGTTCAGTAGGCCCCCATGTGACACCTCTTGTAAAAGAAAATATTCTATGCAGTGTGCTGTTTTTCTTTCTGGACACAACTGTGTGGAATAGGAGGCTGCGCTTTCCTGTACAGAGGGACAATAAACATATACCATGAAGTAAGGGCTTTCTTAACAATGGCAGTGAGTTGGCAAAAATGCGTATACAGTAGCATATGTGGATATTATACCTTCAGCAATGGATCCTTAGTCCTCATCTGTCACCTGGGATCCATCATCAGCAACTGTATATACCATCTTATACAATGTTACGCCTCACCTGTCATAAGCAGTTGTATATGGTAGTCTGATAACAATGTAACTCCTAATCTGTCAGGATCCATCATCAGCGTATCTTTAGGTTGTCTGTTGATGATCCTTATCGGTTTATCATCTGCTACAGAGTTAGCAGTGTCAATATTAATTTCTTTTTTCGGTAACAGACAAGTAGAAGGGGAAATGTTATCAGATCCCCTGCACAGTATGGTCACATGACTGAAAAGGACCTACATTATATGACTTAGGTGCACCTGGGTGATGTGAGCACACCTGTGCCTTCTGCTCTTTAGGTTATATCATTTTCATATAACACTAAATCTCCAGTCACATCCCGATCTGTGCTATGTACCATAAAGCTGAGCTCCTGTGATGCCATGCCTGCTGTGTTACACTGAGAGATGTGAAGCTGGTGTAAGGATGGAGCAGTTGTATACAGACAATTAATAAGAAGGAGGTGCCAGGGTAAAGTCAGTCTCCTGTAGTATGGGATGATGTAGGTAAAGTAGGTTTACTCTGTGAGGTGCTGTGATGGTCACACACTATGAGGAAGGCGGTGAGTAGGAATGGAACAGTGGTAGTTTTCACAATGTTGAGCTAATGGTCTGATTTGCGGAGGTTGCTGCTAGCTTAGTGTACAATTTTAGATGTGTGCTCTTCCTTCCTCTAGGCCTGGCTGCGGGTCTATGGCTACCTCCCCCCAGCCAGTCGTCGTATGTCCACCCTGCGTTCTGCTCAGATCTTGTCCTCCGCCATCTCTGAAATGCAGCAATTCTATGGGATCCCAGTGACGGGAGAACTGGATCAGACCACTAAAGAGTAAGGGCCACAAAACTGCAGGGGCAGCACGGGGGTATGACTGGAAAGGGTGGAGTAATGAATGTGATTTATTGCATGGACACTAGGAGCTGCCATCTCCATGTTTTATCCATCTCTACTGGAGGTGCTCCATTCACTATATGTTGTGGTACCCCTTTTCCATATGGATATAATTACTGTGGCAGACAACCCTTTACACTGCTGCTACATTGTTTACAGGTGGATGCAGAAACCACGTTGTGGTGTCCCTGATCAGTTCGGAAGTGCAGCGAAGTCCAACATGCGGCTGAAACGTTATGCCCACACAGGACGCAAGTGGAACCAGCTTCAGCTGACATATAGGTGAGTGCCCGGCCCAGGCATTTATCATGGTGCATGAGACTGCCGTACAGTGACTCTGCTAGTGTCTATGACATGTGACACCTTATACAACTTTTTGCTGTGGAACTGGTTACATCCTCCACAGTAACTGCTGTTCTGTTTGTGGATGTGATATACTTTGATCACATTCAAAGCTGCAGTCAAAGTCATGATGTAATGGCAGAAAAGTTGTTACAGCTTTGGCTGTGTCTGGAGTATAATACATGATATAATGTCAAAATAGTGACTGGAGTATAGGACATGATGTGACTGCAGCACCTGTGACTGGATTTATGGTTTGTGCTGTTATTAAATGGTAATGTGATCCTTTAATCATGTGACTTCAGACATTGCTAGATAACAGCAAAAACATGTCCAGAGCCAGGAGAAAGAAGCAATTGTGTGCATAGAGAGGGCAGGGCGTGTTTGTGTATAAAGAAGCAGGTAGGCACGTCTACATGTGTATGCTACAAGTGTAAACTTATGCCAACAATATAGCAAAAAAAAGAAAAAAATAATGAATGCTGCTGATAGGAATTATAATAAAGAGAGAAAAAATCCCAGAGTAGAGTTCTAGTAGAGTGGTGCAAAGGAGGACAACTCCATGTCAGCCGTGGGCCATAAGTCTTCTTAATATAAGGTTTATTTCATCTTGTTATAAAGAATCATGGAAACGAGAGATATGGTGGAAATTATGAAGTGGGACCAAGAATCAGTTAACAATAGGGGAAATGTATTAAGACTGACATTTCCTACACCAGTTTTAAGCCATTCCCCTGCTGGTGTGAAATACACTTGAATTATTAAAGGGAGTCGATCATTAGAAAAACACATTTTTAACTAATGGCATGTTGGAATAGCCTTTAAAAAGGCCATTATACTCCTACCTTCCATTCTAAGCTTCTCCCCACAGTTTCTGATAAAATCGGTTTCTTCTGTTATGCAAAGTAGGATCACGGAGCATCGGGGGCGTTATCCTTGCGCTCCGAGCACCCTCTGCGTCATAACTCTCCACCGCCCCTTAGCTGCTTATGTTCACTCCCCTCCTCCTCTTCGCCAGAAATCCTGCCTTTCTCAGGCATCGGACTGCGCATGGTCGGGCGGCCATTTTCCAGTGGTCTGCTACACGATCGTACTGTGTAGCAGACCACCGGAAAATGGCCACCCGGACATGCTTATGTTCTGCGCCGCAGCACGCTGGTGTAGCAGACCACCGGAAAATGGCTGCCCGGACATGCGCAGTCCGATGCCTGCGAAAGTCAGAAATTCCGGCAAAGAGGAGGAGGGGAGTGAAAATAAGCAGCTAAGGGACGGTGGAGCGTTATGACGCGGAGGGTGCTCGGGGCACAGGGGGAACACCCCCGCTGCTCCGTGATCCTAATTTGCATAACAGAAGAAAGCAATTTTATCAGAAACGGCGGGGAGAAGCTTAGAATGGAAGGCAGGAGTAGAATGGCCTTTTTAAAGGCTATTCCAACATGCCATTAGTTAAAAATGTGTTTTTCTAATGATAGACTCCCTTTAAGAAGCTCAGGCCTCATAACTCTGGTGCACCGTGGTAGGTCCAGTGTAGATTTCAGATATAACTCTCACCAGTTTTCTCGTGTTAACCACTTGTTTGCCTTCCACATGTTCTGAGGCCCGCTGGTGATACCAGTATGGTACTGAAACCAGGATGTTTCACAGATCCTTGGTCCCACTGGATAATTCCTGTTAGCAGCACTAGTATTATGTTCTTCTGTTGCCAAAGCGAAGGTGCAAGTTTATTTTCTGGTTATATACTGTACAGCAGCTACCCCAATTTATTTACCTACTCTAGGTGAGCAATATTCAAAGGCAAATGGTGCAAACCTCCAGCACTTGTAAACAAGCTGTCCTCCACTTTATTGATGCAGTAAAAACTCAATGTCACGGAGTGTTTAGCATATCCATTTATTTACATAGAGTAATAAATTCCAGCCTTACTATGCTATGAGTCATAGTGTTTGTTAATTTATGTTTTAGGTTTATACATGTGGGAGTAGAGCAAGAGTATGGTGTATATATACAGTACATGTTTGAAGAGTTGAGAGAGCGTGTATACATGTGTGTGTACAGTGCAGAGAGGGTTTGTATAGATAAGTGTATACAGTGAGAACAAGGGTGGATGCATACGTATGTGTGCATAGAGTGGAGGGAGAGCATATGTATGTATGTGTGTAAAGTGGGAGCAATGTTTGTGAATGTATATGTACAATGGTGGGGAGTGTGTATACAAATGTGTTTTCCCTCTAAATCCACATGATGACCACATTTCTGCCTGCAGTATACAGAATCACTCATCACGGCTGGGTGTTTATAACTCAGTGGATGCCATACGGAAAGCCTTTACTGTGTGGTCAAGTGCAACACCGCTCACCTTCTCAGAAATCCCATATGAGAGTATACGCCAACGCCAGGCCACTGCTGACATCCTCATCCTCTTCGCCTCTGGATTCCACGGTGACAGCTCGCCGTTTGATGGTCCTGGTGGCTTCCTGGCACATGCTTATTTTCCTGGTCCAGGCATGGGTGGAGATGCACATTTTGACTTAGAAGAACCTTGGACAGTGGACAACAGCGACCTGTCAGGTGAGGATCTGGCCAGTAGAGGCATCAGGGACTAATCACTTAGGAGCCTAGGGGTTGTGTGAGCTTACAGGTGTGTGGGAGTTGTAGTGGTAGTACCCTTCTGACCCTGACAACTGATTCTCCTCTGTGCCCTTTCAGCTGTGGGAGTCAGAGGGGTATTAGCTGTTGGAGTCAAAGGGTTAAAAGCTGCTGTCCTGCTTTTTAGGCAATCACCTTTTCCTGGTTGCGGTCCATGAGCTCGGACATTCTCTGGGACTGGAGCATTCTAATAACCCCTCTGCCATCATGGCACCATTCTATCAGTGGATGGACACAGAAAACTTCCAACTGCCCGAGGATGACAGGCGAGGAATCCAGCAGCTGTATGGTGAGAACCCCTGATTACCTTCCCCTCATCTCTGTTATTGCCATATATCACATTACCTACCTACCCCTTACCTTTCCATTGTGGCTTCTATATCACATTACTTTCCCTTTCTCAGCCCAATGCCCTCTCTCATGATCAGAGGCTCCTTTGCCTCCTGTTGCTCCTGATCCACCCTATTCACATTCTCCAAGGCTGTTGACCTGTGGTATCTCTTGTTCTTTTTTGCAGGAAGTCAGAGCAATCAGGCACTGAGCACCCCATCTCCTATTCCCACTCCAGACCGCCCTGACAGAAGACCCCCAAAGCCACCATCAGGCGGCAAACCAGAGCGTCCTGGAAATGCCCCTCCTAGAAGCCCATCCAATCCTGATCAGTATGGTCCTAATATCTGTGAAGGCAACTTTGATGCAGTGACTGTCCTGCGAGGAGAAATGTTTGTCTTCAAGGTAAGTAGGATACAGTCTTGGGATCTAGTGCCGACATCCTCCTCTTCCACTCACTATGCTGACATCACTGACATCTCCCCTCCCCACATTCAGTGCTGTACAAAAGTTTTAGAAGCTTTAATAGTTCTTTTTTGTCAATTAAAATTAAATGAATGAACAACATAGTAATCTAAATCATATTAATATTTGGTGTGACCGCCCTTTGCCTTCCACCAATTTGTCTAGGTACACTTTCACACAGGGAGGTTGTTCCAAACATCTTGGAAAACAAACCACAGATCTTCTGTAGATGAAGGCTTGCTCAAATCCTTCTGTCTCTTCATGTAATCCCAGTCAGACTAGATCAATGGTTCTCAACCTATTCAAGCGAAGTACCCACTAGTAAGAAAACATCCAAACTGAGGACCCCTAAAGTAGCGGTCTCTTATAAATGTTAATGAAATAAGGCTTTGTTTGGAGCCTTTGTTAACAATTATGTAATGGCTTCCTCAGTGCCCCTACATGTAGTGTGATGGTTCTTTTAGTGCTCCCCACATGTAGTATAACAGTCCTCCACACTGTAGAGTGTCCACATCAGTGACCTCAAACTCATTGTAATGACCTCGTCAGTGCCCCCACATGTAGTATAATGGTACATCGCGGTTAGTGATATTTAAGGAAGAAGTGGTAAGATGCATTCATTACTTACCATTGGAGTGGATTAAGGGTACCATAGTCTCATGTTAAGAAAGCACCCCCCCCCCCCTTCCAATTCATGCCAAAGATCTGGGTTTGTCACCCACAAACTGCTATCACATTCTGGGGTCTCTTCAGACCCTTAGAGTATAATTATTGGAGGCCCAGAGAAGGTGAATAAACGTAACAAACAGTATTACTCACATTCCCTGGACTCCGGTGCTGCTCCCTGTGCTCTTCAAGCCTACAGAGATGACGTCAGATGTCTTAGAATCATTACACCTTGTGACCTGTGATTGTGCCTCAGCGGTCCCTCATCATCTCTGGAGACCAGAAAAGCACAGGGAGCAGTGCTGGAGCCCAGGAGAGGTGAGTAACATTGTTTGGTAAGGTGGCTAACCCCACAAACTACCATTAGGGGTGGGGGCTCTCATAGCTGGACATACCTCCAGGGGTACGCGTACCACTCCTTGAGAACCACTGGACTGGATGATGTTGAGATTAGGGCTCTGTGAGGGACATATCATTTCCATGACACCTCCTCTAAAGGGTGGTTACACCAAATATTGATTTTAGGTTTCTCTTTTGTTTATTCACTTTCTTTTTGTAATTGAAAAAAATAAAATTTTAACACTTTAACAGTTTTGAAAGCATTCTTACTTTGTAGCATTTTTTCCACACCTACCTGCACAGTATTATAACTTTGGCATGACCAGCTCCTGTTCTCCTGTATTCACTACTAAGGGATCAGACCAGAGTGGATCCAAAATTGTCTGTGTGTTCCATATTACACTATGGCCCCTTTCCCATGATGAGCACTGAGAGGGTAGTCTGCTGACAGAACTGTATTCCTACACAGGGTGCCTGGTTCTGGAGAGTGCGCAATAACAGAGTCTTGAATAACTACCCTATGCCAATTGGCCATTTCTGGAGAGGACTTCCAGCCAACATAAGCGCTGTATATGAGAGACATGATAGCAAGTTTGTCTTCTTTAAAGGTGGGTGAGTCACACTGGTGGTGAAGACAGCAATGTGGGAGGAGCAGCATGTGAATATATGTGTCTCACTCATTATTGATTGGCAGGGGATAAATACTGGGTGTTTCATGAGGCCAATCTAGAGCCGGGGTATCCACAGCCACTGAGCAACTTGGGGTATGGCATTCCCTATGACAGGATCGATACAGCTTTATGGTGGGAGCCGTCAGAACACACTTACTACTTCCGGGGAGACAGGTAAGCCTGGTGGATTTCACTGTTTCTCTATCACCCTCATGTGATCTGGTGAGCTTTAGAACAGAATGGAAACTTTCTCTGGGAAAATACCAAACTGGGTTACAGTTGGTAATATGGGGCGCCCTCACTTTTCTAGCAGCCACTCTTGAGTATGTTCACATTTAGAGTGATACTGGGGATGAAGACATTGAAAAACAGGAAATAGACAAATATAGAATAAAAGAAGCTCCCCTGGGGTCATACAGGAACCAGCAGGAAAAACTGTCTGTATGTGGCCCCCCCTTCTTCTTAAGAGTTTTGCTATTTCTGCCATATCTATCACTGATAGATTCAGAAAATCCAGAGTATTGTGTGCAGCAACCTGTAGGGCTAGCATTTTTCCCTCTCATCCCCACAAACATGCTTTCCTGCTGACACATAGTCATGACTTTATCATTTTCCTCATTTAGCCCACTCATGACCTTCACCCCATCCTCCTTTTCTGAATATAATCTCAAAGCTTTTATTTGTTTTGTTTTTTTTAGTTATTGGCGTTTCAATGAGAAGACTCGCTCTGTGGATACAGGTTATCCCAAATCCATAAAGGTTTGGGGTGGTATTCCAGACACCCCTAAAGGTGCCTTTATGAATTCAAATGCATGTGAGTATATCATGATGGAAGTCCTGCAGGCCCTTGCCAGCCTATAATGGATAATAACAGGGGTTATGGAGGAGTCTACTCTCATGCAGTCAGCCGTCTCCTCCATTAACCAGGAGAAAAATTGTTTATTCCCCTGTTCCGCAGTCAGCCTCTGCCCATCTGCAGTAGCTAACAGGGAGTATTAGATTATAGTCACCAGTCCTACAGTCCAGTCAGCCTTGCTGAATCAGATGATTTGATGGCTTTAAGATGGCCACAGGGTTACAGGCAGTGTGATCTGCAGGCAGCATGTTGTAGAACAGAATGAGCTGAGCATATTGATATATAGAGAGTTTAACCACAAACTATATAATTTGTATTTTATTAATTTTAAGGGAATTTTATATTGGTGGTATATCCTGAGGATAGTCCATCAATATCTGTTTTTTTTTTGTTCTGTTTTTTAAATGTCACATCTGTTCAAACAAAATAATACACTCAATAACCACATTGCAAAACTGCTGCATATAGTGAAACACGTTTGTGGTTTTGCCGTACAGAACACTACTGCTGCATGTGAACCCAGCCTGTCTGTGAGGTACTGTGACAGAATCAGCCAATCTAATACTACTGTAGGAGAGAGAGGTCCTGAATGCTGTCAATTGATTGCCGCTCTCTTGTCTCAACAGCACACACTTTCTTCTACAAGGGAGCCAAATACTGGATGTTTAACAACAAGCGTCTGAAGACAGAGCCTGGGTACCCCAAATCCATACTACGAGACTTCATGGGCTGTCAGGAGGAAGTGGTCAAAGAGCCGGACATTGTCCCCCGGTGGCCAGATGTGGAAAGACCACCATTTAACCCTGATGTTGAGCCAGAGGAGCAGGATAGGGATGAGGAGAGCACTGGCAGGGAGGACCCTGGCCGTGATGTGGATGTGGTTGTCCATATTGATGAGTACACACGGGCAGTCAGTGTTGCCATGGTGATTGTGCCTCTACTACTGTTGCTATGCATCCTGGGATTGATCTACATTATTGTTCAGATGCACAGGAAAGGGCCTCCCAGATCCCTTCGATACTGCAAGCGTTCCCTGCAGGAATGGGTGTGACCCCACCCTTCCCCATCCATTGACCACTTGCTGTCCACCACTTCCCTCCTCTCCAGCCATCTTAGTTTTTGTACATTTTAATTTAGTCTTTTTGTGGTGCTAACACAGGAGCGGACCCCGTTTCCCACCCACACACATACATTCTGTGGATCTGAACTGTTGGCAGTGAAGGTGTCTGCTGACCCCTGCAGGTGTGCTGGGGTTTTACTCTGGACAGTGACACCATGTAGCTGTCGTGAAAATTGCACTTGTGAATTGCACCATGTTGCTGTTGGTACTTTGTGTTGCACATGACCCCAATTATTGATCAATGAATGTCTGCCAAGAGCGCGGTTTGGGCACCGCCACCATCTACATTTTATTTTGCACTGAACAAGTCCTGAGATGGACACAAGATAGAAATAGGGCAGACTTTCCCCTCCCCTGCCCGCTAGAGATAGGGGAGGGGATTCTGTACCCTGAGCTCTATCAGAGTCTGTTGTTCCTGTGGAATGTCAATCTTGGGAAAGAAGGGAAGTTCTGTAGGGGCTGAGCCCAAAAGATAGCGTCACTCAAATGTTTGATTTTATTAAAGTTTTCTAAACATTAAGTTGTGAGATTTTATGCTACAATGTTATGAATGGTAGAGCTGCACAGCCTAAGGCTAGGTTCACACCCGCGTCTGATCTCCGCTCGGGGATTCTGTTCCCCATTCCACTTTAAAAATGCAGGACTTTTCTCTCTGTATTTTTCGGGCGGAAACCTGGCAGAGCCAGGGTCCATGGGTAACTGCTTTTTTAAGCAGATTTGGTTTCCGTTTGTGGGGTCCCCAAGAGGACCCCACGAACGGAAACCCGAATGCAGGTGTGAACCTAGTATAAAACAAGGAGTCTATATGTCAGTACAGTGGACTGTGAGTAAGGAGATACGCAGTCTAACACAAGGATTACCTACCTGTATTCAAGTACAGCATATTGATGAGTAGCAAACAGAGCTTCATAAGAGCTACAACATCTGTCTATCTGACATCCAGACATTCCTTGAATTAAGCTGTGTAGAATACCAGCGCTTCACAGACCTACTATAAGAAGTGATAGGGGGTTATAGTGTAGCATAGCTTTGTGTTCACAAGATAAAACTGATAAACAGAATCAATGATTGTGTTGTTAGTGAGACAATTTGCTTACCGAAATTTTCGTTTTCTGTAGTCCAGAGGCAGCACAAACATAGGTTAATGTCCCCCTGGATACAATCAAAAAACACAGGTTAATAAGCAGTAATTAATTATGGACCGCCTATATAAGGTTGGAGAGACCTCAGCACACATGTACTGCATTTAGCAATAAATAAATACATCTGAAGGTGAGTAAGCTGTGCTAACTCCAAACTACATGAAATGAAAATTTCGGTAAGCAAATTTTCTCATTCCTGGTCATCCGTTGTCAGCACACATGGGACTGGAAAGCAGTGAAAATTTGGGTGGGATCTGAGAAATTTTTATTAGCATGGTTCTGCTAAAGGATAAATCCTCCATGCCAGGTTATCCACACTATAATCGCTGACGGTGATGCCAGGTCGCTGTTCTGTAGAACTAGTCCTGAGAGACATGAATACGGTAATTTTGGCCAAGACTTTGACATAAGGCATGACTGTAACATGAATCTGGAACACTTGACCATGAACTGAACCCCAATATTGGCTTCTTGATGTGAGGATGACCATAGGAGATGATAGCATTATGGCTATGGCATCCACCTGCTTGTCCACCATCTTCCTGACAACTGTGTCAGACAGAATTGAGGATTACAAAAAGAATTTGTTCTGCGCATGAATATTTCATCTTTTGATATACAATGACCCCGATAAGGAAGGAAAAAGTTAGTTTTCATGGACTTGGGTTGCCATTACATGAGATGCAGGAGATCTATTTGACAATATGTGGGAAAACCAGACTATTCAGGCTTTATTCTGCAGGATGGAGGGCGCTAGAGGTGAGCCAATAAGATTTTATGATATGTGCAGCCAAATGTGTGAATCAGAATACTTGATGAGATTGACTTTAGAGCAGAACGATGACTTAATTCTCTGGAAAGAAGAAGCTGCTCATTTATGTAATAAAATGAGGTTAGAATTGTCCATATGGACAAGGACAATATGATTGTCCAGGAGAGGCTAAAATGAGCCAGGAACTCTACATGTTATGAGTGAGAAATCAGTCTATTTAGCAGGTTTGTTCCATCTAGACAAGATGTTGGCTTGAAGGAAGTGAATGGGAGCTTTGGTCCAAGGATGGCTTCATCTGGCTGACAAAAGGACCGGCATCCTCATAGGTGAGCAGCTAGAGAGTTTGACCAAGATGAAATGAGGCACTATGTGAAATATTTTATCCATGTATTCTGTGGATAACTTAAGGCACATCTGTGAGAATTGAAAATGGATTCAGCATCTGGAAATTTTATTCTTTGAACTTGGAATAGTTGGGACTTACATGAACCTCTGAAGTATGAAAAATCATCTGCAGGTAAAATGGAAAAAACAATTGTGCCGATGGAGCCAAAATCAAACCAACAACCCACTGTAGACGAAATCCGGCTGTTAGAACCTCAGCCCTTATTGCAGACACTTGAAGTGGAAGTGATGTAGAACACAAGGCATTAGAACTGACAATACAGACATATGAAGGTATGTGTCAGGTAACAGTATAGAAGCCATGAAGACATCTGGATATAGTCTTCACTTGTTGCCTATTCAATAATGAGGGACTTGTTCCAGGAAATTCCTGTGATGGACTTGTGAAATCCGGAGTCTGGTGGAAGTTCTGGTGATTTTAAGGGTATATCCTCCCAACCTAATAGAAGACCCTTTACTGGTGGCCCTTGGAGCCTGGCTTCATTGTTCCCATCATGACTTCTACGCTATCCCAGTTTGTTCTGGAAACAGACTGCTTCTCTTGAACTTGGACACTCTGCCATTTACACCAACAGGTATTCCAGAGGTTCCTCCCAGTGATGGCTGAATAGATTGTTGGCCTGGAAAGGTAAGACGGAGAAGTGGTCCATGACAGGATTTTGTCACTTCATGACTTTTTGCTGATTCTACTACAGTAAAAACTCTCATAAAACCTTAATGACATCTTAGGAACTATCCTACAGGATTCAGCCCTGTAACTCCTGGATGGTAGAGATCCTAGAATCTACTCTGGTGACGCCATCTTGAAAACCTTGTGGTAGTTGGTATTCACATTCCCAGAGATCATGTTTGATTCCTCCTTCTTAAACAAATTTCCATACAAAGAAATAAAAATTTGATCCCCTACCAACCATTAAGAGTTCTGGCTCCTACAGACCAGTTAGATGCTCCTAATCAACTCGTTACCTGCATTAAAGACAGATCTCTTATATTTTCACCTGTATAAAAGACTCCTGTCCACAGAATCAATTAATCAGTCAGACTCTAACCTCTACAACCTGGCCAAGACCAAAGAGCTTTCTAAGGATGTCAGGGACAAGATCATAGACCTGCACAAGGCTGGAATGGGCTACAAATGTAAGACGCTGGGTGAGAAGGAGACAACTGTTGGTGCAATAGTAAGAAAATGGAAGAAATACAAAATGACTGTCAATCGACATTGATCTGGGACTCCATGCAAAATCTCACCTCGTGGAGTATCCTTGATCATGAGGAAGGTGAGAGATTGGCCTAAAACTACACGGGGTGGAACTTGTTAATGATCTCAAGGCAGCTGGGACCACAGTCACCAAGAAAGCCATTGGTAACACATTACACCGTAATGTTTTAAAATCCTGCAGTGTCCGCAAGGTCCCCCTGCTCAAGAAGGCCCATGTGCAGGCCCGTCTGAAGTTTGCCAATGAACACCTGGATGATTCTGCGAGTGAATGGGAGAAGGTGCTGTGGTCAGATGAGACAAAAATTCAGCTGTTTGGCTTTAACGCAACTCGCCGTGTTTGGAGGAAGAGAAATGCTGCCTGAGACCCAAAGAACACCGTCCCCACTGTCAAGCATGGAGGTGGAAACATTATGTTTTGGGGGTGTTTCTCTGCTAAGGGCACAGGACTACTTCACCGCATCAATGGGAGAATGGATGGAGCCATGTACCGTAAAATCCTGAGTGACAACCTCCTTCCCTCTGCCAGGACATTAAAAATGGGTCGTGGCTGGGTCTTTCCAAAACATACAGCCAAGGCAACAAAGGAGTGGCTCAAAAAGAAGCACATTAAGGTCACGGGGTGGCCTAGCCAGTCTCCAGACCTTAATCCCATAGAAAACTTATGGAGGCAGCTGAAGCTCCGAGTTGCCAAGCGACAGCCTCCAAATTTTAATGATTTAGAGATGATCTGCAAAGAGGAGTGAACCAAAATTCCTCCTGACATGTGCGCAAACCTCATCATCAACTACAAAAAACGTCTGACTGCTGTGCTTGCCAACAAGGGTTTTGCCACCAAGTATTAAGTCTTGTTTGCCAGAGGGATCAAATACTTCTTTCTCTCTGCAAAATGCAAATAAATTTATAAAATGTATACAATGTGATTTTCTGGATTTTATTTTTGATATTCTATCTCTCACTGTTAAAATTAACCTACCCTTAAAATAATAGACATGTCTTTGTCAGTGGGCAAACTTACAAAATCAGCAAGGGATCAAATACTTATTTCCTTCACTGTAATAGACAACAAGTCCCGGATCTTTCGGTCCCACCGGACATTTGTCAACGTAGTGTCTGTGTTTCCTCAGGGAGGTGGTCAAATACTGCCAACTACAACTACTGAATCCTACATGATTCAGCCCTGTAACTCATGAATGTTAGAGATCCTGGAATCTACTCTGGAGGTGCCATCTTGAAACTTGTGGTGTTCAGCTGAGCTATATTCCCAGAGATCTGCTATAGAAGAAGTAAATGTAAATCTTACAGGCTGCAGCTGCAGAATATCTTTTTAAGGTCCTATATGCCTTTCTGCCAATCCTTTTAACATTCAGTAATCAGGCTGATCTGGATTTAGAACAAAATTCCCTCTTTATTAGTTTTACCTCACATACAGGTCTCACCGTCATCTGATTCTTCCTTCTTTAACAAATTTCCATACAGAGATAACACCCCAAAAGAATAGGCTACTGTGGATTTGTCCTTTCTTTATATGAGCTGATATGTAAACCAGAAAAGATACAAGATAAAAAATCACAATGATGGTGACAACCATCATCATCATAACCACCACTCTCTAGGACTTTGGCAGAGATGGCCAATAGGCAAATTCACAGATTGGGCTTCACTTTCTTCCTCTATACACCTGTCTAGAGATGGCATCTGGGAGTAAAGACACAGAAATTATTATATGCACACTACATGTAAGATAAGAGCATCGCCGATATCATCAGTAGTATATATATGACATAATACATGATCCTACAGGTTATATGTTCTATAATACCCGATATCAGAGAAAATCAGATCGATCACAGCAAATATCTCCTGAATGTGAAGGTAACAGCTATAGATATCACCTGCAAGATGTGAGCGCAATCCACCTGAAGTCCAAATTATCATAAAAGGATATATAAGCCAGCTCAGAGTAACACACACAGTCACAAAGTGCAAGTATGTGACCAGTATGAATTCTGGTCTTTACAGTAATGGCGGATGGTGAGTTCTTATACATTGTAGGTGTGGTTATACATTGCAGAGACAAAGAGAAGATGCGTTTAGTATAATTAACAACATCATTGGGTATAAAGCTGTCACATAAGTTTTGGCACATAATTATTGGCTAAGGCACGAAGAAGTTTCATCCCATTATAGATAACAGTTTTCAGCAAAGGAGAGATGAGCTCTGGGCAGCGCCTGAGAGAGGAATGTAGAAGGACACAGGCACAAGTTGGCATCCCTCACAAAGATATTTGACATAATGTGTGACCATAGCTTATATGTTCTATGATGCCAGAGGTAATCAGGTGGTTTACAGCAGATATCACCTGCAAAACATATAACAATATATGAGCATACAGGATTTCCTGATCGTCTGTCAGCAGAACACACATGGGATTATTATGTCCCTGGATACAATCAGAAGAGACAGGTTAATAAGCAGTAATTAAGATCAATTAATTAATCAATCATGGACTGCCCACATAAGTGGAGAGACCACACCTCAGTTGTATTTTTGTCTTTTCTGATGCATATGAAGAGCACAGGTTTGACTCTGAGTCCTTTTTATCTTATGTAAAACCTATGTCTGTATTCCAGGCCGATACCATGAAGCCCATCTGGTCCTTAGTCCCGAAGAGCCTATACACTCTTATTTGGAGTTTGTAGGTTAGTATATGGCTATGTACTGTTATTTGGAACTCCCCATGACATTGTGTGAACATCTCCAAGCTACTCTGCACGTCTATGCGGCTCATCTTGGCGTTAGTACCCAGTTGGTGCTAGAGGCTCTGGCCAAGTGAATGGTACATAATATCCGGGGTGTCTCTGGTCAGTTAGCCCATGACACTGGCAGAGTGTGGAGTATATGGCCTTTCCTATTCATCCTATGGCAGCGCAGAAAGGTCTTTGTCCCTGCCTTTAATTCCTACCTATAAGAAACCTCCCTTTCTACAATTCCTTTGTGTTTTAGGGTGGGTTCACACTTGCGCTGGCACTCCGTCCGCCGCGAATCCGACCTAAATGTCGGAAAACTAGATAGGGAAAGGTTTGCAACGCTTGAATGGGTTTATAAAGCAATGCGCGTCTGCACTGCAAAGCCGTTTTTTTTTCGTCGGAAACAAAGTCGGACATGCAGGACTTTGTGTCCGAGGAAAAAAACTGACTTCGAGATGCAAGTGAATGGGTTTTTAAGCAAAGCGTAACAAACCTTTCCCTATCCAGTTTTCTGACATTTAGGTCGGATTCGCGGCGGACGGAGTGCCAGCGTAAGTGTGAACACACCCTTAATTTGTTCTTGTTTTTCCTTGTGCCACTGGGGGTGGAGGGGATTCTATTTTTATACAGGTTTTTTGCTTTCAAGTTCTACAGCCCAGGCAAAGATCTGAGGGGCTCTCAGATGTCTATTTAGCACCTGAAAGTTCCTCCAAGTAGGAGATGAAGCACACTGTAATCTCAGCTTGGATGAGCTGGTTAGTTGGGAGTGGTTGTTTCCTCTCCATGTGCTGTCCAAGCCACCATTCCTCCCGGCCCGTGCTTGCTGGCCCATCGTGACCTCTTCAACGCATTGTGCATGCTCAGGATGAGATCGCCTAAGCTCTGGGAAGGAGCTCATGAAGGACACTGGCGACATACCATGGGATTCCCGGAGGTAAGATCTATGTCACGAGGGGCGTGTCTAGTATCTGTGTGTGGCGGGCTAGGCTATTTAAACCCAGCTAACGTAAGGGCAGGTGTGCCTTGTCTGGCAGATGGACCCTTGGTGTGTTATGGTATTCCCTATTTCCTGGGGCCCTCTTTTTTTCTCTGCTAAGTGGAATTTGTTTCTTAATAAGTCACTCCTATGTGTTGCAGATGTCCAGAGATGGTAAAAGGGTTTCAAAAAGGAAACATAGAATCTGTTTAGAATGTCAGCAGTTGTTACCTGATGATCATGTGCCTGATGTACAGTACAGACCAAAAGTTTGGACACACCTTCTCATTCCAAGAGTTTTCTGTATTTTCATGACTATAAAAATTGTAGATTCACACTAAAGGCATCAAAACTATGAATTAACACATGTGGAATTATATACTTAACAAAAAAGTGTGAAACAACTGAAAATCTGTCTTATATTCTAGGTTCTTCAAAGTAGCCACCTTTTGCTTTGATTACTGCTTTGCACACTCTTGGCATTCTCTTGATGAGCTTCAAGAGGTAGTCATCTGAAATGGTCTTCCAACAGTCTTGAAGGAGTTCCCAGAGATGCTTAGCACTTGTTGTCCCTTTTGCCTTCACTCTGCGGTCCAGCTCACCCCAAACCATCTCGATTGGGTTCAGGTCTGGTGACTGTGGAGGCCAGGTTATCTGGCGTAGCATCACATCACTCTCCTTCTTGGTCAAATAGCCCTTACACAGTCTGGAGGTGTGTTTGGGGTCATTGTCCTGTTGAAAAATAAATGATGGTCCAACTAAACGCAAACCGGATGGAATAGCATGCCGCTGCAAGATGCTGTGGTAACCATGCTGGTTCAGTATTCCTTCAATTTTGAATAAATCCCCAACAGTGTCACCAGCAAAGCACCCCCACACCATCACACCTCCTCCTCCATGCTTCACGGTGGGAACCAGGCATGTAGAGTCCATTCGTTCACCTTTTCTGCGTCGCACAAAGACACGGTGGTTGGAACCTAAGATCTCAAATTTGGACTCATCAGACCAAAGAACACATTTCCACAGGTCTAATGATGGTCACTCGTTTTTCTTTACTTAGCTGCTTTTTTCTTGCCATAATACAAATTCTAACACTCCATTCAGTAGGACTATCAGCTGTGTATCCACCTGACTTCTGAACAACACAACTGATGGTCCCAAACCCATTTATAAGGCAAGAAATCCCACTTATTAAACCTGACAGGGCACATCTGTGAAGTGAAAACCATTTCAGGTGACTACCTCTTGAAGCTCATCAAGAGAATGCCAAGAGTGTGCAAAGCAGTAATCAAAGCAAAAGGTGGCTACTTTGAAGAACCTAGAATATAAGACATATTTTCAGTTGTTTCACACTTTTTTGTTAAGTATATAATTCCACATGTGTTAATTTATAGTTTTGATGCCTTCAGTGTGAATCTACAATTTTTATAGTCATGAAAATACAGAAAACTCTGTCATGCTGCTCGTGGTAGTCATCATTCATCTTCTTGTAAGCAAAAATCTAAAACTGAGCAGTGCTTTGTTTGCCTTTAACACCTTCCAGAAAATTCTTCTTCTAATATTGTATCAATTGTGCTCATACTTCTGAAGATGAAGAGATGACTGACAGGGAGACTAAAAATGTTTTTTCCTGGATGAGATCTTTCATGTCTAGTAGAAAGAAATCTAAGAAGCAAACAAGAAATGTCCCAATTCTTTGATTTGGACATCTGAGTCCGACTCAGACACGGCTATATCAGGGGATAATTTTTTTTTTTTTTTTTAAAGGAGAATACAGATAAGTTAATTAAAGATGTTAAAAAATTATAGGACTGGACAGCATGTCCTGTTTCCATCAGGACAGGACAAGGTGGTCATCCGGTCTTGAAAACTATTAGAGAAAGAGTGGAAATTTCCAGCCAGATGATTTGAGCTCAGATCCAGATTTAAAACCATATTTAAATTGGACCCTGTAGAGCAGGGGCCTCCAACCACTGGTCCGCAGACCGGGACCAGGCCGTTGGGGGTCTTCTGTCGGTCTGCGGGGTGGCGGGCTGGCCTCAGTAAAGGCGGCTCCCAGCACATTATGTAGGGCGGGTTGGCGATCTGGCCACAGTATTGTTGCTCCTAGCCTAGCTAATGGCCCTACAGTGCTGTAGACCAAGGTCCCGCCAGCATGTCCCGGTCTACAGCGCTGTTTAGTGTATAACCCTGCCCCCATATGACCAAAGCCTGCCCCTAAACCCCCTGCCCCGGCCGGGCTTGGGAGGAGCCAGCCAGAGTTGATGCAGCAGTAGCCAATTGTATGCAAAAAATCTAACAGTTATGAACGTGGATAGACAAACCATCTGGTTAAGTCCTGGACAGAAGAAGCAACTTGTAAGAATAACTTGTGCTCAATTCCATTTGAACCTGGAAAACTTTTGGTGAGAAGCTGGATCTGCTTTTAGAAGACAATAAGAGAGGGAGATCTCTAATGTTTCTCCAGCCGAACAGGAAGTGTAGGTCTCATTTCGCTATCAAAGAAGGCAGGATTCGTTTTTTGAAGAGGAAATGGTAGAAAATCAGATCGTGGCAGACCATATCAGAGGATCAGGGCTTCAGTTGCAGGGGCCAGCAAACAAGATTTTTGACATCAGAAGTCATAAAGTTCTTCCCAGCTTGGTGGAGAGCTACTTTGGACAAGTGGGTTTTCGACGTCGTAAAGGAGGGCTATGTCATAGAAATCCACTGCAGACCAAGAGGTTGTTTTCTCCTAAACAATCAAGAGAATCCTTATGTCTTTCCCCTTATTCAGTAATTTCTGGTAAAGGGAAGTTACAAAGAAAGAAGAAGATTTTGGAGTTTATTCAAGACATTTTCCAGATCCGAAGTCAGGTGGACCTTGGAGACTTATTATAGATCTCAGGTTCTTCAATCGCTATGTAAAAAAGATCCATTTTAGAATGGAAACAATAAGAACAGTCACGGTCGCCTTACAGAAGAATCAAGTTCTTGCATCTTTACATTTAAAAAATGCTTATCTGCACATTCTGATTCATCCAGATTCAAGACAATTCTTAAGAATAGCAGTGGATCTTCTAGGAACAATCAAACATTACCAGTTCAAGAACCTCCCTTTCGGTCTAAACTCTTCTCCAAGAGTATTTACCAAGGTGGCAGTAGTAATAGTAGTATCAGCCCTTTGTCTGCAGGCCATTCAAGTTTTCCCGTATCTCGACGATTGGTTAATAGCCGCTCCACTGCTTCTGCAAGATCACCTTTGTGTAGTTACTACCCTTCTCAGGAGTCTCGGTTCCAGATAAATTGGGAAAAATCTCACTCAGAACTAGAAACTTCCAAATTATTTCTAGGCTTTATAATAGACACAGATTTGCAAATTCTCTTTTTACCTCAAGAAAAGATACATAAGATACAATCCGTGGTAAGATTTTTGATCAACGCTCTAAAATTCATCAGATTATGAAGACTCTGGGTTTGCTAACAGCTTCTATAGATACAGTACCGTGGGCTAGGGTTCACAGTCGCAGTCTCCAGCACAATATGCTTCATTATTGGAACAGAGATCTGAAGGAGATGCAGGTAAGAATAAGCATCAGTCAAACATCAAGAAGAGACCTAAAATGGTGTCTCGATCACGGAATTTGGAGAGAGGGAAACTTTCCAGCTTGTAGAATCAATAATCTTAACCACAGATGCTTCCCAGAGAGTCTGGGGTGCTCATCTACTGACCCCCTGGGCTCAAGAAGTGTGCTGCAGACAGGACAGACAAGACAGGTCTTCAAACTTTTGAGAGATTAAAGTGGTCAGGATGGCTCTCCTGCATTTCAGCCCATTAATTCAGGACAAATCTGTCTTGATTCAGACAGACAACTTGGCCGTTGCTTATTATCTAAACAAGCAAGGGGGAACAAGGAGCAGAATGTTGATGTAAGGGTGCAGGAAGATTTTTCAACTGGTAGAATCTGCCCTTCTGGATTTAAAAGCTCTGTATATAAAAGGATCTCTGAGTTTTGTTCTCTTCTTACTTCTGTTAGTCCCCTTGGCCTTGTTCCTTTCTTATCTTGGCCTTACAAATACTCACATTTAGTTTTTGTATCCTGATTTTTCACTTCCCTTAACTCTGCTTATCTAATTTAATTTATTATCTAACTCACCAAGACTTATGTATTCCTCCATAGCCAGACAGACATATGATATTACTGCTTGTACGCTTTACGCGTTTGAGATACCTTCTCGTTAAAGCCTCGATCAGGGTGCCTCTAATGTTCATTTGTTTTCTGTTCAATGCCTAGTGTTACATTGTTAGATCTTTGCACTTTGTTTTATATAATGCGTACAGGCAGCTTGCGCCTGTATACTACAATTGAAGATACGCTATTTGTCCCTAATATGCTGTATACCCAGATTGTGTTACTTATCCATGCTATTGTCCTTGTTTCTTTATATCTGTAAAACCTTTAATAAAAATTATTGAAACTAACAGGATCTCTGAATAACAGAGTGGATCTTCTAAGCCGGACGACGCTCAAACCCTTGGAGTGGGAGCTAAACCTCAAATACATACGTTCATCTCCTAAGAGACAAGTGTGGGATCCCACAAATGTATTTGATGGCAACCAGAAACAATAGAAAGCTGCCAGTGTTCTGTTCCCTGAACCCTCAAGATCACCCACATGCAGTGGATGCGTTCTCCCTGAGCAGAGACACATATTTCTTTACGTCTTTCCTCCAGTCCAGATCATGCAGAAATTTCTACAGAAGATCCTGACAGAGAAACCATCAGTGATATTAATAGCACCTTTTTGGCCCCGCAGGACTTGGTTTCCTCTCTTGTTTAAAATTTCGAACAAGCATTGGCCTCTTCCTCAGTATCCAGATTTACTAATTCAGAAAGGTCTTTTTCATCTGGAGTTGAACAAGCTCCATCTTTCAGTCTGGTTTTTGAAAGGTCAAGATTAGAGGATAGAGGTTTATCCTCAGTGGTGATCAATACTTTACTGGCAGCTCATAAGAATTTTACAAATAGGACCTATCATAAGATCTGTTCCAAGTTCACTTCCTGCCTTAGTAGCTCAGAGTTTCATTCTGTTGAAAGTCTTAGTATCTTACAATTCCTGCAAGACGGGTTTCATAAAGGACTCAAAGTCAATTACCCTCAAGGTACATATGAAAGCCATCAATGCCATGACTGATGGTAAATTGTCTGGCCAACCGTTAGTTTCCAGATTTTTTTCAAAGCAATTAAAAATTCGAGACCAGAAATAAAACGTCCAGTGTCTGTGGGATTTCTCTGTTGTCCTTAACATTTTGACATCTCAATCGTTTGAACCAATACAAGAAATAGAGATAAAGTGGCTATCCTGTAATGTAGTTTTCTTATTAGCCATTACATCTGCGAAGAGTCTAGGAGAATTGTAGGCTTTATCCTCCAGAAGTCCGTATTTAAGTTTCTTGTCCAATGGGGTCCTTCTTAGAACTCTGCCAAATTTTCTGCTTAAGGTCCCTACTTTCCAAAATATTAATAAAGAGTCTTTCTTACCAGCCTTCTATCCATATACTGAAACAGAAGAACAGATACACTTTCATACTCTAAATGTAAAAAGTGCTATTCTGTGATACCTTCAGACTCAAGGAAAGCAAATTTTAAGGTAAACCTAATTGCCATTATGTCAGAGGTGTGTTTTACTTCTGTGGACAACATAGCAAATGAAAATGCTTCAAACAACTTGACTCCTAGTTCCTGGGTTGAGTGGTCTACTCAAAAAGGCCCTGCACACATGGGAACACAGTGGTAAAGCGGGAGCTGTCTACAGGTGGCTCCTGCTTCTTTCACTATTGTATTCAACTGGACCGGGACCGTGAGACAGGACCCACAATCCAGGACTGTCCCACAAAATCCGGGACGGTTGGGAGGTATGGTCATGGCAGCTTTACCAGGCAGCAGATCATCAGCCAGACGAGGTAAATTGTGTAATTTCCAGATTAGCCATTTTCAGGTCTTGTATACTCTACTAAAATTAACTCTTTCTCAGCTAAACTGTGTTAGCTGCTTTACTCTCTGGTGTCAGCTGTTTTAGCGAATAATCTGTATTTTCACATATAGGTGCTATATTTTGCAGGTGATACCATATGTGCTTTATCAGGTCATCTCTGATCTCAGGCAATATAGAGCATGTAATCGATGATTACATTGTTAACCTGTTTTCCCTTAGTCCTAACAGCAGCACAATATGGGGTATTTCTCCCCCTGTGTGTTGTCTAGGACAGGTGGAACTTTTAATTAGCACAAAAATGTGCTTACTAACCTGCCCTATAAGAGGGCACGAGAGACCTCCCTCACCTGTGTAAATTATAAAGTAAAAGAAACAAGATTTTAGGGAGGGAAGCCTTGTGCTGCTGTTAGGACTAAGGGAAAACAGATTAACAATATAATCAACGATTCCCTTACATCCTACAGCAGCACAATATGGGGATATAGCAAGTAATTCCCCTAGGGAGGGTTTCCTCGCCTTACAACCTCAAGAACTGTCTGGCCAAAGGCAGTCGCCTCGGAACTGCGGACATCCAAACGATAGTGTTTGACGAAAGTCAGCTGGGATGACCAAGAAGCAGCCGCACAAATTTGATCCAGTGGAAGCGAGCGATTCTCAGCCCAAGAAGTCGACACAGCCCTGGTCGAATGGGCTGTACAAAAAACTGGAGGAAGCAACCCTTGAGCAATGAAAGAAATTTTGATTGCCTCCTTAATCCATCTGGACAAGGAGGGTCTGGAAGCTTTAAGACCTCTGTCTTTACCATACATATTGATTAGGAGATTTTCAGCTCTCCTGAAAGATTGTGTCCGCGATAAGTAAATTCGCAGAAACCTCACCACATCTAAAGTATGAAGTTTTAACTCCTCTTCTGAAGATGGATCCGGAAGGAAAATAGGCTAAGAAATCAGTTGATTATAGTTATTACGTGAAGGAACCTTAGGGATAAAGCCAGGCAAAAACCTAAGGTGGACCCTATCCGAAAAAAATACAATATAAGGTTCTTTGGAGGAGAGCGCCTGTAGCTCTCCTACCTTTTTGGCAGATGTGATGGCTAACAAAAAAGTAGTTTTAAAGGCTAAAAATTTTAGCTCCGTAGCTTCCAGAGGTTCAAAAGGAGGACCACAAAGGCCTGAAAGGACCGTCGCAAGGTCCCATTGGGGAATAGGAGAAGATACCGCAGGTTGCAGCCTCGCCGCTCCTTTAAGGAATCTTGCAACCAGGGAATCCTGGGACAACCGTCTGTTTAAGTGGGCGGATAAAGCCGATACCTGTACCTTTAAAGTAGCAGGGGCAAGGCCCCTGTCCAAGCCATCCTGAAGAAAATCCAAAACATCAGAAGTCAAAGGATTAGAAATATCAACGCCTCTTTTGGAGCACCACTCCAAAAAAATCTTAGCCGTCCTCTAGTAATTCCTTTTGGTGGATTCAGCTCTAGCACAGGAAAGCGTCTTCAGGACGGCTTCTGACAGTCCTCTATACATTCGTAGGGACTGGTCAACCTCCAGGCTGTCAGGTTGAATCTCCTCAGATCCTGGCACTTCAGTGATCCTTGGGAAACCAGGTTCTGGGTGGGGGGAAGCCTCCAATATATCCCTCGACTCATCACCATGAGCTGGGAAAACCAAGCTCTTTTTGGCCAGAATGGAATGATGGCTATTACAGAGGCTTGGTCCTGTCTTATTTTCATCAATACTCTCGGTATCATAGGAATTGGAGGGAAAATGTATGACAGCCTGGACCTCCAAGGGATGGACAGGGCATCCACTGCCAAGGGATTGTCCTCCTGGTACAGGGAACAGAACGTCTCCACCTTGGCATTGAGTCGGGTTGCCATGAGGTCTATCTCCGGAGACCGTATTTCAGGGTAATCTGATGAAACACTTCTGGATTGAGTGACCATTCTCCTGATACGGCACGACCCCGACTCAACTGATCCGCTACTGAGTTCAGGGAGCCCTTGATGTGAACCGCGGATAGATGGGTCAGATTTTTCTCTGCCCAGGAAAAAATCAGATCTGCCTCCCTGAGGAGGGATGATGATCTGGTGCCTCCCTGTCTGTTCACATATAATACCATCGTCATGTTGTCCGAGCGAATCTTGACTGCTCTTCCCTTGAGAAGAGCAGAGAAATGGAGTAAGGCACGGTACACAGCTCTGAGCTCCTTCCAGTTGGACGACGTCCTTCCTTCTGGAGCGCTCCAGACTCTCTTTATGGAGTTTCCGTCCAGATGGGCTCCCCATCCCGTAAGGGATGCATCTGTAGTCAACAGGGTCCAACGAGGTTGGACCGTGGACCTTCCGTCCTTGAGGTGCAACCACCATCTGAGAGAAAGACGGGTCCTGGGGGAGAGTCGAATCCTCCTGTTGAGACCGGGCAGAGAGCGATCCCAAATTCCTAGGATTTCCATCTGAAGAGGACGTAGATGCCATAAGGCCCAAGGAACCGCCATGATGGAAGATGACATCAGACCTAGGATTTTCATCAAAGTTCTGATGGACGCTCTCGGCCTCCTGAAAAGTTGCTGAACCGCTGTAATTGATTTCTCTTTCCTTGCAGTCGCCAAGGAGATTTCCAGCCGGTCTGAATCTAGGAAGTAACCAAGAAACTTCCTTTTGGTTGAGGGGACGATTTCTGACTTCTCCCAATTTATGAGCCATCCCAGACTTTGAAGCAGGGATATGGCAATCTGTAAATGCTGTAGCAGAACAGACACTGACTGGGGTTTTATCAGCCAGTCGTCTAGATAAGGGACCACAAAGAGTCCCTGAAGCCTGAGGGCGGCTACTATGGGAGCTACCACCTTGGTAAAGGTGTGGGGAGCCGAGGAGATCCCGAAAGGAAGGGCCGAGAACTGATAATGCTTCCTGTGGCCGGAAACTATAACCTCAATCCTTAGGAACTTCCTGTGCGGAGGGTAAATTGGCACGTGCAAATAAGCGTCCTTCAGATCTAGGGTGACAAAAACGTCACCCTGGAGAAGAAAAGAAGAAACTGAGCTTATGGTTTCCATGCGGAACCGTTTTTTTCTGATGAAACGGTTTAGATACCTCAGATCTATAATCATCCTCCATCTGCCTGCTGGCTTTGGTACTAGAAAAAAGGGGAAATAAACCCCCAAACCTTCTTCTAGAGAAGGAACTTCTTCTAGAGCTCCTTTGCGGATATACTCTTGAATGGAGCGTTCCAAAATACCTTGCTGAGACAAGGGAAGACGGTGAGTTAAGACGAACCGATCTTGGGGAGGACAGAGAAATTCGATTGCATAACCTCGCTGAATTAACTGTAAGACCCAAGGGTCCTGAATTTTTTCCCGCCAAGCGCTGAGAAAAAGGGAGAGACGACCCCCGACAGGAATTTCGGCCACAGGAAGACAGCTTCTCATGTCAGAAATTGGGCTTCCTTCTATCTTCGGTTTTGGGAAATCTCCGTCCAGAGCCTCTAGAATAATACCTAGAGCCCCTCCGGGACTGCTGACCACGTCGAGGTGAAAAATCTCTGCCGCAGCCAGGGCCAAATCTGCCCCTAAAAGACTGAGGCAGAGTCTTGCCTTTTTTATCAGCCAAGCCTTCTAAAATTTCATCCAGGCTACTGCCAAAGACTCTTCCTGGCTCAAATGGTAAGGCACAAAGGTTATACTTGGAGATAAAATCAGCTCTCCAAGGTTTTAACCATAAGGGTCTCCTCGCCGCCGTGGAAAGCGCCAAGGACTTTGACGCCAGCCTTAATTGATAATGGGAGGCCTCAGCTAGGAATTCTGCCGCCAAAGAAGTCGAAGTTAAGAAGGAAAGTAACTCGTCTCTGGAGACACCAGAATCGATGTCCCTCTCAAGCTGGAGCAAATCAGCCCGTAGTTTGGCTGAAACTTCACATGACGCAACAGCGACAGAGGTCTGAGCAGAGGCCGCTGAGTAGGCCTTCTTGAGAGTACTCTCCATGCGTCTGTCCATAGGATCCTGCAGATTTGCTCCATCCTCAGATGGTACTAGAGTGCGGCGAGATAGCTTGGCTACCGCTATATCCACCTTACGGGGAAGACCCCACTGATCCAGTTGAGACTCTGCGATGGGGAACAAGGCCTTAAACCTACCAGTAGTTATAAAGGGTTTCTCCGGAAATTTCCACTCTGAAGACATTAACTTTTTTAATGTCTCGTCCACTTGGAAGACCCTAGGCCCTCTATAGGTGGACGTGGAGGCTTCCCCCATCAACATCATGGTCTTTAGACCGGATGGACTTCAGCAGCCTATTGACTTTCTCGAGTGGGAAGAGAGGTCTGCTGGTATCTTCAGCAGAGTCATCAGAAGACAAAGTTTCATCCACAACCTGAAAATCTTCGTCCGAGACCCGCAAGAGAGGATGTTTTTCAAGACGTGGTCTCTTGGCGATCTGGGAGATAGAATTCCGGATCTCCTTGAGAAAGTCCTCCATGTATTCTTTCACCCATGTCACAACCTCACATATGGATGGCTCCTCAGAAGGGGGGCCACGACACTGGCGACAGCGGGTGAATTCATAGCCGTCAGGCAAGCGTTCTTACAATCTAAACAGGTTAAATGTTTACGCTTGGAGGACTTCTTCCTCCTAAAATCTCCATCACCAGAGCCGGAAGCAGAAGAAGACATCTAAAAAGACCCCAAAAAGTCACAGACAATAACAATACCAATATTACAAACCGCAACCAGAACCAGAAAGAGAGGGGTACCTTAGGGAGGTCGGTCGTCGCAAAAAATGTAGCAACAGTACACGCAATAGTCAAATAGGGTAATCTCTGAATCACAGAGGAGAATTTCTACTCCTTAGCAATAGGAGAGCCAGAAAATCACAGCCCAACCCAAATGGACTATGGGACATTTTAAAGGCAACCATAAGTGGAGGCGGAGCCAAACACAAAACTAATCCACAATGAAAAAATTCATAGGAAATCATGCAGAGCAAGGCCAGCGATATGAATCGACAATTCATATAATATATGAACAAGAATGAATAAATATTACTTACCCTCCTGAGATTTATAGCACCAAAACGGGTCAAATGCCATAATTAAACATAGAGGAGCAAAAGCCTAAGTCAGAGGCTCAAACAACAAGCAGCAAAAATCAATTCTAAATTTTGCCTTTAAATTTTAAATTTCCAAACTTACCGCACTTTTTCCGAGAACCGGAAGTAGACGCAAAGGAGTCCGGCGAAATCCGCCCGCACGGGAACCCCGACACAGAGAAGGGTTCCGGCCGTTGCAAAGTCCGACGTCATCTCCGGGTAGGCCGAAGCCTACCGCCGGCCGAAGAATTACCGACAGAAGCGCTGAGAAGAACGAACGCAGGCCGGCAACAGAAGGAAACGACCACCTCAAGGTAAGAAAAAACCCCTTAACTCTAGAGAGGTCACAAGAGACCTCCTCCACCTGTCTCATACAGGACAGAAAAAAACACAGGTGAGGGAGGTCTCTCGTGCCCTCTTATAGGGCAGGTTAGTAAGCACATTTTTGTGCTAATTAAAAGTTCCACCTGTCCTAGACAACACACAGGGGGAGAAATACCCCATATTGTGCTGCTGTAGGACGTAAGGGAACCTCTGATATGCTGCTTGTCTCAGGTATTATACATCACAATCCCAGTGCTATCATGGTGGTCTCAGGTATTATATAACATGTAACCAGTGCTCTCATGCAGTATTGTATACACTGATGGTTTGGCTGCTGTACTGTCTGGTTTCCTCTGAGTACCTCAGGTGATACCTGCCGTGATCAGATTTTCTCTGATTCGGTATTATAAAACATATAACCTTATTATATAATGATATTTGCTGTTCCCCGGATACCTCTGGTGATATCTACTGTGACTTGATTATCTCTGGTCAGATATGCTACACTACAGCATATAATCCCTGTTCATGTATATTGTCCTGTATATTTGCAGGTTATACAGTGGGGAAAAATATATTTAGTCAGCCACCAATTGTGCAAGTTCTCCCACTTAAAAAAGATGAGAGAGGCCTGTAATTGACGTCATAGATAGACCTCAGCTATGAGAGACAAAATGAGAAAACGTATCTAGAAAATCACATTGTCTGATTTTTTTAAGAATTTATTTTCAAATTATGGTGGAAAATAAGTATTTGGTCAATAACAAAAGTTCATCTCAATACTTTGTTATATATCCTTTATTGGCAATGACAGAGGTCAAACGTTTTCTGTAAGTCTTCATAAGGTTGGCACACACTGTTGCTGGTATGTTGGCCCATTCCTCCATGCAGATCTCCTCTAGAGCAGTGATGTTTTGGGGCTGTCGCTGGGCAACACGGACTTTCAACTCCCTCCAAAGGTTTTCTATGGGGTTGAGATCTGGAGACTGGCTAGGCCACTCCAGGACCTTGAAATGCTTCTTACGAAGCCACTCCTTCGTTGCCCTGGCAGTGTGCTTGGGATCATTCTCATGCTGAAAGACCCAGCCACGTTTCATCTTCAGTTCCCTTGCTGATGGAAGGAGGTTTGCACTCAAAATCTCAAGATACATGACCCCATTCATGGTGGCAAAAGCCCCAAATTAATTTACTTCAACTAATATACTCTAATAACAAAACTTATATAACTATAAATTAAAAAAGACACAGACAAGCTTAAATTGGAATAAATAGGCCGTGATGTTTATTATGGGGTTAACCAAATAATAAATAAATAATTAAATAATATTAATAATAAATGTAATAAATAATTTAATTAAAAATAACCAGAAACTGTTAACCAAAACATATTACATACCCAGTAAAACCAGTCCTCCCAGCAATAGCTGGGAGACTATCATCCCACAAGGCCAGGACACAGAGCCATGGCCCTCCACCACACCACAGGCCTTATCAATCATATTTTGAAAGCCAACATTAAAAATGTCAATCCCAATCTCAGAGAGATGAGCACCATCCCTTCTATACAAACCTAAGATAAAACCCTAAAGGTCGCCATGACGATAACTAAAACCACCTAAGCAGGGCAGAAATTTCTCCATGGCTCTATTAACCCTTTTCCATATTTTGTTCATGAATACGTTTTCTGACCCTGTCCAGTAAAGCCTAGGGACAATTTCAGAAAAAATGAGGACAGCGTCAGGAAACATACATTTCAAAACTGAAAAATCTCTCTTCATATCCCACAATAAATCTAATGTTCTAATTTTACCAATGTCATTACCACCTAGATGTAAAATGATAATGTGTGGACTGGGAAGACAGGCAGATAACTTCTTCATTTCAACAATAAGGTTCTTCCATCTCATACCACGGACACCGCACCATATAATTCTAATCACTGCAGGATCAAAAGAAAGATTTTCTCTGTATGATCGCCCCTGCGCTCTCTTCTGGGCCCAGAAAACAAAGGAATGACCAACCATCCAGATTATCAATTGATTACCTATAAAAGAAACAAAACAACTAAATAGACAATAGATCAGGTCTGACATACAATTTAAAAAGCTGGGATTCCCATCTAGCAATTCTTTTGATAACAGCATCTTCCAAACCTAGCCTAGCAGCCTCAGTGGCTGAGCCTATCCAAAAAGAATGAGAAGAAATTTTTAGATCTTGTAAACCCAACCTAGATAGACAACGTCTTAAAACGGCATTAAATTGATAAACAGTCAATGGTTGCAAATCACTGTGAATTAAAAAACAACCCTCAACTTGTGGCCTAACTCCAAGCCAGGAGACTGCATTAGAAACTGGACAAATAATGACATCCTTTAATTCATAAAGATGAATAACACTATCTCTGCCTAACTGATCTGTTTTTGACTTCCTTAAACATAAAATAACAGAACCACTGAAAACCTGAACATCATGAACACTTAAACCAGAACAAACTTTAACATTCTTAGACACTAATTCACTGACCCTAAATGCTGCAAAGAACGCTAATACAAATGCACATCTAAATAGACTTACCTCAAATTCATCACGACACACTTTAGATAGCACTAACCACAACTTATGTTTTAAATCAATAGAAACCGGCAACCGTCTTTGCTGTTGGGGAGCAAACCTTCTGTAACCTGCTTGACTAGAAAATTGTTAAACACTGGCTGCTGACCAGCTAACTTCAGAAAGAAAGAAATACCTGCTAACACTTTATTTATAAAAGAATAAGAAACATTTCTCTGAATAAAATCACATATGAAAATTAATGACAACTCAGGATCAACCTGCAGATGATTAATGTGTAATGAATTACAATACAAAATCCAGTCTCTCCATGCAGCTGAATAATCAGCCCATGTTCTCAGCCAAGGAACTTCTTAATGTAGTGGAGATCATTCCCAGATAATGTCCCAAAGATACAGCGCGCAAGGGATTCCACATTCCTCCGCCTCCGGCGCCAATTCCTGAAATCCCTCTAACTGCAGATGAGATAATGAGTTAGCAATATTATTGTATACACCAGGAACATAGCATGCTTTCAGCCATATATTCTGCTGCATACAACAAAGGACAAGATGACATAATAGCTTAACTACAAAGTCGGATTTAGATGACAAAGAGTTAACTGCAAAAACTACACCCTTATTATCAGAGTGTAACATAATTCTCTTATTCCTAAAAAAGGAACCCCAAATGACAATGGCTACCACAACCGGAAACAATTCCAATAATACAATATTGTTGGTTACTCTATTAGATACCCAAAACACAGGCCATGCTTCAGCAGACCAACGGCCCTGCCAATAGGCTCCATAGCCAGTACTACCTGCAGCATCAGTAAAAAGATTTAAAGCTACAGAGTCCTCAAATTGTGATTGCCAGCAGCTGCACCCATTGTATTTACTCAAAAATTCCAACCAAACCCCTAAATCTTTTTTTAGGGGTCTAGTTAATCTAATGTGCACCCAGGGGCCTTAAGACCCCTGGTTGCAAAATATAACTGTATGGAAAAAACTATCCCCATAGGGATCACTCTGCTAGCAGAATTTAACATCCCTAACAAAGACTGCATTTCCTTCAATGTCACCTTCCTCCTAGCTAACATCAGTACAATCATGGCTCTAATCTTATTTAATTTCTCTGTAGGCAAGCGAAATTCCATCTTATCCGAATCAATCAATATTCCAAGAAATTCCAAAGAAAAACAAGGATATATACAGTTTTTTCCGGTGCATTCGACACCCCAAATAACTCACAGACAAACAAAAACTTTTCTAGCAACTCATAACAAGAACTAGAATCAACAGAATCAATAAACAAAAAAACACTTTACCATTGTGGACCTCAAATTCAACTACCCAATGCAGAAAACTAGAAAAGGCTTCAAAATATTTACAAGATTTACTAAAACCCATTGGCAAACATTTATCAAAATAATAACTCCCATTAAACTGAAAACCTAACGAATTAAACCCTTTGGGATTAACCGGCAACAAACGAAATGTGGATTTAATATCTGCTTTAGCCATCAATGCTTTATAACCAAACATTTGTAATAAATCAACAGTCTTATCAAAAGAGGCATACTCCACAGTGGATTCAGACTTATCCAGCTCATCATTGAGAGAAAATTTTTCAGGGTAAGACAAATTGTGGATAAGCCTGAACTCATCAGGCTCCTTTTTCGGTACAATACCTAATGGTGAATCTAAAATTGATAAATGGGGGAGAATAAAATGGACCAGCAATTCTATCATTTAACAACTCTTTATGTAACTTATGTAACTACAGCGCTGACAGCTCGTGGCACCCTGCCCCTGTTCCTGCCGGCTGTGCCCCTCAGCTATCCCAGTGCCACCGCTCCTACTCCGGACATCTTCCTTCCCGCGCGGGCTGCACAATGAGTGCCAGGACCTCAGCTGCGTCGGAAGTACTTGATTCCCTTCTGGAGCCTCCGCATCACTCGAAACATACCGCCTCCATGGGACATCAGGAGGCGGTATATAAGCGGCACGGCTCTTCCTCTTCCTTTTCGCTGGCAGCAGTGGATCAGTCAGGCAAGCCTCTTGTGTTCCTCCCTCTTCCTCCAGCAAAGCCGCCGGCCCGCTACTGAAATCTTCGGCTGCCACATGGATACTGGATGCTTCAGGCTGGGCAAGGCATTGCCACAGCCAGTCTTCTCCTCCGGCAGATTCAGTCTTCCTCAGCAGCTGACACAGCAGGTCCTCCATCTCTCTGACTTATTGCGGGATCTTCAAACAACTGCCCCAAACCTCTGGATAAGCCGCTTATTTAAAGGTAGAATTCCCGCCACTTCTGACAGCTGTCCAATCAGCTGATCCAAACTGCTGCTAGGCAGATTACGAACCAGAAGAAGAACCTGCTCATGGTGACACAGCTGACCTGTACCTGACCTCCAGGTAAGTACTGTGAAGAAAACTGAATAAACTCATATTAACACAATACCTCATATTAAAAATACATTGGGGCGGTGCTGCCATGTGTCCCCCATGTTATCCAACATTTCTGGGGCACTTCTCATTCTTTCATGTACACGGATCAGTCGTCCTGGTCCCTTTGCAGAGAAACAGCCCCAAAGCATGATGTTGCCACCGCCATGCTTCAGAGTAGGTATGGTGTTCTTTGGATGCAACTCAGCATTCACTCTCCTCCAAACACGACAAGTTGTGTTTCTACCAAACAGTTCTACTTTGGTTTCATCTGACCATATGACATTCTCCCAATACTCTTCTGGAACATCCAAATGCCCTCTAACAAAGTTCAGGCGGGCTCGGATATGTACTGGCTTAAGTAGGGGGACACGTCTGGCACTGCAGGATCTGAATCCCTGGCTGTGTAGTGTGTTACTGACAGTAGCCTTTGTTACGTTAGTCCCAGCTTTCTGCAGGTCATTCACTAGGTCCCCCCGTGTGGTTTTGGGATTTTTGCTCACCGTTCTTGTGATCATTTTGACCCCACGGGGTGAGATCTTGCGTGAAGCCCCTGATCGAGGGAGATTATCAGTGGTCTTGTATGTCTTCCATTTTCTAATTATTGCTCCCGCAGTTGATTTTTTCACACCAAGCTGCTTGCCTATTGCAGATTCAGTCTTCCCAGCCTGGTGCAGGTCTATAATTTTGTTTCTGGTGTCCTTCCACAGCTCTTTGGTCTTCACCATAGTGGAGTTTGGAGTGTGACTGTTTGAGGTTGTGGACAGGTGTCTTTTATACTGATAACAATTTCAAACAGGAGCCATTACTATAGGTAATGAGTGGAGGGAAGAGGAGCCTCTTAAAGAAGAAGTTACAGGTCTGTGAGAGACAGAAATCTTGCTTGTTTGTAGGTGACCAAATACTTATTTTCCACCATAATTTGCAAATAAATTCTTTAAAAATCAGACAATGTGATTTTCTGGATTTGTTTTCTCATTTTGTCTCTCATAGTTGAGGTCTACCTATGATGACAATTACAGGCCGGCCTCATCTTTTTAAGTGGGAGAACTTGCATAATTGGTGGCTGACTAAATACTTTTTTTCACCACTGTATCTGCTGTGTCCACCTCTAGTATCAGGTACTATAGAGTATATAACCTGTGTGACCATGTATTATGTCATATACACTACTGATGATATCTGTGCTGTTCTGGTCACTTATCTTGGGCATTAGTAAACATATATCCTGCGTGCTCATATATTGTTATATGTTTTGCAGGTGATATCTACTGTGAACCACCTGCCTACCTCTGGTATAATAGAACATATAAGCTATGTTCACACATTATGCCATAGATCTTACAGGTAATATATATAGCTGTTACCTTCACATTCAGGTGATAATTGCTGTGATCCATCTGATTTTCCTCTGGAACTGGGTATTATAGAACATATAACCTATGGACCATGTATTATGTCGTATACACTACTGATGATATCGGCGATGCTCTGATCTAATGTGTAGAGGGCATATAATAATTTCTGTGTCTTTACTCCTAGATGTCAGTATAGAGGAAAAAAGTGAAGCCCAGTCTGTAAATCTACCTATTGGTCAGCTCTGTTAGAGTCCTGCAGAGTGGTGGTGGTGATGATGATAGTTATGATGGTTGGCTCTCAGTTACTTTCCATGGTGTCAGATCCTCACATAAAGAAAAAAGAAATCCACGGTAGACTCTTCTTCTGGGGTGTGGTCTTTGTATGGAAATTTGTTTAAGAAGGAGGAATCAAATATGATCTCTGGGAATGTGGCTACCAACTACCACAAGGTTTTCAAGATGGCGTCTCTGGAGTAGATTCTAGGATCTCTACCATTCAGGAGTTACAGGGCTGAATCCTGTAGGATGGTTCCTAAGATGTCATTAAGTTTTTATGAGAGTTTTTACTGTAGTAGAATCTGCAAAAAGTCATGAAGTGACAAAATCCTGTCATGGACCACTTCTCCGTCTTACTTTTCCAGACCAACAATCTATTCAGCCATCAATAGGAGGAACCTCTGGAATACCTGTTGGGATAAATGGCCATGTGGCCAAGTTCAAGTAAAGCAGTCTGTTTCCAGAACAAACTGGGATAGCGTAGAAGTCATGATGGGAACAATGAAGCCAGGCTCCAAGGGCCACCAGTAAAGGGTCTTCTATTAGGTTGGGAGGATATACCCTTAAAATCACCAGAACTTCCACCAAACTCCAGCTTTCGCAAGTCCATCACAGGAATTTCCCCGGAACAAGCCTCTCATTATTGAATAGGCAACAAGTAAAGACTATATCCAGATGGCTTCATGGCTTCTATACTCTTACCTGACATATATCTGCATATGCCTGTTTTGTCAGTTCTAATGCCTTGTGTTCTACATCACATCCACTCCTAGTATCTGCAATAGGTGCTGCGGTTCTAACAACCAGACATCGCATGCAGTGGATGTCACTATCATCCCCTACCTTAAGGATTATTGATTTTGGCTTCATCCACACAATTGCTTCTTCCATTTTACCTGCAGCTGACTCTTCACACTTCTAAGGTTCAGGTGTCTTGATCTAGGAAAAGTCCCAACTATTCCAAGTTCAAAGAATAAAATTCCTGGATGCAGTATCCATTCTCAATTCTCACAGATGTCTATTAAGTTATCCACAGAATACATGGATAAAATATTTCACATAGTGCCTCATTTCATCTTGGTCAAACTCTCTAGCTGCTCACCTATGAGGATGCTGGTCCTCTTATCAGCCAATTGACGCCATCCTTGGACCAAAGCTCCAATTCACTTTGTTCAAGCCAACATCTTGTATAGATGGAACAAACTTCCCAAATAAACTGATTTTTCTCTCATCACATGTAGAGTTAATGGTGCCAAGAAAGCTGGACCCCACAAGGAATGATGCATTCTACTAATTTGTGGAAATGAGAGCCATCAAGATGATCCTTGTTCACTTTTGTCCCCTCCACCACAATCACATTGTCCTTATTTTTATGGCCAATTTTAACATCATTTTACGACATAAATCAGCAGAAAGGAACCAGAATCGTCTTTCCAGAGATTTAAGTCATCGTCCTGCCCTAAGTTCAATCTCATTAACTATTCTGCTATACACATTTGGCTGCAAGTAACAGAAAATCTTATTGGCTCACCTGCAGCGCCCTCCATCCTGTAGAACCTAAATCTTCTGGTTTTCCCACATATTGTCAAGTAGATGGAGCCTCCTGCTTCTCATGTAATGACAACCCAAGTCCATGAAATCTAACCTTTACCTTCCTTATAGGGGTCATTGTGTACCAAAGGATGGAATATTCATCAACTGGACAAGCAAATTTTTTTGTAATTCTCACTTCTGTCTGACACAATTGTAAGAAATATGGTGGACAAGCAGGTGGATGCCATAGCCATAATGCTATTGTCTCCTATGGTCATCCTTCCATCAAGGAGCCGATGTTGGGGACTTTCAGTTCAGCAGGACTTTCCCTTCCAGCAAGGGTTGATCATACTCATGTCGACCATTTTCAACTAACTTCAGGTTACAAAACCCTTCTGTGGCTTGGTATCTTTGTACATTCCAAGGTCAAGTGTTCCAGATTCATCTTAAAGCCATGTTTTACGTCTACATCTTGGCCAGAGTTACAGTATTCACGTCTTTCAGGACCAGTTTCTACAGAACAGAGACCTCACATCACCTTCAGCGATACAGTGTGGATAGTCATGGCATGGCATGGAGGATTTATCCTTTAGCAGAACCATGCTAATAAAAGTTTCTCAGATGCCACCCAAATTATCACTGCTATACAATCCCATGTGTGTGCTGCAAACGGACGACCAGGAATGAGAAAATTTGCTTACCAAAATTTTCCTTTCCTGTAGTCTGGAGCTTACCCACCCTTAGATATATTTTTCACTACTACATACAATACAAGTGTGGTGTGATTTCTCCAGGCAGTCCCTGATTGATTGATTGATTGATTGATTGATTGATTGATTGATTGATCTTAGTTTCTGCTTATTAACCTGTCTCTTCTGATTGTATCCAGGAACATAATAATCCCATGTGTGTGCTGCCCCCGAACTACAGAACCTGACCCCTCCATAGGTCCTCCATGCAAAAGGGATACTGTCACACACAAGGGTATGCATGGACACCAATTAAAGACACAGTAAGTGGTGGGGTTTCCAAAGTAGACCACTCAACCTGAGAACCGGGAGTCAAACTGTTTGAAGTGGTAAACCCCGTTGTTCAGCCACAAGTGGAGAAACTATTCAAACCAATCAGAAGTACCATGTCAGCATTGCTGAAAGCCAAACAGTCATGTTCTATACAGGACACTATGTTTTCAGGGTTGTATTGGAAAAGGTTAATTTGCTAACTGATTGTTCTTGTACTGTCTGATACAAAGGTATTAGGTGACATTTCAAACCAAGGGCCATAAGACATGTGCACAATGCATTCCCTAATCTCAATTTCTGGAAAATTCTATGTTTTATGCAGGGGGTCTAGAAACTATGACTGTTCAGCGTGTATACTATGCTAGTAAAACCATTTGACTTCAGCCATCTTCTTGGTTTTCTATCATTTTATTTATCTATGTATTTATTTAGTATGCTTACTTGTATAGCGCCATCATATTCCAAAGTGCTTTACAGACATTGACAGTCACTGTCCCATATAGAGCTCACAAGCTACATTCCCTATCAGTATGTCTTTGGAGTGTGGGATGAAACCAGAGTACCCGGAGGAAACCCACGCAAACACAGGGAGAACATACAAACTCCTTGCAGATGTTGTCCTTGGCAGGTTGAATTGCCTGTATATCTTGGAGTGTCAGCATGCATGACTTTGGGTTCCCCAGGTTATTGCTAATACTCTTGTTCATTACTTGCTTATTATAATTAGAGTTGAATAAACCAATTTTTAATGAACTGATTTCAACCCAAATTTTTCAAACGTTCCAGTTTTTAATGAAGACAGCATAACTATCCCTCCCAATAAATATTTCTTACGCAGTGTTTTATCTTTAAATTACTGCACATCTGATAAGTTTGTAGGAGTGCTTTATATAGCTTGGTGATTATGTATGCTAACTATTTTTGTGTATTAGTAGGTGGCCTGATCCAAGGTGGAATTAAAGGCATGGAAAAAAGTTCTTCTGTGCTGCCGTTGGAGTCACTGAAAGCAAAATACCAGGTAAACCCAATTTTCTCTTTAGTACATTGCCTTTCTGCACTGTAAACCAGGTCTTTTTCATCTTCACTGGCACAGATCTCATTCCCTAGTAGTCATCTGGTATCTGCTGAGAAAGATTCCTTGGAGCCAGTCTTCCTCTTTTTGATAAGTTGAATGAGAACAGTTTTTTTTTTCTGGTTGTAGAGGAGGCAGAGGTGGAAGACATGACTGTTGGTGATAGTGGCAGTGGGTGTGACACTGGCTGTCGTAAATCTGGAGGTGGAAATTGTAAGAGTAAAGAGGAATACCAATTGCCATGATGAGTCAAACAAAAGTGGGGAAGATGAATCTGATGATAATTCTATTTCAGATAAACTTGGAAACTGTGTCAGAGTGACATCAAGGGAATAGGATTGTGACAGCTACAACAGTATCATTTTCATTTGATGTGCAGCCCCAACATCCAAAAAACTACCTGGAGTAAGTCTATTGCAAACTTGGTGTGATCATCTCTCATATGGGAATTTTTTTTGTACAGTCATGGCCAAAAGTTTTGAGAATGACACAAATATTATATTTTCACATGATCTGCTGCCCTCTGGTTTTTATGTGTGTTTGTCAGATGTTTTTATCACATACAGAAATATAATTGCATTCATATTATGAGTAACAGAAGCTTATATTGACAGTTAGAATGAGTTAATGCAGCAAGTCAATATTTGCAGTGTTGACCCTTCTTCTTCAGGACCTCTGCAATTCTCCCTGGCATGCTCTCAATCAACTTCTGGACCAAATCCTGACTGATAGCAGTCCATTCTTGCAGAATCAATGCTTTAATTTTGTCTGAATTTGTTGGTTTTTGTTTGTCCACCCGTCTCTTGATGATTGACCACAAGTTCTCAATGGGATTAAGATCTGGGGAGTTTCCAGGCCATGGACCCAAAATCTCTATGTTTTGTTCCCTGAGCCATTTAGTTATCTCCTTTGCTTTATGGCAAGGTGCTCCATCATGCTGGAAAAGGCATTGTTGAGCGCCAAACTGCTCTTGGACGGTTGGGAGAAGTTGCTCTTGGAGGACATTCTGGTACCATTCTTTATTTCTGGCTGTGTTTTTAGGCAAGACTGTGAGAGAGCCGATTCCCTTGGCTGAGAAGCAACCCCACACATGAATGGTTTCAGGATGCTTTACAGTTGGCATGAGACAAGACTGGTGGTAGCGCTCACCTCTTCTTCTCCGAATAAGCTGTTTTCCAGATGTTCCAAACAATGGAAAAGGGGATTCATCAGAGAAAATGACTTTACCCCAGTCCTCAGCAGTCCACTCCCTGTACCTTTTGCAGAATATCAGTCTGTCCCTGATGTTTTTTCTGGAGAGAAGTGGCTTCTTTGCTGCCCTCCTTGAGACCAGGCCTTGCTCCAAGAGTCTCCGCCTCACAGTGCGTGCAGATGCACTCACACCTGCCTGCTGCCATTCCTCAGCAAGCTCTGCACTGCTGGTAGCCCGATCCCGCAGCTGAAACACTTTTAAGAGACGGTCCTGCCGCTTGCTGGTCTTTCTTGGGCGCCCTGGAGCTTTTTTGGCACCAATGGAACCTCTCTCCTTGAAGTTCTTGATGATGCGATAGATTGTTGACTGAGGTGCAATCTTTCTAGCTGCAATACTCTTCCCAGTTAGGCCATTTTTGTGCAGTGCAATGATGACTGCACGTGTTTCTTTAGAGATAACCATGTTTAACAGAAGAGAAACAATGATGGCAAGCACCAGCCTCCTTTTAAAGTGTCCAGTGGTGTCATTCTTACTTAATCATGACAGATTGATCTCCAGCCCTGTCCTCATCAACACCCACACCTGTGTTAATGGAGCAATCACTGAAACGATGTTAGGTGGTCCTTTTAAGGCAGGGCTACAATGATGTTGAAATGTGTTTTGGGGGATAAAGTTCATTTTCTAGGCAAATATTGACTTTGCAAGTAATTGCTGTTAAGCTGATCACTCTTTATAACATTCTGGAGTATATGCAAATTGCCATTAGAAAAACTGAAGCAGTAGACTTTGTAAAAATTAATATTTGTATCATTCTCAAAACTTTTGGCCATGACTGTACTTTACCAAATGAAAAATTCATGGCAAGGTGCAAGATATGCAAGAAAAAAATAGCCATGAACTTCCAGGCACAAACTTAGTAATTAGGTCTATCCATACTTGAAATGGTGTCACCACCTCATTTGGCAAAATAAAATTGGCAGTGACACTGGCAGGCAAAATGAGCAAGATCGTCCTACACCTTCTCCTCATGATCTTCTTTGTAGACAGGCCACATCCTTACCTAGCACATGGTCATTGCCATCATTATCATCTCCATCTGCTTCTCCTCCTCCACGCCAACATCAGTCATCCATAAGAGAATGTGTGTCCAGGAAACAGCAATATGCATGCAGTCATCTGGTTGGTCTGCAACTTTAACTCGCAGCCAAGTTACTGGGGGTGCACATAACTTTTAACCGAAGGCATACAAACAGTCTTGAGTACCTAGCCATCATTATTTCCCTAGGAAAACTGTCTGTGAATGATATTTCCATGGGGGCCTCTCCTTGGAAACATCCATATGGGGAAAGGAGCATGCCACTGTCAACACGTAGAGCAGCCATTACCAACTTCACCAGGGCAAGCCCTTACTTCTACTCTTCCTACCTCATTGCATAGCACAGTGGCACATGCTGAAGCATGTCTTTGAGCAGCAGAAGGTGGTGAATTTCCAATTCAGAAAATATTATTTTTCAGTTGGCAGGCCAAGCACGCTTACAGAGTGGCAGAAAGTTTTCTTCAAATTCTGTAATTGTCACTCCTTGGCATTGCTTCTGCTCCCATATAAAGATAATTTTGGTGGCTTTTTAATGAAGTCAATTTTTTTGTATCACTTTTCAGCTGGCAGGCACACTGATAGTATTGTGTCACACATTTTTCTTCAAATTCTGCAGTTGGCACTGCCACACTGTGACTGATATAATCACAATAATCACAACTAAATAAAACACCACCACCATTGCTTCCTTCAATACCAAAGCCATGTTGGTAATGCATTCTGCTCCCAAGACATAACTTTTGGCAGATATTTGTTTAGGAAAGCAACTTGTACTTCATCACTTTTCAGCCAGGCACATAGCCACAGATTTTTCTTCAAAATATCAAGCCTGTCCCCAAAACTGGTTAATTTTTATATAAAACCATTGCTTTGTGCAATACAAATGTCATGTGTGTATAAAAAAAAAATATAGGCAAGCACCTTCCTCAAAACAGGCCAATGAGAATGTTGGGAAACATTTGGGTTTGCAACTGGCTCAGTGATAGGGTACTTGTTAATGGTAAATACTCAGACTGGGTCAAAGTCACCAGTGGAGTGCCACAGGGGTCAGTACTGGATCATTACAGAGCAGGGTGTCAATATTTAAGGGGGCTATTATTTATAATGGCGGACCCCTTTTATATAAGGAGCGCTATTATAAGAGAGGAATTATCATCTATAAGGAGCACTATTACAAGGTGGGACCGTTATATATAAGGGGGGGCTACTATAGGAGAGGAATTATTATATATAAGGAGCGCTATTATAAGAGAGGTATTATATATAGGGGGTATATGAGGGGGGAATGTTATATATAAGGGGGACTATTATAGGAGAGGAACTATTATATATAAAGGGACTATTATAAGGGGGAACTATTATATATAAGGTTGGCTGTTATATATAAGGGGCTATTATGAATAATGGAAGAACTATTATATATAAGGAGGTGTCTGTTATATATACAGTAAACTGGGAAATATTATTCATAAGGGGGAGACTATTATATATAAGGGGGCTATTATAGGAGCAGAACTATTATACATAATAGCCAATCCACCTTATACAGTCATATGAAAACGTTTGGGCACCCCTATTAATCTTAATCATTTTTAGTTCTAAATATTTGGGTGTTTGCAACAGCCATTTCAATTTGATATATCTAATAACTGATGGACACAGTAATATTTCAGGATTGAAATGAGGTTTATTGTACTAACAGAAAATGTGCAATATGCATTAAACCAAAATTTGACTGGTGCAAAAGTATGGGCACCTCAACAGAAAAGTGACATTAATATTTAGTAGATCCTCCTTTTGCAAAAATAACAGCCTCTAGTCGCTTCCTGTAGCTTTTAATCAGTTCCTGGATCCTGGATGAAGGTATTTTTGACCATTCCTCTTTACAAAACAATTCCAGTTCAGTGTAAGTTTGATGGTCGCCGAGCATGGACAGCCCGCTTCAAATTATCCCACAGATGTTCAATGATATTCAGGTCTGGGGCTGGGATGGCCATTTCAGAACATTGTAATTGTTCCTCTGCATGAATGCCTGAGTAGATTTGGAGCTGTGTTTTGGATCATTGTCTTGCTGAAATATCCTTCCCCGGCGTAACTTCAAATTCGTCACTGATTCTTGTACATTATTCTCAAGAATCTGCTGATACTGAGTTGAATCCATGCGACCCTCAACTTTAACAAGATTCCCGGTGCCGGCATTGGCCACACAGCCCCAAAGCATGATGGAACCTCCACCAAATTTTACAGTGGGTAGCAAGTGTTTTTCTTGGAATGCTGTGTTTTTTTGACGCCATGCATAACGCCTTTTTGTATGACCAAACAACTCAATCTTTGTTTCATCAGTCCACAGGACCTTCTTCCAAAATGAAACTGGCTTGTCCAAATGTGCTTTTGCATACCTCAGGCGACTCTGTTTGTGGCGTGCTTTCAGAAACGGCTTCTTTCGCATCACTCTCCCATACAGGTTCTCCTTGTGCAAAGTGTGCTGTATTGTTGACCGATGCACAGTGACACCATCTGCAGCAAGATGATGCTGCAGCTCTTTGGAGGTGGTCTGTGGATTGTCCTTGACTGTTCTCACCATTCTTCTTCTCTGCCTTTCTGATATTTTTCTTGGCCTGCCACTTCTGGGCTTAACAAGAACTGTTCCTGTGGTTTTTCATTTCCTTACTATGTTCCTCACAGTGGAAACTGACAGGTTAAATCTCTGAGACAACTTTTTGTATCCTTCCCCTGAATAACTATGTTGAACAATCTTTGTTTTCAGATCATTTGAGAGTTGTTTTGAGGAGCCCATGATGCCACTCTTCAGGGGAGATTCAAATAGGAGAACAACTTGCAATTGGCCACCTTAAATACCTTTTCTCATGATTGGATACACCTGGCTATGAAGTTCAAAGCTCAGTGAGGTTACAAAACCAATTTTGTGCTTCAGTAAGTCAGTAAAAAGTAGTTAGGAGTATTCAAATCAATAAAATGATAAGGGTACCCAAATTTTTGCACCGGTCAAATTTTGGTTTCATGCATATTGCACATTTTCTGTTAGTACAATAAACCTCATTTCAATCCTGAAATATTACTGTGTCCATCAGTTATTAGATATATCAAATTGAAATGGCTGTTGCAAACACCCAAATATTTAGAACTAAAAATGATTAAGATTAATAGGGGTGCCCAAACTTTTTCATATGACTGTATCTTTGGAATGTCAATTTGAGCAGAAGCCTATGATTACTGAATGCAGCAAATCAAAGACACAATGGTGTGGATAATTGGTCTGTGAGAAGAAGAGTTTCTACCTCAGTCACGATGATCAGTCTTGGAAGATAGTCTAGCTTTTTAAACCAGCAAGCCAGGCACACTGATAGTGGGCCCCAAATTTTTATTGATATTTTGTAAATTGTCTCTCCACCAACACAATGTTGATGTGGCATTTGCTCCCATTCACATACAGATATAACCAGCAGGATAATCCAGGTTCTTTTCTGACTCCCAAGTTTTGTTTTCAGGGTCAGAATTCTTTTAATTTCAGAAGATATTCTAGATTTTTAAACTGGCAGGCCAGGCATGCTGATAGTGTGCTTTTGTGGCATTCCCTGTGAGAAAAACTTATATTTCTGAGGCTCAACTAGGTGACCTATTTCAGAAGGCTGTAGCCAGGCAAAGTTTTTTTTTTCCTTATACCTTTCCCTGTAGAGTTTATACACCATTCAGCATCGTGGTAGTTCTCCAAGTCCGTTATCTTTCTTAGAACAGGTGTATTCCCTTCAGCAGATAGGGATGTTGGTTCCCCAGAAATGGGTTAGATGTTCTATTTGGCTTGGTTTCTAGTAAAAAAAAAAAAAAATATATATATATATATCCAAATGCTTCTTTTAGAACCATAATTAACTTAATACCCTTGAACACATTTCTGAAATGAAGATGGAACTATAAAATCCACAGTAAACCTACTTTTCAGTCACTGTTTTATGAAATCCATAAATTTCAAGGACACATGCTACCACGGTCACGATTCGCACAGATTTTCAAATATTTCTCAAAATTTTGGTGGTTATAAAACAATCCCCACTTCTTTTCATTTTCTCCCATTGGGTTTCCTGTAGCACCCTTGACCTTTACAAAACTGGTGTTGGGGGTGGCAGTTTACATAAAGGAGTACAATATCCCATATTTAGATGATTTATAGCTTCAAGTCCTCCATGTGCCAACAAGTGAAAACAGTCCTTGGCATTCCACAACAATTAGGTTAGAAGGTGAACTAGGAGAAATCAAGTCTTATGTCTGCTCCATCCTGAGTCTTTTTTAGGGAAACCTGCTCGGATCAGTTCAGAGGAAAACTTTTCTCCCAGAAGAAAACATCATCAAAATATTGGATTCAGTAGTCTCAGTTTACAATCATTCTACCTGTAAGGAAAGTTATGCCCTTGCGCAGGGGTGTATCTAAAGGCTCATGGGCCCTGGCACAAAAGTTCAGCCCTCGGCCCTTCCCCCTTACAAATTTATTCATGGTCACCATCCATGTCAGTAAGGCTAGGGCTACAAGGTGACTTTGGCTGTGACTCCTGTTGCATGATCAAATATCACCATAGTGCTGTGTGACTCTGCCATTAACATCAGTGAATGGAGTCACACTGATCTAAGGGATCTTGCAACTTTGACTTCTAGTTTCAAAAAAATTATGCACTGCTTGGTGCACTGCTAGAGTAACACAGTGGCAAAAACTCCTGTTGTGTGACCATAGGTCAAAGTCAGTATACCACATAGGTAATAATGGCCCAACTGTACCCCACCCACGTACAGCACAGACCACACCAGTGAATTGTATAATTTCCTTCTTTTCCTACACAATGCTGATATGGCACCTGGCTGTGTGTCTCGTAGTGGCTCCCCCATTTCCTGCTCTATGGTACCGCTGGTTCTGAGAGTAGGAGCTGGGAGGACACTAGAAAAGCCAAGCGCTGCCTCAGCAGAAGAGAAGGTAAGTATACAATTCACTAAAGCGTATTGAGGTGACAGGGCCTTAGGGCTTGATGTGAACCCTATAGCTACACCACTGCCCTTGTTGGGCCAGCTAGCTTGTATGCCAGGACTGTTGTGGTTACTCCCACTTTTTTCAACAAGACAGCTGCTTAGATGGCAGAATTTCTCTTTCCAGCAGGGCAAGGAAGGCCATGAGATGGTGAAATCAAAGATAATTTGAACAGGGGAGATCCCTGGCCCTTCCATTAGGCAGGTGGGGAGGCAATTACTTCTACTTGTCCTCAAACATGAAAGAACTACTAGCCATCTTAAGACCTCTCCAAACTGCTTATTCATCCCTCAGGGGGAAAAAAAAAAAAAAAAAAATTACGTCTGGCAACACCAGTGCAGTCACCCACAAACTTCTGGACATCTCTCTGAAGATTCTTTTTTTTAGAGTGAACTTCCTCTCCCTTTCTGCATTACATCTGAAGGGAAAAGAAAACAAAAGTGGTTGATTTTTTTAAGCAGACACTAGCTAAACCAAGGGGAATGGCGTCTAAATCAGATTTTTTTTTTTTTTTTTTTTTTTCTTAAACACAGATCTCTTCTTTTTGGGGAAACCCAGAGATAGACCTGTTTTCCATAAGGCAAAACCACATAGTTTATAGTAATTCTTTTTCCTTAGCTGGCCATACATGTGCCGGTCGATTAATGATGGGATTGTTTTTATCAACGTTCCCACAATCAGGGGGACAGTTTAGGCTGGGTTCACACCTGCACTTGCACTACGTTCGGGAAATCCGTTCCCCTCTCCGCATGAAAATTGCGGCGAGAAAAGCGCTGCAAGCAGGACTTTTCTCTCTGCATTTTTCCCCCCTTTTCGGCTGGAAACCGAGTGTAAACCACACGGAACCCATTACAGTCTATGGGGTCTGCAGGTTTACTAAGCTAACCGCTTTTTTATGTGGATTAGGTTTCCGTTTGGGGGTCCCCAAGCGGACCCCCCTGAACGGAAACCCGAATGCAGATGTGAACCTAGCCCGAGTTTTTGCCCATTTTGAAGGACATAAAAACATAGTATACCATACTTTTGTGTCCTTCCAAATAAAGTACAGAAATTTTTTTTTTTTAAATTGAGGTTTATATAAAGGGATGACCATCCACTTATATCCATTTTTTGCATCTGTTAAAAGAATGTTCTAAATGGATGTCAAAAAATGTGATCTGAATAGAGCTTAAGTCTTTACAAGTTGGCTGAAATCAGCCAATGAAACCAAACCCCGGAATTTTGAGTCGACAGCCAGCCAAAAATATCTAGCATGGCCTATTTTCATTAGACTGAAGTCTACTGCAGGCCATTTGTTGGTAATTTCAGCTAATAAAAACCTAATGTATACAGCCAGCTTAAATCCAACAAGACTAAATGAAATTTCCCAGAAATTGAACTTTTGGCTTTTCCTCTCCTTCAGTCATTCATTCCAAGGGTGCTCAAAAAGATCAGGGAAAGTACAGTGGCTGTGCGTTTGTCCATTCTGGATATAAACTATCCTTAGCAAATAGGTTCTTCCAGGATTACTGGATCTCCTAAACCAGACTCTGGTTGTCTCCCCAGAAGAGGGTCTTCATCTATCAGATTGGGTTCTGAGAGGTCCCATCTCAGAATAAGAGGGCTTTTTGAACCACATTTCCAGAGAATCACAAACCAATCACATCTACCATTTACCTGAAGATTTGGAGAGTATTTTCAGTATTTCTGGGCTCAACTAACTTTCACTTTGATGTTTGCAGAATATTGGATTTTTTTCAGGCTTGCCTGGATGAAAGGCTGAAACCAGCTACCCAAAGAGTGCCTGCTGAGGTCTTAAAAGGTTCCCAAGGTTTCATGAAAAATTTAAACATCTGCAGGGTCTTGCTGGACGGTCTTGGTTGTATAAACCTTCATACATTGTGTTTTAAGTTTTCCTGCTGCTAATATCCCCATTATGGCTGCAGCACATTTTACATTTCTCTCTCAAGCTGGATGTATGTACAAGCAGTAACAGTCTGACCTTTCTTATCCATTACTACTACTATTGGGTTTACATTCAATTCTGCCAGTAGTAACTGTAAAATAGCAAACAAATAGCTTCAAAAAGCCCAAGTGAACATAATATAGGAGATCCTGGGACACTACACTGCAAATACAGGGCATAATGCAGCCAAATAGATCCCTGTGCAGCAAGAGAAATTTATGAGCACAGCCAGGAAAGCTGTCTATGACTAGCATCCTATGTACAATAATACAAGGCAGCAGAAGTAGATAAAAGTACATAGATGACCTTTCTTACATTGTAAGCTGTGAGATGTGCAGAATGTTCAGTCTAGTGCATAGAAAAAGCTGTTTACAGACCTGTGTGGAGGCTGTGAGGAAAATTAGCCCATCCCCTCTCCATTCCCTGTGTGAAGAGAACAAACCCTCCCTCTTCACTCACTGGGGAAACATCTTGTGATAACTAAGGAAGTTCCCTATTAAGCTATAAGGGAGATACCTAGTGGCAGGGACCTTAGAGAGGTTCTGAGGCAGAAAACAGCAACAATTGTATATATAGTGAATTACATTTTAGTCCAGAATCACATGGTCTATTAAATGAGATTAAGTATTGTGAAACGTTAGTGACCATTTCAGTACCGTTCCACCTGAATCTGGCAGGAAACCCCTCGGTCATCTGATTCCAAAAAGCGACATTCAGCATCTTTCCAGTAATAGCCTTCAGCGCTTCCCCTTGAGACCTTAATACAGTCATTAATGGATTAAGAGAAAGTCAGTCAAGCTATTGTCTGAAGCCTCTGACAGCCTTACTGCTTCTCAAGACAGTATTTTTAATAGCAGTTACATCTGCCAGGAGAATACATGAACTACAGGCTCTTTCCATTAAATCTTATATGCAGATTCAAAAAGATAGAATTATTCTGAGACTTGCCCCAGCATTTTCTCCAAAGGTCATCATCACCTTGTAATGAAGTGGTGCCTCCTTCCTTTTGTGTAGAACCCAAATTCTCTAAAGCAGGGGTCTCAAACTCAATTCACCCGGGGGCCGCTGGAGGTAGAGTCTGGGTGAGGCTGGGCCGCATCAGGTTTTCCACGCCGGTAATATGTTCCATATTGGCCCCTGCACACAATATTATGCTCCATAGTGCCCCTGCACTTGTATTATGCGCCCTAGTGGCCCCTGCACTTGTATTATGCTCCATTGTAGCCCCTGCACACAGTATTATGCTCCATAGTGGCCCCTACACTGGTATTAGGCTCCATAGTGGCCCCTGCACACAGTATTGTGCCCCATAGTTGCCCACCCAAGAACTATTATTATACTCTGGGTTCTTTTCAGAACCCAAAGTATAATGATCGGAGACCCAGGGGAAGTGACAAACATAAAAACCAGTGTTACTTACCTATACTGGAAACCGGAGCACTCCCAGCAGCTTTCGGCCCTAATTAAGTCACGTGATGAGACCGGCGACGCGACCTGATGACGTCACCAGAGCGCCCAAGCCTGCTTGGAGTGACAGCGGATCGCAGGAGAGGTGAGTAGCATTGGTTTTTATGTTCCTTCACCTCCCCTGGGTCTCCGATTATTATACTCCGGGGTCTAAAAAGACCCCGGAGTATAATAATAGTAGTATTTGAGGCCCGCGGCCTCACTTACCGATGCCCGCGGCTGCTCACAGCGGCATCCACTTCCCTTTCTGCGTCCCATAGCAGAAGGGGAAGCGGGGACAGCCACGAGCAGACGCGGGGTAGGGAAATAGATAGGCCGTGACCTGCTGGAGATACTTCTGCAGGTTACAGCCTATTTATATAAATAAAAAAACTTATCCTCACCTACCTGCGATGCCTTGATGCATCCGCCGCCTCCTCCTCTTGTCCGAGACGTCTATGTCTCAGCGTAGGAGGCGTGATGACGTCATTATATTGCTGCCTGCGCTGTGATGCGGACGTCTCGTAAACCAGCCCAGGACAGGCCCCGCTCAGCGTTGTTTTTTTTTTTTTTTTAAAGCGGCCTGTCCTGGGCTGGTTTACATTAGATAGTAAAAAATGCCACCCCCAGACAGTGCGCCCCTGGTGCCATTCGTATCAAACTCGGGCCACACTAATATTAAACTTTGATATTGAGGTGGGGGCCGCAAACTATTGTCCCAAGGGCAGCAGTTGGCCCACGGGCCGCGAGTTTGAGACCCCTGCTCTAAAGAATAGAACTTTCACTCCTTGGATGTCAAGAAAGTCTGTTCTCCAATACCTGCTATGTACTGAAGAACAGAGAGCTTTAAAACTTCTCATTCAACTTGTAGGCAGCCAAATACCCTTCCTAGCTGTATACTGCTGAGAATGGTGTTTGGCTGAAGCAGTCCAATCGACAAGACATCACTGCTGCAGCTATTCTCTATACAAACAGAGCTGATGGTCATCCTTGAGCAGGACCGGAAAGGAGGATGCAGGTAAGTTTAATGCAGATTTATTTTATAAGCCCGTACTTCCTGACAGTGTGTAATTTTATAATTCTGGACAACCCCTTTAATGTATTCTGGTGGTCTACTTGGTTTTTGATGTTTATCCACCAAGGGGTTTAAAAATCCACTCAGCATTATACAGATTTGTAAGACAGCTGAATTGCCTTTGCCTTCTTTTTTAAGCACAATAGGTTAGAAGTTGACCTCTCTTTTGATTAGCTTGGTGTTGAGGAGTCTCTTTGTGTATATAGGTTTCCTGTCCCACTCTCACAGTGTCCTCATTGGGTTGAGAAAATCAAATTACTAGTAATTATCTTAAAACAGGCGAAAGGTAAGGAAGGACATATCTGTATGTGTCAGGTCTCCCTGCTGTACACTGCCTCAGTTTATACAATGACAGGACATGACATGAAGTGCACCAGTTCCTGGAATATCAAGTGCTGGTTTACCTTCTCGTGCAGTTAGGAGTGTGAACGTCAGAAACTTCATGGTTACTCCAGGCAGATCCAAATCCAACCGCCCGCCCCCCCTCCCCCCACTATCTAGCACAGACAACTGAGACCCCTTCTCCAACAGACTCCTTTCTTGGGGCCTACTGATGCCTGGCCTGTTCAGCTGTCACTGTTGCCCCATGACATGACAAGTTCACATCCAAGCACATGCAGTAGACTTGCAGGAGTGCAGAGCATTTGTCACTGAAACCACAGCATGCAAAAGGAAGACAACATAACAGTCACAGTTCTTCAGCTCCCGCCAGCAGCTGCAGAGGCGGCTCTAGGATGTCTCCCCAACTCAGTCCACTGCTCTCTGCACAGAGGTTCTCCTAATGTATATATTCCAGAACCCTGTGACATATCCTAAAGTATAGACAAACAGTGGCACAAGTCATCCATTGTGTGTATTTGTATAAGACACTAGTCTTAAGCAATTTTCCCTCTGATACAAGATTCTCCAGGCCTCTTAATTCTGGTGAACTGCTGTGTGCCATATCTGAAATGTACACCAGTCAGGCACATGCATAGATTTCTTATAACCAACACCAGTTTGCTTGCATGAGTTTTAGTCAATTTTGCAGTTCGCCTTAATCTACGGCACGCTCACTATTCTAAAAGGTGGTGAGAGGGTCACAAAAACAACATGGCACATCTTTGGAACAAGAGAGCAATGCGCCAAAGATGCACCACTGGTGTAGATCGATTATTAAACTCCCCCACTTGTGTTTTTTTTTTTTTTTTTTTAGAAGAGACCTTGTTGTATGGAATAGCAAAATCCACTACCCTATTCTATAGGTTTGGGTTTTTTTTAATCACATAACCTTTGCAAGTTCACACAAAGGACTTTGCTGCAGACTTAATTCACAATCTGCCTCCCATTATTTTCAATGAGAGTCAGAGATCGCAGCAGGATGCTGAAAAGAAAAAAAAAAAAGAAAAAAAGGATCCTACTTGAACTTGCCACGCCTTGAGACTCCAGGCTCATTAGGCTCAGCATCGACATCCCGCCATGGGTAGACTGTGGCCAGAAAACAGCATTGGAAAATGAAGAGTAATTCCTCATTTTCCTCCGTGTACCATTAAAGTGCCTCTCCCCACCAAATACTGCTTCCCTCTTGTCTATGGCATTAACTACAGATCAGCCTCATTCATGATCCCCATGGCCACTTTCACGCAGCAATATTCAGATCAGCATTTTATTATTATGCTGAAGCAGTGTACAGCCATGTGAAAATGGCATATGGCTTGAGTGCTCAAAAACACATTGTAGGACTGTCCAAAGATTTCAGCAGAGCAGCTGTTCCCAGACTTCAGCCCCTCTTGCATACCGTAAGGGTTAATTCTGCATCCTTTAACTCAGACTGACATCACTATTTCCTCTTTCCATTAGACAAGGAGAGAGGGGGAGGAGGTCTTAGGAGACATACTGGGGTTACATCCTCTTCACCTTAGTGAGGTGCACTGTTATAGACAGCTTAACCTGCCTAAAGGGAACACCAGTGCTTTGCATTGAATACTTCCACAGGGTGTAGACATTTTTTTTCTTTCCCCACTGGGGTGTGCAGATTAATACATTACACATTGCTCATCACCTTCTGGGGGTATATGAATTGTTGGTGAGACTCAGGTGCCCTGTAATTTGCTGAAATGAGGACACAACCAACATACTTTCCAGCTATGGATCAGTCATCCCATGTTTTCCCCATTCCTAGATATTATAACATCTGCCTGCTTCATAAGCTTATAGTTAAAATTGTGTGCCAAGCACTAGCACAAACCATAATGTAGATGTTTTTTTGTGAGATCCCTCATACTGCATGAAAAATGAAAGCTAACTTCTCATACTTCAACAATCATTACAGTCAACACTGCTGTCTCAGGCTCTGTTCACACCACGTGGAAATACTTCTCTTGTGTACCTCCAACTGATGCCATTGTAAAGGTTTATGGGCATACACTGATAGGCAATGATCAATGAAACATTACATAAATACAGAAGAGATTTAGGGGTTCTCTCAACCAAAGCATAGTAGACTATAATTTATGATACAACTGAAATAAGTGTACAGTCATGGCCAAAAGTTTTGAGAATGACACAAATATTATATTTTCACATGATCTGCTGCCCTCTGGTTTTTATGTGTGTTTGTCAGATGTTTTTATCACATACAGAAATATAATTGCATTCATATTATGAGTAACAGAAGCTTATATTGACAGAATGAGTTAATGCAGCAAGTCAATATTTGCAGTGTTGACCCTTCTTCAGGACCTCTGCAATTCTCCCTGGCATGCTCTCAATCAACTTCTGGACCAAATCCTGACTGATAGCAGTCCATTCTTGCAGAATCAATGCTTTAATTTTGTCTGAATTTGTTGGTTTTTGTTTGTCCACCCGTCTCTTGATGATTGACCACAAGTTCTCAATGGGATTAAGATCTGGGGAGTTTCCAGGCCATGGACCCAAAATCTCTATGTTTTGTTCCCTGAGCCATTTAGTTATCACCTTTGCTTTATGGCAAGGTGCTCCATCATGCTGGAAAAGGCATTGTTGAGCACCAAACTGCTCTTGGACGGTTGGGAGAAGTTGCTCTTGGAGGACATTCTGGTACCATTCTTTATTCATGGCTGTGTTTTTAGGCAAGACTGTGAGAGAGCCGATTCCCTTGGCTGAGAAGCAACCCCACACATGAATGGTTTCAGGATGCTTTACAGTTGGCATGAGACAAGACTGGTGGTAGCGCTCACCTCTTCTTCTCCGAATAAGCTGTTTTCCAGATGTTCCAAACAATGGAAAAGGGGATTCATCAGAGAAAATGACTTTACCCCAGTCCTCAGCAGTCCACTCCCTGTACCTTTTGCAGAATATCAGTCTGTCCCTGATGTTTTTTCTGGAGAGAAGTGGCTTCTTTGCTGCCCTCCTTGAGACCAGGCCTTGCTCCAAGAGTCTCCGCCTCACAGTGCGTGCAGATGCACTCACACCTGCCTGCTGCCATTCCTCAGCAAGCTCTGCACTGCTGGTAGCCCGATCCCGCAGCTGAAACACTTTTAAGAGACGGTCCTGCCGCTTGCTGGTCTTTCTTGGGCGCCCTGGAGCCTTTTTGGCACCAATGGAACCTCTCTCCTTGAAGTTCTTGATGATGCGATAGATTGTTGACTGAGGTGCAATCTTTCTAGCTGCAATACTCTTCCCAGTTAGGCCATTTTTGTGCAGTGCAATGATGACTGCACATGTTTCTTTAGCGATAACCATGGTTAACAGAAGAGAAACAATGATGGCAAGCACCAGCCTCCTTTTAAAGTTGCCAGTGGTGTCATTCTTACTTAATCATGACAGATTGATCTCCAGCCCTGTCCTCATCAACACCCACACCTGTGTTAATGGAGCAATCACTGAAACGATGTTAGGTGGTCCTTTTAAGGCAGGGCAGCAATGATGTTGAAATGTGTTTTGGGGGATAAAGTTCATTTAATAGGCAAATATTGACTTTGCAAGTAATTGCTGTTAAGCTGATCACTCTTTATAACATTCTGGAGTATATGCAAATTGCCATTAGAAAAACTGAAGCAGTAGACTTTGTAAAAATTAATATTTGTATCATTCTCAAAACTTTTGGCCATGACTGTACTATGTCTACTGGCCTAAGGGAGGGCAAAAGGACACTGTGGTCATACATTTATGTCATTCACAGGGTAGAACCGGCTCCACGGGCAGTCTGTGAATGAGGCCACAGCTCCATTATTACGGACACTAATAGTCCGGATTACGGACTATTAATATTAATAACTAAATTTTAAATTAAATAGTTTAACTAGTTAATAATTAATAGTTAATTAACTATTAATATCTTAATATTACGGACACCAAGTTATTCATAGCCATCCAACTTGCGTGCGGAGAAGGAGACTGCTCTCCTCTTAATGAAATTTATTCCTCCTGAAGGGGATATGTAGGGGATATTAGCAGTCACATTCAGTCTTCTCCAGATGTATCGACAGCCTCCCTCCCCCCACCAATGGTTGTTCGTCATCCAACCTGCGTCTGGGGAAAGAGGCTGCTTTTCACTTAATGAAATTTCTTTCTGCCCTTTTCATCATCTTAATGGCCACCACTCACCCATAATGAGATGGAAGAAACAAAGAGAACATGTTTTGTTAGCTGCAGAACTCCCCAAAATTGCCACAGCAGCACAATGAATTGGATGGACAACAGATAAACTATAACCATACACAACCATATAAACGCCTCTATACACTCAGTAAATAAGAGAGACAAGCAACATCATACCAGTACATTAGATTATATGGGGGAGGGGGGTAAGTATTTGGATATTCAGAGAATGAGGGACATAATGTTGGGGCGGGGGATTATGGGGTCATATTACAGGAGCAGCTCAGGCCCCTCTCATACACAAGCTCCATTATTACCCCCACACCAGATGCTGCAAATTGTCTATGGCCTCAGGGTTGAACCTTCAATAGGCCTCTGTATTTGGCTGGCACAATGCCCCTTAAAGAGACAGTACTGTGAGACATCTAGGAGCACAGGCCTTAATACTGCTGCATACCATAGAGGTCTCGGGCATCAACTCATGAAACATGCCGCTTTCCCTGGTTATTATATACTTAGTTTTGTGTGCCATACCTGTGTGGCAAAATGAGCAATACTGATACTGATGGAGAGTCAGAGAGAATCAAGTTCTGGAAGAAGCACCTAACATCAATTAGGAAATGCAGGAGACAATGTTGTCCTCCATTTAAGGAATGTGTTTTTTGAAAGGGGGGGAGGGAGGTTGACATTTATGGAAAATAAAGCCTACAGCCCTAGAAGCTCTGAACACAGTGAAGACCCATGCCATAAATGCATGCTAAACACAGATGAACTGAAATGGTCCATTCATCCAATTCGGCAATAGAAAGCTCGGGAATCTGATGTGTAGATAGATGATTGAAGACTTTAGAACTTATGACTGGTTGTCGGCCAAAAATCCTAGTGTTTTGCATTACATGCTTTTGGCTGATCAGCAGCCAACTTGCACAGACAAGCCGCTTTTTTTTTTTTTAAATAAAAAAACTGCCCCCCCTCCCCAAAATTGGGCCGTTAATGTTGATGATAGAATAATTCACAAAAACAATCCTATCATCATTCGGAAAGCCATCAGAAATCTGATGTGTATGGCCAGCCTTAGATTGCGTTATACCTGATGAAAGGAACACCTCACAAAGCACAGGCCACAAGACATGTCAAACGGGTATTCCCCATCTCATGGATTCTATCTATACTGCTATCTTATGTCAATTCAAGTTTTCCTAAATAAATTGCTTTAGAAATTCTGCTTTGTTTGCCTGCTATGTGAAATTATTCCTCCCATTGTTTGCACATCATTCTCAAGACACCCAGCCTGTTATCTGATATCAGGACAGATAACATGACTCACTGCTCTGTGGAGGGGAGGGGGGGCTGAGTGTTCTGTATTACTTTCAGAGCTGTTTATCTTCTCTGGACAATCAGTTCAGCTAACTGCAGTTTTCTGATAGACAGTGTATGTTCTCTCTTTATGTAAGCACAAAGATAACATGGAGTTTACTGAAAGTCAGTTCTCTCCTCTTCAGCCTGTAAGTTCTCTCTCCAAACCTGTGTAATGTAATATGCATTTACTGAGCATATTTGATTATTGCATTATTACAGATTTCTTGTAATCATAATAATCTGTCACAGTAAAGGAAATATATATATTCACTGAGATACTTCATAGTGTCCTGTCCAAACAGTCAAAGCTCACCCACCAGGTTCCTGAAGAATACAGGAAATGAGAAGAAGAGACAGCAGACAAACTGCTAAGACAGCGAGATGGGAACCCCCTTCCCCCTTTAATCCTTCAATATAAATCTTGCCTCAACAAAGAATCTTATGTGAAGAATGAACATGGTAATGAAGGAATCCAGGGAATGACTCAAATTCACATCCTCATCTGACCCTGCCCTTACATACACGCCACGTTACCTAAGACCACTATGTATAAGGCTCAAGGCTTAGAAGGATAAGAATATGAAGCAAAACAGTGCATTAACATAACCTACAGCCAGTCTTCCCCCAGCAAACTATCCTAAAGTCATCATCTACCTTACCTGAAAAGGCAGATATCGGGAAGTGAGCGGCTCACTCCTGACAATTGATTAAGAAAGATACAATTTCTCAGCTGAATCATTACACATTGAAACCACCCGATTGTTTGTAAAGGGACAGCAAAAATGGGAAAGTGAGAGCTTTTAAAAAAATAAAAATAAATTATATATATGGGTGGCTTAAGTAGACAACCTGTTAACAGAATTGTGGCCGCAACTCTCAATGTACCTGGAATATATGGTGTGTCGAAACAGAAGAACTGTGACTGCCGCTCTGGATGTGACTGGAGTAAAATACATGATGTAATAGTGTGGTACCTGCAGCTCCAGTTGTAGCTGGAGTATACAATATGATGTAACAGTGGAAATGTAGCATACATGATATAACTGCATAATTGTGACTATAATGGTGCATTTAGATGGTGCAGTATGGATGCCGTTAAAAGTGCACTGAAAAGTGCATGCATTTATGTTTTTTACTTATAGGTCAAACAGGTGAAGTAAATGTGTTGCACCTGTGCAAGAAAAACATAACTGCAACAAAAAGTCTATAAGCCCATCTAAAACACTGCATTATAACACGATGTAACAGTAGAATTGTGACTGCTGCTCTGGTTGTGACTGGAATATACAAATCGGAAAAGTTCCTACAAAGTATTTTTAGTTTTCACCTGTATAGTGATGTGTTCCCAACACGTCATGTACAAACAGCCGTTCATACAGAAGAAACCAGGCCAAGGCTGGAGAGCAGAACAGAGGTATTTATAAGAGTGGACTTCCATCCTCCAGCGTCTGATCCTTCAAGTCCACACAGGCCGGGCAGAAGAGAAATAATGACAAATAATAGGATGCATACCACCTGAGAATGGGGAATAAAGCCCAAATCCACCCCCACCCCCCAGCAAATGGTTTCATGCTGCACTAGCGCCACCTGATGGGAGAGTTGCAGCACATTACCTAGACAGAAAAAAACTCACTTTCCTTCACACAGAGAAGTGTATTTAGTAACATCCCAGAATGCATTGCACAGGCAGCAGATCTGAACATACACCAGGACCTGGTCTCCGAGGTAGCTTATAACACACGCCGTATCTCCAGAGAGTGAGGGAAGGGGCACCGCAGACCATCCCTGAACCCCCCGCTGCAGTGACACAGCAGCTATATTAAGACTGGCAGCGCCCGGGATCTTGGCACCAGAACTAAAAACATCCCTGGGTATTGGTCAATTAAAAAAAAACAAAAAAAAACAAAACAAAACATGAGAAGCAATGATAGGGAAGGAAGGAATATTGCTGCTTCAGGAGAGGTGGATCAACCTTGTAACATCACAGGAATGGGGGATAAGGAGACCCCAACTCCACTGCTATCTACAGCTGGGTCCAGCTCACCCTGATTTGACCTGACAACCCTACAAGGAAGCTCTGTCCAGAAGGCAAAGGGTTAAATCCAGGTACACAGAAGCTTCCCATCTTCGGACACAACATGGGGTGGGGGAGGGCAGAGACTGGGCCTCCAGGTATCGCTCAGGACTCTGACCTGTCCATCATCTCAGTAAAATAAGGGAACTGGGTTCTGGTGCTGCTGGGTCATAATGTCCACATCCACTGCAGCTAAAACCAGGAAGTGCTCCAGTACATATGCCTGGCTCCGCCCACGAAAACCGGACGACATCAGCAGCGGTGTCCTGCAAATGAAAAGAAGCTGGTCAGGAGAGATAAGGGGCAAATGCACTGGCTCAGTACACCAACATCAAGAACCCCCCAAACTCACAACAGACATCAGACGGTGCCCCTGTAGCTTTAACCCTTTAAGGACCTTAAAGAGAACCTTTCATGTCCTCATCAATGTGCGGTATTATATACAGCTACAAAGCCGATAGTGCACTAAATTCAGTGCACTGTCAGCTTTCTTGGTATGTGCCCCGGTGCTTTTGATATCGGTGCCGTTAAATTCAGCACCAATATCTCCCCACTGTCAGAAGGGCAGGGCTTACAGTCTAGCGTTATCACTGGGCTGTGAGGAACGCCACCCTGCCTGTACTCTAACATAGCCTTGTACTGTCAGAGGGGGTGTTCTTCACAACTTAGCGATGGGGGGGCGGGGAAACGCCAATTCCATATTTTTTTCCCCACTACCAATTTTGTATTTTCATCACTTTTTATATGTCAGGTTAAAAAAACATTACAATTTTGGCATCTTCATTTTTATGAAATTTATAAAATAATGTAATTCTATATCCCAGGTCATTACGGAAGTGGCAATAGCAAATATGTGTACTTTTTTTTTTATTCTTGAGAAAAAAAAAAAAAAAAAAATTTAGACAGGAAAAGGAGGTTTTTTTTCCCCATTTTGTTAACATTACATTTTTTTTCCCCAAGTCCCCCTAGGGCACTTTACCCTTGTGGTTTGATCACTAGTATGTATTATGCCTGTTGTAAAACTGTCAGAGACATTCTATTAAGAGCTGCTTATAGCAGCCATGGGGGCCATTGCTAAGTTCCTAGTTGTCATAACAAGTCATCAGCGTCCAGTGATCATATTGCGGGGGTAGAGGCAATAGGGCTATCAGTTTCACTGACAAACATTACTGACTGCAGCACCTAAGGGGTTAAACAGCTGGTATAAATTTCATCACTCTCCCGGCTGTTGCAGATGAAGTCTGCCTGTCAAATACAACTGGGCTGCCGCAATAATAGCATGGGCTCTGCTTCTAAGCCCATGTAATCACCATCATGTTAAAAAGAGGACCTTATGTGTCTTCTAAGATACAGCATGTTACATACTGTTGCAAAGCTGAGAATGTGCTGAATTGATTGCATCTTCAGTTTTGCAGGCATCTGCCCCAATTCCAGAGATATCAGTCCCATTAGTTCAGAAATATCAGTTGCCGAAAATGTCAAAGGGGCCACTCTCACATCACAGTATCATCGCAGAGCATTGGAGGAACACCCTCCTTCACAGTACAAGATTACAAAAGTGTACCATCAAGCGGAGTTTCCCCATCGCTCTCTGATGATGCTAAGCTGCGAGGCCAGCCCCTCTGGCAGTGCAGTTATATCGGAAGCTGAAATAATGACAGCTTTAACTGCATTCTCTGATGTACATTTACGCAATTATGCGCCAAGGGACACTTCTATCTGGTTTTTACTCAATATTCATGGAAAAGTTAAACAAAATATTGTCCATTTTTTGCAGTGAGAGATGAAAGTCTTCAAAATGTAACCTCATTAGAATAGTAGGTGGAGGATTAATATGCCCGAGAGACTGACAGCTTCATTGTTGTCTTAGGCTGCTGGAATATCTGTAAAGCTGACCACACACACACACAAAATCATATGGACCAAGAAAATTCTGTATGAGTTTTCAAATGCCACTGTGCTGTATATATAATACCCTCAGCAGTAGCAACCAAACTCCACATTACTGCACAAGATACCAAATGTAATAAATACCACAGTATAGCACAAAATACTTCCCTGAACATGCAAGACACCACAGTGCAACCCATCTCAGCCCATCAGCGCCAAACAAATACCACTGCGCAGCACAAGATACCCAAGCAGAAGCGCCAAACACCACTGATAACAGCATTGCTCAAAAAAATTTCACCACTCCTAATGGCAGGTAGCCATTGGCAGCAGCATTCTACACAAATAAAACTTTCCGACATTGCTGCAAATCTTTCCACAATTCCACCTCTCCCACACTGTCAGAAGCATCCCACAGCAGAGGGAAGAGATAAGAGAAGAGAGTCTTCTACCTCCAGGATCATTTTATGATGCTTCTGTCTCCACATTAGAGCTTTTAGTCTGCAGACTCTGGCTGAACAGCTCCCTGTGTCTTGGTGATGAGGTCACAGCTCCTTCAGACTTTTGAGCTTTGGAGACTGCACTGAAAACGTGACTGCCATTACCAGTGCAGTTACTGCTTTAGAGTCCCCACTTTGAGCCAAACTTGACATTGGCAGGGACCTGCAGCATGAAGGTGTTAATAGTGTAACAGAAAACACTGGCCCTGTGAAAGGGCCCTACGAGTAGGTTCATTTACTCAATGACAACAGGGCTAAGTATACTTGTATATGTTGAGGGTATGCTCACAGGTGCAGAGGAGGTTGAACCAAAGAGCCTCCATTTCTAGAGGAGGCTTTGCTTTCTTGTTCAGGAAAATGACAGAAACCAAAATAGAAAGCTGGCAGACTCCATTATAGTAAATGGCATCTGCCGGGCTGAGCTGGAATCCATTATGTATCATGTCCGTCTTTAGTGTCTATTCTGTTTTTCTGTTCCTATGATGGAACAGAAATACAGTTACATGCTTTCCAACATATCTATACAGGATTTCCAGTCTTGCTCATAGCGGTTTTGATCTGCATGTATTCCTTATACTCACTGCAACAACCAAGGATGCCTTTCCATGCTCACCAAGTAGTTGGTACAGATAGCAAAATAATGTAAAAGTAGAATACACTAGGTCCAGTTTTGGATAAGATGCCAAGAAGTTAGCTGGTAGCAGAAAGAACTGCCCAGTGGGCTATAGGTATGAAGTCAGAATCTACTGCCACTCGTGTGCCATCAACAGGAAAAAACCAAAAACACATGAACTATCCGATGCCCACATACAACTTCAACATGAACCCTGTAACATGCATTGTGGTACAAGATGCATTATATCCTATGCAGTGTGTGGACAGATCCAGGGTACAGTACTTATTAAGGCAGTGTGCGTGTGCACACAAAAACAGTCTTATCTCCTCCATAAAACAACACATACTATACACCCTCATGCACTGCATGCTTCAGTCTTGTCCTGATACACAGCCCTCCATGCACTGAGAAACCAGCACTGCCCTGTGAAGGAAGGGGGATTCTGGCAGGCTAACTCTTTTAGTACTGCATCAGAATCCACTCACTGAAATGAAACTAGCTGCTATAGGTAGTATTCTTTTTGTACACTTGCTTTCTCCTTCACATACCTACATATGAAACAAAGCACCCCAGGTTCCGAGTATTAGTTTAGTTTATTGTAAAAAGCAATATGCATAGGGGAGGAGGTGTGGTGCCCTACACCTGACTACACAACCATACATCCATTAAAAAAAAAATAAAAAGAAATAATAATTATATACCATATTTTTCAGACTATAAGACGCACCGGACCATAAGACGCACCTAGGTTTTACAGGAGGAAAATAGGGAAAAAAATTTTGAAGCAAAAAATAGTAAAATATTTAATATACGGGAGTTTTGCAACAGCTGAAAGGTAACATTGACAGGTGTCCCTGCAGCTGCATAGGAAGTCTTTTTTTGCGGGGCCAGGTTTACTTTTTAGTTATACCATTTTGGGGAATGTATATTGCTTAGATCACTTTTTATTCAAATCAGAGGTGAAACAGCAAAAAAAAACGGCAGTTCGGCACTTTTGATTTTTTTTCCTGCTACAACGTTCACCCTACAGAAAAAATATTTTCATAAGTTTGTAGACTGGGCATTTTCAGACACAGGGATACTTAATGTGTATGTGTTTCACAGTAATTTTCTACTTTTATATGTACTGTAGAGAAAGAAGGTGATTTAGAATTTTTTTTTTTTTTTTTTTACCATTTTATTAGCTCTAGGGGGCTTGAACCTGCAATCACTTGATTGCAAGTCCCATAGACTGCAATACAAGTGTATTGCAGTCTATGGGAGATTCTATACATTACTATTGAGGCTGGTCATAGACCAGCCGCAATCGTAATATTACTATGACAAGCCTGGGAGCCTTCAAAAGGCTCCCGGCTGTCACAAACTGATTGGCTCCCATGATCTTGCCCACGGGAGCCGTCCTACAACAAGAAAGGTACGAGGCCAGTGGGAACCGGCCCCTGGGGCTACTTTTATACTTTAGGGGGGCTTTGAAGTAGTAATGCCCGCGATCAGAGTGGACTCTGATCGCGGGCATTAGCTCCGGGTCTGCGCTGTACATTACAGTGGAGATCCGGTAGCTATGGTGACCGCTCTGCAGCAGAGCAGCCGCTATCAACTTTGCAGACCCGGCATCCGTCGTAATAGCACAGCGGATGCCCGGATGGATTCGCTGGGACACCCTGTCCTAAAGGCCCAGGGGCTACACATCGTCCTACTTCTCCTGCTGCAGGAACTCCCACTACAGAAAGCCGGCGGCAGCAGGAGTGGGGCGATGGTGCGACCCCGCTCCTCCACCCCCCCCCCCCCCAAACACCCACATTCTGACTATAAGACCCACCCACATTTTCCTGCCAAATTTGGGGGGGGCTCTTTCTGATGAAGAATTTTCGATTGCTTGCACCCCTGGGGTCGGATACTGTTGCTGTATATTCCCCATCCCCCACCCCTTTTTTTCCCGTCTTCTTTCTTCCCTCTCATTCTGTGTTTGTTTTTTTTGTCTCGCCACTCCTTCCCTTTCTCCTCCCCTTCCCCTCCTCTTCTTCTTGTCCTTTGGCCTCTACTCGGGGATCTCCCCGTTCTCTACAGTATAAAATGTTGATTCTGCCGTTGCAGCTGTTTTCACTGTATGTTATTGTCTTTTTGAAAATCAATAAACTTTGAATTGAAAAAAAAAAATTTTTTTTTGGGGGGGGGGGGGGGGAAGTGCGTGTTATAGTCCGAAAAATACGGTATATATTTATTTAAGGATACATACAAACAAACACAATGTGCAGTCTCAAATAGTTGGTTAGGACACTAAAAGAAAATAAAAACAAACATTTTTGATGGAAGTGTCCCTTTAAAAGACAACCTAGGGTAGGTTTAGTATTCACAGATGTCATGTATAAGGGAGGGGAGAGAGAATGTTTCTGTGAAAAGTGGATAATTACCCACAATCCCCAGTTCTCATCGGGCTGTGGAGAGGCTTCCAGGGAGCAGGTTACTGTCTGTCTGAGCCCCCGGCTGCTCCTTTACCACTGGATCTGAGAAGGAAGAACAGGACATGGTAATACAGGAGGGCATTTGACATGTGACAGAGAAGGATGACGAGATCAGCAGCTGCCCTCACCCTCCAGTTCACCAGAGTATAGTGCCATTTTGTACCAGAACTCACAGAAATAAGGATGCTCCATTGCTTCCCGTGCAGTCAGTCTCTGTTGATGGTCATAGCGCAATAACTTGTCCAGCATGTCCAGAGCCTCTGCACTGACCAGGTGCCGATTCTCACTGTGCAGGAAATTCTCCCAGCGCTTTCGAGAATGTCTAAGGAATGTGAAGAGCATTAAGAGTATGACATACCCACAACAGTGATACCATTGGACTACGACCAGAGACACACATGTGGACACTCTTTCTACTTACTGTCCCAAGATGTCATTGAAGTGAGGGTCCAGCTCTATGTGGTATTTCTTCAGGTATCCATACAGGTCATCAGTGCCCAAGACCTTGGCAATGCGCACCAGCTGCAGAAACAAACCAAATATATACCCGCTTCTCCATGCTGTGTACACCTCTAATGTAAGGAGTGCACAACCAGAGACAGCAATTCCATGAGATACCGTTCAACCCCTATTCCCCAAGATCATTACCCACCTGGTCATAATTGTCTTGACCGTGGAAAAATGGTTCCTTACGGAAGATCATACTGGCCAGCATACACCCAAGGCTCCACATGTCCAGGCTGTAGTCATACATCTGCAAAGCACAATAAATTTCATCCATGTTATTGATAAGCATTACATGAGCAAAGACATAGGCCAGATCCTCATTACCTGATAATCGACCAACAGCTCCGGACCCTTGAAGTATCGCGAGGCGACACGCACATTGTACTCCTGGGCTGGGTGATAGAACTCTGCCAATCCCCAGTCTATAAGCCGAAGCTGCAAAACATAAAAAGGTAAACGTCACACGAGGCTAAGAGGTCACACAGCACTTATGTCATCTGACTAGATGCCATTTGGTCACGTGACCCTTAGAATTTTTTTTTTTTTTAATTGTAATTTTTATTCAAGTTTTCAAGTAGTACAAAAACAAAACACATACATAAGTCAAATAGTAGTACATGACAATGAAAAGATAGTGTTGGGCAACATGCTGCTCCAGGCATAGTTAAGTAAATAAGAGAAAACAGGAGCAATCAAATGATAACATGATAACACGGGTAAAACCGGGACATAAAAAGGGTACCCTTAGAATTCCCAGGTAATAGTTGTAGGAGATGATGACATTTGGTGAAGTTTTCTATAGGACTCCAGAGAATACAATGATCACAAAACTGCCATTACCAAGAAGCTGCTTTTTACACTGGCAGAGATTCAAGACAGCAGTGTGTGTGACCGCCAAAAGGAAGACCCAATCTGCAACTAGTTGAATCCCTCTTTTGTCACCAATGTGCACATTATCAGCATCAGTCTACACTTTGCTGTAGGTGACATACAGCAGCAGCTGTTGGCTCTCTCTTTTTGGATATAGGAAAAAGCTTTGTTTCCATTTCTTCTACAGTTGTGATGTGGCAGCTGATATTGGGAAGGGCTTAGCAGCAGTCATACTACCTACCTTCTTCTGCTGGTGATCGATCATGACATTGTGTGGCTTCACATCTCTATGCATCACACCCTGACTGTGGCAGTAATCCAGAGCCTGCAAGAAGGAGCACAACACTCATAAGGAGATGATAATTCTCTGCTACTGGGGATCCCAACTGCACCCATTATAACTATGTAGTTCTGTAGAGAGTGGTAGGCTCTTATCACATTGCATCATCTCACATATTTAACCTTTGGTCCGCTTAAAAGGAATCTGCTGCACCAAACACATCATTAAACCAGTCCCAGTACCGTACAGTTCTCAGAGCTGTGAGCACAGTGCTATAATTTATTTGTAGAATGTCGCAAAGTTGGCTTTCCCGGTATGTGCCCCGGTGCCGGAGATATTGGTGCCATTAGTTTCGGCACTGATATCTTCCTACTGTCAGAAGGGCGGACCTTACTGCTCAGCGTCATTGCTGGGCTGAGAGGAACGTTCCCATGACAGTACAAGTCTATGCAAGAGTACTGTCGGGGGGTTCTCGATGACGCTGCTCTGTAAGGCCCGCCCTTCTGACAGTGGGGAGATATCGGCAAATGGGGTGCATACCGGTCCACTGACATAGATGTGCGGTATTATTTACCGCTAAAAAGCTAAGTGCGTGAAAGTGCAAGCAAGTTTAGACCTTAAAAGGGGTTATCCACTTCCTAATAACAGCCTGTGTGTGAGGGTCTGATACCTGGGACACCGCAGCAGCGTTCAGTATAAAGCAATGTCTCATTGATGTCTAGTTTGTACAGCAAGTGAGCAAGGTGGCTCTCAACATATAAACATTACCTACCTGTCCCCAAACAGCTGATCTGTGTGGATCCGAGGTGAGAAAGTGGATAACCCCTAAGGGCGTGGCCTGTTTCGGCCTTCAGGAAGCTGTACAATATTTGTTTTTGCTTTATACATCTCCTTCTTAGAGCCATAACTTTTTTATTTTTCTATCAAAATAACATATGACAGCTTATTTTTGCAAGACAAATCATATTTTTTAATCTTGTGGTAGCAATTCCACAATTTTAGGTTTCTGTTTTTTTTTTTTGCATCACTCAGGTATTAATGACCTCAGTATCTATAAAGTTTTTTTTTTTTATGTTGTAATAATTTTGCACACTAAAACACAACAAAAAATGTTTTGCATTGCCATATTCTGAGTTATCAAGCTGGGAAAGGGCATACTTTTTGCAGTATGAGCTGTAGTTTGTATCAATAACCTTTAGGGGGTACATGCAGCTTTCTGATCAGTTTTTAGTCATTTTATTGCAGGTGAATAACTAAATGGCACTTTTTTTTTTAACTTTTTTTTACAGCATTTGTTATGCTCATTAAGCAACATGATAACTGAGTTCAGGTTGCTACAGATGTGGCGATAAAATATAGAGGTTTTATTATTTATTTTTTACATAAAATAGGAGAAAAATATTAAAATTTAAGATATGAAAAAAAAAAAAAAAAAAAGTGTATTAGACCCACAAGGGCAGTGGTGCCCTAACTTTCTGAAGGAAAGACTCACTTTTGGCAAGACTTTTATTGGGATGTCCCACTTTGCCCCATTAGAAAAATGAGTACTTGTAACATCAAAAATATTTTAAACTAAATTTAAAACTACTGTATTCTGCCTCTTACAGCTGTATACTTTAGCTTACTGCACATATAAAGACAAAGCATTCTCTACAGACACTGCATTGGCTCTGTGGGAATAGCAGTTCAGTTTGGTGGCAGCTCCAAAGAGTTACACCGCCTACAATTCCCAGAGAACCTAATAGAAGAAGACATTAGATGACTAGCAAAAACCAATAAATGTCCTCAACATCTTGAACATTTATAGGCTCCATGTGGTATGTATACAGGCCCATCCACTCCCCCATCATCAGTTTAGGATGTGTGATGCTCTGCTCAGAAGGCGGCCACTGGTGGAGAGACCTGACCCATCTGTCAGCAACCACATTAGGACAGCAGTAAGACACAGTGAAAAATCCAGAAAGGTTCGCAACCACCTCCCCAAAGTCGGACATGCAGGACTTTGTGTCCGACAAAAAAAAAAAAAACGGCTTCACGGCACAGTGGGTGTAAGCGCACACCCACGCATTGCTTTAAAAACCCATAGAAGTGAATGGGTTTTTAAGCAAAGTGTTGCAAACCTTTCCCTATCCAGTTCCTATCCTGTTTTCCGACATTTAGGTTGGATTCGCAGAGGACGGAGTGCCAGCGCAAATGTGAACCCACCCTAAGGATGCAAAGATTGTAGCCAAGAAAAACAATCTAAAAGGCATACCTTTATTTACCCATTGATGTATCTTGTTTTTTTTTTCAGGATAACCCTTTCTTGAAGGGATTTAGAAATAATTAGTATGGGCTTCATATGCTCTATACATAGAGCCAAAAGCAGTTGGCTTCAGGCCCTGTACAGTGACCAGTTTCAACATTGCAGCTCAGCTCCCATTGACTTCAATGTGAGCAGAGCTCCAGAACCAGCGCCAGGCCATCACTATAAAGGCCAAAGGCCAACAGCCAACTTCTTTAGTCCCAGTATGGCACATGAGGCACTGACCGCTGATAAAAGACTGCAATAATAATGTACTGCAATGCATTAGGTTTGTCACCATAACACACGATACCCATATACAAACAGATCATGTGACAGATGGATGTTGCATCATAGGAATGTGAAGAGGAAGCAGTGCTTGTTCGAGTGCCATGACTGCTTTTAACAGCATGGTACCAAGCAAGGAACCTCCAAATAAAGGCCAAAAGAACAATCTTTTGGCCTTATCATATAATGGAGGTCTATGAGTCTGTTTAACTTGAACTGAGTTTTCCCGATGCCTACACTTTAAACATGGGGGCACACACAATGTGAAAGAGAGTCCAGAAATATATTAGGTAATGTGCACTGTACCTATACACGTGAAGGACTGACCACAGTGACCTCCCCATTTTCCCACCATGCACAGACAAAATTGTCTGTAGAAAGTACCCCTATGTACAAACAGGATTCACCACAGACAGCACCTCCCCCAATATACAAAGAGGATGGACCATAGAAAGCCATCCCTTCCTCCCCCCGTATACAGACAGGACTGAATACAGATCCCCTCCATTCCCATTTTCACGTACTTTCAGCAGCTCATACATGTAATAACGGATATCATAGTCTGTCAGGATCTGGTACAGTTGCTGCAAAAAATACAAAGAGATAGAGTCAGTGAGGAACCTACTCCACCCCCTCCTCCTCCCAATGAATTGTACTCACCTTGAAGTCTGTATTATTAATATATTCAAACACCAATGCTGGAGTCTTGGACTATAGGAGAAAAATGGAGACGTAAGACTGTAACCCCAATAATACTCTTCAAATAGCCACACAATCTATCACTGCAACATCAGCCAGTGTACGCCTATTAGCCAACTTTCTACCTAACTAAACCTCCTTCATATTGCTTTATGGCTAAACACTAAGTGAAGATATTTTACTCTTTAGGTGATTAACGTATGGCCAAGGATGAAGATCACATAATGATAAAGCATAATCATAATAAAGAGCTCAGGACTCACCACTGGATCCTTAATGGTATCCAGCAGGCGGATGATGTTGGTGCCCCCGCGCAGGTTCTCCAGAATCTTTACCTCTCTTTTTATCTTCTTCTTTTTTACAGGCTGAAAAATTGAGTATAAATGGCAAGAGTGAATATGGTTGCTGCAATTGAGAAGGAAGAAAGAAGGACATGGAAAAAGGGGAAGATAAAGGCGCAGAGGCCTAAGGTGGGGGATGGAGAGGAAAGGGCGCAGAGGCCTAAGGCAGGGGATGGAGAGGAAGGGGCGCAGAGGCCTGGGGAGGCAGCGAAGAGGGACGCAAAGGGGTAAGGAGGGAACAAAAAGGATGTATGAGGTGTAAGGAAGCTCAAAGAAGAACAAACACTTGGGGGTTGCGGTAGATAAGGAATAAAGTGTGTTAGATGGAGAGACCCACCTTTAAAATCTTCACCACCACCCTCTCATTATTGGTAATGTTGATCGCCTCAAACACCTCGCTGTACTTGCCACGGCCAAGTTTCCGCACCAGCTGATAATCCTCCTGGTTTCTGTCCCAACAAAACAACAAAGGAGATCAAGATTGGGAGAGCCTGGCTGGAACCAAAGGCACCCACAGTCCTGCAGCCCTCCCAGCATTCACCCTCTGTATGTGCTCCCCTCCCCTGCAGACAGCTGACAAGTGCCCCTCCCTCTGAGAAACTGATATGTGTGTACCCCCTTCCCCACCAGAGAGATGACTAGAGCATGCACCCCCTTTCCAAAAGCTGACATTCTCATTCCTCTCAGTACTGGCCAGAGGTGGGGTTGAGAATAACTTGTATCAGTCACTTCCCCCTATCCTCCTTCAAATTTAGTAAAATACCTTCACTACATTACCAGACCCGCCCCCCCCAACACACCTCTACCCCATACTGCCCCCTCCTACTCCTCAGCCTCATCACCTTCATTCTTGAACATTCTCCGCCCCCTCATCATCCCCCTATACCCCTCAATACTCCTCCCCTTCATGATCCTTGGTCCCCTCTGCACCTTTTTATCACCCCCTCCCCCCAATACGTCCCTCTTTTTCCCTCTCCTATCTTTCCTTTCGTCCGCTTTAGTTACCCCCAGTTAGGGACGTGCGCTTCGTAGTCCCAGTATTCGCGGCTCCTCAGACTGTTCACGTCGGCATAAACGCGGGCTCTGCTCCCGGCCTGCGGACCCGGCATAGCTGCTGGGGGTCTGGAGGTCAGGCCCCGCAGCCCCGGGCTAGGGAGGCGGCGGGAAGCCGCTCGCAGAAAGAGAGGGGCGGCCGCACACAGCACCGCCAGGCCGGGCCGGGATCAGGGGCTTCCGGGACAGAAGGGGAGGAGTGAATTAGTTGTGCCTTCAAATTACAGCGACACCTAGTGGTCGGAGGGAATAAAAAGAAACAACAAAAACATTTTTATGAAGGATTGTCAACCATTTTTACTCCGCATCAAATATTTGTATGTGTTAAGTGGCAGGCTGCTCTGTCGCTTGCTCAGTGATACCATCAGACGAACTGCCTGACAGCCTGGTCTGTATCCATTTTCTCTGCTCTCCTGAGCTCAGAAACATAGGGGCAGATTTACTTTTGGGTTTTCTGGCAACGTATGGATTTTTTTTTTCATACTGTGACCTTTCCACAGTATAGGTCATCAGTATGTGATCTGTCGGATTCTGACCCCCCCCACAGATCAGCTGTTCCAGCAACCTCCAGGCGGTGAAAGTGCTGTAGTGGATGTGGAGCACATGCAGGCTACTCCTATTCAAGTGCTAGGAACGGATCTGCAGTTCCCCTGATGCACCACTATACAGTGGAGGGGGCTACAGCGCCATTGCCATTATTTGGCAGTCTGCATGTGCTTCCCCATTCAGCTTCTGGAGTATAGGTCATCCGTATAAAAAATACATTTGGGCCTAGAAAACTCCTTAAATAAAGTGATCACACCAATTTTCTCTCATAAAAGTGGAGCATTTTATGACACATGGTTGTTTTGCGCCCCAAAATGTGACGTTTTTTGTTGCCCTCACCACTTTTTTGAAAGTGGGCAGGGCCAGGATCAAGGTGGTGACAGTTATAACTCAAATCTACTCCAGTCCCTGCTGCACAAGACCTTCCAGGATGCACCAAAATTATTAAAAGGCCAGAGCCTCTTAACCATACTAGTCAGCTCTTCCAAAAGTCCAGACGAGTGGGCAAAACTCCCAGGCCCGAATCAATGCATCCACATTTGCCAAGCTCTTGATCATATTAAATGCAGCACTTTATGTGCTGGTCACATCACTGCAAAGGGGTGTGACGGCACGTTTCATGTCCACTTCACAAAAAGAGGAACTGATTAAGACTGGTGCAGGAAAAGTCAATCTTCATCATTTTCCCCCTTAGATTAGACAGTCTTCTAATGTGTCAGATTTATCACAGTGGCTGATGCTGAAAGATAAATCAGGCACATCTTTAGACTGTCTAGTCTATGTTTATACCACCTATCAGTTGGCTTAGTCTGGGCCAGAATTGTAGCACAATTCTGATGTGTATTGCACCAGAAACAAAGTCCTGTTAATTTCCATGATATAAACTTAAAAAAAAACAAAAAAACACTGCACTCTCCATTTTAATTCTCTGACTCTCTTAAAAGTGAGCAAGGCAAGCAGTTGTCTAACTTTATACCAGATAAATTATTCTAAGCTTTTCTGCTGCTAAAAATCAAGCAAAAATTCAAAAATTATGCTATGTAAGGTTAGGTTCACAGTTCCCCCTGGCAGACGTGAACGACAGCGAGCCTGTCCGCTAAAACATTGGTTACCTACGGAGACTCCGAAGCAGATATGAACCTAGGGTAACTGTCCTGCATAAGCACAACCAAATTTCATACTAAATACACCATCAAAAACTCACATTGCTTTAGGCTACGGCCCCACTTTGTGGAAACACAGCTTTTTTTGTTGCAAATTTTGCTGCGGTTTTTTGAGCCAAAGCCAAGCATGGCTATGAAAGAAATGGGAAATATATAGGAAGCTGTTAAACTGCTACCTTCCGGTCATTCCACTCCTGGATTTGGCTGAAAAAAACGCAGCAAAATTTTCAACAAAAAAAAGCTGCGTTTCCGCAACATGGGGCCGTAGCCTTAAGCTCTATTTTAGGCCAGGACATCCGCCAGTTCTACATGACAGTCCACTGGTGACTTTGACCCAGTCTGAGTATTTACCATTAATAAACACTCTCTGTTTCCTATAAGTGAGTCAGTTGTGAACCCAAAGGCATATGTTTTTCCCCATTCCCAACATTCTCATTTTGCATACCAACCTTTTACATGGTACAGTATCAAAAGCCTTTGAAAACTCCAGATGCACTACATCTACCACATTACTCATATCCAGTCTAGAACTGACCTCTTCATAGAAGCTGATCAGATTAGTCTGACAGGACCGATTCCTCATAAACCCATGCTGATTGGGTGTTATAAGATTATTTACATTGAGATACTCCAGGATAGCATTTCTTAGAAAACACTCAAATATCTTACCCACCAGAGGTCAAATTTACCGGCCTATAGATTCCAGGCTCACTTTTAGACCCCCTTTTTGAAAATTGGCACCGCATTTGCTATGCGCCAGTCCTGTGGAATAGACCCAGTCATTACTGAATTCTTAAATATTAGGTATAAGGGTTTATCTAACACTGTGCATAATTCCCTCAGAACTCTGGGGTGTATGCCATTTGGACCTGGCGACTTCTCTATTTTAGTGTTTTGAAGGCGGCGCAGCACTAACTCCTGGGTTAAACAGGTGACATTTAATTGACAGTTAACATTATCCCCAATCATATTGCTGGCCATTGGATTTTCTTGTGTAAACACCATAGAGAAGAAGAAATTTAATAGTTGTGCCTTTTCCTCGTCCACCTCCACCATTACACCCAGATTATTTTTGAGAGGGCCCACATTGTCAATTTTTATTTTCTTATTATTTATGTAATTGAAGAATACATTTGGATTATTTTTACTTTCCTTGGCAATTATTCTCTCAGCCTCGTTCTTCACCTCCTTTGTCTTTTGCACAATTTATTTTTCTCTTTATAGTTTTTTTAATACTGTGTCACTACTTTCTTATTTTAGTACTTTAAATGCTTCCTTTTTATCCCTCATTGCACTCCTTACAGTTTTAGTTAGCCATGTTGGTTTTCTATGATTTCTGGCTTGCTTATTCCCATATGGTATATGTTTTTTACTGGTCCTATTTAGAATGCTTTTGAAAATGTCCAATTTTGTTTTTGTTCCCGTCACTTATACTGCTAGGCTCCTCTCTCATGCTTCGCTCACACTTGCGCCCGCAGTTCCGTCCACCGTGAATCCGACCTAAATGTCAGAAAAAAAGAATTGGGAAAGGTTTGAAACGGTTTGTTTAAAAACCCATTCACTTCAATGGGTTTTTAAAGCAATGTGCAGGTGTCCGATAGCAGCCACTGCGCCGCAAAGCCGTTTTTTTTTTGGTCGGATACAAAGTCGGACATGCAGGACTTTGTGTCCGACCAAAAAAAACAGTATGTAAACAGCATATTCATGAGGACGTGAAAGGTCCTCTTTAACCCTTTCAAGCATAATCACGTTAATTTACGTCATTATGCAGGAAGGGGTGTATGAAGAGAGCGGAGGAACTGAGCTCTCTCCATACATGGCAGATGCCAGCTGTATAATATAGCCAGAACCCACCGCTAACAGCTGCGATCAGTGCCGTAAATAAACAAAAATAAACAAACACTTTAGGTATCCCTGCGCTCCAAAATGTCTGAACTATTAAAGTATTTATCCCATATTGTGAACGGCGTGAAAAGCACGAATAACACGCGCATACCAATCCGTGTGTCATCCATTGCATTTTCATTGACACGTACACTGAACACGGTCGTGAGAAGGAGGCCTAGGAGTCACTCTAGACTCTGCCTTCGCACGTTAATTCCAAATGTAAGCTATACACTAATGGCCCTTATTACAATATTGCCAAAACCTGGCAAGGATTCCTTCCCACTGGTGAACTATTTCACAAATCAATGTTGATATAAAGCTCTATGCCAGTGTTTCCCAGGTGGAACATGTTAAATAAATTTGTTTCACTTGCAAAATTAGAAAACCTCACCAAAAAATGCATCAAAACTGCATGTAGTTTTTGTTCGATGTAGTTTTAAGGCTAATTCTGCCGCTTTTTATTAAAGAGGTTGTCCAGGGACTGTTAATTTACTTACCAGTCCCAGGATATTGCATCCGATGGTCTATGGACAACCCCTTAAAGTTTTACACACTGTGCACAAGATTTATCATGTGTTTGTGCCTAGTTTAAAGGCTTTTAACCCCAGGCTAGTCATTTTACTTTTTTTGGGGGGAGAAAGTGGGCATGGTTTAGCTGGAGTAACATTTTACACTGCATTTATGAAATGCCCCTTTTTAAAAAAAAACAAAAAAAAAAACTGCTCTCCCGTACATGGGTAGCCTGAAAAACCTGACAGCATTGGAATCACAAGTTCCTTTTGTTGAATATTGCACAAAATTTATGATGCAGGTGTATCTTTTTTTTTTTTTTTAATAAATTAGGTGCACTGATTCCCAAGGCATGCCAAAGAAAGGCACATCAAAATTGTGTAAATGATAAATGACCCCCCAATGTGCTTAGATGTAAATGAGATATAACTATCATTGAATCCAATAGAACAGAATTTTTTTCTGTGAAATTAAAGTTTCTTAAGAGAAAGAAAAAAAACAGGCTGTATTCAAATCACATTTTTTTTTACATCCATTTAGCAGATTTGCAAACAATGGATGACCATCTGTTCACATAGATATCAGTGTATGTTGTTGTTTGCATCTCTTAAATGGATCTGCTAAACAGATGTATACAAATTTGATTGAATGGACCCTAATGCTAAATTCACATTAGTGTTGGTTCTTTGTTTTTCTGATCTGTCGAAGGACCAGAACAACGGACAAGCGGACTGCTAAAATAGCAGTGACATATGGAGCAGACAGACCCCATTGACTATAATGTCTGTGAGGTGTCTCTCGCTTTAACCCTTTCCTGACATCCACCGTAATAGTACGGCAGATGCCAAGTCTTTAAAGATGGCTTGCGCTCTGCTGCTGCACGGCTGCCATAGCTTCACTCTGATCACGGGCATTGCAGGCCAGGACCACCCTCAAATTAAAAAAAAAAAAAAAAATGTTCCCCACTGGCCCCGTACCTTTATCGCTGCACGGCAAGATCGCGGGAGCTGACCTGTTCCTCCGACATCGAGGAGCCTTCAGAAGGCTCCCAGGCTTGTCATAGCAATACTACTATTGCGGCTGGTCTATGACCAGCCTCAATAGGAACATTGTGAATATCCCATAGACTGCAATACAGTTGCATTGCAGTCTGTGAGATCTGCAATCAAATGACTGCAGGTTCAAGCCCCCCTAGGGGGGGCTAATAAAATAGTAAAAAAATAAATAAATTAAAAAAAATATATATATAATAAAATAAAAGTTCAAATCACACCCCTTTCCCTAGAATACATATAAAAGTAAAATATTACTGTGAAACACATACACATTAGGTATCCCTGTGTCCAAAAACACCTGGTCTACAAACTTATAAAAATATTATTCCCATACAGTAAACGCCGTAGCGGGAAAAAAAAATCAAAAGTGTCGAACCGCCTCTGATAAAATTAGAATAAAAAGTGATCAAAGCAATAGACGTTCCCCAAAATGGTATGACTAAAAGGTACACCTGGCCCCACAAAAAAGACGCCCTATGCATCCCTGTACACGGATATATAAAAAACTTATGGGTGTCACAATATGGCGACTTTTAGAGAAAAATTAATTTTTTTGCAAAATTTTAGATTTTTGTTAAGGGGTTAAAATGTAAATAAAACCATGTTGTGGAAACACAGCTTTTTTTGTTGCAGATTTTGCTGCGGTTTTTTGAGCCAAAGCCAAGAATGGCTACAAAAGGAATGGGAAATGTATAGGAAGTTCTTATACCGTGTTTCTGCAAAAATAAGACCTACCCCGAAAATAAGCCCTAACATGATTTTTCAGGCATTTTGGAGTATGCTTGAAATATAAGCCTACCCCGAAAATAAGCCCTAGCTTCAGTTCATTAAAAAAAAAAAAAAAAGTGTCCAGACAGCTATACATGTAAAAAAGTAAATAGAATACAGCAGAACAGATACAGTAGATCATTCAGCAATGAAAGCAGACACGCCAAAAAGAATTGCACCCCCAAGAGAATCACACATTGACTTTAAGGGAGCTATCTCCACAACAATAAGGATTGACTACCGGTAGTGCTGGTTTCTCACACACAGATCGGGTAGTCCTGCTGGCATGACTACATTGTGGATGCCTCCGGTCACCAGGGGGAGCCAACTGCTACACTTGGCTGCAGTGGAACACTCTTGCAATGGCAAGGGGCCTGGGACAGGAGTGACACAGATCTGTGTGTGAGAGCCCATCCACCATTAGCACTTTCCAACTCTAAATTGTTTTGGGTGTAAGGGGCTCTGGTGAGTGGATTGTTGTTCATGGAAAAAAATAAGACATCCACTGAAAATAAGCCCTAGCCCATCTTTTGGAGCAAAAAATAATATAAGACCCTGTCTTATTTTTGGAGAAACATGGTACTTTGACCTAAATCCACTCCTGGTTTTGGGTCAAAAAACCGCAGCAAAATCTGCAACAAAAAAAGCTGCGTTTCCGCAACATGGGGCCATAGCCTAAATGTGGTATTCCTGGAATCGTACCGAAACATAGAATACAGGTGACATGTCATTTTGGCTGCAGAGTGAACGCTGTAAAAACGAAGCCCGTAAGAAAGTTGCACAAATGCACTTTTTCTTCAAATCCACCACATTCTGATTTTCTTTTCCAGTTTCCCAGTACATTGTACAGAATAATAAAGGCTAGCATCATTACACTTTGTCCCACAAACATTAAGCCCCTATATGGCTCTGAGAATGGAAAAATAAAAAGTTTATGGGGTTTGGAATGTGGGGAGTCAAAAGCAAAAATTGAAAATTGTCACCGGCGGGAAGGGGTTAAAACTGAAACCTGTGGATGAAAAAGCTTTTCATGAACAGACGTTTTTGTCTGTCAATTTTAGGCAGACATTGCAACGAAGTTTCCAATGGAGACTCTGGCAAATCTGAACATACTTGTAGTATTATGCTAGGTTCACACTAGCATCGCTTCTCTGTTGGTCTGGTCTGTCAAAGGACCAAAACATCAGAGAGGCGGACTAATAATATTGCAATAACACACAGAGCCCAATGGTCCCCATTGACTAGAATGTAAGCCATTATTTTAAAACTGAGACTGGCAGAGGAAAAAGTCTTCCACGCAGGACATTTTTTTTCACCTCTTTTCTTTTCAAGCAGACACAACGACGGACGGAGACTCTAGTGCAGATGTGAACTTACAGTGCCTTGCGAAAGTATTCGGCCCCCTTGAACTTTTCAATCTTTTGCCACATTTCAGGCTTCAAACATAAAGATATAAAATTTTAATTTTTTGGTGAAGAATCAACAAGTGGGACACAATTGTGAAGTGGAATGAAATTTATTGGTTATTTTAAACTTTTGTAAAAAATAAAAAACTAAAAAGTGGGGCGTGCAATATTATTCGGCCCCTTTACTTTCAGTGCAGCAAACTCACTCCAGAAGTTCAGTGAGGATCTCTGAATGATCCAATGTTGTCCTAAATGACTGATGATGATAAATATAATCCACCTGTATGTAATCAAGTCTCCATATAAATGCACCTGCTCTGTGATAGTCTCAGAGTTCTGTTTAAAGCACAGAGAGCATCATGAAGACCAAGGAACACACCAGGCAGGTCCGTGATACTGTTGTGGAGAAGTTTAAAGCCAGATTTGGATACAAAAAGATTTCCCAAACTTTAAACATCCCAGCACTGTGCAAGCGATCATATTGAAATGAAAGGAGTATCAGACCACTGCAAATCTACCAAGACCCGGCTGTCCCTCTAAACTTTCATCTCAAACAAGGAGAAGACTGATCAGAGATGCAGCCAAGAGGCCCACGATCACTCTGGATGAACTGCAGAGATCTACAGCTGAGGTGGGAGAGTCTGTCCATAGGACAACAATCAGTCGTACACTGCACAAATCTGGCCTTTATGGAAGAGTGGCAAGAAGAAAGCCATTTCTCAAAGATATCCATAAAAAGTCTCGTTTAAAGTTTGCCACAAGCCATCTGGGAGACACACCAAACATGTGGAAGAAGGTGCTCTGGTCAGATGAAACCAAAATCGAACTTTTTGGCCACAATGCAAAACGATATGTTTGGCGTAAAAGCAACACAGCTCATCACCCTGAACACACCATCCCCACTGTCAAACATGGTGGTGGCAGCATCATGGTTTGGGCCTGCTTTTCTTCAGCAGGGACAGGGAAGATGCTTAAAATTGATGGGAAGATGGATGGAGCCAAATACAGGACCATTCTGGAAGAAAACCTGTTGGAGTCTGCTAAAGACCTGAGACTGGGACGGAGATTTATCTTCCAACAAGACAATGATCCCAAACATAAAGCAAAATCTACAATGGAATGGTTTACAAATAAACGTATCCAGGTGTTAGAATGGCCAAGTCAAAGTCCAGACCTGAATCCAATCGAGAATCTGTGGAAAGAGCTGAAAACTGCTGTTCACAAACGCTCTCATCCAACCTCACTGAGCTCCAGCTGTTTTCCAAGGACGAATGGGCAAGAATTTCAGTCTCTTGATGTGCAAAACTGATAGAGACATACCCCAAGCGACTTGCAGCTGTAATCGCAGCAAAAGGTGGCACTACAAAGTATTAACTTAAGGGGGCCGAATAATTTGGCACGCCCCACTTTTCAGTTTTTTATTTTTTACAAAAGTTTAAAATATCCAATAAATTTCGTTCCACTTCACAATTGTGTCCCACTTGTTGTTGATTCTTCACCAAAAAATTACAATTTTATATCCTTATGTTTGAAGCCTGAAATGTGGCAAAAGGTTGAAAAGTTCAAGGGGGCCGAATACTTTCGCAAGGCACTGTAGTTTTACGCTAGGTTCACACTTGTGTTCGGATTTCTGTTAAACGTAAACCCAATCCGCTTAAAAAGCAGTTATCCGCGGAAACATGTGGACCCCATAAACTATAATGGGGTCCGTCGGGTTTCCGCCCTAAAAATGCAGAAAAATGCGAAGAGAAAAATCCTGCTTGCAGGACTGTTTTCTCTGCATTTTCAAGCAGCTTCTGGGGCAGAATTCCCGAACTGAATGCAGGCGCAGGTGTGAACTTAGCCTTAGTTTGGTAAATGTAGTGGGTGTCTATAAAAATAAGTCAAAAGAAAACAAAAAACTATTAAAAAAAAACAGTCTGTATTTGGACAGTTCTATGCCCAAAATGACATTTAAAAAGATCACCTTTTGCTAGTGTTGAACATAAGTATCGCTATGACTGCCAGACAATAAGGAATCATGGCAATAATAGCACGGTAACAGCAAAGTGTCCACATGATGGAAATTGTTGGGGTACTACTAACATCCTGTAGTAACCCCATCATGGTACCCCAGATATCACTGCCAATTCCAACCCTGTACCCCCAATCATCCGTTCCCTTAGGGTCTTTGCACATGACCTTGTTCCGTACGTAGTTAACCCTGCTACACCTCAGCCTTCCCCTCTGTTGTTCACCCAGGCGTGTACAGGAAATTTGAGCAAAATGTCCCCATTATAAATAGGGTGAGAGGTTATAACTGGGGATATAATGTAGCAGAGCAGCGTTACATATAGTAATGGGGGGCGGAATTATTTCATCTATAGCTGGTTTTATTGAACACAAACGATATTCTATAGGGGGAGGGGCAGGTTGCGCCGAGTCACGTGTTTCTCTTCCTAGGAGACGCCGACTTGTTTGACTTGACAACCATGGCGGAGACGGACGCGGAGAGTGTGAGGACCGAGTCCCAAGCTGGGGAGGAGCTGTACCTGTCCGAGCTGAGCCCAGAGCAGCTGCTGGCCCTGATCCGGGACACCAGGTACCGCACATAAAACGTCCCGTGCACCTGTGCAACCCTCCATATCTGACCCCCATATTTCATCTTCTACACATATAGTGTCAAGTACGACTGCCCCCCATATAGTGTGCTATCTATTTGTTCCTACATATAACATTCAATACACCTGCCCTCTCCCACATATAACACAATGCATACATGACCCTCATGTATAATGTCCTGTACACCTATACCTAAAAATGACCAGTACTTCTTTAAAATGTCCTGTATGCATGCCCCACCATATAACATCCTGTATGCCTGTTCCCCCATATAATGTCCTACACACTTGTACCCCACGTATACCACCCTTCATACATGACCCACATATAGTGTGCTATAGAACTTCCCCCCACATAAGAACTTAAAATGGTCATTTGTTGAATTTACAGCATTAAGAGGTCACATTTTCTGAAATCTAAAGCTATTTCAATCAAAAACATCTTAAAACGACAAGTTACATGTTAACATAGGACCCTTTCTTTGATATCGTCTTCACAATTCTTAACTCCATGGAACTTGCAGAATAGCCTCCCAGAGCTGCAGTTTTGATGTGAACTACCTCCCACCCTCATAGATCTTTTGCTTGAGGATACTCCAAAGGTTCTCAATAGGGTTGAGATCAGGGGAGGATGGTGGCCACATCATGAGTTTCTCTCCTTTTATGCCCATAGCAGCCAATGAGGTATTATTTATTCAGAGGTATTCTTTGCTGCATGAGATGGTGCATTGTAATGCATGAAGATGATTTTGATACGGAAGGCACAGTTCTTCTTTTTGTACCATGAAAGAAAGTGGCTAGTCAGAAATTCTATATACTTTGCAGAGGTCATTTTCACACCTTCAGAATCCCTAAAGTGACCTGTCGGTTCTATCCCCTTGTTCCTTGTGCCCAAAACATGACTCCGTCACGTCCTTGCTGATGTTACAGCCTTGTTAGGACTTGGTGGCCATCCACTGACCATCCACTACTCCATCGATCTGGACCATCCAGGGTTGCACAGAACTCATCAGTAAACAAAAAAAAAATCAGAATTAGTTTTCATTTATGTCTGGGCCCACTGAAACCATTTATACTAGTGAGCACTGTTTAGGGGTGGCTGAATAGTAGGTTTATACACAACTGCAAGCCTCTGGAGGATTGTACACTTTGCCTTTATCTGCACAAACCCGTCTGTGCACTGAATCAGCCACAAATCTCTTCACAATACGATGATCATGCTTAAGTTTTTGTGAGATATCTAATGTTTTCATACCCTGTCGAAGGCATTGCACTATTTGACGCTTTTTGGCAGCAGAGAACCTTTTTCTTAAACTGTGGCCTGCTTAATAATGTGGAACATCCTTCTTAGCAAATCCTATCTTCACATTGCAGAAAAATCCAGACCGCGGGGATGATGCGATTTCCAAAACCGTTGCAACTTTGGAAATCGCAAAATGTCAATTATACCTACGGAAACGCCGTCAGTTTCCCTATAGGTATAATTGAAGTAGAAAGTCCACAGAGGAAACCTCTATGGACTTTCTGTGAAAAGTGCTGTGGGAAAAACTGCAACGCGTTTCCGCCGCGTCTTTCCCCGCAGCGCTTCGTGGGGCCTTTGCCTTAAGTAAGTTTCCTTCAGTTGGGCTCACTTGGCAAACTAATTATCACAGGTGTTTGAGATTTCAGTGAGCCAAAGAGCCTTGAGACACAATATACCATCCATGAGTTTAAATGAAAAACAAAAAAATACATCTTTATGACACCTAAATCTGATTTGCATTATAATTTGGAATGCGGTGTAATGTCCTGTATGCCTATCCTTTTATATATTGTACTGTATGCCTTCCTGTCCCCCTTCACAATATGATGTCTTGTATGTCTGCCCCTGTATAATGTCTTCCCTATACAATGTCTTCTATATGAGTTTCTGCTATACACAATCCTCTCATAAGAATGTCCCTAGATTAGTGCCTCCCTTTTCAGTACCACCTTTGCTGTTATCCTCTTCCTGTCTTGCAGCCATGTCCTGTCCACACTCAAAGCTGAGACTGAGATGTTTGAAAAATTCTACAAGCGACTGGATCCAAAGGAGCTCACCCCGGCTCTCCCCCCTGACACCTCAGCTTCTCCTCTGGACTTCAACCAGGTACAGCACTCACACGACTACATATAGTCCCTGCTTCTAAACATAGTTAGTATTTCCATGTTTATGGGCAGAGCAGAGCCCACTATAAACTCACCCTTCTCTCTCATGTGGATATATCATTGTGGGATGTACCCTGAATTGCCTTGTTGCAATACTATATCTGCGTGTAGGGGTAGAGCTGAGCTCCCTTTAGAATCACCCATCTATCTCCTGTGTGTATGTTGCTGTAAGATGCTCTGTGTGTTGTTCAGTGATATATTCATGTGTAGGAGCAAACTAATCCCCTCCATCTTTTTCTCTTACAGATGCGCAGCCGTCGGCGCTCAAAGTCACGCAGCACCATCTCTGAGCGTCTGCTAAGCCTAAGTGTGGATCAGAAATGTGAGCTTGTGCAACGGGAGCTGGAGGAATCCAAGGAGGAGGCACAGAGAGATGCAGATAACTTAGAGCGCCACTTTCAGAGCTATAAGGTAACTGAGCCATACATGTGGGCTATGATTTCAGGTGCTGTCCTTTTTCCCACACTGCTGTGCATACATACCTGACAATCATACAGAGATGAGAAGTGGTACAGAGGCACTGCTTATCACTTTCTAAAGAATCAGCCTGCAGTCTCCTCCTTTTGTACCCCTATTATTGATGGACATGTATGGCTCCCTCCTCAGCTGCTGCAAAATATCATATACATCTCAGCTGCTGCAGGGCCCCATAAGAGGCGTTTCAGCTGCTGCTGTTCCCCATAAGAAGGAAACAAGAAATAAAATGGCAGACACACTGGCACTCGCATAAAAAATTTTTGCAGCTTTACAACATATTTTGACTTATTAATATTAACTACTTAATTTTTATATGAGTGACTGTGTGACTTCTGCTACTTTTTTTTCTTGTTTCCCATTGATTGTATGGATGGAGAGCTTCAACAGACCTTGCACTTTTTGAATGAGCTGGCAACTTCTTTTTATACATTTAGAGCCTCATAAGACACACCACAGTGGTTAAGGGTGTGTTGGTACGAAACAGAAAATAGATCAATGCTACAATTTGCCATTCAGCACTCTAGGAAAGCCAATTGAAATCTAGGAAATATATATAATAGAAATCTAGGAAAGCATATTCTTGAGGGAACTGGGATGCCATATTTGTTATGCCCAACTTTTCTAGAGACATATAACTAAGGGTGAACAAGTTACTGGGTGCAGTGTTCCAGGACATGTTATAATGATGGGATCATTGTTGCATTCTCACTCTGCGTACTATTGCGTGCTATGATACATTCTTCTCTGGTTCTACAGGCCACCATGGAAGAAGCTGAGATCCGCAGCTCAGAAACTAAAAAAGCCAAGTATGAGTTTGAGCGTGACATCGGCAGAGCTGCTGTGAGAATCAAAAAGGGTGATGGAGTGACCCCTGAAAAGGTTCTCCGCTACACGGAAGAAAAGATGCTGGCAAGAGTCAGTCTTCATATACATTTTCTATATATTAGATGCGGGGGGGGAGTTATATTGGGGAGAGAAAAGGCACATACAGTGGGGAAAAAAAGTATTTAGTCAGCCACCAATTGTGCAAGTTCTCCCACTTAAAAAGATGAGAGAGGCCTGTAATTGTCATCATAGGTAGACCTCAACTATGAGAGACAAAATGAGAAAACAAATACAGAAAATCACATTGTTTGATTTTTTAAGAATTTATTTGCAAATTATGGTGGAAAATAAGTATTTGGTCACCTACAAACAAGCAAGATTTCTGGCTCTCACAGACCTGTAACTTCTTCTTTAAGAGGCTCCTCTGTCCTCCTCTCATTACCTGTAGTAATGGCACCTGTTTGAAATTGTTATCAGTATAAAAGACACCTGTCCACAATCTCAAACAGTCACACTCCAAACTCCACTATGGTGAAGACCAAAGAACTGTGGAAGGGCACCAGAAACAAAATTGTAGACCTGCACCAGGCTGGGAAGACTGAATCTGCAATAGGCAAGCAGCTTGGTGTGAAGAAATCAACTGTGGCAGGAATAATTAGAAAATGGAAGACATACAAGACCACTAATCTCCCTCGATCAGGGGCTCCACACAAGATCTCACCCCGTGGGGTCAAAATGATCACAAGAACGGTGAGCAAAAATCCCAGAACCACATGGGGGGACCTAGTGAATGACCTGCAGAAAGATGGGACTAACGTAACAAAGGCTACCGTCAGTAACACACTACGGCGCCAGGGACTCAGATCCTGCAGTGCCAGACATGTCCCCCTGCTTAAGCCGGTACATATCCGGGCCCGTCTGAAGTTTGCTAGAGAGCATTTAGATGTTCCAGAAGAGTATTGGGAGAATGTCATATGGTCAGATTAAACCAAAATAGAACTGTTTGGTAGAAACACAACTCGTCATGTTTGGAGGAGAGTGAATGCTGAGTTGCATCCAAAGAACACCATACCTACTGTGAAGCATGGGGGTGGCAACATCATGCTTTGGGGCTGTTTCTCTGCAAAGGGACCAGGACGACTGATCCGTGTAAATGAAAGAATGAATGGGGCCATGTATCGTGAGATTTTGAATGCAAACCTCCTTCCATCAGCAAGGGCATTGAAGATGAAACGTGGCTGGGTCTTTCAGCATGACAAAGATCCCAAGCACACCGCCAGGGCAACGAAGGAGTGGCTTTGTAAGAAGCATTTCAAGGTCCTGGAGTGGCCTAGCCAGTCTCCAGATCTCAACCCCATAGAAAACCTTTGGAGGGAGTTGAAAGTCCATGTTGCCCAGCTACAGCCCCAAAACATCACTGCTCTAGAGGAGATCTGCATGGAGGAATGGGCCAACATACCAGAAACAGTGTGTGCCAACCTTGTGAAGACTTACAGAAAACGTTTGACTTCTGTCATTGCCAACAAAGGATATATAACAAAGTATTGAGATGAACTTTTGCTATTGACCAAATACTTATTTTCCACCATAATTTGCAAATAAATTCTTAAAAAATCAGACAATGTGATTTTCTAGATATGTTTTCTCATTTTGTCTCTTATAGTTGAGGTCTACCTATGATGTCAATTACAGGCCTCTCTCATCTTTTTAAGTGGGAGAACTTGCACAATTGGCGGCTGACTAAATACTTTTTTTTCCCCACTGTATGATAATCTACTCCGATCAGTCATTACATTAAAACCAGGTGGAGTGAATGACAATTATTTTCTTGTGACAATAACACCTGTCAAAGGGTGGTATATATTTGGAAGCAAGTGAACAGTTGCTGCCAGTTCAGAATCTTTGCAGCTTTGACAAGGGCCAAATTGTGATGGTTAGACAGTTGGTTCCAAGCATCTCCAAAACAGCAAGTCTTGTGGGTTAGGCCCCGGGGGGGGGGGGGTAACCGCGACCCAAAAGCGCCCCCGGGGGGGGGCCCGTGGCCCCCCGGCCCCATTGATGTTTTTTGCGGGTTTTGTGACCGTTTGGTGTTATGTGGCTACTACTTTGACATGTATCACCTAAGTAAACCTTGTTGCAGACCAGGTACATCCTTCATGGCTCTGGTATTAATATCTTAATACCAGCAACCTCTTGCAGGAGGGTGATGCTTCCCATCACACTGCAAACTTTGTTTATGAATGATTTTAGGAACATGACAAAGAATCCAAGGTCTTTTCTTTGCCTCAAAATTCCTAAGGCCTTAATCTGAATGAGCATCTGTGGGGATGTATCTTCCATGGAGGCCTTGCCTTGGAACTTACATGCTCTATAGGATCTGCTACCATTGTCTTAGTTCCAGATATCCTAGGACACATTCAGAGGTCTTTTGAGCTTATGCCTCCATAATATTATGCATAGGTTTAAATGTTATGACTGATCAGGTAGTGGGGAGCAGGGTGTATATGGATAAACACACATGACATAGATATTATGTTGAGGCACAGGGCAGATATACTGTATGAGCGTGTAATCCCATTCTTTGTGGAATAGGACAGATATGGGTGAGCACACATGACATAGACAATATCATGAACTACAGGATACACATATTTTATACTGTGTAAGTTTGTAACCCCACTCTCTTGTCCAGGATAGTCTGGTGGATAAACTCCGATTAAAGAATGCAGCGTTAAAAATTCAAAAGAAGAAGTTACAGATGCAGCTGAAGCAGGTACCCCATTTCACATGTCTGGGTAACAGAGATCAGCAGATTACAGAACTATTCTCTGCTTCATGTACCTATAAACTCTGTATCATAGCAGGTCTGTGAAGCTGCAGGCATACACTTTACATGGCCCACTGTAAAAAGTAACTATGGACTTGACCAATTCCTCCAAGTCTCCCCCTGGGCTGGCTGAATGGGGCTGCAGGCTACCTGATGGTGGTGGTAGTGGTTCTCCCTGGGCACTTCCTAGTTGTTGTCAGCCTTCCTGAGCCTGATGGGAGTTGGAGTGTCCATGGTGGTCGTGCAGGAATAAGACTCTGGAGGCATATGGTATGAGGGAACAAAGTATCTTGCAACTTTACTTGAGGTAGAACACTGAACAGCTTCTATAAAATGGAGGTACACTTCTTGCAACTTTACCACTGTGAGTTGGAGCTGAGTTGGCAGCTGTTATACCTGGATGGCAGTCTGTGCTCGCCTTGGTGGCTGGTTTTAAAACCCTGTGTGCCATTTTCCTTCTCATGTAAAAATTCCCATAGTGTTTACCAATAGCCTCTCAAGGGTGAAAGCTAACAAGTTTACCAGTCTGTCCAGTGGAACTGGTAGGTACATTGCTGTGAGGCCCATATAACTCCTATCCTCAAATATCAGGCTGGTACACTTTTCTAGGTTTCCTTAGCCAAACATGGGTGAATTTCTTCCTCCTGTCTAAATCTAGGCACAATCTGGAGTGGCTTGACTGTACTTTAGGCCAGCAAGGGGTCTAACTCAGTCTCTCTGCTCTCTCTCTCTCTGCTTACTCACTCTCAAAGGCTAGGCGAAAACTCCTGGTCTCCTCATTCTTTCCAGAAGCATCTCTCTGGGTTGTACCAAACTCTGCTTCCCACAGACAGTGTTACAGCCCATTTAAGGGGGGAACTACATATTCCATAGACACTATATGCAGGTTACATTGCAACCATATGACATACAACATAAATTAAGTATTTACATTTTATAGCGCTCCAAGTGGAATACTGCATCATTTGCTCCTCTCTCACATAAATGAAAATTTAAACCGTACAAAACAAGGAAAAATCGAAATGAAGGAAAAAACAAATAAAATATAATAAAACCCCCTATGCCCCCGTCATCCCTCCCGTGTCGCTATCTGTTAGAAGAGAAAGCATCACACCAACAAAATGGGTTGGCGGCCATGCAAAAGCTCCAGACAGTACAATGAATGCTGTGTATTTAAAACAATCCTGTAACGGTCCCTAAGATTGAAAGAATCATCCCGTCAACTTCTCTTTATTTAAGGTGGTATTCATACAATCCATACGAAAGAGATGTTCTATTTTCGCAAGGACCAGAGTGAAAGGGACTGGTGTAGACTATTCTCTTGTGCTGTGGATTCTGCAGCTCACTGACAAATACCCATCGGTCTGTGGCTCAGTACCAGGCTATGGATCACCTGGAACTGGGTCACAGGTTCTCTCAGGAACCCCCCAGCGGTACTATAGAATAGGGGTAAAGGTTCCAGGAGGAAAATAAAAGATACACACAGGCTGTGTGCCAGAAGAGGTCCTGCCCACCACATAATTATACAGTACAGTACAGTACAACAGAGCACTGAATGGTATATGGGGGAGAGGGAACTATTACCTATGGGGGACACTATTAGGCCACTGTTCTGTAATAGGGCCCCCCCATAGTTATGTGGGGGGGCTCCTGTGGGGGGTGCCATTAGGGCACTATTACAGTAATGGTGCCACTCCCCCAAACAGTTAATAGCAATAGCATTACTTATGTGTGGGGGTTATTACCTATGGAGGGGGGCACTATTACCTGGGGTGGCCCTGCAATCTTGGAAGAGGAAACTCTAAGGGCTAGATTCACACAACTGAGTTTTACCCGTGAAACTCTGTTGATTTACCAGCCTGAACTTCATGCAAGAAGAGGGATTCTTGGCATCATAGTTATATATGATGCTTGGAGTCCCTGATTCCCAGCGACATACTGTGCTATACTGTAATCGGTATGGGAGAGTATATTGCTGGAATAACTATAATGCTAGGAGCCCCTCTCCTGGCTTGAAGTTCAGACTGGGAAAATCTGGTGATCACATGGACCGAGTTTCACGGGTGAAACTTGGTTGTGTGAATCTAGCCTAAGGCTACCATAATGTATGGTGAGACCCTGACTACGCCCCCTCTTTCTTGCCACAAGATGGTGCCTAGGTGGTCACCTACATAAACCTACCCCTTGTCCCAGCCTTGGGTGTATGTTCATGCTTATCACAGATCATGGTTGCCATTGAGGATCTGCTCACATGCCCTTGCAAACCTCTTTACATCTAGCATTTAATTTTATCTCTTTAGTGTCAGATGTCAGTTCATCCAGCAAGTGTTTAACATTACATTATAGTTACCATTTAGCAGGACAAGTACACAAATAATAGATGACATCTAGAAAGGTAAATACTTTTTCCCATTCTGTAAAAGAAAGTGTAATATCGTGTTAGTTTGCACTGGTTCGCATCTTTAGCATAAGTTTTACTGTTCACCATTTACAGAAGGAAGAGATGGGTGAAGTGCTGAATGAGGTGGATTTCCAACAGCTGAAAATTGAAAATGCACAATTTCTGGAACGAATTGATGAACGTAACCAGGATCTTCTGCAGCTGAAACTGACCACTGGCGACACTCTTCAAGTTCTCAACTCTTACAAGGTATTAACCTTAGAGAAAGTATGGTCGGAGGGTTGGGACCATGCTCTGAATGTGTTTAAATGTTAGTATAAATGTAGCACTGAGGTCACCATACACCTTAAACGTTAGTTGGTGATATGGCAGATTTTGGCTAATGATTAGTTCTAAAAATACCACAAATCTCTGTTGGAAATTTTAGGCCGGCTTTCAGCCAAAAATAAAGTGTTTAGCGTGATATGCTGCTTTTGGCCAATCATCAGCTGATTTGTACAGACTTACTGCATTTTATTTAAAGCTACACTATCTATCCTATGATTGAGCAGTTTGGTTATCCAGACATATCCACCATCCATCAATTGGCTGCCTCAGGCCCCTGCAAAATCTAACATGTATAGCCAACTTTAGGACCGTGCTCTGAATGTGTTTAGGCTGTATAAATGTTGCATTAGGATTGTTGTGAATGGGCTGAGGATGTGTAAATGGAGGTTTAGAACTACACTCTAGATAGGTTTAAACTGTATATACAGATGGTTAGACTACACTTTGGATGGGCTGTGTATTTTTATTTGGACTATAAATGAAGGCTTAGGACTGGCTCTGGGTAGACTGACTCTATTGTCTTTACAGAAAAGGCTACAGAACACCATGGTGGAGTCTAGTCATCTGGCCGAGGAGATTTCAGGGCGTAATGAGATCCTGCAAAGAATTGAGCAGGAAACCGAACAAGTGGAGCAGGTAACAAGTCCCCTCCCCAACCAGCATCTACACTTACTGACAAAAAAAAAAATAACAATCCAAGAAGGAGTTGGAATAAAATGAAACTTTATATGTGTGAATCTCAATATGAGATATGTAAGTTATTACAATATTGAAGCCAAAAGATAAGTTGGTTGGGGAAAACTGTACAATTGAAAAGAGCCTCTAGTACCCTGTTTGGCCGCCTCTAACCTGGATACAAAATACGGTTCGGTATGGAGGCAAACAGATGCAGTATGATATCCTGTGGCATAGATGTTGTAAAGCAGAGCAGAGAAAGGTGTGTAATGAAAGTGCCACCTGTTTCTGGATGGTGGACAAGGAAACTGTGGGAGTTGCTCATGCTTGTCAAGGATCAAACAGTTCTCTACTGGTGAGCTGTCTGGGTTGTCCTAAACATGTTCAGAATGTGTGCGTGCTGTCCGAACACCCCCTAACATCTAGGTCAGAACTGCCTAGATGACTGGTAGTTTGTCGAAATGACCATCCTGCTTTTCTCAGTTCAATGATACGCTTCAGTCTGTCAACTGGCTGAAATGTCCTTGACTGTTGTAGAGGCATTTCTAGCAGTTGATGATCTTTCACTAAGAAGTACACTACCTAAAAGTAGCCTCTGAGCATTTTTATATATATTTTACGTCCTCATGTGGCAAGACCCAATGTCTAATCAGACCACTCCTTTAATCATTTACATATCTGCCTAAGACATAACTGCACACTGAGTGCAGCAATCCATCATTTTTGTTTGGGCGTGCTATTTTTCTTTGTCAGTGACTGTATGTCACAGGCTTTTTTTTATTTGCTCTGTGTTTCAGGATCTGGCCCTTTTTATGACCTTGTTTACTTTTGTCAGGAACGAGCAAAAGCTGAAAATCTTAACAAAAAGCTGAGGAAACAGTTAAGTGACTATCGTGTCCCTGACGTTTTGCAGTATGTGCAGGGGAAAATGGAACAGGAGGAATTGGAAAAGAACGTGAGAGCCTGGGAGAGGAAGGTGGAGATAGCTGAGGTAATCGACACTGTAAGGCTGAGGCCCCACGTTGTAGAAAAGCAGCCTTTTTTGTTCTTGCAGATTTTGCTGTTTTTTTGAGCCAAAGCCAAGAATGGCTACTAAGGAAATGGAAAATATATAGGAAATACTTCTCCCTTCTGCTCAATCCACTCCTGGCTTTGGCTCAAAAAACCGCAGCAAAATCTGCAACAAAAAAAGCTGTGTTTCCGCAATGTGGGGCCTCAGCCTAAGGCACATACGGGCCATTAATACTGTTTGACACTTTACCAAGACTTCCACAACTACAACTGTGGTGCATGTGGGAAGCGTGCTTGCCTGTATAAGCAGACATCCATGAGATACAGACATGTCAGGACTTTATTTGCATTGAAGTTACTTGAAAATGACTACAATATATTTTAATTCGATATAATTTCTGAACATGTTTTCTCCTTACCACACAGCTTTCTCTGAGAACTCAGCGCCGAAGTTGGGAGCAGATGAAGGCACCCAATGTCATTACAGAAGAGAATGGATACGGAAAAACCAGCAACTGGGGGTGATTGGAAAATGGACTGCTTCACATATTACTGGCATTGTGCATTGTCCTACAGTACTGCAGTATAGCTATTTGTTATTTGATTTAAAGGGGTTGGCCACTTTCAGAGCAGTATTGAGAGACAAATGTTATAGTTTGTATAATAAAAAGTTATACAATTTTCCAATATACTTACTGTATTGATTCCTCAGTTCTTTAGATCTCTGCTTGCTGTCATTTATTATGTTACTTTTAGTAGATAAAATTCTGACCATGATTTTGTGATGAGCACACAGGTGTACAGCTCGTTACCAGGCAGGTGTCTGATTACTGTGCTGTGACTGTAACGAGCTGTGCACCTGTGAAAAACGCTGCGGAAAAAATAAGCGATGCACAGTCTTTTCCGCAGTGTTTTTTGGCTGCGGCTTGCTATGTGGGGCCTTAGCCTTAAAGGGGTATTCCCATCTTAAAAATCGATGCCATATTACCAGAAAATGTCATTAATGATCTGTGGAGATTGCCAGCTGGACCTGCCACTGATCTGTAGTATAAAGTTAGGATTTTTTTTCTGTTTACAGAGCCATATGAGTGTCTAATGTTTGCAGGACAAATTGTACTTTGTAATGGTACCATTTAATATTCTGTATGATGATCTAGGAGGATGGAAGAAAATTCAGAATGGGTTGGAATGGGAAAAAATTGCATTTGTGCGACTTTATTATGGTTTGTTTTTATGTTAACTATGCAGCCAAAATGACATGTAATGTGTATTCTATGGGGGGTTGTTATTTTGGGAATGCCAAATGTATATAGTTTTAGATACGTTTTAACCCTGTAAAAAAAAGTCCAAAAAAATTATTGGGCGTCGCATATTCTGACACCCGTAACTTTTTTATATTTCCAAGTACAGGGATGCATAAGGCATCTTTTTTTTGTGGGGCCAGATGTAATTTTAGTTGTACTGTTTTGCAGGAATGTCTATTGCTTTGATCGCCTTTTATTCACATTTTTAAGAGAGACAAAACGGTGAAAAAATGTCGCTTTGGCTCTTTTTTTTTTTTAATTTTATTTTTATTTTTTTTTTTTACCTGCTGTGGCGTTCACCGTGTGTAAACCGGGCGTTTTTGGACACAGGGATAACGTTCACATTATTTTTTTTTTATGTTTACATGTGTTTTAGGGAAAGGTGGGATGAGTGAAATTTAATTTTATTTTATTTTTTACTGTAATATTAGACCCCTTAGTGGCTTGAGCCCTAGGCGTGCTAATCATTAATGCATGCAAATGCATAGCACTAGAATTACAGGCTGCATAGAGCATTACATCATACTATTATGGTTGATGTAGAGAAAGGGTTAAACAAATGTCATCCTCAAACAGGAGAAAAAAAAACTTCAGGAACGGTCTAAAAAAAGAGGAAAAAAAAACCCTGCAGTGCAAAAAGTCTTGTGCTGTGGATTTTAAACAGGCAGCATGTCAATTATTCCTATTAGTGCAGCTATGGTTTCCACTTTGCAATGCAAAGGTTAAAAGCTGGACCAGCCACCTTGAAACATCAGCTGAAAGCTGTGGAGAAAACTAGCCATTTCTGGCAGTTTTTGTTTTTGCCACAGTGTGGCAATACCATTTTATGTACAGATCCAGAGTGCCTGGGCATACAGGGTTACACTTAGATAAATGCATCATGTCCTGTGGTATAATGTGGTGGGGGAGTGTAAGTACAGAAGTGTTTATATTAGGGAATGTGATAGGCCTGTCTGAAGAGGTGTGTTTTTAAGAGGCACATGAAGCTGTAGAAATTGTGTGTTAGACTACAGTCCCACGTTGCTGAAAGGCAGCTTTTTTTGTTGCAGATTTTGCTGCATTTTTTTTGAGCCAAAGCCAAGAATGGCTACAAAAGGAATGGGAAATATATAGGAAGTTGTTATACTTCTACCTGCTGCTAAATCCACTCCTGGCTTTGGCTCAAAAAACCGCAGCAAAATTTGCAACAAAAAAAGCTGCGTTTCCGCAACGTGGGGCCGTAGCCTTAAAGGGTTTTTCTTGTTTTTTTTTAAAAAAAGGTCTGTTAGTGCTATTAATGGGTTAATAAATGCACCCATATACATTTAGCAGTGTTTTGAGTGATTTCAAGGTGTCTCTGGGAGCTCCTTGTATCTTCTGCATTTGTTTACATGGTTCAGCTTCCTGCTATGTAACTTCCACACAAACTCCTTCTCAACTCACTCCCCGCTCCTTCCTCTCTCCCTCCTCTCTCCTCGCCTTCCCTCCCATACACCTCCTCCCTGTCTCTCTAGCTATCCCATCCACTGCTAGCTCTTCCCAACTTACTCAGTCTGACCCCAAGTATATTACCTCTCTTCCTTTTCCAGGCTTCTTCCTGCGGGATGGCCCATCCTTCTTTTCTGACTGACGGCGCGTGCTACAGTCCCAGCGCTGCTCTGTGCTCTGCAGGTGTGGGAGCTGCGCAGTAGAGGTGGATTATCGGCAGCAGAGCACAGTGCAGCACTGGGACAATAGCTAGGGCCGGCAGTCAGAAAAGAGGGAGGAGCTGTCCCGCAGGAGGAAGCCTGGAAGGTAAGTATGATGGAGTGGATAGGGGGAGGAGTAGTAGTGACGATCCGTTTCTGGAAACGGAATATCACCGGTTAACCAGCAAATGTCCCTGAGGCGTTCACATGACCGCCCCAGGGATATGGGTAAATATACATTTTTGATTAATTATGTTATTTAGACAGTAGGAGTGGGGGAGGGTGTTTAGATTAGTGTAGGAAATTCCATTTATCCCGGAAAACCTCTTTAATCTGAATGTCCTAAGTAGCACATTCTACAAAACTGGTGCAGCTTTGCAGAAGTCTTTGAGATGGGAGTGGGAGGTTCTGAAAGGTAGATGATAGAGAATGTTAGTCTTAGATTGCTGACAGAACAAAGAGTGCAGATAGGGTGGTAGACATAGCTGAGGGAAGAGCTTTAGGGAGGGTCAAAGCTATGGAAAGCTTTGTGGATGATGAGTTTAAATTGTTCTCTAAAGTGGACAGGCAACATCTGTCTGTGCCAGTCACTGCATGAGACATCAGTGTAGCGTTCAGACTGAAAAATGAACCTGGCTGCTGCATAAAATAGACTGCAGAGGAATGACCGATTAGTAGGGAGTTACAGTAGTTAAGCAGAGAGTGATTCAGGGCGACAATACGAGTTTTTGATGTTTCTATGGTATGGAAAGGGTGGCTTCTAGAGATGTTTTTGAGGTGCAGGTGGCATGAGTGTGCCAGTGGTTAGAGAGAGGGGTAAAAGCAAAGGCTTCAAACAACCCCAAACAGTGGGCATATTGCATTGGTATCAGGGTTAGGTTGGTTAGTAGATGGTGGAAACACCTGTAGCTCAGTCTTTGAAAGATTCAAGCTCAGATATAGGGAAGACCTGATGGCAGAGATAGTAGTATAATGTTCTACCGTGTTAACCATTGAAAGTAGTGGAAGAGTGAAGAAATCAGGCGATACCTTTTAGAGGCTAACTGAGTATATTTGATGGTAAGCTTTCGGAAGTACTAGCTCCCTTCATCAGACATGGTGTTATACAAGAAACTGAAAATTCACAGATTTTTTTATACCCTATAGACATGGGCCTTCAAAGGATCTTGGTGTCCTTAAAAAAACAAAATGCAGTCTAAGTAGGGAAGTTATTTACAACTGGTCAAAAAATAAACAATCTGGACAGTTTTAGTGCGTGACAGAGGGATCTGTTATCTGTTTGCAATGAGCTGGTGATTTGTGACCCTCACAGTTCATACATAGTGTGACATGAAACTGGCATGAATATTAAGTCCAAATTGCAGTTTGAAATTTTTGCATAAACTTGTATTCCCATTCTATCCTCTCCTTCTGCGTCTTAAAATGTCCCATTAAAACCACAACCCGCAAATCTTCAATAGAGTGGTTTTCTCTGGAGAAATGTGCGGCCACTGGGAGATCTTTTCTGTTGTTATTAATGGTGGATCTGTGTGAGTTCATGCGCTGACTGAGTCACGGCCCCATTTCCCCTACATAGAGGCCTGTGGTGGGACATTGCACACACATTATGAGATACACCACATTGGAAGACCTGAGGAAAATGTCCCCCTAATTGTGTGCACCTGTTGTGACTGTGGGATAGGTACACTGTCAGTGGTGTGGATGTGCTTGCAGGTCATGCACCTGTTTTGCAGGCAAGATGAGGTACCATTTTCAGTTGGGGCCTTCAGGGCACTCCGGACAATAATACGCCTCAGGTTTGGTGGTTGTCGAAAGGAAAGGAGAGGGGGGACTGGAAATATATCCTTGAGTCTGTTGTCCCTATGTAGCACAGGTTGGAGCTCCTTGCCAATTCTTCGTAGCATCTCCAGCTGTGGGTTGTAGGTAACAACTAGGGGCACTCGGGCTTCTTTCTGGGTCTCTTTATATGTGAGCAGACTGTCTCTGTTAATGGCTGCCGCTTTGTTTAATTGGTTGTCCGTCACTTTTGGTTTGTATCCCAATCGGAGAAATTTCGTCCTCAGATCCAGGAGGTGCTTGTCCAGGTCTGCTTTGCTGGAGCAAATACGATTGAAGAAGAATCATTACCACCACTAGATGCTGTTACTAAATGAGTATTCCCATGTTAGGGCAAGGCCTCAACCTGTTTGGTCTTCACTGAAACTTGGAATCTCAAGTCTGATAATTCCTCCCCTTCTGCTCTGCCTTGTGGCGGTCTACAGTTCTTGCATTCCTCTAGTCCCGAGAACATGCAGGGTGAAGGATTAGGAATACTTTTATCACCACAGTGCTCTTTCCAAGTCACTTCCCCAGTACTCTTACTCACTTTCCCCTAATTTAAGCCTACAACATAAACTCTTTCACACTCTCCCTTCACGTAGCTGTAATCTACCTTCTTCTGTCTCACCCTACCCGTTCCTGGATCAATTCGCCTCTTGGCTTCCCCATTTTTTTACCTTTTGAAATTCTTTACCCTAATTATGGGTGACTTTAACATCCCCAATAACACCCCTGTCTCTCTATCTGGCTGTCAGTTTCTTCAGTGACCACTTCGGCCTTTCACAACTTTCTTCTCACACACACAAAAACAGGTCCTTCACCTTTCTCTCCTTTTCAGAACACATATACCCATTATACATACAGGAATCTATGTGCTATTAACACCCAGCATCTGGAGGCTAAGTGGTCTAATTTGGAAGCAGTCATCATAGTCTAGTACTGGAGGCAGGAAGTTCTTCTCTTACCTCCTCTCTCTGTTGTGGGGATGCTCCTGACAGTGCAGGAGGTGTGGAATTGGTGTGGAAAAGGATGGAGTTGCAGCATGTCGGGTACACCTGGAAAAACAAAACCTCCCAACAGAACAAGTAACGCAGCTCATACAATTCATTCTTAGCCACAACCATTTTACCTTTGGAGAGGATCTATATCTACAGCGAATGGGAACTTCAGTGGGGACCAGATGTGCACCCCAATATGCAAATCTCTTTATGGCAGAACTGGAAGGAGCATATTTATCAACATGCACCACCAAACCTATGATTTACCTTCGTTATATTGATGATATCCTTGTTATCTGGACTGCAGGTGAGGAGGCCCTACTTCAATTCCATAATGACTTCAATGACTTTCACCCTACCATCAACCTTAAACTTAGCTATTCAGAGAGTGAAATTCACTTTCTGGATACCACAATATACATTAAAGACCACCGGCTACTCACATCGATATACCACAAACCCACAGACAGAACGGCCTACCTGAGAAATGACATCTTCCACCCCAAGCACACAAGACAATCTATTATTTACAGCCAGGCTATACGATACAATCGTATTTGCTCCAGCAAAGCAGACCTGGACAAGCACCTCCTGGATCTGAGGACGAAATTTCTCCGATTGGGATACAAACCAAAAGTGACGGACAACCAATTAAACAAAGCGGCAGCCATTAACAGAGACAGTCTGCTCACATATAAAGAGACCCAGAAAGAAGCCCGAGTGCCCCTAGTTGTCACCTACAACCCACAGCTGGAGATGCTACGAAGGATTGCCAAGGAGCTCCAACCTGTGCTACATAGGGACAACAGACTCAAGGACATATTTCCAGCCCCCCCTCTCCTTTCGACAACCACCAAACCTGAGGCATATTATTGTCCGGAGTGCCCTGAAGGCCCCAAATGAAAATGGCACCTCACCTTGCCTGCAAAACAGGTGCATGACCTGCAAGCACATCCACACCGCTGACAGTGTACCTATCCCACAGTCACAACAGGTGCACACAATTAGGGGGACATTTTCCTGCAGGTCTTCCAATGTGGTGTATCTCATAATGTGTGTGCAATGTCCCACCACAGGCCTCTATGTGGGAGAAACGAGGCAGAGACTGTCAGCGCATGAACTCACACAGATCCACCATTAATAACAGCAGAACAGATCTCCCAGTGGCTGCACATTTCTCCAGAGAAAACCAGTCTATTGAAGATTTGCGGGTTGTGGTTTTAATGGGACATTTTAAGAATGGAAAGAAGGAAAGGAAAGAATGGGAATACAAGTTTGTGCAAAAAATTTCAAATTCTGCAATTTGGACTTAATATTCATGCCAGTTTCATGTCACACTATGTATGAACTGTGAGGGTCACAAATCACCACCTGATAGCAAACAGATAACAGATCCCTCTGTCACGCACTACAGTCATGGCCAAAAGTTTTGAGAATGATACAAATATTAATTTTTACAAAGTCTACTGCTTCAGTTTTTCTAATGGCAATTTGCATATACTCCAGAATGTTATAAAGAGTGTTCAGCTTAACAGCAATTACTTGCAAAGTCAATATTTGCCTAGAAAATGAACTTTATCCCCCAAAACACATTTCAACATCATTGCAGCCCTGCCTTAAAAGGACCACCTAACATCGTTTCAGTGATTGCTCCATTAACACAGGTGTGGGTGTTGATGAGGACAGGGCTGGAGATCAATCTGTCATGATTAAGTAAGAATGACACCACTGGACACTTTAAAAGGAGGCTGGTGCTTGCCATCATTGTGTGTCTTCTGTTAACCATGGTTATCTCTAAAGAAACACGTGCAGTCATCATTGCACTGCACAAAAATGGCCTAACTGGGAAGAGTATTGCAGCTAGAAAGATTGCACCTCAGTCAACAATCTATCGCATCATCAAGAACTTCAAGGAGAGAGGTTCCATTGGTGCCAAAAAGGCTCCAGGGCGCCCAAGAAAGACCAGCAAGCGGCAGGACCGTCTCTTAAAAGTGTTTCAGCTGCGGGATCGGGCTACCAGCAGTGCAGAGCTTGCTGAGGAATGGCAGCAGGCAGGTGTGAGTGCATCTGCACGCACTGTGAGGCGGAGACTCTTGGAGCAAGGCCTGGTCTCAAGGAGGGCAGCAAAGAAGCCACTTCTCTCCAGAAAAAACATCAGGGACAGACTGATATTCTGCAAAAGGTACAGGGAGTGGACTGCTGAGGACTGGGGTAAAGTCATTTTCTCTGATGAATCCCCTTTTCCATTGTTTGGAACATCTGGAAAACAGCTTATTCGGAGAAGAAGAGGTGAGCGCTACCACCAGTCTTGTCTCATGCCAACTGTAAAGCATCCTGAAACCATTCATGTGTGGGGTTGCTTCTCAGCCAAGGGAATCGGCTCTCTCACAGTCTTGCCTAAAAACACAGCCATGAATAAAGAATGGTACCAGAATGTCCTCCAAGAGCAACTTCTCCCAACCGTCCAAGAGCAGTTTGGCGCTCAACAATGCCTTTTCCAGCATGATGGAGCACCTTGCCATAAAGCAAAGGTGATAACTAAATGGCTCAGGGAACAAAACATAGAGATTTTGCGTCCATGGCCTGGAAACTCCCCAGATCTTAATCCCATTGAGAACTTGTGGTCGATCATCAAGAGACGGGTGGACAAACAAAAACCAACAAATTCAGACAAAATTAAAGCATTGATTCTGCAAGAATGGACTGCTATCAGTCAGGATTTGGTCCAGAAGTTGATTGAGAGCATGCCAGGGAGAATTGCAGAGGTCCTGAAGAAGAAGGGTCAACACTGCAAATATTGACTTGCTGCATTAACTCATTCTAACTGTCAATATAAGCTTCTGTTACTCATAATATGAATGCAATTATATTTCTGTATGTGATAAAAACATCTGACAAACACACATAAAAACCAGAGGGCAGCAGATCATGTGAAAATATAATATTTGTGTCATTCTCAAAACTTTTGGCCATGACTGTACAACTTTCCAGATTGTTTATTTTTTGACCGGTTGTAAATAACTTCTCTACTTAGACTGATGGCAGAGAGACAGTCTATGGTATTTAGTAGTAATTGAGGGGTAATGTCACTTATCAGTTATCATCAGCAAAAAGATGGTACCGAAAACCAAATGTACTGATAAATTGTCCAATACAATCTGTGTAGAGTGAGGAGAAGAAGAGAGGACCTAGGATTGAAACCTGAGGAACCCCAAAGGTAAGAGATAGAAGTAAAAGATAGAGCCAGCATATGATACACTGAAAGTGCGGTCAGAGAGATAGGAGGATAACCAAGAGCAGTGTCCTTGAGGCCAATAGAGTGGAGCATGCTGAGGAGGAGTTTGTGGTATACAGCAGGGCTTCTCAAACTGTTTTGACTCAAGAATTACCAGTGAATCTGTTGTGATGCTGGGCCTTACCAACAAAGAAATGCCACAATGGAGTGCCAAACAAATGCCACTGTGCCGTAGACATAATTACCCCTACTTGTGGCAACCAAGTACCACAGTACAGCACACATAAGCCCGTAACAGCACCAAATACCAGCGTCCAGCAAAAAACACATTCCACAAGAGCAAAAAGTATCACTGTGAACAACAAAATACTTCAGGAGAAGTGCAAAACACCACAGTACAAGCATCCAATCTTCCTCTCCCCCAATGGCAAGCACAGCCTCTTCTTCTCCAACTCTAGCCCATTGGAAGCAGCATTCTCCACAAATAAAATCTTCCAAATTTACAGCAAAATATGACCCAATTCCACACCTCCTGCACTGTCAGGAGCATCCCCACAACAGAGAGAGGAGGTAAGAGAAGAACTTCCTGCCTCCAGTACTAGACTATGATGACTGCTTCCAAATTAGACCACTTAGCCTCCAGATGCTGGGTGTTAATAGCACATAGATTCCTGTATGTATAATGGGTATATGTGTTCTGAAAAGGAGAGAAAGGTGAAGGACCTGTTTTTGTGTGTGTGAGAAGAAAGTTGTGAATGGCCGAAGTGGTCACTGAAAGAAACTGAGAGCCAGATAGAGAGATGGGTGTTATTGGGGATGTTAAAGTCACCAATAATGAGGCTAAAGAATTTCAAAAGGTAAAAAAATGGGGAAGCCAAGAGGCGAATTGATCCAGGAACGGGTAGGGTGAGACAGAAAAAGGTAGATTACAGCTACGTGCAGGGAGAGTGTGAAAGAGTCTATGGTGTAGGCTTAAATTAGGGGAAAGTGAGTAAGAGTACTGGGGAAGTGACTTGGAAAGAGCACTGTGGTGATAAAAGTATTCCTAATCCTTCATCCTGCATGTTCTCGGGACTAGAGGAATGCAAGAACTATAGACCGCCACAAGGCAGAACAGAAGGGGAGGAATTATCAGACTTGAGATTCCAGGTTTCAGTGAAGACCAAACAGGTTGAGGCCTTGCCCTAACATGGGAATACTCATTTAGTAACTAGTATCTAGTGGTGGTAATGATTCTTCTTCTTTGTGGCAATGTATGCCTTTCACTGGTAGATTGTATGGATGACAAGGTAACATTTTCTGTTCTCAGTCTGTATTGCTCCTGCCACTGCTTGAAGAACAAGGTTTGTATTAGCCACATGCCTTTGCAAGTAAGGGTGAAAACTGGTGCAGTTAGCTGTGTCCTCGTGGACAATAAATTTGATTGTCTATCATTCACAACATGGTTTTGTTCCCAACTATGACAGGTATCATATTACATGGTTGTTAAGTGTCCATTATCTCCAGCAGTTATAAGGACCAGTGAGGCCAAGGTACTGATCTTTGTTTCCCATCTGTCCCACTTTCCCTGTCTGCTAAAGGTTACTTTTCTCTTTGGGTTCTAAAGGCTGGTCCTAAACTGTGCTACTATCATATTATGACTTCTTGACTGCAGCAGTGTTATTAGGGGGTGAGTGAGGGAGGAATGCTGGCAATTCTGGAAGTCAAAGGAGATGTGCTTCCATAGCGTAACCTCTTTGGGTATTAAAGCTGCTAGATCTGTATGCAGAAATTGAGGGAATTTCAAAAGTGGTTCTCTTACTTATTACAATTTTAGTCGCATGAGGCGGCGGTTATACACATTCTCTACACAGATTTTCACCATGTTGCTCATGTTTACTTCAGTTTACAAGAAAAACGACAAATATAATCAGACAGAAATCATAGCTGGATGAACTCCCTCCTGCTTTGGGGATATTGTTTTCATTGTAATAGTCATACAGCACACCCTCATCTTCTACTACGTGAGGCTGTAACTCCTTGGCTGCAGATCGGAAATGTAGAGACTCTTGTGGGAGGTCCACTGTATTGATGGTAACTTTAGAGATAAATGGCCACCCTGCCTCTGTGGTACGAGATGAAATCCAGTCACTGTAATATGAAGTGCGAGTGTAGAGGACAGGAACATATAAACTCATCCCTGCCCCGGACAGAACTCCAACCAGCAGCCATGGTCCCTTACTCTTTACCTGACATAACACAGGACTGCCTCCTGTCTGCTGCAAACAAAACACATCCAGTCAACAGCAAACCCAATATATGCTGTGTATCCGTATGGGCCGATATATGTCTTACCACACAGCCAGGATCATGATGCTCACGGTGAATGCAGCATTCAGTTGACACAGTCCTCTGCAAAGGGCAAGGGTTCATGTTCTCCACAGACAGTCTGCACCAAGACATAGAGCCCATATGTCCTGTGAAAGAGTGGCACAAAGATCCTAAATATCTGTTCACCCAGTCAGACCCCCTGATAACAATTTGGGAGCCATACTTGGATGTTAAATTTTGAGAGGCAGAAAATTACCAAATGTGAGCTATAAAATAACCCCCTTCTCTCTACAGGCAATGAAGAACATCCGCCACCCTCTTACCTGCATCTTTTTGGCCCTTGTGACCAAAAACTGTGCAGTTGATGAGTGCATAGTTGTGAGGGTCCAAGCTTGGAAAGCAAATTGGTTGAACTCTGTAGCCAAATCGAATTCTACCCCTAGTCATGAGCAGCATCACATCATTGCAGTGGAGAATTTCATCGTATTCCTCGTGTATGATTGCCTTGTGGATGACATAAGATACTTTGCTGTGCAAATCCATAGCATCTAACTTTGTGATTCCTACCAGAACTGATAGATCTTTCCTGAAGAGGGCAGAAGGAACATATACATAGATACATAAAGAGATCCCATTCCTTAGGATCCTATTCTAATCCTAAAAGTGGCCATATACCATAGATTACAGTTGGCTAAATACTCATTCAGCCAACAGCTACTCCTACTGCCCCACCTATACACTTGAAAACTTGGCTGTGAATGTGTTCTCAAAATTTGGAGGGGATAATAAGTTGATGTAAGGCACCCCTGTCCCAGAGGCATAACTTAGCTCCTGGTCCCAAATGCAAAATCTGTATTGGGGTCCCTACTTACCATTTGCCATTTAGAATAGTAGTATATTTTATGGGGTAGAGAGACTTTTGGAGCCCCCTCAGGTTCCAGGGCCCAGTTGTGACTGCTACCTCTGCACCCCCTATAGCTATGCCCCTCATCTGTCCTCTGTAGATTCCTCTGGAAGCAGCTTATCTCCCTTAAGAATATAAAGATCAAGTAAGTTCAACATGCCTGATTCTTCTATCCCCTGACATCTGTAGTCAGGGAAAAGTCAGGACTCCCTTATATATAATAGAAGGTCATCCAATCCTGCCAAAACCAGAGAATTTGACTGACATTCATCTAAAGGATATGGCCTTTCTTCTAAATGGTATCTCAAGTGCAATACACCCCCGCTCCAGAATTACAGCAAACCTAGGGAGATCTCATATGGCAGGTAATATCACTATATTTTCCAGTGATCTCACCTCATCTTCAGAGCAGATGGTGCCGTCACTATCCAGAATTCACTAATGATTGTTCCCACTGCAAGATGAGATTTGTTGTGGCCCTGGACTGACACCAGCCAAGGGAAGCTGGAGATCCTGAGCAACCATGTGTGCATTGCATCCACCATAAGGCCCTCAGATCTTCCACAGCCTAGAAGAAGCAGAACTTCCACTTGTCAGCCATAATGGTGCACCTTCAACTGGTGTATACATTGGACTCAGAAGATGAGTGTTATATACAAGTATCTAATGAGGACATGTCGGATACTTACTGGGTGAGGAGAATGGGGCACAGGCAATGAGAAACGTGCAGCACATCATTATATGGATTCTAAAATACACAAATCGTGTAGAGACAATTATGAAGCTAATACACTGACTATATGGACCCAAAAGCTGACGTACTTCACGCAAATATGGCTCACTGCTCACCTCATATTTAACTGTAGGGGGCAAGTCCTGACTCAAGTGAACTACATACTCGGGAGGTTGCACCGCCACTTATCTCCAGGAGAGGTCGCTGGACAGCTCGTAGCTATCGCAACCATATGTCCATGGTAACGGAGGAGGCGGGGCCATGTCGTCACGACTGGAGGCGGATAAGCCGGGATAGAGTGGAAGGCGGGAAACTGAATCTGTCAGAGGCAGCTGAACTGGGAACGTGAGTGGGATGTGGGACTCTTACATGCCTGTGGAGGCCAGCCTGGGCCGGGAGGAGAACTTCCTATCACTGGATGATCTGCTGATGTCTCAGGAGAAGCTGCCATGCCGAGTGGAGAGCGGATTCCCCCGCCTGGGTTTCCTGGAGAAAGGGGGAGAGAGCGACCACATACCTGAGGTGACCCAGCACACCAGTCCATATATTGATCCCCCCCCACCTCTCGGATGTGATCCCCGAATCTTACAGAGATGCTGTTGTGTTATTTCATAACGTTCTCCCACTATCTATCTACCACTAAAGTCAACCTATACTATCTCCTATACTGCCTATGTGCCATCCTGAGGTAATCTCCATATTTTATATATTGCAAAAATGTGCATGGCCATGGGATACAGATAATCACACTACCCCTATGAATAGGGTAGACTTTTGGTACGTGATTATGGAGTTTTTTTTGCGGTGGTATCTGCCTCAAAAAGAAAACTAAAACCTCCCATTCATTTCACCTGGTGTCATTCAGACTTTTGCCGGGCCCCCCTCTACCGTACTTGGTCACGTTTGAGAAATAAATGTCTTTGCCTGTATTGTCTTTTAGCACTGTATTCTTCCGTCAGAAATTTTGGGGTCCCATAATGGCAAAATTTGTGCGCACCCTCTCCTCCCTAGTGTGTGTTAGTTTCCTGTCCTGTGGCCCCCACACAGTATATGTAATGTTCCCCAGTGTTCTCCACACAGTATAAAATGCTCCAGAGTGGCCCTAAACAGTATAATGCCTGGGGCTGCTTCATTATTAGAGATGGGCAAACCTCTCGAGATTCGTTTTGTCTTAGACCCCAGAGTATAATAAGTGGAGGTCAGGGAAAATAACAAACATTGATACTCTCCTTGTCTCCCCTCTGCCTGGGCATCCTATCAATGTCTGGCTGCGTCCTGGAGAGGTGAGTATAAGTGTTTCTTATTTTTACTCTCCTCCCTAGGGCCCACTACTGTAGGCTGTGCAGTGCTGATGTAATATTGGGACTGTTGCGCAGCGCTCACAGCCATTTACCACTGATGGCTCATGACCCACAGTTTGGGAACCGCTACGCTAGCTGATTTCTTCTAGATTTTTTTTTTTTTTTTTCTTTCCTGCTTCCCATTCATTTCAGTGGGCATTCAGAGGTGAAATCTGCTATAGATTCCCATCATAATGGAGTTTAGGTGCTTTGAGGCTGAAACTGTTCTCATCTCCTTATTTGAGATTCTTTTGTGCCTTGCTGTGTATTTATAGTCATAGCATTAAAATGTTTCACTGTATATAAACTCAGGAAAAAAAAAAACCTCTCCCAGCTAGAAATGTCAGATTGCTCCAAAACTCTTCTTGCAGTTGTCTCAGGCATATGTGTGGTCAGATTAGATGCTGAGTCTTGCCCCAAGAGGGCGTAAATAAGAGTTACCCCAGTCATATAAAAAGGCTTTCACAGGGTACTTCTGGTAAAAGGCCATTGATTGCTAGACCTGCTTCTACAATGCACTCAGATGTTCTGCCTAGATGACACACTTTGAGAGGGGGTGCATCATTGGAGTGAGAAAAGCAGGATAGTTTTTTCAACAAATTACCACCCCATCGATGGCTGTTCTGACTTTGATGTTAACCCCTTCCTGTTCTGCGCTGTACTATTACGTTGCACTGACCGTATAGTTAACGCTAAGCACCGTAATAGTACGGTGTTGTAATGTTGTGGGCACAGAAGCTGTGAAAAGCTGTGCCTGCGCCATTACTTCCAGCACTTGGCTGTGTGACAAAGCCAAGTGGCTGGACCAGTCGCTAAAGTCGGAAGATGCTGACTCTGGTGTGATTGTGGGGTCCAGGGGCTACATCGCGCCTGTCACCCATTGGACTCTAAGGGGTTGCCATGGCCTGCAGGCCAGGCCACGGCCTCCTGACTGCCTATTGCGCACTGTTCCTATAGGAACTATGTTTTGCAGGACATTGCACTAGGGATCTGCGATGCCAGCTTCAATTCCCCTTGTGGGACATGTAAAAAGTTTAAAGTGCACAGTAATAATCAAATAATAAAATTAAAAAAAAAAATTTTTTTTTTATTTAACCACTTCAGTAACGGGCCAATTTCTGGTTCAGGACCAGACACATTTTCGGGTTTTTTGTATGTGCGGTTTTGAGGGCTGTAACATTTTTATCATTTGTATCATTCAACTAATTTCTGCGTCTTTTTTCGGTGACACACAGGGCTTTATTTTTATGTTTGTTTTGTTTTTGTTTTTTTTTGTTTTATATATAAACAAAAGAGGGAAAATATGTCTATTTTTCACTTTTCACTTTTTTTTTATATTGTGTCCCAATAAGGTCATAATAGACCTTTCGGGACATCTGATCACTTTTTTTTTTTTTTTTTTTTTTTTTTTTTGGGGGGGGGGGAGGCTGATTTCCCATGTAACTGGGACTAGTACATTTAGCCCCAGTTGTAGTGCAGCTGCTGAAAAGGCAACCACTTTCCCAATGGGTGATCCGGAAGTGGTTAAAAAATATATAATCTAAGCAAACACGTTGGGTATCCCCACATTCATATAAGTTCCCACTATCCAAAAATAGGGTTATTTATCCTGTACGGTGAACTTTGTTTAAAAAAAAAAAATAAATAAATATATATATATATATATATATATATATATATATATATATATACTGCAATGCACAAATTAACATATTTTGGTGACTTTGCTTTCCCCTAAAAATTAACAATAAAAAGTGATCAGAGTCATACATACCAAACATTGGTGCCAATAAAAAATACAACTTGTCCCACAAATAGAGAGCCCTGACATATCTCCGTCTCCAATACAGTAAAAGTTATAGGCATCAGAATACAGTGACCCCAGGAAAATCGCTCACTTTCAAAAAGTGACGTTTTGTTTGTAAAAGTAATAAAAACCAATATAAATATGGTATCGCTGTAATCGTAATGACCTGCCGGATAAAGCTGCCATTTCAATTTTAATGCAGAGTGAATGCCGTAAAAACAAAATGCAAAAAATTGATAGAATCGTGTGTTATTTCACATGGGTACCCAAAACACGTAAATAAAAACAAATCAAAACATGTACCCCAAAACGTTGGCAGATGAAAGTACAACTCGTCATGCAAAGAATAAGCCTTCACATAGCTATATCGACAGAAACAAAAAAAAGATGAATTTTGGAAGGGGGGTGGGATATGAAAAAAAAAATTCGGAGCATTAATGTACAAACTACCCTGCGTCCTTAAAGGGTTAAGATTAGTGGCACGTGAGGGCACACAAACAGGCTTCAGATGGCCCAGACAGACGACGAGTAAGGAGGATAACTTGATTTGCCGACAAGCATGAGCAGTTCCCACGGTTTCCTTGTCTACCATCCAGACACAGGTGGCACATTTATTACACAACCAAACCATTTCCCGGCGCTGAGCAAAAGGAAACTTGGGGGTCATGGCACCCTTTAGCGTCCTGCCATTGACAGCCACCCACTGTTGACTTTGTTTGCAGTGGTGTTGCAAACAAGAAAATTGCACTGGAACGGTGTAGTCTTCAGCAGATTAGTGTGTGGAGAAACACAGTACCCCAATTGCTAGTGTGGTGATCTGGGGAGCCATAGCATCCAGCAGTTGGTCACCTCTCGTATTGAAATGAGGTGTACTAACAGCTCAGCGATATGTACATGACATCCCTCAGCCACATATTTTCTCTCATGGCAGAGCTTCCAGCAGAATAAATTTCGCTCACGAAAAGCAAAGGTTTCCCAGGAATGTCTCTGCCTTGGGTTGCTTGGTTGCCAGTTGACCGTTGCTGGGACTCTAGCATTGGCAGCCTATGAGTATGCAGGATATACAGGCCAGGCTACAGCATCTGTGGGAAAATGTACTGCATGATACGGAACCCATATTCCTCCATGTCTGCCATACCTCCTCTTATACCCAGACTAAAGGCAACAGGGTACTAGAACCTCCTTTCAAAAACAGATGTCTGATTACTCTCCTGTGACTATAACAAGCTGTGTCCATCACATGACCATGGTCAGAATTTCATCCACTAGAGCTAATCAGAATGAATGATAGCAAGCAGAGATCTAGAGGAATTGATACGGAAAGTATATTGGAAAATTGTACAATAACATTTTGTGTCTCAATATTCATATCCATAGCAGACATCCTGCAGGGACCTAACAAAAAATAATAAAACAGGCAATATCGTCTGGTTTATGTTGCCGGTTTCACAGGTGGTTTTCCTTGCAGCTAGCCCAGGTTTCAACCAGATTTCAAAACCTTCAGCAGAAGACTCTTTACCTCCTTCCTCCTCCTCCTACTACTCCTCCTCAGTATGTGCTATTGATTCCACCACAGCTAACTCCCTGCGAACTCACAAGTGTGTCCTTGGCCTAAATGGAGAAGATATCCCTAATGTCATCTGCCGAAGGATATTCATGTCTAAATACAGTAGAGCGGAATGCACTTAATACCTTAGGGACAACCCCATCAGGAATCTATTGAAAGTGGGTACTTTGGCTGTTGGGTCTCCAGCTTCTCTAATCATGGACCTTTAACTCTTCAGATGGTAGAGCGAGGGCCCAACTCTGATTATGCCAAGTAAGTGCATCATAGGGCCAGTTGCATTTTCTCTCTACTCTGATGTTTCCAAAGACAAAGATGTACAGATCCCCATTAGTATGATATGCTCTAATTACCAGTATTTACTGAAGTAGCTAATGATCAGCACAACAAAGAATTGGCATATTTATTATACCTTGTATGCCAGTCTTCTGGTACAAGGAATAAAATGTTGCAAGTTTTTGGGGCACACCACCAATTAACTTCTACTTCTGCGCCGCCTTCACCATAAAAACAGGGTGTAGTGAAGTCTGGCGTAAATGATGTGGGAAATGTATGCTAGCTATGTGCTGGGGTTCATTTCCACTCCAAGTGCAGTTACATGCTGCCCTCCACACAGCCTCTGTGTATAGGTAAAGGCCTGTGCTTCCTCCTAAATGAAGTGCACCCTCTGCCAGCTATGAAGACTGGCATGAGGAATGCCAGTCTTTATAAATCTGATCTTCTCTGTGCTTCATTTTTGCATCTGTGACCGGTGAGACTCCCTTTAACCCCTTAAGTACACAGCCATTTTTTCGTTTTTGCATTTTCGTTTTTCCCTCCCCACATTCCAAGAGCCATACCTTTTTCATTTTTCAGTTCAGACTCACATGATTGCTTATTGTTTGCGAAACAAATTGTACTTTGTAATGGTACCATTCAATATGCTGTGCAATGTACTGGGAAGCTGGAAAAAAATTGGAGAAAAAATGCATTTGCGCCAATTTCATATGGGTTTAATTTTTATGGCGTTCACTGTGTGGTAAAAATGACATGTTACATGTATTCTGGGGGTCAGTATGAGCACAGCAATACCAAATTTTATAGTATTTGTGATGTTTTGATACCTTTTAAAAATGAAAAACTTTGCTAAATTGACACCTGTAACTTTTTCATATTTACATGTATGGAGCTGGGTATGGCGTCTTTTTATGCAGGATTAGATGATGTTTTATTGATACCATTTGGGGAAAGATCTGAAGATTTGATCACTTTTTATTCAATTTTTTATAGGAGGCAAAGTGTTAAGAAAAACGCTATTTGGCGATTTTGAATTAGTTTTTTTTTTTTTTTTTCCACGTCATTAGAATATTACCACGCATACGTATACCATATATTGCGTCTATCAAATGAACGCGCTGTCTCCCCTCCCAGGAACATTCACCTGGGAGACAGAGTTCATCTGAATACTTCTTCACACAAATTTTTAGGAAACCTTAAACAAAAAATATTAAATTCTTATATTACATTTTTCTTAAATTAAAGGAAACACGAAGATCATTACGGTCGTTGAGACCCAATGGTCCCACAGCATTTGTCAACATTATCCATCTAGCCTCCTTCTTTCCTTCTTTAACCTTTTCGCGACCGCCCACTGTATATAAACGTCGGCTCTTGCTGGGCTTTGTGCAGCGCCGATGTTTATAAACTGACCCTGCTAAACTGGGGATCGGGTCTCCCCAAGGGTCAGGAACTCCGTGAACACAGCAATAATAGTTGCTGGTGTTCATGGAGACATCATAGTTTCAGGTCCCGATCATGTAGCCGCCATATCAGGGAAAGTTTGTTGCAGTGACAAACTCTGCCTGATTTCAGCTGCTGCCCGCCCGTGTCAGATACAGCTAACACCCTGCTCCATATCCTATGGTCGGAGCTGTGCTCTGATTGGAGGTTTTAACCCCTTGGATGCCGCAAACATGACCGCGGCATCCAAGGGGTTCCGTGATGCCAAATGTGTCCGTCCCTCCCCCCCCCCCCCCCGTGGCGAGATCGGGAGGTGCCCATATGTACCTTCTGCAGCCCGGGGTCTGGCCAGAGACCTCAGGCTACTCAGTTCCCACAGTACTTGGTTGATCTGCCCAGATGCAGGGAAGTCAGCCGCATAGGCAGTACATTGCACAGCATATTGAATGGTACCATTACAAAGTACAATTTGTTTCGCAGAAATGTTTTATACGTTCATCGCTAGTGATAATCGCTATTGCTATTATTTTAGCATGTAACGGATATAACTAGAGAGGCGGGCGGTGTATTTTACTCTATAAAGATCAGGTATGGACAGGACAGGGACAGTGAAAAAATGTAAACTTTATTGGTGACTTTGTGTATGTGTTGCGTAAGTGTTTGGTGCGACACTTTTGCCGCTGTGACCTGGAGCATGGTCACAGCGCCAATAAACTTCCTGGTTATGTGATTAGGCGCAGAGGGGTATTACATTATCCCTCTATGTGACAATCAGAGAGCAGAAGTATAGTATGCTCTCTGATTGATAGGAGAGGGGATAACATGGACAGAAGTCCTCGCTACCCCCCCTGGGGTCATCTGCAGCTTATGCACAGACAATGATGATTTATCATTGTCTCTGCAGCTCCTCCTCCCCCTCCTTCCTTAGCTCTAAGATGCTGCCTGAGGCAGGAGTGGGGGGGACACTTTTAGAGACCCATTTCTAACGATCTGTTAGAGCCACAAAGATGCAACTGGACTCATCTTTAAAAATATACCAAGATCACCATGATAGACCTTACACATCCTGAGCGATTCACTGTTAAAAAGATGTCGGGAATTGAGATCTGCATTGGGATTTCAATGCCGAACATCGTTTTCACTAGCGAATAGCTCAGGATGTTTAAAGACGATCATGGTGAGCTTGGTATCATTTTAAAGATGAGATTCTCATCTTTAAAATGAATCCAAGTGTTTCTTTATAGCTTTAACCAATCATGAGCAATTCACTCAGGTACAGTAGTGAAGCCGGCAATTACCGGTTTTACTACTGTACATAGCTGTGCAGACGCCAGGTGCTGCCGCATCCATCTTCAGGCACAAATGAAATTTTAAGGAAGCCTGATGGAAAAACGCTGCAGGTAACGTTTTTCCATCCGGCTGAGGCACAAATAAGACGCCAGAACTGATGCCTCTTGTGCCAGAACCGATCCCATAGAAAACTATGGGATCCGTCCTGGCATCAGTTTCCCTCCGGCTTGTGTGCACCACGCCGGAGGGAAACAGATAGCTGCGCCGGACATATGTGAACGCACCCATACTCACTTTTTCCTGCGCTCCGCAGCCGCTATGTGGGCACTTCTCCCTGACGTCAGCGACCGCTGATTCGGTCTCAGGGGTCACGTCGCGTCATTATGCGTAATGACGTCGGACGTGACACCTGAGGCCCTGTCAGCAGTCTCTTACGTCAGGCAGAAGCGCCCGAAGAGCAGACAGCGGATCCAGGGAAGGTGAGTTAATATTATTTTTTATGTTTGATCACCTCCCCGGGGGCTCCGCTTATTATACTCGGCAGTCTGAAGAGACCCCACAGTATAATAATAGCAGTTTTGTTTCGGCCGTGTTTGATCCGATTGAAACTGCTGGGTGAGAACTCCCGTGCCAGGGAAATAAGTGCCGGGGGTTGCCGACCCTGCTCTATAGACTGCAATACACGTGTAATAATATAATACTGAACCAGCGATCCCTGGTTCAGGTGTCCTTATAGGACAAATAAAGAAATGAAAAAAAAAAAAAAGTGCTAAAGGAATGTAATAAAGTGTGTGAAATGAATAAAGCCCCAAAATTCTCTTTTCCTATATCAAATGAGTTATATAAAACAAAAACTTAAAAATTAATAAAAAACAATACATATTTGGTATTGCCACGTCCGTAACAATCTGTATAATAAAACGGAAACAATATTTAACCTACCTGGTGAACGTCGGGAAAAAAAAAAACGGAAAAAATCCGCCCTAAGTAATGATTTTTCGCCATCTCACCCTACAAAATATGCTATAAAAAGTGATCGAAAAGTCACATGTACCCCAAAACAGTACCAATAAAAAGCACAGGTTGTCCCGCAAAAAATAAGCCCTCAACCAACTCTGTAAACCGCAAAATAAAAATGTTACGCATCTCAGAAGATGGCGATGCAAAGATAATTGATTTCCTTCCCCCAAATGGATTTTTGTTCTGTAAAACTAGTAACACATAAAAAAAAAAAACAATATAAATGAGGTATCGCTGTAATCATACCGACCTGCAGAATAAAGGTAACACGTTACTTATGTTGTACGCTGTGTGGAAAAAAAATTAAAAGGTAAAACACAAAGCCAGAATTGATGGGGATTTTTTTTAATCCATCAAGAAAGCGTTAATAAAAGTTAATCAATAAGTTATAGGCACCCAAAAATGTTATTGCAAAATACATCTCATACCACAAACAACAAGCCCTCATATGGCTACATCACCAGGAAAAAAAAAATATATAGCTTGTACAATGTGAAGACAAAAACCCCAAAAATCACCAAATCATTTGAACACAACTGGCTGCGGCAGGAAGGGAATATATAAGCGGTGCGAGAGTATATCAGGGGACAAGCCAGATTTAGAACTTACGAGGGAAAATAAACCAGAACTGACCCCTCCCCCAATCATACGAGCTACTGGGGATATAGTAGTAGTAAATTTCGTGTTCCCTGTATACTCTGCACAGCTTACTTATTCACTCTTCATCTGCTGTGCAGTCACGTCTGGGATGCTAATGCTCACTACACCCCTTGATATGTTCTTTGAGGGGTGCAGTTTTTAAAATGGGGTCATTCCCTAGGGGATTCCACTTTACTGGTACTTTAGAGGCTCTGCAAACATGACATGGCATCCAGATACCAAACATCTGAATATGCACTCCAAAAGTCACATAGCGCTCCTTCCCTTCTCTGCCCTGCTGTGTGCCCAAACTGCAGTTTATTCCCACATGTATGACACTGTTGTACCCAGGATAATGTACTTAATGTCATATGTGGGTATAAACTGCTGTTTGGGCACAGCCGGGCACAGAAGGGACGGAGCGCTATTTTGGTTTTTGGAGCACAGATTTAGACGGTTTGGTTTTTGGACATCATGACACTTTTGCAGAGCTCCTGAAATGCTAGTAAAGTGGAATCCCCTGACATGCCACCCCATTTTGGAAGCTACACCCCTGAAGGAATTTATCCAGGAGTACAGTGAGCATTTTTAACCCCAAGTGTTGCCTTAATTAATTTTCCAGAAATGAATACGCAACTGATGGTGGAAGATGAAAATTACTTTTTCCAGGAATACGTCATTTCAGCATGTAATGTGTTGTGCCCGGCTTGTATCAGAGACAAATGCTCCAAAAGATGTTGTGCCCCGGACACCCGCTTAACAGTTTTTGGAGGTTGTGTCTCTGACACAAGTTGGGTACAACATATTGGGCACTGAAATGGCGTATCTATGGAAAAATTGCAATTTTCACTTTGCATTATCAACTGCACATTCCTTTCTGGAAATGAAATTAATTAAACACTTAAAGCTTAAAAATGCTTGCTACGCCACTTGATAGATCCCTTCAGGGGTGTAGTTTCCAAAGTGGGGTCACATGTCTGCGGGTTCTACTCTACTGCCAATTCAGGGGCTCTGCGAAAGTGGCATGACATCGAAAAACCAAAATAGTGCTCCTTCCCTTCTGCGCTCAGCTGTGCCCAAGCATCAGTTTATACCCACGTATGACATTAAGTACGTTATCCTGGGTACACCAGTGTCATACATGTGGGCATAAACTGCCACTTGGGCACACAGGAGGGTGCAGATAAGAAGGAGCGCTATGTGCTTTTGGACCGCTGATTTAGATTGTTGATTTTTGGACGCCATTAGGAGTTCATGTCTCTGATGACACAAACTGGGTGCAACGTATTGGGCACTGACATGGCATATTTCTTCAAAAATTAAAATTTTCACTTTGTACGTTAATTTTCAGGAAGCACTCTTAGGCTCAAAATGATAATATTCCTTGAGGGGTGTAGTTTCTAAAATGTATTCACTTTTTGGGGGTTTCCATTGTACTGGTACTTTAGGGGTTCTGGAAATGCGACATGGCACCTGAAAACTATTCCAGCAAAATCTGCCCTCCAAAACCAAATAGCGCTCTCTTCATTCTGAGCCCCACCATGTACCCATACAGCAGATTATAACCACATATGGGGTATTCCCATGTTCAGGAGAAATTGTGTAACAAACCTTGGGGAGCTTTTTCTCCTTTATCCTCTTGTAAAAATTAAAAATTTTGGACTAAATTGACGGTTTATTGAAGAAAAAACTAATTTTTCATTTTCACGTCCCGATGTTAATAAAATCTGTGAAACAGCTGTAGAGTCAAACTGTTCATTATATCCCTTGATATGTTCTGTGAGGGGTGTAGTTTCCAAAATGGGGTTCCTTTTGAAGGTTTCCATTGTACTGGTACTTTAGGGGCTCTGCAAATGCGACATGGCACCTGAAAACTATTCCAGCAAAATCTGCCCTCCAAAAGCCAAATAGCGCTCTTTCCATTCCAAGCTCTATCATGTACCCATACAGCAGTTTACGACCACATATGGGGTATTGCCACGTTCATGAGCAATTGTTTAACAAACTGTGGGGTGCTTTTTCTCCTTTAACTCCTTGTGAAAATGAAAAATTTGGGGAAATGTGACATTCTAGTAATTTTTCATTTACACATTCCAATGTTAATAAAATCTGTGAAAAGGCTGTTGGGTCAAAATGCTCACTATACCCCATGATAAATTCTGTGAAGGGCGTAGTTTCCAAAATGGGGTCACTTTTGGGGGGGGGTTTCCTTTATACTGGTGCTTTAGGGGCTCTGCAAATGGGACATGGCTCCGAAAACTATTCCGGCAAAATCTGCTTTTCAAACGCCCATTGTCGCTCCTTCCCTTCTGTGCAATGCTGTGTGCAACAAACATCAGTTTACACCCACATGTGGGGTATTTCTGTGCTCGGGAGAAATTGCATAACAAACTGAGAGATGCATTTGTCCTTTAACCCTTTGTGAAGGTGTTAATTTTAGGGCTAAATGAATGTGTTACTGAAAAAAAATGAAATGTCTAAATTTCACCTCCATATTGTTTTAATTTCTGTGAAATGCTTAAAGGGTTAACAGACTTCCCAAATGCTGTTTTGAGTTATTTGAGGGGTGCAGTTTTGAAAATGGGGTGATTTATGGGGGTTTCTAAAGTTCCTAAAAAGAGTTTGGGAAATTTTCTTGTAAATCTGAAAAATCGCTGTTACACTTGTAAGTCTTCTAACATCCAAAATAAATGAAAGGACGATTAAAAGATTATGCCGATCTAAAGCAGAGATATGGTAGATAATATTTATGAATGTATTTGTGTAATATAACTGTGCAGAGCATTTCACATTTTGAAAATTGTGATTTTTTTTTTTTTTTTTTTTTTTTTTTTTTATAAGTATATAAATATAAATTTTATATAAATATAAAAATATTGATCAATATTTACCACTAAAATGAAGTATAATGTGTCATGAAAAAACTACCTCAAAATCACTTATGTAAGTTAAATCGTCTCAGTTATTGCCATATAAAGTGACACATGTCAGATTTGAAAAATGAGGCCTGGTCACGAAGGCACTTTTAGGCTGTGTCCTGAAAAGGTTAAAGACAATCTGTCAGGGCAATTTGGGACCATAAACCACCCACACGTCCATATGGACCTGGGGTTTAGTGTCCCAAATCACCCTGTTATAACGCAATCCATGGCCGCTGTACTCCCCGCGCCTGCGCAGTTCTTCAATGAAGCCAGAGTAGTACATCTCTGCTTCAGTGCACATGCCCCGCAAATACACAGTGAAGCCGGGTGTCCATCTTTGGCTTCACTGAAGAACAGCGCAGGCGCCGGGACCGATCTCACAAAATAGGGTTGATAGGACCCTTAGCTAGGTAAGTATAAAGGTTTTTTTATTTTTAATGTGCCTGCGGATTGCATTACAACAGGGCGATATGGGACCCTAAACCCCAGGTCTATAAGGCCCCGTGGGTGGTTTATTGTCCCAGATTGACCTCACAGATTCCCTTTAATAAAATCCTCTCTGTCTCCTCCATATTTTGGTGGGTCTACTCTTTCCAATCCAAAAAATCTCATAATGTTACAATCCCCTCTATGTACTTCACGAATGTGTTTACTTAATCTAGGACAACCAACCCCAGTAGAAATGGATCTAAAATGCTCTTTTATTCTAACATATAAGCATCGAATAGTTTTCCCTACATAAAATCTTTTATAGGGACAAATAAGAGCATAAACTACAAATTGTGATTTGCAGTTTATAAACTAATTGGCCTTGAAATACCTCCTATATCATAATACTTATTCTCCAAATTAGCGAAACAGAAATTACAGTTGCCACATTTGAAGTTACCACTTGGAGCACTTTTATGAAGCCAATTGTCATCCCTGTTGTCTGTTAATTGAGTTTTAACTAATACATGTTTTAATGACTTACTACAGTCATGGCCAAAAGTTTTGAGAATGACACAAATATTATATTTTCACATGATCTGCTGCCCTCTGGTTTTTATGTGTGTTTGTCAGATGTTTTTATCACATACAGAAATATAATTGCATTCATATTATGAGTAACAGAAGCTTATATTGACAGTTAGAATGAGTTAATGCAGCAAGTCAATATTTGCAGTGTTGACCCTTCTTCTTCAGGACCTCTGCAATTCTCCCTGGCATGCTCTCAATCAACTTCTGGACCAAATCCTGACTGATAGCAGTCCATTCTTGCAGAATCAATGCTTTAATTTTGTCTGAATTTGTTGGTTTTTGTTTGTCCACCCGTCTCTTGATGATTGACCACAAGTTCTCAATGGGATTAAGATCTGGGGAGTTTCCAGGCCATGGACCCAAAATCTCTATGTTTTGTTCCCTGAGCCATTTAGTTATCACCTTTGCTTTATGGCAAGGTGCTCCATCATGCTGGAAAAGGCATTGTTGAGCGCCAAACTGCTCTTGGACGGTTGGGAGAAGTTGCTCTTGGAGGACATTCTGGTACCATTCTTTATTCATGGCTGTGTTTTTAGGCAAGACTGTGAGAGAGCCGATTCCCTTGGCTGAGAAGCAACCCCACACATGAATGGTTTCAGGATGCTTTACAGTTGGCATGAGACAAGACTGGTGGTAGCGCTCACCTCTTCTTCTCCGAATAAGCTGTTTTCCAGATGTTCCAAACAATCGAAAAGGGGATTCATCAGAGAAAATGACTTTCCCCCAGTCCTCAGCAGTCCACTCCCTGTACCTTTTGCAGAATATCAGTCTGTCCCTGATGTTTTTTCTGGAGAGAAGTGGCTTCTTTGCTGCCCTCCTTGAGACCAGGCCTTGCTCCAAGAGTCTCCGCCTCACAGTGCGTGCAGATGCACTCACACCTGCCTGCTGCCATTCCTCAGCAAGCTCTGCACTGCTGGTAGCCCGATCCCGCAGCTGAAACACTTTTAAGAGACGGTCCTGCCGCTTGCTGGTCTTTCTTGGACACCCTGGAGCCTTTTTGGCACCAATGGAACCTCTCTCCTTGAAGTTCTTGATGATGCGATAGATTGACTGAGGTGCAATCTTTCTAGCTGCAATACTCTTCCCAGTTAGGCCATTTTTGTGCAGTGCAATGATGACTGCACGTGTTTCTTTAGAGATAACCATGGTTAACAGAAGAGAAACAATGATGGCAAGCACCAGCCTCCTTTTAAAGTGTCCAGTGGTGTCATTCTTACTTAATCATGACAGATTGATCTCCAGCCCTGTCCTCATCAACACCCACACCTGTGTTAATGGAGCAATCACTGAAACGATGTTAGGTGGTCCTTTTAAGGCAGGGCAGCAATGATGTTGAAATGTGTTTTGGGGGATAAAGTTCATTTAATAGGCAAATATTGACTTTGCAAGTAATTGCTGTTAAGCTGATCACTCTTTATAACATTCTGGAGTATATGCAAATTGCCATTAGAAAAACTGAAGCAGTAGACTTTGTAAAAATTAATATTTGTATCATTCTCAACTTTTGGCCATGACTGTACATCTAATAGAAATTACTGGTTTACGTATCACTATTTCAACAGCGGATCTCTTTCTATCATATAGCAATTACTTCTAATAATATTCCTAATTTTCTCTGCCATAGAGTTGAATTTAAAAGAAAAAAAATAACCATTTATCTCTCTTGTTTTTGACTTGTTCCCTCTTCTTATTTTATATATTTATTTTTACTACTTTCTCCCATGCCTGATCCAATAATCTAACGGGGTAACCTCCTCTCTATAAAACCCACCTTCATTTCAGAAGCCTGTTTTAAAAGATCTCTATCATTATTAATTCTATCCAATCTCAAGAATTGACTATATGGGATAGAAGTCTTTGTATGTCCTGGATGATAACTATCATAATGTAGATACGCATTAGTCGCAGTTGGTTTCCTATATGATGAACTTTTTAAACTATCTCCTTGAACGTCCACCAGGACATCCAAAAAATTCTAGCGTCTCATGACTGACTTTACTCGTGAAAAACATATTTAAACCATTTTTTTTTTTTTTTCATTCAAGTACCTCACAAAATCTTCAAATTCTATTGATGATCCTTCCCAAACTATAAACACATCATCGACAAAACGTAGATATGTCTTAATTTTAGTAATAAAGGGATTATCCATGTGAAATACAAAAAATTCTTCCAAGAATGCCAAAAATAAGTTTTCATATGTGCAAGAGACCAGCGTGCCCATGGCAGTTCCGGTCTCCTGCGCAATAACCAATCTAAATAGCTCAACAAAGGTTCTTACACCACTTACTATAGGGCGACCTGGCAGATTTTCTAAATCCTTATGGATTTTAGGTAAAAAATACCATATAGGCTTGCATGGTATAAAGGGAAAAAGCTTCTCAGCCATACTTCACGACAGAACACCTTTCTCAACATTTTTCCTTAAAAAACTGCAAGGAACCCTGTATTCTCCTAGTCGGATCTATCCTCAACAATTCATAGGTAACTGTGTCATTCAACTGTCTGTGTGCTTCTCTCAAATAATAATTTTTTTTTTTTCTCCATTAATACTATGTTCCCACTCATGACTAGAAACTGTTGTAGTAGGAGCAGCCTATGCTGTTGTACAGCTTTAGCTTGCCCCCTGTCTAGCAGGAGAGTGAGGGCTGTATGCTGTTGGTAAATCCAACTCTGTAAATTCAGCAGTTGAATATTTAAAGGGCAGCAGGAAAAAAACTTTACATGCTGCCCTCCACCCAACATCTATGTGACCCCCTAGGACACGGAAATCCTATAATATCTCTCTACTTATGGTGTAGCTTATGTGCCAATTTAGTCACCCCACTCATAGCTCTGTTTATAATACTGCATCTGTTCTTATCAGGGCACCAAGATGGAGATGCCGCTGTGGCTGGTGAAGGGTCTGTATGACAATAAGCGAAGAATAGTTTCTGTAGAGCTTCCAAAGATCTACCGGGAGGGTTGGCGCACAGTCTTCATTGCAGATGCCAACGTGGTGGACCTGCACAAGATGGGGCCACATTACTATGGCTTTGGCTTCCAGCTTCTCAACTTCGAAAGCCCTGAGAATGCAGAGATTGCAAAGACAATATTGCAGGTAAAGTGCTGGGAAGAACATCTTTCTGCTTAGAGCCTGGAGAAATGTATAGGTATATACTGGGAAGAATTTATAAAACTGCCAATCACAGCCCACCTTTTCACTTTTCAAGAGCACTATAAGAAAAGGTGTGCTGTGATTTTTTGGGAGGTTGTAAGCAGTGGCATAGATTTTAACATACTGGTGTTACCAATCTCATGTCTTTGTTCCAGTGACAGCACTTTAGAGCCTCTGAAGATCCATATGCCCCTGTGTTCTAGGTCAGTATGGTTTGTAGGTTTATATTGGATGTTTGCAGCTTGCGTGGCTCCATAAAATGCAAGTACACTTTCTAAAAGCCTTCTGATGTCTTAGTGTAAGTTCACATGGAACTTTTTGAGGCAGAATCCGCCTTCAAATCTGCCTTTAAAAGGGGAAAAAAAAACAACCTCCCAACAGATCTGCCATTCTGCTCAATGGCAGTTCTATTGAAATTAATGTGCGAAATGGTGGTGTGATTTTGTTTCCACCCCCAATAGAAAAATTTGCTACTAGTGTGAACTTACCCTTACACCTCTGTTATTGAAAATTTATTATACAGGTCAGGGCAAAGACTTTTGGTCAATATGAAAGGATTTTCCCCTTTACAATGACTCCTTGTACTGTCTCCTTACTGCACGTTGTTTGTATTTATTTTTTTACATTTTTTTCCAGACCTTCATTGCACGTTTCCGGCGCATCATGGATTCTTCGCAGAATGCTTACAACGAAGACACTTCAGCACTGGTGGCACGGCTGGACGAACTGGAACGAGGCTTGTTCCGAGCTGGGCAGAAGGGCTTAAATGCTTTTCAGAGCTGGGAACGAGGAACTGCGGCTCAGATCACTGCCTCCACTCTAGTGCAGAGTTACAGGAAGAGGAAGTTTAATGAGACTGATACATAATTTCCCCACCCCAGTCATATGTGTCAGGAGCCAGGGTCACGTGTCCCGTTGTCATTTTATAAATGAAGAGTGTGGCAGATGTGACTCAGCACAGGGAACTGCAGAAGGGATGATGGCTTTTTTTTTTTTTAACGATCTGCAGGATTGATCACCCTTCTTGGAAGAAGCTGCACTCAGGTCTATATATAGCAGAATAGATTTCCTGCTGAATCTTTTATACTCTGCCTGAACCTCACATCATATACATATATATATATATATATATATATAACTACTCTGTATAAAGGATTTTTCACAATGAGCTGCTGTCTCCATCACACTACTGCTACAGAACTACAGGTTAGTAAAAAACTAAGGCAGAGCTAGAAATTAAAAAAAAAAAAAAAAAAAAAAAAGCTAGAAGCGAAGACAATGGGATACAGTACAGACTTGTTACAGCAGAATCTTCAGGTTGTAAAATCTAGCTGCAAATCAAAGTCCAAATCTGTATGAAATCCTCATGTAAGAGACTTGGATTTTTCTGTGGCATTCATTTTTATTCCTCTCCACTTTCCAAAAGCTATAACTTCTTATAACTTGCAACTTTGAATAGAAAGAGTTATATCAGGGCTTAGTTTTCATGGAAAAAATTGTACTTGGAATCTGAAAAAAAAAGTGCCATTTTCTAACAGATATTGCTTTAACAGCATTCACTATGCATTAAAAATGACAAGGTGGGATCTGGTTCCTGAGTGATGGAGACGATGTTTTGCTCCCCCATAGTAGAGAAAACTAATTATACAGGGGGCTTGAAGCGGCCCTCTGGAAGTGGGGGAGCCTAGTGTGCTGCTGGGAGCAGCCTTTTTAAAACTTCGGTAGGCTCAGAAAGGTTGAGTGGTACCAGATGCCAGGATAGCTACAGCTTGTGTGCATGAGGAAGAAGAGGGCAGCCAGTCCTATTTGGACTCCTCTTGTCTTTTAGTAAGCCTGGGGCTAGTGTTGGAGTGTTCTGATTTCAGTGCTTTAACTTTTCGATATTAAGATAAGTCCTTGAATTTAGCCTTTAAGGAGTCTTGTGTTTTTACTGTCTGATAAGTGTTTAAATGAAGAGATATAATACTTAGGTGTGGTTACAAATTATGTAATAGCTCTGTGGATGGGGAGCCCATTATGTATCATGCATTGATATATGGCCATCGATGACTTCTAGAGGTGCTGGACATGCCATGATTCCAGCCGAGGCTAACAAACAATAGCTTTTTACAGCTTTTATAGTACCTTTGGGGGAGCCTGTGGGGCTAAGTGGTCAGCTGGTAACATGACCATTTATGGAACAGGAATTTGAAGACATGCTTATTTACTTAGCAGTATAAACTGACCGGTATAGTATACAGACAAAGCTACAGAGTGAACCTCCTATAAATGTACAACATGAAATACAAATAGACGGATCAGTAAGACATTAACTGTCATATCGCATCAATAAGACACTATGATTTTGTGGAAAAAACATGTCCTATTACATCTTCTCTCCTTGAAGTTGACCACCTTTTTGGCCATTAGTTCAGCTTAGAGAGGTTTGTGTTTTCTTTTCTTTTCTTTTTTTTTTTCCCCTTCACTGTTCTCCTCAATCCTACCATAGGTAGATTTCATTGTTCCCAATAGTAGTATGCCCTCTTTTTGCTCCAAAAGTTTTCATTCACTCGTTGTTAGGCACTGCTGGCTTAAATACCTGGAGGTTTCAGAAGCTTGGAGGAAGTCATCATGGCTTCTAGTTCACTTTAGTGGCCCTAATAAAAGATAGACTACCTCTTTCCAGACATTAGGCAGGTGGATTAAGAGAACTATCTGTTTAGCCTAGGTCTATGCCTGGTTCCTGGGCAAAGGGAACTAGAACTTCATTAGAGCAAAGTTGTAGGCAGCCTCTTGCTCTTCACCACATAACCTTTCGTCAGACATCTTCATCTAACATCGTGATACATTAGGAAACTGGTATTACATACAGTGGTCTGCCCCCTAATTATGCTCATCGATGACAGCATCCTTGGACAGAATAGACTAAAGGGAAAGCTCTGATTGCCTACTGGTAATCCTTTTTTTTTTTTTTTATATTTTAATTTTATATAAATGTATCTTATTTCCTCTATCTGTTATAAAAGTAAATGCCTTAACCATTTGAGTCCAAATTTGGTACATAGTTACATTGGTTGTCCAGGAAGACTTTTCAAAAAAGATTTGACCTTGCCACACGGTAGTGTCAGGAGGGCGTTATCACCAGGCAAAATTACATTCTCATCTTCTTCCTTCTCTTCTTCACCAACTGCTTCACTTGCATGTAAGGGTTCGTTCACACTAGCTTTCAGGGGATTGGAAACACGGCAGACCTCGTTACAGTCTGTGGGTTTTCTGCAGGTAACCGGTTTTTAAGTGAATTGGTTCACCAACTTTCAGGTTCCCAAGCGGACCCGAAGAATGGAAACCTGAGTGCAGGTGTGAACCTGGCGTAAGTTGGTAAAATGTTAAATTAATAATCTGTAAATTACTTAATGTATCCTTGAACCAGATCTTGCAGGCGATGTCTGCTCTTTGTGTCATGTTTGTCCTGGAGGTGGGTCTTGAGGCCCCATTTTCTGGGGCTGATGTTTACCCCATACATACCTGTCTCAAGGTCTCTTGTGTCCACTATTAGGCTGAGGTCCCACGTTGTGAAAACACACCTTTTTTGTTGTTGCAGATTTTGCTGTGTTTTTTTTGAGCCAAAGCCAGGAATGGCTACAAAAGGAATGGAAAATATCAAGGATGCTTCTCCCTTCTGCTCAATCCACTTCTGGCTTTGGCTCAAAAACACACAGCAAAAACTGCATTCGCAACGTGGGCCCTCAGCCTTAGGGTTAATTCACACGGCAGAAATGGAAGAGGAATTTGAGGAGGACTTTGGCTTTCACATGCTGATTAGACACAGATGAATGGGGCTGAACTGTCAAGTACTTCATGCCATGTACTCTGTGGCCAAATCAGCACAGAATCTGCAGCAAGATGCTTATTTTTTCAGCATCCTGCTTTGACCTGCCCCCAATTTAAAAAAATGGGAGGCAGATTGAGGGCAGAATTTGGTGCTGATTTTGAGGTGGAATCTGCCTCAAAATCAGTACGAAATTCCATTGTCTGAACATATCCTTAAAACACAAAGGACAGATTAAAAGTGTGTACGCAACTCAGATTAATATGCAGAGAAAAAGCATACAAGCAAGACACTGGGGAGGTAATCAGTTAAGCACAACATCATACACCACCAGAGAAGAAGTCTCAGCCCCATGTAGCATAAATGTCGCTATTTTGCCACTGCATTTTACAGTTCCTGCAAAGTAGATGGGATTCTGGCAAATTCCATCCACACATTGCAGAAAAATAACTGCAGCGGACATGCTATGATTTCAGAAGCCGTCGCGTTGTTGTAAATGGCAGCATGTCAGTTATGCCTATGTAAATGCTGACGTTTTCTGTATAGGTATAACTGAAGAGTTTCTGCTGTGTGTTTGTTTTTTTCGTAGCAGTTTTTGGCTGTGGCTCGCTACATGGGGCCTTAGCCTAAGAGATTCACTTTTTTCACAAGCTGGGAAAGTTTAAACTCTTAGACCTCTTGGTGCTATACCAAGTCTGAGATATTCTTCAAAACTTTTCATGAATTGTGAGAGTAGGATTTATGTAATCCAATAATCTCTTCTGTACTAATATTACATTCTATATCAAATGTGGTTCCTGGTGTTATGCTGAAAAACACTGACAATTGACTCCATTGGTCTCAGTATCTAGCTTCATACCTGATCAACAAAAACTACAAGTGCTAGATGCCAAATATTCCAAAAAATAATAATATATTGTACTATATCAACCTAACCTGCAACAATGCCTAGGAAAATGAGATCTAAAGTAGAAGGACCACCTATACAATTATAATGTAAACAGCTATAGGCTGGCACAGTCACACACAAATAATGGCAATGTACCCAAACTCCAATATTCTAAATTACAAAACAGAATGCATATACTGGGCAAATATATGAAGATACAAAATAGGTGTAAAAATAAACATATATATATACAGTACATATACACACACTCTGCTCAAAAAAAAATAAAGGGAACACTTAAATAACACAATGTAACTCCAAGTCAATGACACTTCTGTGAAATCCTCCTGTCCAGTTATGAAGCAACACTGAATATGAATCAATTTCTCCTGCTGTTGTGCAAATGGAACAGACACCTGGTAGAAATGATAGACAGTGAGCAAGACAACCCCTATAATGGAGGGTTCTGCAGGTGGTGACCACAGACCATTTCTCTGTTCTCATCCTTTTTGCTGTTTTTGTGGTCACTTTTGCATTTTGTCATTGCTCTCACCTGTAGAGTTAGCATGAGGCAGTGTCTACAACCCACAGAAGTTTCTCAGGTAGTGCAGCTCATCCAGGATGGCACATCAATGCGAGCCGTGGCAAGAAGGGTAGCTGTGTCTGTCAACACAGTGTCCACAGCATGGAGCAGATACTAGGAGACAGGCCAATACACCAGCTGTGGAGGGGGCCGTAGAAGGGCAACAACCCAACATCAGGACTGCTACCTCCTTTGTGTAAGGAGGAGCAGGGCCAGAGCCCTGCAAAATGACCTCCAGCAGACCACTAACATCCATGTGTCTGCTCAAACTGTCAAAAACAGACTCCATGAGGGTGTTATGAGTGCCCGACGTCCACAAGTGGGTGTTGTACTTACAGCCCAACACTGTGCAGGGAAATTGGCAGATTTGACATTGGTGCCCTGTGCTCTTCATGGATGAGAGCAGGTTCACAATGAGCACATGTTTGAGTCTGGAGCTGCAGTGGAGAATGTTCTACTGCCTGCAACATCCTCTAGCATGACCGGTTTGGCAGTGGGTCAGTAATGGTGCGGGGAGGTATTACTTTGGAGGGCTGCACAGCCCTCCATGTGCTAGCCAGCGGTACCCTGACTGCCGTTAGGTACTGGGATGAGATCCTCAGACCCATTGTGAGACCATATGCAGGTGCAGTGGGCCCTGGGTTCCTTCTGATGCATGACAATGCTAGGTCTCATGTGGTTGAAGTGTTTCAACAGTTTCTGCATGATGAAGACATTGATGCTATGGACTGACCTGCCTGCTCCCCAGACCTAAATCCAATAGAGCATATCTGGGACATTATGTCTCAATCCATCCACCAACGCTACGTTGTACCACAGACTGTCCAGGAGGTGATCGATGTTTTTTTTTTTCCAGGTCTTGGAGGAGATCCCTCAGAAGACCATCCACCGCCTCATCACGAGCATGCCCAGGCATTGTAGGGAAGTCATACAAGCACATGAAGGCCACTCACACACACACACACTCCTGAACCTCATTCTTTGCCTTGAGGCATTTCCACTGAAGTTGGATCTGCCTGTAAGTTGATTTTACACTTTGAATTTGAGAATTATTCCAAACCCAGACCTCCATGGGATATTAATTTAGATTTACATTGAACATTTTTATGTTTTATTGTTCTCAATGCATTACTCTATGTAATGACTAAAGATTTGCAACTAAAATATTTAATTCATTCATATCTAGGATGTGGTATTTTAGTGTTCCCTTTATTTTTTTTGAGCAGTGTATACATACACACACACTCTGCATTTAAAAAAAAAAAAAAAAAAAACTACTGATCCTAGACCCAGAACTAGATATCATGCAAAATCTATACACTCCAGGAAAACCCATCATGTAAGGGTACCTCTTTGGGTAAACTCCTCGGAGAACTAAGCATCCCAATGAAAGGGTGTACTCTTGCCATTCCCTAGGTTGAAACACCCTTTCACGAATAGACTGTGTGTTTGGAAATGCCTCTGTCTCTGTGTTGGTTGTGGAACTTCAGTATCTATTGAGAGGCCTGTCAGACTATTCCTAAATGTGCCTGGAGCTCCAGACTACGGGACAGGGAGAAAGGTTAGGGCGGTGAATCCAGCCTTTCTGGCTTCAACTCATTGGGGAACAATACAGAATACCTGACCAGTTACTAGCGTTTTTGGAGATTCATGAAGGTACCACTAACCCTAGACTACTCTGGGAGACTCTAAAGGCGTATTTGCAGGGATGTCTAAAATCCACCATTTCTTTCATTAACCCTTTCCCTGCTGTCCATATGTCCAAAAAAAAAGGGGGCACTTCAAGAGCAGAGGATGTATGTAGTACGTCCTTGCTACTAATGCCAATTTCTCAGGATCTCTTATGAAGATGATCTTGGATTCATTTTGGCTGTTCAGAATGGAGATTCCAATGCAGATTTTAATTCTTGGCCGTGTTTTTAACAGCAAATCACTCCGAAACTATAAAGGGCTATCATGATTCATCTTTAAAATGAAGCCAGGATCATCTTCATAGCCCTAACAGATCCTGAGATATGGGGCTCTAAAGTGTCCTCCAGCCTCAGGCAGCATCTCGGAGCAGCATGGAAGAGGAGGAGGGGCAGACTGCAGAGACAATGATAACTCATCATTGTTTGTGCATAACCTGTATGTGACCTCATGTAGCGAGGACTTCTGTCCATGTTATTCCCTCTTCTATTAATCAGAGAGCATACTGTACTTTTGATTTCTGATTGTCAAATAGAGGGATAATATAATATCCCTCTGAGCCTAATCACAGGGGTATTTTTGTGTATTACCCCTCTGAACATATCCAGGAAGTTTATTGGTGCTGTGACCCAGATGTTTACCATCATCCAGATCGCAGAACCAAAAGTATTGCACCAAAACACTTACACGTGGAGCGCTGCCATCTTCCCTCACCTGCGGCCTTCCAGAGTTCTGCCCAAGCGACTATGCTCCTGAGAGTGCCTGCACTGAGCTGCTGGTGTGGAGCTCTCCAGTTCTAACCCACCACGAACTGCCAGCTCCCCTCTCTCTATAACGTGGACCCCGCAGGTTGCTCCCAGCGAGGTCCATCAGACTGCTGCTTCAAGGACCTGCATCCCTGACCCTCTTTTGGAGCGACCATCTTTACTCTTCTACTGCCAGCCAGATCTTCTCCTCTGCCTCCCTCCTACAACACTTCCTGGCATCAGTGATCTGCGGCAAGTACCCCCAACAGTGACGCCTCCCCCTAGCGCCTTCTATGTCGCTCGTCCCAGGTGTAGGAGTGCCGAGTGGTATGTTGCAGCCCTATATGAGTCTTATTGCGTGTCAGGGTGCTCCTACCTGGATACGGTTAGACCCCAGGCTTTGGCTCCAATACAGTAAATAGGAGGAATAATTGAGGGATTGAGGAATAACTTGAGTCTAGACCTTGAGATGAAGTTGAACAGCAGCTTTACTTGAATAAACGGTTTTCCAAACAGATTCAGGCTTTGTCTTGGCTCCAGCAGGCTTTAGCATATAACTGGCAGGCAAACTCAGGTCTGCTTCATCAAAACTCAACTCTGCTATGCTGGCAAGCTGACTATATCTTTGTTTCTTTGGTGAGCTGCACTTCTGTCTGTAGTCTGACTCTCGGTTGTGTCAGGAAACTTGACTCCTGGCAGCTCCAAGATGAAGTCTCAATCAGCACTGGAACTAGAACTAGACTGGTTCTAACTGGTTCCCACTTTAGCTGCAGGGGACAAGTCTCCTCTACTTCTCTCTAGAGGGGGCTTTTTAATGGGATGGAAGGTTCAATTCTATCTAAGATAACTGTGCCAGTATGCTGCCACCTGCTGGTGAACCAGTCACACTACATGTAATACAGTTACATAACATTATAGTGAATGCACATTGGTGGAGGACCAGGAAAGAAAGTACATAAGATGACATTGGATTAGCAGATAAAGATAGCAGCAGGGTGTAGGAGTGGTAAAACCACTCTGGGGTGTGACATTCCCCCTTACTTAAACTCAAGCCGTCCTCGGCTTGTGCTTGGGTTGTGCTCTAAGGGTACCCAGGAAAGATTAGAGTGCTGCATGAGATATACCAAGACTGACATAACAACTGCTACCAATGGGTGGTTCCTGCCCGTACGAGTAGGGTGTCTATTCACAGTTTTCTCTCTCGGTAATAACCAGTAAACCAAATAGTCTGCATCAAGTGATCATTCCTAACTTTCTTTTGTGTATACTGAGCTCTAGTACCAAAGAAAGGCGGGGGTTTCTTCACTCTGTAATCCCACCACTAAGTAATGAAAGCCTGCAATAGAAGGGTGGCTTCATCCTGTAATCCCTTCCAGCACCAAGGTCTAATCATGCTTTACGCTTTGTCACCTTGATGTCTAAACAGGTAGCTAAGCATTTTTCCTTAAGGCGGTGCACAAGGCCTTAGGACATCTAGAACTAGGAGGAACCAGCCTACCTTCCATAGCTCCTATGAGGGTTGATTCCCTTTTAACTCACTTTTTTTTTTTATAGCAGCGGGGTTACCCTTTAAGGTGTTGAGACTGCTTGTGACTCTACTACTTGGCCCTCGTTGTGTAGCAACAGCACATGAACCCAAAGCACAGGACATACTAGCTCCTTCTTCTCCCAAGTCTGTGGAGAGAAAAAGGTTAAGGGCATACGCAAATCAGACAATATAATACCTAGGCTTTCTAAACTAACACAAGGCAAAGTGGGACCATTAATACTTTTGAGTCCTCAGAGACAGTCCATATGAGCAATGAAGTAAGGATACTAGTTATCTGACTAACAGCATAAAGTCCAAAGTCCATTCAAAAAGTGCATAAGAGGTAACATTATTATACCCGGAAAAAAGAGTCCATACCATGGGCCATAGTGCTTAACCCTGCTGTTCTGTTCGGTTCTACTATGCACATATAATGTTCCGGTCATTTTTGACCGGGCCTATTAAAGTCTGGATTTTTAACTAATTTAAGTGTTTTATTTGAATTTCTTTTGCATTATTATATTGTATGTGAACATGGTTGTTCATAAACAAATGAAAAATGAAATCAATAACTTAATTTTTATTTTTTTTGTGTCAAAAAATGTTACATGGCCTTATTGCATTATTCATGCATATTGCGCATTTGCACAAAAAAAAAAATCTTTATAAAAATGTAAACTATAACTAATAACAAACTGTATGTAAATATATATTTAAAAAACAAACAAACAAAAAAATAAAGTCTAGTTTTTTCTATATAAAATGTGAAATAAGGTTCAAGGTGCTAAATTTACTGTTTGCATTCGTCACAAGTATAATTTACATGTCTTTTGCATAAGTACTTTGCTCATTTGCAACATATCACATTTGATTTGTGATTACTTGATGTTGGACAGAAGGCGCATTGTTTCCGTTTTAGGCTGGTTGCACTGCTGGTGGAGGCCGTGGGCAGGGCCGGCAAACTGGGCAGTTGCCCAGGGCCCCAACACCCATAGGGGCCCCAACACCCATAGGGGCCCCAACACCCATAGGGGCCCCAACACCCATAGGGGCCCCAACACCCATAGGGGCCCCAAACTCTCCCTACTATTAGGACTCTTAATCGGCAGTAGATGAAAGCATCGGCAGATGCAGGGTGTGCTGGTCGCTGCTTCTACAGCTTGCCGGCACTTAGAAGCAGTTACTAGCTTCCCCCCTCCCCCCATGCAGTGAAGCAAACAGCACATTGTAGTGTGCAGGGGGGAGTCTGCTGCGATGCTTTCACTATTGCCAGACAGAGCTGCACATGAGCTTCCTCCATTTCCAGTTCACCCAGCAATTCAGCCAAATGTAAGTGTATGTTTTGTGTAAAATATGTATATTTAATATCTATATAATATGTATATATGTGTATATTTGTTTACAGTATGTGTTAGCTACTGTGTGAGTACTGTATGATTGTAGACAGGTGTATGTGTGTATATATTGTATATGAATGTACTGTATGTGTGTAAATATATGGTATATATGTAGGTATACACAGCATATTATTGTCTATCTATTTATGTTTTCTTCTGTACATGTGTATCATTATACATACTAGAATTGTATTGTATAGTGTGATGCTCAGTATATTGAGATGTTAAACGGGTTGTCCAAGAATTACAGTTTTCTGCAAGGAGGTCAGGGAAGGTAAAAAATAAGAAAAAGAAAGACCATCTTCACCTGTTCCTGGTGCTCCGGTGTCTCCCATCTAGCAGCGCCCAGGTCCTTGTTCTGGCAGAAGTCCTCGTTGCACGTGACTGCTGAGGCCAATCAGCGGCCTAAGGAAAGGAATCAGGACATCACAGGTGACGTATATGAGTGACATCCAGGTTCCTTTCCTTAGGCTGCTGAGGTCACTGATTGGCCTCAACGGTTATGTGTGGCGAGGACTGCCGCTGGAATAAGCCCCAGGGTGCCGCTGGACCGGACAGGTGAGTGTGGGTTTTATTTTTCACCTTCCCCGGCCTCCTTGCATGAACCTGTAATTCCTAGACAACCCCTTTAAGGATTAGGCCCAACGCAGCGAAAAGCAGCTAAAAAGCACAGGAGATAAAAAGCAGGAAAAACACATTGTTTTTTTCCACAGCATTTTTCATTGAGCTTTTGATGCATTTTTTCTGCATTTTCTTCCCCTATTACGGTAAATATATGTGGAAATTCCCGCGACTCCACAGCTAAAATTAACCTGCTGTGGATGAGATTAAATTGTGACATTTTATTCACTTTGCTCGCACATTTCAGCAGCCGCCATAAACACTGTGTTTCACGTTACAGAAAAGCAGATTTTTTTGTTGCAGATTTTGTTGCTGTTTTTTGAGCCAAGACCAGGAGTGGATTGAGCAGGGAGTGTAAGAAGCTTCCTAGATATTTCACAATCCTTTTGTAGCCCTACTTGGCTTTGGCTCAAAAAACTGAAGCAAAATCTGCAACAAAAAAAGCTGCTTTTCCACCAAGTGGGCCTCAGCCTTAAGGCAGGGGCCCCATGTGGTATGAATGGTCATTTTACAGTCTCTTCAAAGTGTAGTCCTAGGAACAAACTGCTTACTGCTGCATACTATTACAGTGCAGGGCAGGAAGAGGTTAATTGCTGGCTGGCGTTATGAGGGGACATCTGCAAATAAAAGGGGGTAGTTGTGTTCTCAAGATGGGGAATGGAGTAACTCTGATAGTAGTGAAGTGTTTGGCGCTACGAGGGGAACATTATACAGTAAAATCTGGTATTTGTGGATTATACTGTGAGAACAGAGGGGAATCTGGCAGTCAGCGGGTTACGTGACAGTACTTTGTCCTGGTATAGCGGTCAGCGGGTGACGTGACAGTATTTAGTCCTGGTATAGTGGTCAGCGGGTGACGTGACAGTACTTAGTCCTGGTATAGCGGTCAGCGGGTGACGTGACAGTATTTAGTCCTGGTATAGCGGTCAGCAGGTGATGTGACAGTATTTAGGCCTGGTATAGCGGTCAGTGGGAGACGTGACAGTATTTAGTCCTGGTATAGTGGTCAGCAGGTGATGTGACGGTATTTAGTCCTGGTATAGCGGTCAGTGGGTGACGTGACAGTATTTAGTCCTGATATAGCGGTCAGCGGTTGACGTGACAGTATTTAGTGCTGGTATAGCGGTCCTATTTGATAATTCTGTATGTATATACATATTTTATTGTGTGTAGGGATAGATATATATAGGCCTTGTTACTTGTGCACCTGATTTATAAAGGGTCACAAGCAACTAGTTTGGCTGTACAAAAAAATTTACATACATATGAAACAACCCCTTTAGGCTAAGGCCCCATGCTGCGGAAAAGACTGCAGGAGAAACGCATTGCGTTTTTTTCAGTAGCATTTTTCATTGCGATCTCAGAGATTTCCTCTGTGGACTTTCTGTACCTATTATACCTTTATGGAAAATACCAACATTTATAACTGACATGCTGTGAAAACGCAGCTTTTCCGCTGCAGATTTTTTTTTTTTCTGCAATGTGTGTATGGGATTAGTCAGAATTCCCTCCACTTTGCAGGTACTATAAAACGTTGCGTTTTCACAACGTGGGGGCCTTGGTCTTAAAGACATTAGAAACACCCCTGTAAGCACTGCAGCACATCAAATTAACAGAATGTGACTATGTAGTAGGTACAATATTTCAACATTTGGGGCCCCACTTTTAATTTTGCCCGGGGCCCCACTTTGTCTAAAACCGGCCCTGGCCGTGGGTATCGTCGCAGTGTAAAATCATGTCTGGCTTTCTGTCGTCTCGGTTACTGATTGCATTATCATGGTGCATTGTGCTCATCAGAATGACCTGTTTGTGTTTTTTGGGAACGTAAGAAACTACTGTTGTATCCTCAGTAAAATAAAACGTAGAACTATAAACGTCTCTCTTACTGAGGATACCTTGCGGCAGTTCTGGCTTATTTTTTCTAACAGTACCCAGCATGGTCATTTTTCTTTTCAGCAACATCTGCCCCAGTTGGTGTGATGTAAAAAAATTGTTACATGTAACATTTCGTCCTTTGAGTCCATGTGTCAAATCCAAAAATACTCGCATACCTTGATTTTTTTTCAGCTCTTTCTCCAGGGTTTTTTCCTATGTATACCTGAGCGTTTACAGCGTATGAACTTTTGCTGTCGCACAGAGTCCATATTTTGATGCCATACTTTGCAGGCTTACTTGGAGATGGCTGGAGATTAGTATAAAAGGCTATCGGTCAATTTTGACCGAACAGTACAAGTGTAAAAAAAGACGTGGAGCAAAAAGTAAACAAAAAATAAATAACTAAAAACTGCTATTAGTAAGAACCCCTCAAATGAGGAAAAGTCAATGAACCACAAGTTTCAGAACCGCATAATGAATATTTAAAAAAATATCAAATTTCAAATTCGGTCATTTTTGACCGAACAGAACAGCAGGGTTAAATATGGCAAACCTGTAAAAAAAAAAAAAGTGCAAAAATATCACAATGGAAATCACAAAGAGCTCAGATATACGTTTGAGCCTTTTCTTTGGGTTCTGGACTGATATTTGTAATCCATCGGAGGTATGGCGCCAACGTGCGAAACCTAAAGTTAGTTATTGGATGATGGATGGAGTTCATAAGTCCAGGCACAAAAGGGGTGGACAAAAAGGGCCAAAATATAATCACAAAACAAGGGGCAAGTTTCTCAAAATGTGTCCATGGCTTGACTCCTGTTGTCTCTGTATTTAAATATTCATTCTAAAGAATTCCCGATAACGAGCAGGTGGGTTACCCTTGTTGGTCCGCAAGGACAGTTCAGAGTCTCCAGGAGTGGAGGTAGAGTCAGGGACTTGTGAAGGAGGATCAGCTGTCTGACTTGGTTCTGTAGACGTAGTAATCTCAGCAACTGGCATCAGAACTCGAATTTGAGGCTGAAGAAACCATGGAAGGGGGTCAAGCATGGAAAGCAATTCTGTTAGCGTCTCGGTTTCTGGAGACAATGGTAGCTCAGGTGACTTATCCACTTCTCTTGGCTGCTCCTGAATAGGTTCCTGCAGACATTTCTTGAGTCTGTTGCGATGTACTCGCTGAACACCTTTACCTTCTCTCTGGATCTCATAGACCTCAGATACGGGGACGGCCACTACTGTATATGGTTCATGTTCCCAGTGACTATCCAGCTTGCTTACTGGGTGATTGTTTCTGAGCCAGACCTGGTCTCCTGGTTGCAAGGGCTCAGCATGTGCATGTAGATCAAAGTCCTGTTTCTGTTTTTGCCGGGCCTTCTCTATTTTGGAGTCTACTATTTCTCTGGCATCCTCTAGGCACTTCTGATGCTCTTTAACCCACTCAGATTGGGGAAAGAGAGGTTCAGAGTCCAGAAAGGGATATCGAGGGCGCAGAGGCGCACCTCTAATGAGGCGGAGTGAAGCGGCCGCCTCAGGCGGTGCTATCTTGTCAGTTATGGGGGGCGGCATTTTGAGTGACCTAAATCAGCCCAAGACAGGCCGCTTTAAAATACATGCTGAGTGGGACCTGTCCTGGTCTGACTTAGAGTTTTAGGCATGGGAGGAGAGAGGTAGCTCGGGGCGGCCGTATGGATACAGCATTAAATCACCTATTAACAGCAGCGCTGCTCAGGCGGCCCACCCTCAAGTGTTCACTTGGCCTGCTTCTTGCTCTCCGCCCCCACCCACGCTGGGCTACGTGCATCACGTCAGGTCACGTCGTTCTGACAGTATATTGACCTGACGTCACATGATAGGATACGCATTGTAGCTCCTGCGCGGTCTCCTGGTCTCTGCTCTCAAAAGCGCTACAGTACTGCTGGCCTGATTCTTCAGGAAGTGAAGTAAGTGTTTCATATTAATGAAATATGGCTTTTCTAAGTATTTATCTCCTATCCATAGGATAGGGAATAAATACCAGATTGATGATGATGATGGGGGCAATAGGTTGGGGAGCGCGGTTTGGGGTGCGGTGGATGTATGTATGTTGGGGGCGCGGAGGGGAGGGGTTTGGGGTTCGGTGGATGGATGTTGGGGGTGCGCCTTTCTATATTCCTTCTCAGGCAGCAAAGAGGCTAGGTTCACCACTGCGGGGGCGGAGGCTACAGGTAAACAGCCCTGTCTTCTGAACATGAGGTAGTATGGGGTGTACCGCTGGAGCAATGTGTTGTGTTATATTACTTCAGTATCAAATCAACAACACGGCATTAACAATGACAATAACTTCACATATCTTCTGCTTCGTGGATGGACGAGCCCACGTGGCCCCCATTCTCTATAATAGGAGCGCCGCAGATAGCTGAGTACTGTACTTTAGCTATCTTTTGCACTCCCATCGACGTGAATGGGAACCACACGGGTATGTCCATCCACCAAGCTACACGCCTATATTCAGACTGGCTGTGGCCAGGCTTAATTATTCCCACCCAGTGGGGGAAAAAAAAAAAACAATTCTCAGACTCAGTGGGGGACTCAGCAGACAGACCCCCATCAATCAGGTATTTATCCTCTATCATTTAGGTAAATACAGGGCAGTAATATTTTATGACTTACAGGTGACGTCTCTGACTAATCGGTCACATTTCCCTTCTCTTCCCTTTGGACCGCCATGACCACTTCTTCCAGCTGTGACTTGTCTCTAAAGTTTACAACACAGACATCTTTGGCTCCTCACTTTTCCAGGCATCCAACCCACATTGTCCTCACCTACACAAAGCCAAAGCCCCCATAATGAATAATACTCTCAAGTGCATCTTTATATTAATAATGTCCATGTGTACCCTGTATAAATAGTGCCCCTTATCAATGCCCCATAGGTTTCCTAATTAAAAGGTTTTCCGAGTCATTAATAAAAAAAATCAGTGGGGCTCAAAAATCCACTGATCAGCTGTTTGAATGAACCGTGGTACCTGTGTAAGCGCCATGACCGTTTCTCTGTTTACATAGAGTCATTCATCTCATAGTGGCCATGTAATGTAACTACAGCCTCGTCCTATACACGTCTATGTGACAAGACTGTAATTACATCACACGTTCACTATGAAGAGACAGCGTGTGATATAAACAGGCGCCATAGCCCCTTCATACAGCTGATCAGAGGAGGGGTCCACTGATCTCTTATTGATAATCTGTCTTAAGGGTAGATCATCAATAAAAATGACCTGGAAAGCCCCTTTAATAAAGCCCAAATGCCACCTTAAAGGGGTTGTCCAGGATAACCACTTTTTTAATGAGGCTGGGGAAGGTGCTCCGGTGTCTCCCAGCGCGTTCCAGTCCTGCTACTCCGGTGTTTTCTTCCCCACAGCACTGCAACGTCCCGTGTCAGTGACCGCAGCGGGGACTTCCACCAGAAGAAAACACTGGAGCAGCAGAACCAGAACACGGTGGGAGACATCGGAGCACAAGGGACAGGTCAGTAGGTGTTTTTTTTTTTTTTTTAATCACTTTCCCCGGTCTCATATTAAGAAAGTGGCTATCATGGACAACCCCTTTAATTAATTGCCCCTTATATTATACCCAGATTCCCCCTCACATAAATACTGCTCCCCTAATGACTCTTTATATAAATGATGCCCCCTTCTATTCATAATGTCCACTAATGACCCCTTATATAATTGATGTCCCCTAATGAACGCTTATATAAATGACCACCCATATATATATATATATATATATATATATATATATATATTGCTCCCTAATGGCCCCTTATATAAATAACCCCCCTTGTATTAATAAGGCCCTTATAAAAATAAAACCTCTTAAGTCCATAAAGCCCCCTTATATAACATGCCCCTTCCTAACGACCCCTTATCAGAGGAGTAACTAGCAAAGACTGGGCCCCCCACCAAACTTTTGACTTTGGCACCCCCCCTTCCACAGCATAGCACCCCCTTTCCTGGCCCCCACACAGTATAACACCCCATTTACACACACCATAATGTTCCACAGCAGCCCCTGCACACGGTATTATGGTCCACAGCGGCCCCTGCACACGGTATTATGTCCCGCAACGGCCCCTGCACACGGTATTATGTCCCACAACGGCCCCTGCACACGGTATTATGTCCCACAACGGCCCCTGCATGCGGTATTATGCCCCGCAGCGGCCCCTGCACGCGGTATTATGCGCCGCAGCGGCCCCTGCACGTGGTATTATGCCCCGCAGCGGCCCCTGCACGCGGTATTATGCCTCACAGCGGCCCCTGCACACGGTATTATGCCACATAGTGGCCCCTGCACACAGTATTATGCCCCATAGTGGCCCATCCATGAACTATTATTATACTCTGGGGTCTTTTATATTATAGTCAGCACAGTTTTACTAAGGACAGAAATTGTCAGACTAACCTAGAAGAAGATGGACAGAGGGGCAGCTGTGGATACAGTGTTTTTAGACTTTGCAAAGGCCTTCAACACTGTCCATCTTAGATACTCATTGAGAAAAATAAGGTCTATTGCTTCAGAAAGTAGAATTGGCTACAAAAGGAATGGGAAATACATAGGAAGCTCCTATATTTCTACTTTTGCTCAATCCATTCCTGGCTTTGGCTCAAAAATCAAAATCTGCAACAAAGAATACTTGTTTCCGCAATGTGGGTCCTTAGCCTTAAAGGTTTTTCTAGAAGTTACATATTGATGACTTATCCTTAAGATAGATCATCAATATCTGATTGTTAAGAACCCCCACAAATCAGCTGCTCAAAGCCAGGTGTAGCTTGAAGTCCCTGGGTCCTACTGCAAAATCTTTAATGGGGCTCCTACGTATTTTGTGCCATTTACAGTAGCGGTATATTTTATGTAGCAGCAGGACCTTTGGGTCCACCTCAGGATTGGAGGCCCAGTAGTGACCACTACTGCTGCACCCCCTATAGCTATACCCCTGTTTAAAACAGAAGCATTGCTTGGGTGAGGGCTGATTCTGCTTCAGAGGCCAGTGCCATCTCATTCATTTGTCACTCGATCTGTTTGCACCTTAGTCGCATTCCTTGGAATGGGAAAACTCCTTTATGCAGAGGCCCCATGTTGCAGAAACGCAGCTTTATTTGTTGCAGATTTTGCTGCGTTTTTTTTTGTTTCAATAATTTTTATTCAAAATTTTCAGAGAATACATACAGTGCAGTATACATTTGACATACAATAGAGTATATTTCTTATCAAGTCACATTCTGTAAACTGTATACCACTGAAACAAATAAGAAAAATTACATAGAGTAAACAGTAACACTAACATTTGGCACATTCATAGGGTTATCATGAATTATTTAGGTGAAATTTCTCTGTATGAGATCCATTCTTTATTCACGGTTTTTATGCTTATGCACATGGTATTCGACACATACCTGCCGCACCTTGCGCTCCTTCTCTACTCCGTTTTTTAACTGGGTTAGCTTGTTTGGTATCCATCCCCACACCCGCTGCTCCCCCGCGATTGACCTTTCTGTAACAACTTAGGCTCCCTACATGGCGAATCGAGAGTGGGTCCACGCATCCCACGTTTTGTCAAAGCTATAAAAAGAGTTATTTCCTATTGCGATCACCCTTTCATAGGAGTATGTGTTGTTTATGGCTGAGACCAGGGCCGACAGTGTCGGAGGAGCCATCGTCCGCCATCTTTGCACCAACATTAATTTGGCTATGGTCAAGATTTTACAGATGAGTTGTTTATACCTGTTCAACTCACCGGGGATCCCAAACAACAGGATAGCCATAGCCGCAGGCCAAACAGCTCCGAGAGCAGCTCAAAGACCTGAACCCAGTAGTTACGAATCTTGGGGCAGTTCCCCAGAATGTGGAGAAGTGTTCCCCTGCTTCCACATCCTCTCCAACAATTTCCAGACACGGAGGGATATGCTAATTGTAAGGTAGATGGGGTCCTATACCATCTTAAGATGATTTTCATAGCTGTCTCTATATGGGTGCTGCATTTCAAAGACAAATGGATCAATCTAATTGTTTGTTGCCATTTGTCTGGGGTAATGGCTATCCCTAAGTCTCTCTCCCAACAGCGAAATGGGGTAGATCTAGTGAAAGTCGATATTTCATCCATTTTTTCATATAAGAATCGCAGTCCCCTCATATTAGTCGACAGCCAGGTAAAAAGTGAATTATTATGGAGTAATGTCGTCGCAGGGTGTTTAGACACAAAGTGCCATATTTGAAAATATTTCAGGAAATCGCCAGTATGAATCCCGTATTGTCGTCTTAGTTCTTCAAACGGTATAGGTTGCCTAGATTCAGACTATAATTGAGAAATCTGCGTGATCCCCCTCGCTTCCCAATCCGAGACCTCCAAGTCACTAATCACCCAGGCCATCAATGATAAGGGCATTTCTGTAATATGAAAATACTTCGTAGGGTTTGCTTTCCCATGAAGTAGCTTCCATGCCGATAACGAGGCACACATGACTGGAGAGAAGGATCCAGGAGCCGAGATGTCCCAAAAAGGCAACCATAGCGCATTCTCCAATTTTAGGGGGGGATATAAACGCCTGCTCTATATGTAGCCATGGAACCGAAGTATCCATTGATTTCCACCTTGCGCATTGAGTGACTAGCGATGCTATATAATAGTTCCTCACTACTGGTACCCCCAGTCCTCCTGCCTCCCGCTGTTTGAATAGAAAGCTTTTATTAATTCTAGGTCTGTTACCATTCCATATATATTTCGAGATCACCCTTTGAGCTGTTTCAAAGAAGGAAACAGGGATGAACATTGGGAGCATGCGGAACAGGTATAAGAGTCTAGGCAATAGCAACATTTTAAAAGCGGCTACTCGCCCTATCCATGAGACATCTGTTTTAGACATTCTCTACGTTTCTTCTTGCACTGTTTTTAACATTGGGGCATAGTTACTTTTATAGAGGGACCCTGGGGACGCTGTCACCTGTATCCCCAAATATTGAACACTGTCCTCCCTCCACTCAAAATTATACATTGATTTCAAATATTGGAGCGTGTGTTAGGGAACATGCAGAGGCAGGGCCTGTGATTTGGCCATGTTTAATTTATAATACGATAATCGCCCGAAATTATTAATAGTATCCATAAGGCGAGGAAGGGATGTTTGCGGTTTAGACAGAGTGAGAATAATATCATCCGCGTAGAGTGATATAAGGTGAGTTTTGTCTCTTATGTCAATACCTCCCACTCCCGGATCTAATCTAAGTACTTGAGCTAATGGTTCAATGGAAAGAATAAATATCAGGGGCGACAGGGGGCATCCCTGTCTGGTCCCGTTTTTTATCAGGAAAGGGTCTGAAACTACTCCGTTGTTGAACACTCTCGCAGAAGGTGCAGAATATAACGCCCCAATCGCTCTTATAATAGCTCCAGAGAACCCCATATTTCTAAGCACCAAGAAGGCATACGACCAGCAAATGCGATCAAACGCCTTCTCTGCGTCCAATGCGAGGATCACCGCTTCTTCCTTCTTAGCGTCAATGTGGTGCATGAGGTTTAAAATGCGTCTAGTGTTATCGTATGACTGTCTCCCTTTAACGAACCCCACCTGATCATGCTTTATTAAATTTGGAAGACAGACTGCCAATCTGTTCGCTATTAATTTGGCATAAATTTTTAGATCTGAGTTCAATAGCGATATGGGTCGGAAATTTTGGGGGTTGGTGGCGGGTTTGCCCGGCTTCGGCAGTGTAACTATCAGGGCTTCCTGATTTTCTTTTGGGATAGTGCCAGAGTCAACCACATCCGTCAAAAATGCTAGCAGCAGTTTCATCAGGACTGGGAAGAAACATTTGTAATAATCATTAGTAAGGCCGTCAGGGCCTGGAGACTTACGAGATGGCAGTGACTTAACTATGGCCGACAACTCCGCCGAGGTGATAGGTGCATTCAATGATTTCAGCTGTGATTCATTGAGTGTTGGTAGCTGTGTAGCTCTAAGGAATTGCTCAATGTCATTGTTTGTGGGAGGGACCACAGAGGAGTCGTCCGTCAAATTATATAGGCTTTCGTAAAAAGTTCTAAAGGCGCTAGCGATGCCTTTTGGGTCATAAATTTTGTAGGTACCGTCCTGACTGAGAATAAATGGGATTCTAGATTTCGCATGTTTTAGTTTAAACTTAGCTGCCAGGAGTTTGCCTGCCTTGTTAGATTGAGAATAGTACATAGCTCTAACCCTCTTCAGGTTTTTCTCATATTTGTGCAATAAGCAAGCAGTCAACTGATGACGTAATGCCATTAATTTTGCTGCATTTGAGGAAGAAGGAGATTGTTTATTGTTAGTGTCAATAGTTCTTATCTGATGAAGCAATCGATCTATTTCTGCCATTCTATTTTTCTTTTCGATATGCCCCAATCGGATAAACGTTCCTCTTATAAAAGCTTTATGAGAGTTCCACAGTATGTCCGGGCCAGAGGCAGAGGGAGCATTAATTTGAAAGAATTCCTTGAAATCATTCTCTAATGTTGCTTTTAATTTTGGCTGTGACATTAGATATTCATTACACCTCCATACATACGTTCTTGCGCATTCGTATTTTTCCACTATTGACATGGTTATCGCTGCATGGTACGACCACGTTATTTGTGAAATCTCAGATTTCTTAACAAGGGGAATGCTAGACTGCTCTATTAGGAATAGGTCGATTCGTGAGTAGCTATTATGCACAGTAGAATAATACGTATAATCTTTTTCGGTATTATGGAGAATACGCCAGACATCAAATAATTCGTGTCTCCATATAGCTTGCGAGAAAGAGGGGTGACGTGTCACCCTGCCAGAAGTGGTATCCACTAGCGGGTCTGGAGCCATATTAAAGTCTCTCATTAATATTAGACATCCCTGCTTCCTCTTTTCTACCGCCCTTACAAGTCTCCCCAGGAATGCCACTTGTTTCTTATTTGGGGCATAAACCGATACTAATGTGTAAGTGACATTGTTAAGGGTGCATACTATTATTATAAACCGCCCCCCCGGGTCCGCATATTGCGACAATAATTGGAACGCTACTGAGTCTCTAATCCCAATCAATGTACCTCTACGCTTTGAGGAATAATGAGCATGAAACACATGTGGATACGCTGGGTGTTGAACGCGATTAGCGTCTGCCTTTAAAAGGTGTGTCTCTTGTATTGCAAGAATGTCACAGCTTTGAGCTCGGGCCCTAACATTCATGGACATAATTTTAAGTACCATAATGTACATTTATAAACACTATGCAAGTCTTACCACAACCACCTCTACCAGGGAGTGTCAATGTTCGTATGCAGTGAAGATGTCTCCACCCTTTGTATTCCCTTCGCCCAATGTGCCAGAACCAACGAAAAGGCAAACCATGCAAGTTACAGAACCTATGGATAAACCATCTGAGCAAAATCAAGAAAGAAACAAAAACAAAAGGGAACATAGTACAGCGGACCAGCAGCTGTCGTGATCCTGGGGGGATAAGTTCACCAACAGTGGACATACGGAATCCAAAAATAGGTGAGTGTCAAGCCTTGTAGCCCTTTAGGTGGACGTTTTTGGGACCTCGCTTGGCGCCAACCATCAGACACGGGACCAGGGGTTTGTTTAGGTGGTGGATCGACAGTCGAAATGTTCCATGTGGCTAGCAAGCTTTTTCCTTCCTCCGGAGTTTTAATGATGTGTACTAAATTGTCCCTAGAGATGATCACGCGGACTGGGAATCCCCATTTATACAAGATATGGTGTTGGCGTAGAGCTGTGGTGATAGGGATAAATTGTCTCCTTGATTGTAGCGTCGAGGCTGATAGGTCCGAGTAAATGGCTATTTTATGGTATGGTTCAGGTAAGCGACCCGCCTTCCTGGAAGTCGACAGAACCAGCTCTTTAGTGCGATAGAAATGAATCTTTGCAAGAACGTCTCTAGGTATAGCTTCATTTAAAGGGATGGTCTAGGAACTCTATGAGCTCTATCAATAGTTAAATCCAGTTCCGTGAGGTTCAGTAATAACGCTCGTATCAGATCCTGAAGGAATGCAGTTAAATTACTCGTAGATACTGACTCTGGAATCCCTCTAAACTTTAGATTATTTCTTCTAGAACGGTCCTCTAAGTCGGCTATTTTGGCTTTCAGAAAAGACACATCCCTCTCTACCTCATAGTGAGCATCTATAAGCGCATTGTGTGAAGTCGCAAATTCCGCCATTTTAGATTCCACATGAACCGTACGGCTTTTCAGCTCTTTAATATCTCTATCTAGCGGTTTCACCATGAGAGACATGTCTGTCGTTAGTGATTTACAGAAGGCCATAAGCATATTTTTCATGGAGGCCTCAGTAAGTAAATTTTCTGTTGCAGGGATATCTGCAAAAAAATCAGTAGATAGAGAAGTAGGCTGTATCTTACTGCTCACCTCCTCCTCCTGAGATTCGATTTCCTGGAGCCTGGGCCTTTGCTTGACCGGACTAGCGGTGGGTGAGTAACTCGTCTCCAGGCTCGCATCAGCCACAGGCCCCGGAGCGTTTTTTTGCGGAGGCCCGTGGTTTATGTAGGCCCCGGCCCGCCGGGGGAGAAGGTCCAGGCAACCCCTGGTCCACACCGTCCAGCAGCTGTGGAAGAGAAGGGGCCGACAGCGCTCTCCTCTGAGCGGAGAGCGTGAGTGTCTCCTCCGGAGGATTTTTAGAGGGAGTCGAGGCTCTAGAAGCCGCGTCCAAGCGCGGGCCTTCGCCATTTTGTTCTTCTCCTCCCCCATGGGGGAGGTAGAAGTCAGAAATCTTCAGCGGTATCACCGCCGATTTCCATTTTCGTGGCATCCTTGAAGGTAGGATACCTTTATGTTTCTGTATTAGCTGCGGTTAGCCCAAAAGCACGTCGCTAAACTGTCGCTTGTAGAGACTCAGGCCGAGAGCTCTGCAACTATACGGCCATTCCGCTCCACGTCCAGGCTCCGCCCCCCTTGCTGCGTTTTTTTGAGTTAAAGTCAAGAATGGATACAAAAGGGATGGGAAATATATAGGAAGTACTTATAGTTCTGCCTTCTGGTCAATCCACTCCTGGCTTTGGCTCAGAAAACTTCAAACTTTCATTGTGTTTTTTTAGCTGTGTTTCACTACATGTAACATTAGCCTTAAATGTAGAAAAGGCTAAGCTAAAGCAGAATCTAGGGGTAATTGTAGATAATAGACTAAATGGCAACAAGCAATGTCAATAAGCTGCTTTTAAGGCCAGCAGGAGATTGTTGTGTATTAGAAGAGGTAAGGACTCGCTATGGGGACGAAATATACCACTTTACAAAGCATTGATGCACCCTTATCTAGAACATGCAGTTCCATTCTGGACAGAAAAGATGGAGATAGAAAAGTTCAAATAAAAAGGTCACAAACCAGATGTTAAGAATGGAGGACCTCAGTTTTGAGGAAAGATTAAAAGAATTAAATTTTTTTTAGTCTTGAGAAGAAACATCTAAGGTGGGACACAACAAACCTGTATAAATATAAAAATGGCTTTTAAAAATTATGTTGAAAAGCTGTTGCATGTAAAATCGCCTCAAAAGAGAGTACTCCTTACTGGAGAAATATAGGATCAAGGTGACAAGGCTTCTTCACCATAAGAGCTTTAAGACTAGGAACTATCTTATCCCAGGAACTAGTCACAACATTAACATGGTAATGGCTTCAAAAAAAGGCTTAGATGCCTTTGTAATAGGTATTGGCGAGCAGCCACTGGCGCTGGGACAATGGCAATATGCCCTCTTGAACGTGCCACCTGTACACCACCCCTTGCAGCACACCTGGAGTGCCAATGGCAGAGAAAGGACACATAAATGACATCTGACTTCACTGCATTCTCCTCTTTACTGTAGATGTTGTGATACAGTGGATCAACACACACAGTGGGGTGTTGGCCATACTGGTATAAGACTCTGGCGGCGAACAATGCACTTCTGCTGTCACGGGGGATGCACTGCCTGTCACCACAGGACCTGGGCTTCCACTGACCAAATGTTCACTGAGGTGCTTTGGTTCACTGACCTGGCTGATATCTAGGCATATGTGTCCCTTTCCTCTCTACAAGTCATTTATACAGCTCTCCTTGCTTGACTGGCCTTACAAGATTATGCCTCCTCCAAGCAGCTCTCCTGTAGCGACTGGACCTCTTGCTCCTACAAACCATCTCACCCCCTACAAAGTGCGGGAACGGCTCTTAAAGGGAATCTGTCACCAGGAATGGGCATCTTAAAATAGACATATAGTGAAATATCTTAGGGTCAGCAGAATCTAACATTTCTTTGCATTTCTAAATTTGGTACTCTGTTCCCAAGTAATTTGTATAAAATCTATTATGCAAATGAGCAGCCTGGAGCACCAAGGGCATCTCCAGTGCTCCAGGCTGCTCATGCCCCCTTCAAATTGATTGGTCGTAGTATCGCCATTAATGGGAGAATGACAGGGCCATTCCGAAGTCTCCTTGGCCCTGTATTCTCACGGTTGCACCGGGATTTTCATTGACGCATGCTCACTACTCCCGCTCCTATCTGAAGTGCAAGGAGCAGTTGTACCGATAATGAAAATCCCAGCGTGATCATGAGAATACAGGGCCAGGCAAGACTTCGGAATCTCTGCCTGGCTCATCATTCTCCCATTAATGGCGACACTGTAACCAATGAATTTGAAGGGGGCTTGAGAAGCCTGGAGCACCGTAAACGCCCTTAGTGCTCCAGACTGTGCATTGGGAAAGGAGGACCGAATTTAGACAAGGAAAACAATGTTATATTCTGATGACCCTAAGGTATTTCACTATATGTCTAGTTTAAGACGCTCATTCCAAGTGACAGATTCCCTTTAACAAGAGAGCTATATCTAAACCTGGAGAGCTGGGGTAATGTTTAACGTCAGTGAATTGCACCACAGGAGAGCAAAAATCAGTTCCACTGTGCGATACAACTTCCATGAGATGCCAAAAAAATGCATGATGGAGGCGGGGCCATCAACCCTATCAGATTTATCATTGCTTACATCAGTATTTTGGCATTAATATTGCCAGAAATATACACCAGTAAGGAACTGGCCTTGATTTCTGTTTGTATGCATGGACCCCTGAATCAGCCCCCATATTTTTCAATGCATTTTATGCCAAGAAAGTGGCATAAACAAACTGATGAATCCCCCATTGACTTCCAAATTCAGTCTTTTGTTCACATAGTAAATGACAAAGTTCTGGCTACCTGCAGCCACCTCTAGGGGGTGCTCAGTACAGAGAAATGTATATACTTCCATAGAACTCAATAGGAGCTGTAAAAATCACTGTACAGTGCGGTCTTCCTAGTGGCAACTGCAGGAAAACTCATTGAATGTGTCTGGAAGCAATAGTAGTTTAGTGCCAGGAACCCCCCATTCACCACAGACTGCATGAAAGGTACACCACCAGGACCTAACTAACCAGCAGGTTAGGTATACCACCAGGATGTAACCTCTGCTGACACTTCCTGATCTTCAGGGTGATGTAATGTATACCTACAGTAGCCTGGCTTATTACAGAATAAGACGGCAAATTAAATTCCAAATTCTAATTCCCCTTTGCTCAAAGAAGATTGGCAGCCCAGTACAGAAATTCGGACAGCTCTGGGGATGATGGTGGATCTGAACCTGGTTACTATCGCTACTCCCTTATTCAAACTTCACGGTGTTTAATACATTCCTCAACTTCATGGGCTTTCCTGATCCCCTCCACTCTCTCTATATACACCAGGACATTAATGATAATGATGATGAATCATTATAATCATCATCACTAGGGTGGAGAGTGGTAGTGGGGATCAGAAAGGGGTGCTGACAGTTGGCTAGAGACTGCAAGGGGGCAGCTGTTTTAACCATATATTCTCCCCCTTGCTTACACCCCAGAGCCTGCTCCTACTAGTGCACATAGATCTTCAGCACTTAGGTCTAGCATTGCACGTGGTTTACCCACACTTTTCTTCACTGGTATTGAACTTCCTTCATTTACAGAGATGTCAACCTGGGAAAGCTTCATATGGTTGACTCTCAAGCATGTGGTCACCAGTATGTTACCTTACCGTATATAAATGCAGACAATTAAATGGACAGATATAAAATTGACAGACAGATAGATATAATAGACAGAGCCATAGATAAATATGTATATATAAACCAGATTGATATAAAATAAAAAGATATTAAAAATATATAGATAATGTTGATTCTTTGTTTGATTTGTTCTTTGTATTGTAACAAAAATTCCATTAAATTCATAATGTTAAAAATAGATCGATTTAATATACAAATAGAGAGGTATAAGATAAATAGCTATAAGAAAGATAGATAAGGCTATGTTTATATCTGTGCCATAGTCTCAGTTGGAGACTCCATCTCAGTGTCCGCCTGAAAATCAGTTTGAAAACAGGTTTCAGTTTTAAAACAACGGACACCCAATGGACCCCATTTGTTATAGGATTCGTTGGGCTTCGTGTGTAACCGCTTTAACAACTGTTATGTAAGACTAGTGTGAACCTAGCATAGTGGATAGATAGATAAATAAGTAGAAAATAAATACATAGATAGATATAAAACAGATAAGGGTTTACGTAAAAAGTAAGTCTGTTAGAAAGTCACACAAACGCAGTTTTTCGTAAATTCCCTAACATTCTGAATTTTTTCGAGCTTACATCGTATGGAATATGCATTCCATCGCATCGTCTGGTTGATCTACCATTTTGTTGGGAGACCTATGACTATAAGCTGGTCTGAGTATGCCTATACATTTAAAATAGACCCTTATTTATTATATGTGGGATATACATTCATGGCCATAGATCATGGTCTGGATATGTTTGTCTACTTAAGTAATTATCTAATTTTGGGCCTGCTTTCATCATTTCCTTATTATTTTCTTTTTGTTTTTCTTATTTATTTACATATATTTACTTTTCTCATTAACTGACGTTATTTGTTGGCATTTGCCATTGCTTAAGATGTCCGCCGCGACTATTTCCTCCACTGTGCATGTCCGAGCATGTGCATTGTGTTGTGGGCACTTGCCAGTACTGTTTATGGCATGCTCGTCATGCGGCGGCCTTTGCGCATGCGCGGACATGCGCAATCGATGCACTCTGATCACATTGATAATGTACACTTGTATGATCATGCGCAATTAACCAGGCTCTTCATTTAGTAAGTGGGATGTCCCTCCAACTTTTTTGTTTTTATTCACATTATGCATCTTGCAATTACCAATTTATTGAATATGCCACTTTACATTGATCATATGTATATTATTATAGTGATCATCTTACACTTTTAACACTTTGTTTTATATAAAGGGTCAGTCTGATCTTTTTTTGAATCTGTTATTGTTTGTATGTACACAATGTCACTTAATTGATTGATATTGCGATTTTCACACTGTATTGCTGTGTTTCCTATATAAAGTAGCTGTTACCATCACATTATTGCTTGAGAAAGGTTCCTGTGAGGACCGAAACGTTGCCTACCTTGGACTAAAAGTCACTATTTATTTAAATTTACCTGGAGTGCTGCCATTTTTCCTTGCCTACCAGTCATAAGAGGAGTTGCCGCTTCTTTTTCTGGATTTGCACCCAATTTTTTGTTTTCTACGCTGCTTTAAATATTTTCTTTGTCTGTATTTGGGCTTTTGCAGCTTTGCATAGTACTAACTATTGTTTTGGAGTTTTTTGTTTTTCTCCAATATGGAGGCTGATATAGTGGACTTACACCAAGTGTTTACTTACACTGAGGAGGATGAGGAAAGAATCTTGCGGGGACTACAAGGAGATTCCGCCTTTTTAAATACATCATCTCTTCTGGACTTTAAATGGAAATAATAACTTGAATCAAGAAGGTTAGTCACATTTCAATTGCATTTAATAACTATGGGTGAATATTATAAAGCCAAGAAGATTCCAAGGGGGATGCGCTCTGGAATACGACCAAATTTGTTTGCACAGGACCATACATTTTGCACTAGATTTGCATATATTTCAAATAATTACTCCATGGATTTATTACTTTTAAAGATAGAATTTCTACAGAAAGAAATCCAGGTGGTTCAGGCACGTATCCACCAAATTGATTCACAGTTAAAGGAGATTATGCAACAGGAGGAAGTTAATATTTTTTTTGAATTGGTGACTAACCGACTTCAAAATTTCAGAAGTGAACTTGAGGAAGTTAAGAGGGGCAAATGGAATCGGGACTGCGAGGATTATCGCCTGGGTCATGTATACAATTGGCACAAATCTACTGTATCAAATAGTGTTCAACCAACACGGGAGACTACACGCAAGAGAAAGTGTTCTTCAAAAAAATCTAATACTCAGGAACAGGATTTCATTTCTTCACCACTTTTTTTAGGTTGCCCAACATTGGAACAAAGCCGGGACGCTGCCGAAGGAGAGGGGGCCACAGACATAGGAAGTGGGCAAAAGAACAAAGGAACCAGAAGCAGGACTGTATCGACCAGAATGGGCAATCACAAGAAGACACCAACAAGTTCATAGATGAAACGTTGGTGGTAAATATATCTACAAAGGAACTGACAACTATACAATTATCTATTTTGTCTAAAGGGTTATCATTTTGCCAGAGTAGTGGGCCTGACTGGTTTCAACTTGAAATTGATTTACATCGGTTCTTCAGATCAATTAAACTAAAATATTGGTTTAATACACAATCTGCACAACCGATTCCCACATCTGATATATCTGATCATGATCATTTACGATTAAGGAATTTTGTCTTGTTCAACAAGAGTATTTTTTACCCTATAGTAAGCGAGCCGGCTATTGATGCATATATTGAATCTGTTAAGAGGGATATTAATATGTTAAAATCATCTGTTACAACAGGTATTATACGCCCTAACTTAAAAAGAGAGGAAATTGTTGCTCTGCAGGAGCTTGTCCATGACAGCGACATCACCATCAAATCAGCGGATAAGGGTGGTGCTGTCGTCGTCATGGACACCTCCATGTACCTCAATGAAATCAGGAGACAACTTGCGGATGAGACCGTTTATAAAAACTTATGGGGGATCCTAAATTTGTTTTTCTAAGGAAGATTAGTGATATTTTGATAGAGGCTAAGAATGATAATTTACTTGATGAGGAACTGTACAATTTTTTGTATATTGAATACCCTGTTACACCAGTAATATATATATATTACCAAAAATGCACAAAAATCTGGAAAATCCACCCGGTAGATCTATTGTGTCTGGATGTGGTTCTATGTTTTCCAATATAGGGATATTCTTGGATAAAGTTCTTAGGGAATTCTCTATGGGTGCCTCTTTCATTAGAGACACATCAGATTTTTTGTGTAAGCTGCAGGAGACTTCTATATCAAATGAATGTAATCTGATGTTGGTGTCTTTTGACGTGACTTCTTTGTATACTTCAATTGATCATAATAGGGGACTAGAAACGGTTAAGAAAAAATTGAGAGCCTCTGATTATACACTACATATTTGTGACCTAATACTGAAACTATTGCATCTGGTTTTGACCCACAATTATTTTTTGTTCGGGGATGATTATTATTTACAATTAAGAGGTACGGCGATGGGGGCAAATAGGGCGCCTACATATGCCAACATCATTATGTCGGTTTTGGAGGAGGACTCCATCTATGTGTCGCGCCACTTTGAGTATGTATTGAGGTGGTGGCGATACATAGATGATGTCCTCCTGTGGACAGGTACGGAAGTACAACTTATGGAGTTTTACCAATACCTTAATGGTATTGACCCGGACATTAAATTTACTGTGACATTTTCTATTGCAGTTTCTTGATGTATTAACAAGTCTTAATGATAAAATATCTAAACAAATTTTTCATAAACCTACAGATCGAAATAATTTGCTTAGATATGAAAGTGGACACCCAAGAGCTATGGTAAATTCTCTTCCACTTAGCCAGTTTTTATGTGTTAAAAGGATAGATAATCAGGTGAACATGTTACAGAGTGACATGGATAATATGGCACTTCAATTTAAGAAAAGAGGATATCCAGCTTACATTATTAATAAGAATAGAGATAGGGCAGAGATGGCCGATAGGGAACAATTATTGTCCCTTACTGTCCAACAGAGACATGGTGATAGGATACCATTTATATCGACTTATAATAATATGAGTAATGAAATATCTGATATAATCTGGAAACAGTGGGGTGTATTGCGAATGAGTGCTGTTAATTTACCAGAGTTTCGTATCCCTCCATTATTGTCATGTAGAAGAGCTAGAAATTTGGGGGACCAACTAGTACATTCAGATGTAGGTAGTTTTAAATGTCAGAAACAGTCAACGGGTACTACTAGAAAAGGATGTTACCCTTGCCGTAGTTGCGTTAATTGTCCCTTAATGATTAAGAGTGACCAATTTACACATGATGGTATGCATTATACGATTAAACATTATTTGTCTTGTGACAGTGATTTTGTTATTTACATGTTATCTTGCCCCTGTGGATTATTGTATATAGGTAAGACTACATTAGACGTTAAAACCAGACTTAATCAGCATCGATATACTATTCGTAAAAAAAAGCAAGATTTGCCGGTTCTGAAACATTTTTGTGATTTTAAACATTCTGAACAGCAGTTAAAGTTCAGAATCATTGATCATATACCTTCACTTAGGCGTGGAGGCAATAGGGAACAATTGTTAAAATGTAGAGAGATGGAGTGGATCTTTAAACTAAATACACTCAAGCCCAATGGCTTAAATGTAGATTATAAATTGTCAACACTAATTTAAGAGGGTGGTTTGCCCTGTAAGTCACTTAGGAATTTTTTTCCAAATTCTCTTTCAGTGTAAATTGTGATTAGGGTAGAAAACCTAAATTATTTATTTTAATAAGTTTTTTTCAGCTTTTTACAGATACATATTCTGCACTGATCACATATAGATACATTTCTTCACTTCTTGACACTTTTATTGAGGAAGAGAAAGGAGATGGAACATCCTTCTTTTTGATCATATATAGAAGTTGTTTTTCCAATGTAATAATAAAATAATCTTGTTTTTATGTTGATCTTGAGTGCATCAATCATTATATTTAGTATTTTATATTTTCTAATAGTTTTTGTATAAAGATATATTACATATATTTTAAACTTTTTTCTTTTTTATTATTTTTTTTTTGTGGCTCTCTATTAATATAATATTAATATAATGGGTCAGGATCCCAAAGACGGAGAACGGCGGGGTGATCCCTTGGTTCATATCTGGATTAAGTGGAGCCCCTACCTAAGTGGTTGATTGCATCATAATTGTGATGCATTCCATCGCATCGTCTGGTTGATCTACCATTTTGTTGGGCGACCCATGACTATAAGTTGGTCTGAGTATGCCTATACACTTAAAATAGACCCTTATTTATTATATGTGGGATATACTGTACATTCCATGGACATAGATCATGGTCTGAATATGTGTGTCTACTTAAGTAATTATCTAATTTTGGGCCTGCTTTCATCATTTCCTTATTATTTTCTTTTTGTTTTTCTTATTTTTTTACATATATTTACTTTTCTCATTATCTGACGTTATTTGTTGGCATTTGCCATTGCTTAAGATGTCCGCCGCGACTATTTCCTTCACTGCGCATGTCCGCGCATGCGCATTGTGTTGTGGGCACTTGCCAGTACTGTTTATGGCAATATCGAACTAGGGGTTATAGGAATAGAGGTCGCACTTTCAATTGCCGTGATAGAACCCCACCTTCAAATACCTTTAATAGCACAGATCAGTCTGGTAATGAATCTGTTTTTTTATCACAAAATTTGGCCCCGAATCAATATGCCCTAAGAAGCCAACAAGTAGATTGCACCTAGGGAATAAACAAGTCATTAATTTATCATCACGAATATTTACTGACATTGATCTCTCAGTTTTAAGTTTGGGTCTGTCCTTTGTCCCATCAGTAACGTTTGATTCTTTTAATTGGACAAAGGATTTAGCCCTTTTTGTGAGAAAATTGTACTGGCATAAATTCCACTTAGCACAAGATAGAAGAATTTGTGCTGAGTATAATCTTGAAATGAATGATTTAGCAGCTACTAAGACATTAGTATCCCTTATGGAAGACAGTGAGAGAGGTACCTCTATTGGTCCTTTCACTAATTTGAGGCTAAAAAGCACACAAATGCCCCCCACAGGTGATTGTTCCCATATTGAGATTTTTGAGAACATGGTTAACCCCTTAATGACCTTGGACATACTATTACGTCCTGGGCGCTAGGCACCAGGGCGTAATACTACGCCCGAGGCCGGCCGCCCGCTCACTATCTGAGCGGGTGGCATCGTAACCGGGTTTTAGCTGTAACTGACAGCTAACACTCTACTCCATAACCCCCGGTCAGAACTGAGTTCCGATCGGGGGTTTTAACCCCTTGGATGCCGCATCCGTAACAACCTGTACAATAAAACTGAAACCATATTTAATGTACACAGTGAACGTCGGGAAAAAAAAAACTGAAAATACCCGCCAAAAGTAATGATTTTTCGCCATCTCACCTTACAAAATATGCCATAAAAAGTAATCAAAAAGTCATATGTACCCCAAAAGAGTACCAATAAAAAGCACAGGTTGTCCCGCAAAAAATAAGCCCTAAAGCAACTCTCCAAACTGAAAAATAAAAATGCTACGCATCTTAGAAGATGGCGATGCAAAAAAATTGATTTATGTCCCCAAATGGGTTTTTGTTCTGCAAAATTGGTATTGCATAAAAAAACAGTATAAATGAGGTATCGCCGTAAAGGTAACATGTTACTTACGCTTTACGCTGCATGGTGAAAAATTTAAAAGGTAAAACGCAGTGCCAGAATTGATGGGGTTGTTTTTTAATCCACCAAGAAAGAGTTAATAAAATTTATTTAATAAAGTTGTAAGCACCTAAAAATGATGTCATTAAAAAATACATCTCATACTGCAAACAACAAGCCCTCATATGGCTACATCACCAGAGAAATAAAGAAAATATAGCTCGTACAATGTGAAGACAAAAACCCCAAAAATCGCCAAATCATTAGAACATAACTGGCTGCGGCAGGAAGGGAATGTATAATCTGTGCGAGCGTATATTAGGGTACAAACCAGATTTAGAGCTTACGAGGGATAATAAATCAGAAGTGACCCCCAGAGTGACCTCCCCAATAATAGGAACTACTGGGGAAATAGTAGGGAATTTAGTGTACCCAATGTACTACGCATAGCTTACATATTCACTTTTCCCCATCCGCTGTACAGTCACGTCTGGGATACTAATGCTCAATACACCCCTTGATAAATTGTTTGAGGGGTGCACTTTTCAAAATGGGGTCATTCCCTAGGGGATTCCACTTTACTGGTACTTTAGAGGCTCTGCAAGCATGACAAGGTGTCCAGATACCAAACATCTGAATCTGCGCTCCAAAAGCCACATAGCGCTCCTTCCCTTCTGCGCCCTACTGTGTGCCCAAACTGCAGTTTATACCCACATGTTTGACATTGGTGTACCCAGGATAACGTACTTAATGTCATATGCGGGTATAAACTGCTGTTTGGACACAGCCGAGCACAGAAGGGAAGGAGCGCTATTTGGTTTTTGGAGCACAGACTTGGACGGTTTGGTTTTTGGACGTCATTGCACTTTTGCAGAGCTGAAATGCCAGTACAGTGGAATCCCCTGACATGTCACCCCATTTTGGAAACTACACCCCTGAAGGAATTTATCCTGGGGTACAGTGAGCATTTTTAACCCCCAAGTGTTGCTATAATTTATTATTCATAAATGAATACGCAGCTGATGGTGAAAGGTGAAAATGACAATTTTTCCAGGAATACATAATTTCAGTGCGTAATATGTTGTGCCCGGCTTGTATCAGAGATGAACGCTCCAAAAGCTGTTGTGCCCGCTCACCAGTTTTTGGAGTGTGTGTCTGTGCAGTGCACAACATATTGGGCACTGAAATGGCGTATCTATAGAAAAATTTCATTTTTAACTTTTCATTATCAGCTGCGCATTCATTTCTGGAAATTAAAAGAATGCAACACTTAAGGGTTAATAATGCTCGCTACCCCACTTGATAAATCCCTTGAAGGGTATAGTTTCCAAAATGGGGTCACAAGTCTGCGGATTCCACTTTATTGGCAATTCATGGGCTCTGCAAAAGTGGCATGGCGTCCAAAAAGCAAACTGTGCTCCAAAAACCAAAATAGCGCTCCTTCCCTTCTGTGCCCAGCTGTGCCCAAACAGTAGTTTATACCCACATATGGCATTGTTAAGTATGTTATCCTGGGTACACCAGTGTCATACATGTGGGCATAAACTGTCATTTGGGCACACAGCAGGGCGCAAATGTGAAGGAGCGCTATGTGCTTTAGGAGTGCATATTTAGATTGTTTTTTTTTTTGGACGCCATGTCACATTTGCAGAGACCCTAAAATTGCCCCTACAAAATGGGGGTCACTTCTTGGGGAATTCCAATTTACTGGCACCTCCAGGGCTCTGCAAAAATAACATGGCGACCAGAAAGTACTCCAAAAGCTAAAAAAACACAGTGCTCCTTCCCTTCTGAGCCCTGCTGTGTGCCCAAGCTGCAGTTTATACCCACATATTTAATTTTTTTGTCCCCGGGATAGCCCACTTAATAGTTTTAGGAGTTCATGTCTCTGATGCCACAAAGTGGCCGCAACGTATTAGGCACTGAAATTGGATATTTCTTTAAAAACTGTCATTTTCACTTTGTACATTAATTTTTGGGAAGCATTTTTAGGTTCAAAATGATAATACCCCTTGATACATTCCTTGAGGGGGGTAGTTTCTAAAATGGGGTCACTTTTGAGAGGTTTCCATTGTATTGGTACTTTAGGGGCTCTGCAAATGCGACATGGCACTCAAAAACTAATCCAGCCACATCTGCCCTCCAAAAGCCAAATAGCGCTCTTTCCATTCTGAGCCCCACCATGTACCCCTACAGCAGTTTATGACCACATATGGGGCATTTTTGTGTTCAGAAGAAAATGTGTAACAAACTGCGGGTTGTTTTTTCTTCTTTAACCACTTGCAAAAATTAAAAATATGTCGCTAAATGGACGGTTTATTGGAAAAAAGTAATTTTTCATTTTTACGTCCCTAAGTCAATAAAATCTGTGAAAGAGCTGTGAGGTCAAAATGCTCACTAAACCCTTAGATAAATTCTAGTAGGGGTGTAGTTTTCAAAATGGGGTCACTTTTTGGGGGTTTGTATTGTATTGGTACTTTAGGGGCTCTGCAAATGCGACATGGCACCCGAAAACTATTCCAGCAAAATCTGCCCTCCAAAAGCTAAATAGCGCTCTTTCCGTTTTGAGCCCTGCCATGTACCCATGCAGCAGATTACAACCACATATGGGGCATTTCTGTGTTCAGGAGAAATTGTGTAACGAACTTTGGGGAGCTTTTTCTCCTTTGTCCTCTTGTGAAAATGAAAAATTTGGGGCTAAATTGACGGGTAATTGAAAAAAAAAGTAATTTTTCATTTTAATGTCCCAATGTTAATAAAATCTGTGAAACAGCTGTAGGGTCAAAATGCTCACTATACCCCTTGATATGTTCTGTGAGCGGTGTAGTTTCCAAAATGGGGTCACTTTTAGGGGGTTTCCACTGTATTGGTACTTTGGGGGCTATGCAAATGCGACATGGTACCTGAAAACTATTCCACCCAAATCTGCCCTCCAAAAGCCAAATAGCGCTCTTTCCATTCTGAGCCCTGCCATATACCCATACAGCAGATTACAACCACATATGGGGTATTGCCGTGTTCAGGAGCAATTGTTTTGAAAACTGTGGGGTGCTTTTTCTCCTTCAACACCTTGTGAAAATGAAAACTTTGGGGATAAAGTGACATTTTAGTAATGTTTCATTTACACATCCCAGTGTTAGCAAAATCTGTGAAACGGCTGTAAGGTCAAAATGCTCACTATATCCCTTGATGAATTTTGTGAGGGGTGTATTTTCCAAAATGGGGTCACTTTTTGGGGTTTTCCTTTGTATTGGTACTCTAGGGGCTTTGCAAATGAGACCTGAAAACTATTCCAGCAAAATCTGCTTTTCAGACACCCAGTGTCACTCCTTCCCTTCCGTGCGCTGCCATTCGCCCAAACATCAGTTTACACCCACTTGTGGGGTATTTTGGGGAGAGCCCTGTTTTTTTTTTTTTTTTTTTTTTTTTTTTTTTTTTTTTTTTTTGGGGGATTTTCCCCTTTTTTTTTTTTTTATATATAAGCCCCCCCCTTTTTTTTTTTTTTTTTTGTGGGGGGTGTGGTTTTGGGGGTGGGGTGTGTGGGGGGTTGAAGACACACACGTGTGTGTTTAGGGGGCGGGGCCCTTCCCCCCCTTTTGGGCTTGGCCCTTGGGGGGTACGCCTGGGCCCCCCTCCCTCCCCCTTCCTTATAGAGGGATTTTCTTTGGGAGCCCTTGGAGTTTGGAATCTGTAAAGGGAAGTGCTTGCCACAAACATTAATATTGTCTGCAGGCTACAAAACCTGCTTTCCAGGAAGGCTTTTGTTTAGAAGGGTGGAGATGGAATATGCTAATGAGACCTCCATGGTGATGGTAATCAGCTTCCCTTGTTCAAAGAGAGTTCCACTGAAACAAGGGACATTAGAAGTCAGATGGGGGAGGTAGGTTATTACCCCTGGGCCAAGGATCAATTTTAAGTGTTAGAGCGCCATCCCAAGACTCATAAGAAGTATTGCATCTAAACTTATGTTACAATACCAAGAGCCTGATTGGAGTGACAACATCTAGGTGGGCGGAGTTGTGGGCTATAAATATGATGGGCCAAAAGCCCTCTTTCTCTCTCTTCACCAGCCCCCTTGGACTGACCAGCCTCATCTAGACAAGCTCCATATACCACCAGAGCATAATAAGGCTTAAGTATAACTTTCTCTCTCTATCTCTCTATCCATCCATCCACCCATCATCCATCTATTATCTATCTATCTATCCTATCTATCTATCTATCTATCTATCTATCTATCTATCTATCTATCCATCTATCTATCTATCAGTCACCTTCTATTAATCTGTATTACTACTGCTGTGTTCGTTACAGAAAGGGTCAGTTAGTAACTTGTCAGGGGTTGTGTGTGTGTGTGTGTGTGTGTGTGTGTGTATGTAGCGATATCTGTAGGTTTTATATTCACCTGGGCAATTGGGTTCTGTACTTATTGTATTGCACTGTGTTAATACTGTTTTGTATTATTCTATAACCTAGTTCCATCATATTACAAGTGCATTAATAATAAACGTATTTTATTATTGATATTGTGGGGTAAATTATCGTACATGCAAACCAGTCAAGGAAACAGATAAGTAGATATACCTAAGGAGAAAGGAGGGAAACTGGGATTGGTGATGAATATTAATTATTAGTAATACCCAGATCTCTGACATAATGGCGAGCCAGCCAGGAGTGATGAATATTAATTATTAATATTCATCTCTAACATAATGGCGAGCCGGCCCGTACTGTTTTAATATTTTTGCGTGTTGTCTTCTGGCAAAACTGTGTTATACCGTGAACTATCAAGTGGAGGGGCGTGGACAGGTAACATTGGTACACAGTGAAGTGTTGCGTTACACTGTATGCCCCGATTGAAGTTTGCACGGCTAACCCAGTTTGCTTAAAGCTTCACTTAAAATAATTACTAACAGTGAACCTATTGTTTATTTGTATTTATCTGAAGGTATTAACAATTGTCTGTTTCCTCCACAAACAACTCGCTGGGAGACTGAGAAATCCATTTGTGCCTCTGTAATATCAAAGTCAAGGTTCTTCAGGAGAAGTCCAGCTGGTCGGGAAAAGGCTTTCCGGTACGAAAAGGATACTTTTTCAAGCAGCAAAGGACAAGTAGAAGGACAACGGTGACCAAGATGACAGCAGGAAAAGTAAGTATGGATTCTCAACATTAAAACACCTAGCTAAACACAGTACATTCAACCCAGTACCACCCACAACCTATAAATCAGGAGAAATGTTGTGGTCTGCTTTGCTGGATCAGGCCTATGCTCATGATAAAAACTGCATTAGTAAACGGACAGTTTTTAACAAAACTTCCAAAAGATTACAAATGCTAGCAAGACTAGTATATACTTTTGAGGATACCATTTGGAAGCCAGAGCAGGCTGAGATCCTAGCAAACATGAAAGGGACAGTGGAGCGAGCTAACAATGCAAACTCCCACTGTCATTGTTGTGTAGACAATGTCAAGCAGATTCACATGTTAGAAACTCAATTGAAAGATGAGGCACTTTGTATAATTGAGAGAGGAAAGGAGATTTGTGTGTTGGAATCCAAACTCTCTGACAAAGAGAATTATTATTCTGACATGGACAAAGAACACTGAGAACAATCAGTTTAGAAGTAAAATTACTTCCACAGAAGCAATGTTAGTGACACTAAGAGAGGATCAAGCGGCAAAGTCGCAAATCATTGCGAATTTGCAGCAGATCATCTCTGACTTGTCACGGCCTAGTACTAACAGCACGGTACCCTTGCCAACTAAACAGATTTGTGTCTCAGGAATGGCACAGGAGGGGACGGGGGCGATCAGACCCACGGCTCCTGCGGATCAGAGATCCAATAGTCCATTTTGTGATACTAGGACTCCAGTGGAGCGTTCACTACAATTCTCTCCAACACCTTTGGAGAGGAGAGACAGCAGACGCCTCCATGGACAGGACTCAAATTGGGGACTAAGTAGTGGATGGGAAACTGTACATACGGCTTCCAACCCACCTACACGTCCTGAAAGGTCAGTGGAATTTTATCCTAGCCATAACAACATGGAAAAGATAAATTTCCTGTTACGGATCTGCAAAGAGATCCCTAAGTATGACCCTAATACAGATCCATTTACAGCCTGTGATATGTTTGAAGGACATTGCAGGAAATATTCTGTGCCTCCAGAATATCGTATGGAGCTGTTTAAATTGTGGTTGCCTACACACCTCAACCAAAGGTATGAGGCAACAGAGAGAACAAGTCCCAAGAATGGCCTATTTTATGATGAGGAAGAACGCCTTTCAATACTCATGAAACTGGCAACAGGACATTGGGATGTTACTCCAGAAATCCTGACAAAATTCAAACCCACCTTACAGGACGAACCTTCGTCCCTCTGTGGTCGGTTTGAAGCAATGTACAGGAAGATCACAAAGGATCAAGGTACAGGAGTCCCACAAGGCATGGTTCGCATGTTTGTGTACAAATTCCCATACCTTGACACCGCAATTCGGCTAAGTGCAGCAAGGGAACCAGCGCTCACTGATGCAGCCATGATTATTGAACAGTATAGACAAGATCTACTGCGCAATAAAAAGTCTGTGAAAATCAGGGAGCGTGGAAAGGTCCATGTCAAATCACAAGATGAACGTGGACACCACACTAAGCCACACATGTCTGTCTACCCCACAGCTCCTCCAACAGAAAAGATGGGAGACATACGATGCTTTCTGTGTTTACAGGTTGGACACATTAAAAGAAACTGCCCTCAAGTAGTTCGCAATCGTACAAACCCAGAGAAAAATGGCAATAATAATGGTTTCAAGATGAAGCCTAATTACGCCAAACAAGTTGGGAAACAGACAGATAGCAATCAGGGACATTTGCCAGAACAGGCACTGAAACGTGTGGCACTTGTAAATGCCCCTGATAGACCAGAGGATAGAACATTAGGTGTAGAACATCATAAGTCTGCACAGAATGTTAAAACTCAGAAACCACAAGTGGCAGTACGTACCTCAGAGGTACCTACTGAGAATCTGGTGCAGATTGACTGACGGTCAGGGATCCCTAAAGATCTGGCTCCAATATGTCACATCATACTGGATTCTTCAGGGAGACCCCACATTAAAGCCAGAATAAAAGACCACGATACCAAGATCATGCTCGACACTGGAGCAGAAATTTCTATTACCAATGTCAAACATGATCTACACTCCAACAGCCCTCAGTGTATGGTGATCGGATTTGATCACCAACAAGGGGGGGTGAGAGCCCATAGGATAGATGAAGTTCTAGTTGAGCTTGACAGAAATAGGACCTTGAAGATCCCAATGTGGTATTACCCTGGTACTGATAACATCATCGGTACCAATGTAATGACACAAAATGGATGGATAATCGATTTGGCAAACTGTATTGTTTGGAGGGGTCCAAGGCGATCAAAGGTGTATGTCATACAGCACCAATGTCTGGGACCACCCCTACCAGCAATTGAGAATTCTTCCAATGTGCTGGAACACAAATGGCCAGAGGTCTCACACAACATAGACCTTGAACCTATTGTGTTCGAATATCCAGACTTGTGGGCTCAAAGCAAAAATGATTGTGGAAGAATGGTTGGCGTTCAGGTGGACATACAAGGGCCAGACCCTCCACCTCAGCGTCAATACCGCTTTCCGCCTGAGGCAACACAATCAATTCTAGAGACAGTCCAAGACCTGGAAGTAAGGGGTGTGGTCATAGAGGGTAATTCAAAGTGCAATAATTCTTTATGGCCTGTGAAAAAGAAGGGTGCAGGTGTTGAAACTACATGGAGGCTTACAATAGACCTTCGCATCCTTAATAAGTACACCCCCATGTCTGCACCTGTGGTCGCTCAGACTCCCGACATAATGGCAAGGGTAAGCGGCAAAAGTCGTATATTCTCAACCATCGATGTCGCCAATGGATTCTTTTCCATTGAACTGACAGAGAGCTGCAGGTACAAGTTCGCCTTCACAGTGGGTAACAAGCAGTATATGTTCTGTGTACTGCCCCAGGGGTTTCACAGTAGTCCTACATATTTTCACCAGGCATTAGCGGCTGTATTAAGAGTGTTCTCACAGCCAGAATGTCTGCTGCAATATGTAGACGACCTTCTCCTTCACACAGAAACCATGGAAGACCATCTGGTTCTGTTGAAGGAACTGTTGGGACTCCTGGCCCAGGCTGGACTCAAGCTGAGCCCTCATAAGGCAAACTTGGCTAGGACAGAAGTCACCTTCCTTGGTGTCCAGATTTCATATGGAGCCAAGGGCATCCTGGCTGCCCGTGTGGAAGCCATGGTGAAGATACCCAGGCCAGACTCTCTACAGAACTTACGCAAGTTCCTAGGAGTAGCCAACTTCATGAGGGAGTTCATAGAGGATTTTGCCGTCAAAGCAAAACCACTCTATGAACTTCTTAGAGGGGAACAGCCTTCTCTGAAGGACTGGTCTGAGACCCAGGAAGAGGCCTTTTCAACTCTGAAAAGAGATCTCTCATCCGCCCCAGTCCTAGCCACCCCTCACCCAGAAGGAAAACTGGCCATACAAGCCCATGCTGGCGCAGAGTCTATTTCTACGGTCCTTCTTCAAAAGATAGGATCTGAGTATAGACCTCTAGGGTACTTCTCCAGGCTCCTTTCACCAGTTGAAAGGGGTTTTGATGAATGTGCTAAACAACTGACAGCCATACACTATGCGGTTAAAGCTACCGAGCATATTGTGGGTTTCAGGCCCATCACTGTACAGACTCCACATTCCCCGCTGGCACTCTTGCTTCGAGATACACTCCCTGGAGTCTCACAACAGAGATTTGGGAAGTGGATCATGGAGCTGAGTGGGCGAAATCTGACAGTGGACCACAAAGCAAAATATGTTCTCTCCCAGTTGTTAAATATGACAGGGATAGAACATGATTGTGGTCAACTAACGCAGGTCACTGATCCCCAGCTATTCAGGATGACCACTAATCCCGATGACAGAGTCATCTTTGTTGATGGCTCTCGATTCTGCTTGAACGGCACCTACATGACAGGATTTGCAGTGCTGGATGAGACCATGGGTACTCAGAAGCTGGTAAGGTTGCCTGTTCACATGTCAGCACAACGGGCTGAACTGGAGGCCGTCAGAGAAGCCCTTCTCATTCAGCCTCCAGGGAATCGTACTATATATAGCGACAGCTCATATGTAGTCCGATCTCTCACTTTGCATCTGGACACTTGGAAACGACGAGGGTTTGTGGACAGCCAAAATAAACCTTTAGCTCATGCCTCAGTCCTGAAAGAGTTGTGGGAATGGGGCATGGCACATCCTGGGAATGCTTCAATCATAAAAATTCCAGCACACCAGAAGGGTGATAACCCTCTGATCCGGGGGTAACAACAAAGCAGATGAGTCTGCCAAATTGGCTGCAGTGTCTGGAGTCCTCCAGGAATCAGACACTGAAGCCATACCCGTACACCAGATTAAAATCAGAAACAAACAACTCAAAGATGGTCCAGTGTCATTTGAAGAGGAACAGTCAAAGGATCCTTTGCTGGCAGCACACCTTACCAGCCCACAAGATCCCTGGACAGTCCAACAGGGCATCTTGTGTTATGACACTGGAACCAAACCACTCCCTCTACCGGTGGTCCCACAGCATCTGCAAGCAGAACTAACAAGACTCAATCATCAGTTGTTGGGTCATCTGAGTCGGGACAAACTTTTGACCCTACTCAAGGACAAATTATACTGGCCAGGTATGTCCAAGACGGTAGAGGAAGTTACACAACAATGCCTGGTGTGTGCTCAGGTAAACCCAAGGGCATCCGCCCTGAAGCCAGTGTTGCAGCGGGTTCCTCCAGCGGAGGGACCATGGTCTACTTTACAAATTGATTACATAGGACCATTACCGGCAGGCAGCCGTAACTGTCGCTATGCATTGGTGGTGGAGGATGTCTTCTCAAAATGGGTAGAAGCCATCCCTACAGTAAATGACTCCGCTACTACTACTGCTCGGGTTCTGTGGGAGCACATTCTATCACGGTGGGGAATCCCCCGAGTGATTGAATCAGATCGGGGAACCCATTTTACAGGCAAGGTTATGAAAGCACTTTGTGGACTTCTGGACATAAAGCAAAGATTTCATGTACCTTATCATCCACAGTCAGCAGGCATTGTGGAGCGGATGAACCGAACTATCAAAACTCGGCTCTCCAAAGCACTGTTGGAAAGGGGTTCCACTTGGGTGACTTCCCTTCCAGCAGTACTGATGGGTATCCGGGCCACAGAGGCAACAACAACCGGCATAACACCATTTGAACTTATGACCGGGTGCAAGACGTCTATCTGTTGGCCAAGTGAACCCCAAATTTCTACACCCATGAAAGATGCTATTGCTAGAGATGTGTTTCTCCAACAGGTTCAGCAGAGCCTGAAGGAATTGCTACCGCATGCAGCAATAAAGATGAATAAACCGTACCTACAGGGGGAAACTCCCATGCCCTCTGTAGGGGAAATGGTCATGGTCAAAGTATTCCACAAGGCCGGGCCCTGGGATGCAAACTGGGAAGGACCCTACCAGGTCCTGGAAGTAATGGGTAGCACTATGCTGAAAGTACAAAGGCCAATCTCAACAAAAAAACGCTCACATAGACGAAAGGCAGGGTTTTGGATCCACATTGACCAAGCAAAGGCTACCCGTGCCTCCCCAACTCAATAAGGTCATGAGTATAGAGTTGGGTGAAGGGGGGGGGGTAGTAGGTCAAAGGTGTATCAAAACATTTCATATTATCATGTTATTCTTTACCAGATCACAGAACGAAGGGTTACCTCCATACAAGGAACCATAAAAGGTAGGGATCATGCCAGCAGAGTGTACCTCCAACTTGTATTAATAGCGGTAAGCATGGCACTGGCGGATTCAGCCTTTGCAGGGAATAGTTCTGAACCCACATTTGGCTCAGATGAGAGATCACCCGAATTTCCAGGTCTTCTCTCAGTAGAATGTCTGGAAGGAAAAATCCTGGAACCATACAGCAACTTTACATTTGTACCAGGGCAGTGGTACTTGTATGGTTTCCAGAGGGAGGGTTTTGCCAATGGTGTGGTTCAGCACTATACCCCGGTGGAGAACGTATCCGCCATACAACATGACCTACATGCTCTATTCCTCAAGGAGTACAGACATTTCCAGGACTCAGAACCAACAGCTATCAAATCAGTAAGATGGGTGTCTAGAAATCCCCACTTACATCCTTATAGGCCAGTGATAGTAAACACAACAAAGGTGCTGTGCACCAAAGCAGGAGTCCTGAGTCCTGAAGATGTCATTGGGGCAGAATACAGTGGATGGTACATTCTAAAAGCCACTTTTCTGAAACATACCAGTCAGGATAGCTTAAGAGTTAGGACATACTTTGATAGACCCATACCAGTAAAGGGCACCCTGAAGGCGTACTGTATGCTAAGGGATTCTCATATGGTAATAACTAGGGAATCCAAATATGCTCAAGGACATGTGTCCACTATTTAGACTATTTAGGGACCAGCATATTGATTTTAAAGTTAAACTGCAGTAAATCTGGACAAGTATTATGGAACAATCAGAGCGGCCCAGTAAAACCTGAAGGCCTATACAGAGCCACAGTTTTGAAGGTACGAGCTGATGCGAAGGGCGAAGGATCAGAGGTATACTCAGCTGGAGGGATCTCCATCCATTCAATCTTTTATGATTACCATTATGAGGGATGCTTGTGTACCAGATGTGACAGGACATTATTTCATCACCTATGCACACTGGGAACCAGACACTCAGATGGTAATGTCAGACTCTAACCCATGGAGATGGGATATAGTCTGTAACGGAGTGGATTCTCCAATAATTGATGTATGGATGGATGGGACCCCTATGACTGAGGAATACCGGAATAGATATGTATCTTCTGATTGGAAGGATCCCAGAGGCAGAGATATTAACTTTGCTATCAATATTGATGGTTCATTTAAATGGCCATTTTGTGAGGCAGTCGATGAGGGGTGTTGGACATTTACACAGTGGGTTTATCTTTCCACAACTAAACCCATCCGGAATCTCGTATTAGAGACTGGAGAAGGTGACCAATGGTATCCATTTAAAGGAAGAGGTAAAGTATGTGTGACTGTGGTAAGGGTCCCTTATGAAACTGAAGTTCTTCAGCCAGTAAAACCCCACAGGGATTCCTGTAATGCCCCAACCTATCAAATGGCTGATCCCATAGCTCCACAGTTAGCATCTCCCTGGAAAATCATCACCAAAACCAAATTCGTCCTATATACCTGGAGGATTTCGGTTGATGATTTTAGAGTAGACCACTGGGACCATAGATGTGAGGAGTTTGTGAGGAATCAGATCGATATGATAAAAGGATGGGTAGAGGTGGGACAAGAAGTAAGGAAGGATGCTACCAGATACAGGAAGTACAGGGGGAGAAGGGATTTGATTGCCATAGGTTTAGGAGGAGGTGCAATGGGAATAGGGGCACTGAACACTATGGACCTGGAAGTCCTGAGAAACAAACTCGGGAATCTGGCGAAACATACTGGGGAAGGCCTCAAGACCCAGGTTGATGTAAATCATGTTTTGGAGGATTTACAACACTGACATATAGATGCCACTAGCTCCCTATCTTCTGCTTTACGAGAGAAGTTTAGACTATTAGTCGTGGGTCTCCTGGAAGAACAGGATAGAGCTCAGCTTGCTCTGGCATGTACTCAGGTTCAGGGTGAACTTTCCAGCAACCTTAAACATATTGTGTCCTCACTGTATAATGGACACTACCCTTTTAACCTCCAGCAAAGGGTGAGTCCTTTTATCACTCCTTTTGCTGCCAACCATACTAACTGGTGGGTCATTCAGTGGCATGGGTGCCATAATCTTACTCGCACTGCTTCATCCCTGGCACCTGTCTCTGGCAACGTGAGACGTGGGTATGGTGCTATCAACCTAGGTATAATGATGAATAACAGAACAGTGTTACATCCACAGCTCTCCTCAGATATCCTGACCTATGAGACCGGCCATCCTTATCTGTTTGATACAGATGGATGTTGGAGGAAAGAGGATGCTATCCTCTGCCAAGGGGATCATGATCGGGTGCTCAGACACCAGTGTTGGGATAATGAGGGGTTCTGTGAGATGAAAAGCAGCTCAATACCTCCATCTAGTTTGAAGTACTTGGGTCAAGGGTATTGGTGTTGGTACCAGTCCGTTAATGTATCATATACCATTTATACAACTAACTGCACCGAAAAGGGTGTACCCTTTATCCCATTCTAGGTGTCGATGTAGCAGAGCAGAAGGGGAGGACACCGATTACCCCAGAGAAGAGGTTGGATATCCGTCCAGATACTTCTGTAAGGCTCCAGAGGATCCCTCTTGGTTTTGGCAGAAAACTGAGACACCTGCTACTAGACTTCACTAAGGAGGAAAGTGTCATAGAGAAGCTCAAAAACTCTGAAAAGCAGGCCACCATCTTATTGAAACATGACCAGTCAAAGATAACAGAGATGGTTCATGCCCTGGAGAAGGATTCAGCCGTATCTTGGTGGGAGAGTCTGTTCGGATATAGCCCCAAAGCAACATCATTCTTCAATCTGCTTGTACACCCAGTCATAGTCCTCCTCGTCCTAGTGGCCATTATGTATATAGGAATGATCTTCATCTATAGGAAAATAAAAGGCCTGGCCCGTCAGCTTCAAAAGGGCCAGGCCGTACATCACGAACTTACCCGAAGGCAGGGACTGAGGACTTGATACCAATACAGTCCCAGCCTTAACTTGTAAATAATGTTTTCAATGTAATTTTCTATATTCTTGTACATTTTTGCATTTTTGTGTGTGCACATAGACACTTCAGGTGTAAGTGCCTGTTATGGTCTATACAACAACATACGCCTCCCACACTGAACACTGAGTGTGTTTGTGTATAGACATACTTGCATTTGCATCTTTTAGTGTAATTCCCATCTACACCTGGGTCTGAAGATTCATGTGTTTATGGATGAGTAGGAAACACGTGCTCTTGTGGCAGGAGTCTCTATGTGCACCAATACCAGCACATCCTTTTATTTTTATCGCCTTGATCTATAGGGGGGTGGGAATTTGTGTGTTTGGATGAGTGGGATATATATATATGTTCTTGATCTATAGGGGGATGGGAATTTGTGTGTTTGGTGGATGAGTGGGATATATATATATATGTTACATTAATTTCTTGATCTATAGGGGGGTGGGAATTTGTGTGTTTGGTAGATGAGTGGGATATATATATATATTACATTAATTTCTGTTAGGTAAAGGGGTGTAAGGATCCTTAGGGACAGGTAAGGTACCCCTACACTGTAAGGTAATTGCCACCTCGGCCATATAAAATGGTATGGTTCATAATGGATGGATTGAATGTCAGGTACAGGGGACATGGGAAGCAGTGCCTCTCCCCACAATTCGATTTTAGGTCCTGAGACATCATTTCAGATGCAGGTTCACAGACCTGCCTTGATAAAAGTCCAGGTTTTTCTGTTCATGGAGGCCGGTGACAACTTCACTGGTGACCTGTGCTTAAGTACAGGTAGCGGTCCTGTAGGACAGTTGGTGTCATGTGGCAAGGTGGTCTAACCCTGCGTGAGCTTCAGTCCGGACCAAAGGTGGTGCTGCATGTACCGTGACAATGGACTGTGGTTTAAAGGTCTTACCTGACTAACTGTGGGATGGATAAAAATGTTCCTGTCCAGGTCAGTGTGACATATTGGGGCGGACCGTAGAAAGTATCACTGACACCGCAAATCAGGAAGCGCAAAAGACGTTTTCTGTGAGCAGAGGATATTGGGCGACAATCATAGGTGGGAAAGTGTCCCTGGAAATGATCGATGTCTTGGTACCTAAATCCAAATTATACTTCACTCCATCCTGAACCATCACCAGGAATGAATAGGGCTGAGGGGGCAATAATGACCAAACAAACACTTCCTCAAATTACATTGTCGTGTTCCCAACAACAGGGGGATTGTAAAGGGAAGTGCTTGCCACAAACATTAATATTGTCTGCAGGCTACAAAACCTGCTTTCCAGGAAGGCTTTTGTTTAGAAGGGTGGAGATGGAATATGCTAATGAGACCTCCATGGTGATGGTAATCAGCTTCCCTTGTTCAAAGAGAGTGCCACTGAAACAAGGGACATTAGAAGTCAGATGGGGGAGGTAGGTCATTACCCCTGGGCCAAGGATCAATTTTAAGTGTTAGAGCGCCATCCCAAGACTCATAAGAAGTATTGCATCTAAACTTATGTTACAATACCAAGAGCTTGATTGGAGTGACAACATCTAGGTGGGCGGAGTTGTGGGCTATAAATATGATGGGACAAAAGCCCTCTTTCTCTCTCTTCACCAGCCCCCTTGGACTGACCAGCCTCATCTAGACAAGCTCCATATACCACCAGAGCATAATAAGGCTTAAGTATAACTTTCTCTCTCTATCTCTCTATCCATCCATCCACCCATCATCCATCTATTATCTATCTATCTATCTATCTATCTATCTATCTATCTATCTATCTATCTATCTATCCATCCATCTATCAGTCACCTTCTATTAATCTGTATTACTACTGCTGTGTTTCTTACAGAAAGGGTCAGTTAGTAACTTGTCAGGGGTTGTGTGTGTGTGTGTGTGTGTATGTAGCGATATCTGTAGGTTTTATATTCACCTGGGCAATTGGGTTCTGTACTTATTGTATTGCACTGTGTTAATACTGTTTTGTATTATTCTATAACCTAGTTCCATCATATTACAAGTGCATTAATAATAAACGTATTTTATTATTGATATTGAGGGGTAAATTATCGTACATGCAAACCAGTCAAGGAAACAGATAAGTAGATATACCTAAGGAGAAAGGAGGGAAACTGGGATTGGTGATGAATATTAATTATTAGTAATACCCAGATCTCTGACATAATGGCGAGCCAGCCAGGAGTGATGAATATTAATTATTAATATTCATCTCTAACAGAATCTGATAAATCTATCGTAATCAAACCATCCAATAAGGGTGGAAACGTGGTGATCCTCGATATATCACAATGTAAAAAGCTTTGTATGAGTCTTATGTCGGATGCCACTTTTTATGGTAAATTAGACGAAAATCCTACCATGATCTTCCAACAGGAACTAAAAAATATATTATTAAGGGCCCTTGAGATCATTAATAAGACAGAGTTTGATTTTTTTATTTCCAAATCATCCTGTGATTGCTACTTTTTACTCCTTACCAAAAATACATAAGGGTCTACTTAAAGGCAGACCCATAGTATCTGGAATAGGGAGTCTTACGATGAATTTGGGCGTTTATATAGATCGTATTTTACAGTACAGCCTTTTGTCGAGTCTTTACCATCATATATAAGGGATACCTCAGATTTACTTAGACGTCTAGAGGGACTTAGTTTGGAGGATGACATGATTCTAGCCTCCATAGGTGTGGAGGCTTTATACACCTCTATTCATCATGATCTTGGTCTTCATGCAGTACAATATTATCTCAGAATGAGAGATATCCAAATGGAACCACACAATTCTTTTGTCCTGGAAATTCTGCGGTTTTCTTTAACTAGAAATTATTTTGTTTTTGGTGGCCATTTTTTCCACCAGCTCAGGGGCACCGCCATGGGGAGTCCATGTACCCCTGGCTATGCCAACTTTCTCCTGGACTGGTGGGATAGAAATGCTGTCACCTCTGATGACCTCAGCAAGTGGCAGGACATCTGCCTCTGGCTGAGGTATATAGATGATATCTTTGTTCTCAGGCAAGGGACAGGCGAGGCATTCACAGAATTTGTGGGTGCCTTGAATAATAATGATCTTGATCTACACTTTACATCTGAGTGGAGTAGGGATAGTCTCCCTTTTTTGTACGTTCTGATCACAAGGGGTTTTGATAACACCATACAAACACAAATTTTTAGGAAAAAGACCTACACCAATAGTTTATTGAGGTGGGAGAGTGCACATCCGGAACCTTTAAAGTGAGGCATACCCAAAGGACAATACCTCAGGGCAAGAAGGAATTGCTCAGGGTTAACTACTTTTAAAAAACAAGCGGATGATTTACGTACTCACTTTATTGATAGGGGTTATCCAGACCTCCCTCTGAAAAGGGCATTTAATATAGCCCTTGAAAGTGATCGTAGTACTCTTTTACAACTAAGAAAAGAGAACAATATCAGATACTAATACACAATTTAGAATTGTTGGTACATTCGATATGGAACACTTGAGAGTGAAAAAGATCTTTCAAAAATATTGGTGGGTCCTTTAACAGGATCAGAACCTTAATAAAGTTATCTCTCCAACTCCGAGTATCACATATAGGAGGGGTCGAAACTTAAAAGACCGACTAGTGAGTAGCCATTTTGTTGATAAAACGGTGGAACCCATGTGGATGGACCGAAAACCCATAGGAAATTTTCGATGTGGCACATGTATAGCATGTGATCAAATGAGCAGAAACAAAGCTATTACATGTTCTGCCACAGGGGCTGTTTTCTCATTCAAAGAATTTCTTAACTGCAAAACCAAAGGAGTGATATATGTTACACAATGTAACTGTCCCCTTGATTACGTGGGAAAACAAAACGTGAGTTCAGGAGACGTATGAGGGATCATTATAATGACATCTTTAATCGACGTGATACCCCTTTAGCAAGACATGCAACTGAGAAACACGGCAGTGATCCCACTTGTTTTAAATTTTGTGGTATACAGACAGTACAGCCTCCTTTAAGAGGAGGAGATTGGAATCGATTGATACTTCAGAAGGAATGTAAATGGATACATACCTTTAAATCTATCCAACCTCTAGGCCTCAATGAGAATATATCATTTTGGTGTTTTCTTTAATGATTAAATGGCTGATACAGCACTATGTACCATTAGGCTAAATAGTATATAGAGCGCATATTGGTTTCTCCACTATGGTATACTGTATATATCTTCTATTTATTGATAGACACAGAGTATGTCTATCTGCCTTTTTCAATAATTTTGTTTTATTTGTGCCTTTTTTGGTCTTTGTATGCTGAACATATTGTATGAAGTAGCGCCATACCATTATATATTATCTTTTTTTAACTCGTGGGTAGTCACTAATGGTTTTGCATGCCGTTATGATAATCGCTATCGATATACTCACCATTCCACGCTCAAATGTTTACATCCGGTGTCTCATTAATACACAAAGGGGACGCGCTATAGATCCCCATAGCAACTAGTTGAAACCGCCCCCGTGTCTTCCTTCATGGGTCCGGCCTATTTTTAATACGTCACGAGGGGCGTTGCTTTGTGTCTCCGCCCTTTCTAGTTTTTGATTGGCCGGTGGAAGGGATCACTTGACATTGAGTGTGGTTTTTTGTCTTCAAAAGACTGAACGCTGTCTGTACACTTTGTTACTGTGTTTCTGAACCACTATCAGAGCACAACTTTATTATTTTTTGGTCTTGCTTTGTTTAGTTTTGGCTCTATTTGTCTCCTGATGAACCAATATGGGGAAACGCATTGGGACTTCTGCCTAATAATACACGGGCTTTAAAACCGCTTAAAAACGCCATCTTATGCCCAATACCCTATGGCCTTTAAAACTGCTTAGAACACCATTTTTTTATTAACTACCTCTGTGTTGTGACCTATGTTTAATATCTGGAACCTAGGTCTAAACGTTACTTTTTAATAATTGCCTTTGTGCAGTGACCTATGTTCAATATCTGGAACCTAGGTTTTCCAATTAACGAGCATTACGACTGCTTAAACGCTATCCCCCTACTATAGCGCTGGGATTTGCGTTTAATAATTATGACTTGGGCTAATAGGTTATGTTGCTATATTACCTACCTATAGCTTTTTAAATGCTATCCTTTATCCATTGCGTTAGTGTTGGGATTTATGCGTAATGATTCACGTTTTTTCAGCTGTTTAAATACTAGCCTTCATTTTCTGCTATAAGAGAGATGTCTGGAATTTTTCAGATACCTCACTTTAAACACAGCTAAATATCGTGTTCATTGAAAAGCTTCCAAATTGCTCCCAATTCACACACAGCACTCTAGATGGTGGTAGAGTTTTTTGTATTTTTCTAATTTCTAAAGCGGTGAATCAGACAAATACGTCTGTCTTTTATACAATCAACAACAAAGACTTTTTAATTCACTTTTAAGGTGTGTGTTCAGTCAAATTTTATTCTTTATATTATTAAAAGTTATGTTTTATTTATAAAATGTTATGAAAAGAGACCCTCTTAACTTTCTAGCAGCAATATATGAAATTGAGTCTCATTTATATCTCTATAGATCTTTGAATACAGATTTTTCTACTGTTTATGGCATGCTCGTCATGCGGCGACCTTTGCGCATGCGCGGACATGCTCAATCGATGCACTCTGATCACATTGATAATGCACACTTGTATGATCACGCGCAATTAACCAGGCTGAATGCCAGTATAGTGTGGATTAGAATTTATGTATGCTGCTCTTCATTTAGTAAGTGGGATGTCTGTCCTCCTTTATTGTTTTTTCCCTTACGTCCTACAGCAGCACAATATGGGGTATTTCTCCCCCTGTGTGTTGTTTAGGACAGGTGGAACTTTTAATTAGCACAAAAATGTGCTTACTAACCTGCCCTATAAGAGGGCACGAGAGACCTCCCTCACCTGTGTTTTTTTTCTGTCCTGTGTGAGACAGGTGGAGGAGGTCTCTTGTGACCTCTCTAGAGTTAAGGGGTTTTTTTCTTACCTTGAGGTGGTCGTTTCCTTCTGTTGCCGGCCTGCGTTCCTTCTTCTCAGCGCTTCTGTCGGTAATTCTTCGGCCGACAGTAGGCTTCGGCCTACCCGGAGGGTACTTCGGACTTTGCGACGGCCGGAACCCTTCTCTGTGTCCGGGTTCCCGTGCGGGCGGATTTCGCCGGACTCCTTCGCGCCTACTTCCGGTTCTCGGAAAAAGTGCCGTAAGTTTGGAAATTTAAAATTTAAAGGCAAAATATAGAATTGATTTTTGCTGCTTGTTGTTTGAGCCTCTGACTTAGGCTTTTGCTCCTCTATGTTTCATTATGGCATTTGACCCGTTTTGGTGCTATAAATCTCAGGAGGGTAAGTAATATTTATTCATTCTTGTTCATATATTATATGAATGGTCGATTCATATCGCTGGCCTTGCTCTGCATGATTTCCTATGAATTTTTTCATTGTGGATTAGTTTTGTGTTTGGCTCCGCCTCCACTTATGGTTGCCTTTAAAATGTCCCATAGTCCATTTGGGTTGGGCTGATTTTCTGGCTCTCCTATTGCTAAGGAGTAGGATTCTCCTCTGTGATTCAGAGATTACCCTATTTGACTATTGCGTGTGCTGTTGCTACATTTTTTGCGACGACCGACCTCCTTAAGGTACCCCTCTCTTTCTGGTTCTGGTTGCGGTTTGTAATATTGGTATTGTTATTGTCTGTGACTTTTTGTGGTCTTTTTAGATGTCTTCTTCTGCTTCCGGCTCTGGTGATGGAGATTTTAGGAGGAAGAAATCCTCCAAGCGTAAACATTTAACCTGTTTAGATTGTAAGTCTCCCTTGCCTGACGGCTATGAATTCACCCGCTGTCGCCAGTGTCGTGGCCCCCCTTCTGAGGAGCCATCCATACGTGAGGTTGTGACATGGGTGAAAGAATACATGGAGGACTCTCTCAAGGAGATCCGGAATTCTATCTCCCAGATCGCCAAGAGACCACGTCTTGAAAAACATCCTCTCTTGCGGGTCTCGGACGAAGATTTTCAGGTTGTGGATGAAACTTTGTCTTCTGATGACTCCGCTGAAGATACCAGCAGACCTCTCTTCCCACTCGAGAAAGTCAATAGGCTGCTGAAGTCCATCCGGTCTAAAGACCGTGATGTTGATGGGGAAGCCTCCACGTCCACCTATAGAGGGCCTAGGGTCTTCCAAGTGGACGAGACATTAAGAAAGTTAATGTCTTCAGAGTGGAAATTTCCGGAGAAACCCTTTATAACTACTGGTAGGTTTAAGGCCTTGTTCCCCATCGCAGAGTCTCAACTGGACCAGTGGGGTCCTCCCCCTAAGGTGGATATAGCGGTAGCCAAGCTATCTCGCCGCACTCTAGTACCATCTGAGGATGGAGCAAATCTGCAGGATCCTATGGACAGACGCATGGAGAGTACTCTCAAGAAGGCCTACTCAGTGGCCTCTGCTCAGACCTCTGTCGCTGTTGCGTCATGTGAAGTTTCAGCCAAACTACGGGCTGATTTGCTCCAGCTTGAGAGGGACATCGATTCTGGTGTCTCCAGAGACGAGTTACTTTCCTTCTTAACTTCGACTTCTTTGGCGGCAGAATTCCTAGCTGAGGCCTCCCATTATCAATTAAGGTTGGCGTCAAAGTCCTTGGCGCTTTCCACGGCGGCGAGGAGACCCTTATGGTTAAAACCTTGGAGAGCTGATTTTATCTCCAAGTATAACCTTTGTGCCTTACCATTTGAGCCAGGAAGAGTCTTTGGCAGTAGCCTGGATGAAATTTTAGAAGGCTTGGCTGATAAAAAAGGCAAGACTTTGCCTCAGTCTTTTAGGGGCAGATTTGGCCCTGGCCGCGGCAGAGGTTTTTCACCTCGACGTGGTCAGCAGTCCCGGAGGGGCTCTAGGTATTATTCTAGAGGCTCTGGACGGAGATTTCCCAAAACCGAAGATAGAAGGAAGCCCAGTTTCTGACATGAGGAGCTGTCTTCCTGTGGCCGAAATTCCTGTCGGGGGTCGTCTCTCCCTTTTTCTCAGCGCTTGGCGGGAAAAAATTCAGGACCCTTGGGTCTTACAGTTAATTCAGCGAGGTTATGCAATTGAATTTCTCTGTCCTCCCCGAGATCGGTTCGTCTTAACTCGCCGTCTTCCCTCATCTCAGCAAGGTATTTTGGAACGCTCCATTCAAGAGTATATCCGCAAAGGAGCTCTAGAAGAAGTTCCTTCTCTAGAAGAAGGTTTGGGGGTTTATTCCCCCATTTTTCTAGTACCAAAGCCAGCAGGCAGATGGAGGATGATTATAGATCTGAGGTATCTAAACCGTTTCATCAGAAAAAAACGGTTCCGCATGGAAACCATAAGCTCAGTTTCTTCTTTTCTTCTCCAGGGCGACGTTTTTGTCACCCTAGATCTGAAGGACCCTTATTTGCACGTGCCAATTTACCCTCCGCACAGGAAGTTCCTAAGGATTGTGGTTATAGTTTCCGGCCACAGGAAGCATTATCAGTTCTCGGCCCTCCCTTTCGGGATCTCCTCGGCTCCCCACACCTTTACCAAGGTGGTAGCTCCCATAGTAGCCGCCCTCAGGCTTCAGGGACTCTTTGTGGTCCCTTATCTAGATGAATGGCTGATAAAAGCCCAGTCAGTGTCTGTTCTGCTCCAGCATTTACAGATTGCCATATCCCTGCTTCAAAGCCTGGGATGGCTCATAAATTGGGAGAAGTCAGAAATCGTCCCCTCAACCAAAAGGAAGTTTCTTGGTTACTTCCTAGATTCAGTCCGGCTGGAAATCTCCTTGGCGACTGCAAGGAAAGAGAAATTAATTACAGCGGTTCGGCAACTTTTCAGGAGGCCGAGAGCGTCCATCAGAACTTTGATGAAAATCCTAGGTCTGATGTCATCTTCCATCATGGCGGTTTCTTGGGCCTTATGGCATCTACGTCCTCTTCAGATGGAAATCCTAGGAATTTGGGATCGCTCTCTGCCCGGTCTCAACAGGAGGATTCGACTCTCCCCCAGGACCTGTCTTTCTCTCAGATGGTGGTTGCACCTCAAGGACGGAAGGTCCACAGTCCAACCTCGTTGGACCCTGTTGACTACAGATGCATCCCTTACGGGATGGGGAGCCCATCTGGACGGAAACTCCATAAAGGGAGTCTGGAGCGCTCCAGAAGGAAGGACGTCGTCCAACTGGAAGGAGCTCAGAGCTGTGTACCGTGCCTTACTCCATTTCTCTCCTCTTCTCAAGGGAAGAGCAGTCAAGATTCGCTCGGACAACATGACGACGGTATTATATGTGAACAGACAGGGAGGCACCAGATCATCATCCCTCCTCAGGGAGGCAGATCTGATTTTTTCCTGAGCAGAGAAAAATCTGACCCATCTATCCGCGGTTCACATCAAGGGCTCCCTGAACTCAGTAGCGGATCGGTTGAGTCGGGGTCGTGCCGTATCAGGAGAATGGTCACTCAATCCAGAAGTGTTTCATCAGATTACCCTGAAATACGGTCTACCGGAAATAGACCTCATGGCAACCCGACTCAATGCCAAGGTGGAGACGTTCTGTTCCCTGTACCAGGAGGACAATCCCTTGGCAGTGGATGCCCTGTCCATCCCTTGGAGGTCCAGGCTGTCATACATTTTCCCTCCAATTCCTATGATACCCAGAGTATTGATGAAAATAAGACAGGACCAAGCCTCTGTAATAGCCATCATTCCATTCTGGCCAAAAAGAGCTTGGTTTTCCCAGCTCATGGTGATGAGTCGAGGGATATATTGGAGGCTTACCCCAACCAAGACCCTGGTTTCCCAAGGATCACTGAAGTGCCAGGATCTGAGGAGATTCAACCTGACAGCCTGGAGGTTGACCAGTCCCTACGAATGTATAGAGGACTGTCAGAAGCCGTCCTGAAGACTCTTTCCTGTGCTAGAGCTGAATCCACCAAAAGGAATTACCAGAGGACGGCTAAGATTTTTTTGGAGTGGTGCTCCAAAAGAGGCGTTGATATTTCTAATCCTTTGACTTCTGATGTTTTGGATTTTCTTCAGGATGGCTTGGACAGGGGCCTTGCCCCTGCTACTTTAAAGGTACAGGTATCGGCTTTATCCGCCCACTTAAACAGACGGTTGTCCCAGGATTCCCTGGTTGCAAGATTCCTTAAAGGAGCGGCAAGGCTGAAACCTGCGGTATCTTCTCCTATCCCCCAATGGGACCTTGCGACGGTCCTTTCAGGCCTTTGTGGTCCTCCTTTTGAACCTCTGGAAGCTACGGAGCTAAAATTTTTAGCCTTTAAAACTACTTTTTTGTTAGCCATCACATCTGCCAAAAGGGTAGGAGAGCTACAGGCGCTCTCCTCCAAAGAACCTTATATTGTATTTTTTTCGGATAGGGTCCACCTTAGGTTTTTGCCTGGCTTTATCCCTAAGGTTCTTTCACGTAATAACTATAATCAATTGATTTCTTTGCCTGTTTTCCTTCCGGATCCATCCTCAGAAGAGGAGTTAAAACTTCATACTTTGGATGTGGTGAGGTGTCTGCGAATGTACTTATCGCGGACACAATCTTTCAGGAGAGCTGAAAATCTCCTAATCAATATGTATGGTAAAGACAGAGGTCTTAAAGCTTCCAGACCTTCCTTGTCCAGATGGATTACGGAGGCAATCAAAATTTCTTTCATTGCTCAAGGGTTGCTTCCTCCAGTTTTTTGTACAGCCCATTCGACCAGGGCTGTGTCGACTTCTTGGGCTGAGAATCGCTCGCTTCCACTGGATCAAATTTGTGCGGCTGCTTCTTGGTCATCCCAGCTGACTTTCGTCAAACACTATCGTTTGGATGTCCGCAGTTCCGAGGCGACTGCCTTTGGCCAGACAGTTCTTGAGGTTGTAAGGCGAGGAAACCCTCCCTAGGGGAATTACTTGCTATATCCCCATATTGTGCTGCTGTAGGACGTAAGGGAATTGTTGATTATATTGTTAATATGTTTTCCCTTAGTCCTAACATCAGCACAAAGTTTCCCTCTCTAAAATCTTGTTTCTTTTACTTTATAATTTACACAGGTGAGGGAGGTCTCTCGTGCCCTCTTATAGGGCAGGTTAGTAAGCACATTTTTGTGCTAATTAAAAGTTCCACCTGTCCTAAACAACACACAGGGGGAGAAATACCCCATATTGTGCTGCTGTTAGGACTAAGGGAAAACAGATTAACAATATAATCAACGATATTCACATTATGCATCTTGCAATTACCAATTTATTGAATATGCCACTTTACATTGATCATATGTATATTATAGTGATCATCTTACACTTTTAGCACTTTGTTTTATATAAAGGGTCAGTCTGATCTTTTTTTGAATCTGTTATTGTTTGTATGTACACAATGTCACTTGATTGATATTGCGATTTTCACACTGTATTGCTGTGTTTCCTATATAAAGTAGCTGTTACCATCACATTATTGCTTAAGAAAGGTTCCTGTGAGGACCAAAACGTTGCCTACCTTGGATTAAAAGTCACTATTTGTTTGAATTTACCTGGAGTGCTGCAATTTTTCCTTGCCTAGATAGCTAGATTTAATATACAGATAGAGAGGTATAAGATAAATAGCTATAAGAAAGATAGATAAGGCTATGTTTATATCTGTGCCAAAGTCTCAGTTGGAGACTCCATCTCAGTGTCCGCCTGAAAATCAGTTTGAAAACAGGTTTCAGTTTTAAAACGACGGACACCCAATGGACCCCATTAGTTATAGGATTCGTTGGGCTTCGTGTGTAACCACTTTAACAACTCTTATGTAAGACTAGTGTGTACAGTGTCCATATTAGGACATCCTCAGATATCAGTGTCAAACATCAGATTAATAGCAGTTTACAACAGTGACACCTGACTTTGACTTTGATTCTGACAACGACTTTGACTTTGATTCTGACAACGACTTTGATTCTGACAACGACTTTGATTCTGACAACGACTTTGATTCTGACAGCGGCTTTGACTTTGATTCTGACCACGACTTTGATACCTTTGATTCTGACAACGACTTTGACTTTGATTCTGACAACGACTTTGACTTTGATTCTGACTCTGACTTTGATTCTGACTTTGATTCTGACTCTGACTTTGATTCTGACTCTGACTTTGATTCTGACTCTGACTTTGATTCTGACTCTGACTTTGATTCTGACACTGACATCTGCAGTTTCTGATTGGCCAACAGATGAGGTCCGCCCCTATATAACTGTACTTTACAGGGGCTTCAGACTCTTCAGACCTCAGTCCTCACAATACTGGCAGAAGAATCATTTCAGTGCATCAATAGGTACAGACATTTCTGACTTTTACTTATCCTAAATAATACTTCCTTTTTACTGCTCCCTTAGGGGGCGTTCACACTACTGTTGTATGTCTGTTATGATAGGGTCTGTAAAAAAAAAATGGACACCGATCATAACAGACCGTAACTGATGTTAATGTGTCCGTTTTTTAGACTTTCCGTTTTTGCTTATTTTTTTGTTCTTCTTTCTGAGCATACGCAGAAAAAAACCAACAGTATAACGGACGACCGTCCGTTACTTTCAGTTAGCCATAGACATTAATGTTAAAAAATAACGCACGGTTAATGCCTGCACCCCGCGTTATTCTGTCGCTAAAAAAAAACGACATGTCATGGATTTGGTGAGAAAGGACATTAATGGACAACATATCAAATCCCAGTGAAATCCCCCTGGGCTATCTATAAATTTGCCAGTGGCTAACTTGTGGCAATTTACTGGCACAGCATAGTGAATGGCATCTAAACAGGTCCCATTCACACTGTGCAGTTTCTGGGCTGGTTGAAAACCTCAGATGTTCTCTGACTTTCATCTGTGATTGAGTCACAAGTCAGCAGTCAGTATGGAGCACATACAATGTTACACTGTGATTGGCCAGGATGCCTGACCTCTGAGTGACCTCACTGCTCACACTCAGCAGTAGAAGATACATTGTATAAGGCTGCAGGCTGAGAGCTCCAGGAGTCTGATAAAAAGTTGTCTAGAGAGAACATCTGAGGTTTTCAACCAGCCCAGAAACTGCACAGTGTGAATGGGACCTGTTTAGATGCCATTCACTATGCTGTGCCAGTAAATTGCCACAAGTTGGCCACTGGCAAATTTATAGATAGCCCAGGGGGATTTCACTGGGATTTGATATGTTGTCCATTAATGTCCTTTCTCACCAAATCCATGACATGTCGTTTTTTTTTTTTAGCGGACAGAATAACGCGGGGTGCAGGCATTAACCGTGCGTTATTTTTTTAACATTAATGTCTATGGCTAACTGAAAGTAACGTACGGTCGTCCGTTATACTGTTGGGTTTTTTCTGCCTATGCTCAGAAAGAAGAACAAAAAAAATAAGCAAAAACGGAGAGTCTAAAAAACGGACACATTAACATCAGTTACGGTCTGTTATGATCGGTGTCCATTTTTTTTTACAGACCCTATCAGAACAGACATACAACAGTAGTGTGAACGCCCCCTAAGGGAGCAGTAAAAAGGAAGTATTATTTAGGATAAGTAAAAGTCAGAAATGTCTGTACCTATTGATGCACTGAAATGATTCTTCTGCCACTATTGTGAGGACTGAGGTCTGAAGAGTCTGAAGCCCCTGTAAAGTACAGTTATATAGGGGGCGGACCTCATCTGTTGGCCAATCAGAAACTGCAGATGTCAGAGTCAGAATCAAAGTCAGAGCCAGAATCAAAGTCAGAGTCAAAGTCGTTGTCGGAATCAAAGTCGTTGTCGGAATCAAAGTCGTTGTCGTTGTCAGAATCAAAGTCAAAGTCAGGTGTCACTGTTGTAAACTGCTATTAATCTGATGTTTGACACTGATATCTGAGGATGTCCTAATATGGACACTGTAAGTGTGAACCTAGCATAATGGATAGATAAACAAGTAGAAAATAAATACATAGACAGATATAAAACAGATCAGGCTGGGTTCACGTAAAAAGTAAACCTGTAAGAAAGTCACATAAACACAGTTTTTCGTAAATTCCCTAACATTCTGACTTTTTTCCAGTTTTTCAGTACATCGTATGGAATATTAAATGTACCATTAAGAAGAACAATTTGTCCTGCAGACATTAAGCCCTCCTATTGCTCTGTGAACAGGAAAAATAAAAAAGTTATGTAGTTTGGAAGACAGGGAGTCAAAAACAAAAACTGAAAAAAAACCTGCAGTGGGAAGGGGTTAAATATGCACAAAATATGCATGTTATTGTGTTCTTATGAGCTGGCTAATCGCCCCAACCCTGCTCTGCCACTGAAAATCCGAACCCCAGCCCCAGATCATGAAAGTGATTCTTGGTACAAAAAAGGTTGTGGACCACTGTGCTAATAAGTTCTATGCACAAAACACAAGCTTGACAGCTGATACAAGCGAACACTTTGGGGAAAGCCATTATCTATTACAGCAGGACTACTCCCCAGTGCGTAACAGTCCATAAAGGCTTGGTTGAGTGAGCTTGGTGATGAACGTGACTGGCCCACACAGAGCCCTGACCTCCACCCCAGTGAGCACATTTGGGATGAACTACACCAAAGATTATGAGCCAGGCCCTCTTGTCTAACATCAGTGTCTGACCCCACAAATGTTCTTCCAGATGAATGGGTAAAAGCAGGCAAACTCCATAATCTTGTAGAAAGCCTTCCCAGATGAGTGGAAGCTGTTTTGGCTGCAAAAGAAGGTAGATCAACTCCAACCCTGTTGGGACAGCAGAACAGTCCTGGTTATGCTGTCCTACCGTTCCGGGTTGCCCCAGTTGCATACAATGATGAAGCAGTCCATGTGCTCCCTGCTTCATCATACATCCCCTCTCTTCCCCGGGAGCTGCAGGCCCAATGTGATGACGTCACGCACAAAGCTCCCTGAAGACTTGGGGCCAGAGACAGCAGGGGAGCGAGGAGAGGTGAGTATTTGTGGGTTTTTTTTGTGTGGTAGAAGAGGGCATTAAACTGTGGGGACAACTGCAGGGGGACTTTAACCCTTTCCCTGCCATCTGGCTAGGGTGGCACTTTAGTAGTAATGTAGTTGGTAATATGTTCTTGCTACTAATGCCGATTTCTCCGGATCCATTAGGGCTATGAAAATGATCTTGGATTAATTTTAATGAATATAATGTACAATATAATGGATAATGTAATACCCCTCTGAGTCTAATCACAGGGGTATTCTTCTGTAATACTCCTCTGAACATAACCAGGAAGTAATTGGCGCTGTGACCCAGACGTTTACTATCATCGAGGTTGCTGCGCCAAAAGAGTTGCACCAAACACTTACACATCACATACACAAAGTCATCAATAAAGTTTACATTTGACCCTGTCCATACCTGATCTTTATAGAGTAAAATATGCTGACTGCCTCTCTAGCAATATCTGTTACACGCTAAAATAATATCAATAACAATTATCACTAGAGATGAACGTATAAAACACCTGTGACAAGCGGAAAAGTTCCATCAGTCAGATAACACATTTTCACCCATTGAATGTGACCATATAAAATCCCAATTTTTGGCAGCTTTCAGATGGGTATAATAGCGGGTGGTGATGGGGAGGGTGGTTTGCACTGGGCCCACCAATGTGTTAAAACGGCCCTGCCCTTGGCCCGCATAAGTCGTTCTGCTGTAACAAGTTTGTATCCAGAACTTTGTTCTTTACACTCAAGCTTAGTATGGCTTTGGCTCTAGTCTTCAAGTTGTGGCAATTCTTTCTCACACCTCCAGCCTACACTGTGACATCAAACACTGTCTCCAACAGCCCAGGGCTATCTAAAGTGTATGGCCTTACACAACTGAAGGAGTAGGGTTCCCAGTGTAGGGAACTGCCATTTCTACTAGTATATAATGTGTCTAGCTTCTCTGCCCCTGCAGTTTGGCTTCAGAGACCCCAGGCATTCAGTGCAAGTTTTGTTTTGTAAATACAGTGAGTCAGAGACATGTGAGGCAGAGCTGCTGGGGGGAGAGATGTGAGCAGAGCTGCTGTGAGACAGACATGTTATGTCTGGGGGAGTCTAAGGCAGGTGGTAGGTGTAATTCTAAGGAGTAGATAAGTAGATATTTAAGAATCTATATCCTTGAGATCAGCTAGTGAAGCTGTTCTACCTTATTTCAGAACCACCTGTTCCACTTTAGTTCAGAGTATATAGTTAGGTATGTGTTACCCCCTATATACTCACAGGACCTAGCTAGTAACTGTATTTAGGGATCCATATACATATATATATAGTTCAGGGCAGTGATAGGTTAGGCTTCCGACGGCCAACTAGCTAGTTAGAGGCCTGGTTGCACTAGTAGTTTAGCTGGCAGGTTAAGGACTCAGTGTTAGGGTATTCAGGCCTGCATCTACTACCGTCACTGTCGCCCTGTTTGCTGCCTGTGAAGGATCTCATCATCATCATCGTCTCCTGATCGGCTGGCTGTCATCTCCTGGAAGAATCTGAGGATCCACAGTCATCCACAGGGGCCCCTGCATCTCTTCTGTTGCCTGGAGGTATTGTGCACCGGACTCTTGCTATATATCTATATATATATATATATATATATATATATATATATATACACCGGGTATATAACCTAAGACTGTTGTGGACTTGCTGGTTGTTGTAGTACTGCTGTGTTCTGAGTATATTGTATGTATGTACAGTATTATTACCCTTTTGATTCTTATAAAGCTACTGTTATAACCTTATGTGGTATCTGTATGTATTCTTCAGACTGTGAGATTAGTACAGTGATCCTTGTTAAGGCTACTAACTGTACTTCATGGGTAAGTCCCAGGAAGAGATCCTCCCTGTAATACAGAGGCTCTATCCTGGGTGGAGGCACTGATATATTTCATATATGTTCCCACTCTTCCCTTCAGCGAAGGCTTCAGGTCCCATTATACACACAGGTCAGTGCCAGAGTCTGTTGCGGGAGGGATAATACTCATACCCCCCCCAAATAGGGCTACATTTGGAGGCACTGCTGAGATTTAGAAGTGGGAATAGTCATTGATATGGAGAAGCGATATAGCTCAGAGGGGAACCTCCCACTAGCTACTACATGGGATTACCGACCTCCTGTTCCTCCCCTGGTTCAGGTAAAGGAAGAACCCCGCTCAGCCCCCCCCCCAGTATGGCTATCGCTAGCAGTTCCTCTAGTGACAGTGCTATTAGCACTTTAGCCAAGCTGACTGAAATGTTAGCTCAGGGCTTGCAGGCCCCTCACTACAAGAAACTAAAGGTATTCTCTGGTAATGTCCCAGTACCACAAGGGGAGGAAAACTTTGAGATATGGAAAGAACATACTCTCCAATGCTTGAAGGAATGGTCTTGCTCTGAAGAAGGCAAGCGGCAGCGTATCAGTGAAAGTTTGCGGTCTCCTGCTGCAGAATTGATCCGCTTGTACAGAGACTCTCATGAAGGAGGGAGTGCATTGGACTATATACAAGTACTGTCTGATCACTTTGAGCCATACTATGACCTTGCTCAGATGGTTGCTGATTACCGAATGGTTCGTCAAAAAGAAGGGGAAAATGTCTCTACTTTTATTAACCGTTTACAGCTACTTCTTTCACGTCTGGTGTACCACGCAGCTATATCTACTTCAGAGGTAGACGCTATGAGAACCAGTCAGTTGGTGAGAGGTTTACAACCTCATCATCCTCTTGCTCAAGTACTCAAGGTCTTACTATCTGACAAAGTTCTTCCATTTCCTGACTTAATGAAGTTAGTGAAGAAACAAGAAGCTGACATTAGTTTTAGTACCCCTAAGAAAGCGAAAAGCATCTCTAAAGAAGATGTTCTTCCTAGTTCAAACAAGAACAAACCAGCGGAGCGGTCAGAACCTAGACAGTCCGCCACCCGACCCACTGCCACTCAATGGAGGAAGGATGCTAGAACCTGTTATAAATGTGGTCAGACGGGCCATACTGCCAGACAGTGTACGGAGGACAGTGAGGGAATGGGACACAGTGCTGTCTTTTCTATTCAGAATCAAAGACACCGGAGGAAGGCGGGCCAAGTAAAGACCAGAGGTGCTATTGCGGGCTCCAGGTCTGTTGTCAAAGTCACTGTCAATGGTCATGCCGCTCCTGCCCTGTTTGATTCAGGATCTCAAGTGACCCTGATTTATCGCTCGTTCTACCAAAAGTATCTGAGGGATATACCTCTTCAGTCTATGGGACAAATGAAATTGTGGGGGCTTAATTCAGGATCATATCCTGTAGATGGTAGCCTACAAGTAGTTATAGCTGTCCCTGAATTAGAAGATCAGAGTGTCGCTCCCATGAAGATTACGGCTCTTGTCTGCCCTGATACAGGGGATTCTTGTGCAGCTCCTGTGATACTTGGCACTAATTGTCCCGCGGTGCATTATGCTTTTCAGAAGTTTCTTGGAAGAGATTGGAACCCTGCAGCTCAGCCGGTGAATATATCTTCTGATCTTAGAGAACTCTGTGATGCCTTGTCTACTGGCTATCGACATGGAATGGTATATCATATCGGTGAGAGAACCGTGTAAGTTCCTGCCGGCGGGGAGAGAGTTCTGAGAGTAGCCTCCAGCATTGCTCCCGATTTGCTTGAAGGGGGAGTTATGTCCTTATGGAAACCCCTGAAGAAATGATTAACCAGAATGGCTGGATGGTGATCCCAGAGAGAAAGGACTGGAGAAATAAAGTGGAGTTATCTACCTGTGTGACAGTGAGGAACTGTTCACCGCATCCGATCGTAATTGGACCATACCAGAATGTGGCCCACTGCTACCCTGTGCTTGGAGTAAATCCATACGCTGAAGTGTGCAGGATTCAAATCCGAGATGCAATCCCTAATCTCAATCTTGACTTGAGTGATCCACATTTACCAGAGGCCTGGAATCAGCGACTGACACAGAAGTTGTCTGAATTATCGGAAGTGTTCTCCATGGATGATACGGATGTAGGTTGTGCTAAAAGTGCTCAACACACTTGACGATTGACCGATTCTCCTCCCTTCCGGGAGCGACCACGGAGAGTTGCTCCAAAGGATGTTGATGAGTTAAGACAGACTCTACAGCAAATGAAAGGTCAGGGGATCATTGTGGACAGTAAGAGCCCCTATGTCTCACCTATTGTGGTGGTAAGAAAAAAATCTGGAGCAATTCGCCTATGTGTGGATTACAGAACTCTGAACCGGAGAACCTTACCTGATCAGTATACACTACCAAGAATTGAAGAAGCTCTGGAAGCTTTGAATGGAAACTGTTGGTTCACAGTGCTGGACCTAAGATCGGGATACTATCAAGTCCCAATGGCACCTGAGGATCATGAAAAGACAGCCTTCATATGCCCCTTGGGTTTCTTTCAGTTCACTCGCATGCCGCAAGGTACAAAAGGTGCGCCAGCAACGTTCCAAAGGTTGATGGAAAGAGTGTTAGGTGATTTAGTACCCCGGGAATGCCTTGTATATCTTGACGACATTATTGTGTTTGGAAAAACGCTGGAAGAACATGAAGAACGACTCATGAGAGTACTCCAACGCTTAAAAGAAGAGGCGCTGAAGTTGTTGGCTGACAAATGCAAATTTTGTAGATCTTCGGTCACTTATGTAGGTCATATTGTTTCTGCTGAAGGAGTTGCTACCGATCCTGGTAAGATTGAAGCTGTGGTGAATTGGCCCCGACCGCAGAATATTACGGAGTTGCAATCTTTCTTGGGGTTTTGTGGATTCTATCGACGATTTGTGGAAGGATATTCAAAAATTGCTCGGGCCCTCCTCGACCTGTTGAAGAGTGATGCAGGAGATCCGGGAAAGAAGAAAGGGTCTTCCAGGTGGACTGCGGATGTGAAGAAGCATTTAAGTTGTTGAAGAAGAAATTGACAGAAGCTCCCGTTCTGGCTTATGCTGATGCACAGAAGCCATATGTGCTACATGTAGATGCCAGCTTTGAAGGATTAGGTGGCGTGCTGCACCAAGAATACCCGCCGGGTTACGGCCCATAGCTTTCATAAGTCGAAGTCTTTCTCCCAGCGAGAAAAATTATCCAGTACATAAATTGGAGTTTTTGGCGCTCAAGTGGGCCATTGTTGATAAATTACATGACTATTTATACGGAGCCATGTTTGAAGTAAGAACAGACAACAATCCACTGACATACATTTTGTCAACCGCTAAACTCGATGCTACAGGACATCGCTGGTTGGCGGCTTTATCCAACTACCAATTCACACTCAAGTATAAACCGGGCCTAAGAACATTGGGGCAGATGCTCTATCAAGACGGCCTGGATTACCTAGTCCGGAAGTAGTGGATGAATGGGAAGAAGTGCCAAGTCCTGGAGTAGGAGCTTTGTGTGCCATGGCTGCTGTAGTTGAAGACCGAGTAGCCTTTTCTGAAACTCGGCTTGTTGACTCTTTAGGGGGAGGTCCCGAAGCTGTACCAGACATGTTTGCATACCCTGCCGCTTTAGGATCCTTTGAGAGTTGCTCTATATCTTCAAAGCGAATGATCTGGAGTCAAAAGACTGATCCTTTATCAAGCATTGAGTTCTCAAGACAGAGAAATGTTAAAGACATCCCTACCCTCTGAATGCAGTCAACTTCTACGAGATTGGGAGAAGTTTGAAATAGACAACGGCCAACTTTATCGTGTGGTGCTGTATCATGATCACCCTGGAAGGCGCCAACTAGTTATTCCAAGCTGCTTTCAGAAGATTATTTTCTGAAGTCTGCATGATTATCATGGTCATTTGGGACCTGAGAAGACTTATGGCCTAATACAAGACCGATTCTACTGGCCCAAAATGAGAGATACCGTGACTCGTCTGTGTAGGTGCTATCGCAGATGTTTGCAGGGGAAGACTGTCCCGGTTCGTGCGGCCTTCATGGGACACTTGAAGAGTTTGGGCCCTATGGATCTTGTCTGCATAGACTTCCTTTGTATTGACAACGACTCCAGAGGATTTGGAAATGTATTGGTGGTGACTGACCACTTCACACGATATGCTCAAGCCTTTCCGACTAAGGATCAAAAAGCAGTCACCGTTGCAAGAGTGCTTTGGGAAATGTATTTTATCCATTATGGTTTACCACACCGGTTGCATTCTGATCAAGGCCGGGATTTTGAGAGTAACCTGATCAAAGAGTTACTTCAGTTGTTGAACATCCGCAAAAGTCGGACGACGCCTTACCATCCAGAGGGAGATGCCCTTCCTGAAAGATTTAACAGGACTTTACTTGATATGCTTGGTACCTTACAAATTGAGGGTAAGCGATCCTGGAGTCGAAAAGTGGAGGCTATGGTGCATGCCTATAATAGTACAAGGCACGAGAGCACAGGATATTCACCATACTTTCTGATGTTTGGAAGAGAGCCTAGGCTACCTATTGACATCTTGTTGGGAGTCTCTACCGATGGTATCAGTCATCGAGATCATTACCGATATGTGGCACGTTTAAAAGAAACGCTTAAGAGTGCTTATCAGCTGGCTGAGGAAAATGCGGCCAAAGTGAATGAAGGAAATAAAAGGAGATTTGATCTTCGAGTATGATACCGAGAATTGAACCCTGGTGACCATGTTCTGCTACGGAATTTGGGAGCATCTGCAAAACATAAGCTGGCTGATCGATGGCGGAGTGAACTCTTTACAGTGGTAGATCGGTTGCCTGGAATACCAGTCTACAAGATAAAAGGACGGGACGGGAGGATCAGGACTTGGCATAGAAATCATTTGTTGCCTGTACCTCAGATTGATGGTGTGGATATCCCCAATGATGGCTCGGCCTGCGATTCTCCACAGCCCTTAGTCGATATTCCACCTGACCTTCCTAAAACTCCTGAGAGTGATTGGACTGTGGCTCCTGAAGTTCCTAGATCACCAGTATCTTCTCCTTCAGGGAGACCTATGAACCCTCAAACTCCAGAATTCGTACCTAGATCTGTGTCTACAGATGAGCAGGGATCTAGCTCTCCTACGCCAACAGCACCATCCCCTCCCATGGCAGAGAACCCTAGTTTAGGGCCTGGACATGCTAGTTTACCTCAGAGAGAGGTACGGAGAGGAGAGAGAATTAGACACCCTCCACCTATACTGACATATGATAGTTTGGGGGACCCCAGATTTACTACTCAGCCTCATTTATATCATACTTGGGTGGGTGCAGTGTCCACTTTGGTCAATATGTTACCAATTTTCGCTCCTGTTGGCATGTATAACTATTAACCTGTTGTGACTCTGTAAATGCAAAAGCAACCATATTGATATTGTTATTGGTAATGTTGACTGTATACTATGACTTTGTATGTCTTTGACGTGACGTAAAGATTTCACCAGAGGGAGAGTGTAGGGAACTGCCAATTCTACTAGTATATAATGTGTCTAGCTTCTCTGCCCCTGCAATTTGGCTTCAGAGACCCCAGGCATTCAGTGCAACTTTTGTTTTGTAAATACAATGAGTCAGAGACATGTGAGGCAGAGCTGCTGGGGGGGAGAGATGTGAGCAGAGCTGCTGTGAGACAGACATGTTATGTTTGGGGAAGTCTAAGGCAGGTGGTAGGTGTAATTCTAAGCAGTAGATAAGTAGATATTTAAGAATCTATATCCTTGAGATCAGCTAGTGAAGCTGTTCTACCTTATTTCAGAACCATCTGTTCCACTTTACTTCAGAGTATATAGTTAGGTATGTGTTACCCCCTATATACTCACAGGACCTAGCTAGTAACTGTATTTAGGGATACATATATATATATAGTTCAGGGCAGTGATAGGTTAGGCTTCCGACGGCCAACTAGCTAGTTAGAGGCCTGGTTGCACTAGTAGTTTAGCTGGCAGGTTAAGGACTCAGTGTTAGGGTATTCAGGCCTGCATCTACTACCGTCACTGTCGCCCTGTTTGCTGCCTGTGAAGGATCTCATCATCATCATCATTGTCTCCTGATCGGCTGTCTGTCATCTGGAAGAATCCGAGGATCCACAGTCATCCACAGGGGCCCCTGCATCTCTTCTGTTGCCTGGAGGTATTGTGCACCGGACTCTTGCTATATATCTATATATATATATATACCCGGGTATATAACCTAAGACTGTTGTGGACTTGCTGGTTGTTGTAGTACTGCTGTGTTCTGAGTATATTGTATGTATGTACAGTATTATTACCCTTTTGATTCTTATAAAGCTACTGTTATAACCTTATGTGGTATCTGTATGTATTCTTCAGACTGTGAGATTAGTACAGTGATCCTTGTTAAGGCTACTAACTGTACTTCATGGGTAAGTCCCAGGAAGAGATCCTCCCTGTAATACAGAGGCTCTATCCTGGGTGGAGGCACTGATATATTTCATATATGTTCCCACTCTTCCCTTCAGCGAAGGCTTCAGGTCCCATTATACACACAGGTCAGTGCCAGAGTCTGTTGCGGGAGGGATAATACTCATACCCCCCCCCCAAATAGGGCTACACCAGCATTTCAGCAGAATGTTACAGGATGACAGTTTACTAGGTGCTCCCTTGCATTACAGTCAAGAAAAGATTGTGCTGTTTTTTGTTTTTGAAAGGCTGTCATAGTCATATAGTGGAAGGAACAGGCTTGCACAGCAGCACAGAGTATTTCAGGGGAGCAGTAAGCTGATCTTGTAGTATCAGCTCACACTCTTCAGCTCGGGGCTCCACCTCATGTTGCAGGCCCTCCCCACTGACGCAGACGCCTCACTCCTTGCAGTCCTGCGCTCCGTTCACCTGCCGGAGGCTGCGGACTGAGGGGCCCCTCCTTGTGAGAGACGCACCCTGCAGACAGCCAGGAGCCCAGAGGTGACTGTGAGTAACCCGTGGTTTGTCGCGTTTCACCGCATATATTCAGTGGTGTAAATGATGATGTTGTGCGGCGTCAACACCCCCCTTCTCCCAGCAACCTCCCATCCTTTGTCGCTGCGCCCAGAGGTTGCCCGATGTGTCGCACTGCCTGGGTTACTCCCTCCCTCCTCCCTGACTTCTCCGCTGTCAGTGCCTCACAACAATGAAGCTCCTGCGACACAAGATACAAGTCTGGGCAGGTAACAGGCTCCGTGCGACATCTGCGAGGAGCCTTTATCACCCGACAGTCTAGATCGGGCGTGGAATAAGGAGCAGGAAAACAGACACAAAGAGTAGTTACGTCACATCAGCTTATATACACATACAGGGAGGGAGTGTGTGACGTCACAATAACAGGAGCGCATCAGCTGTAAGCGAGCTATTATGTAGCTATTGTATATTATAGGAGAAGTAGTATGCATTGGAGAGGTAGGTGCTGCTATGTTGGATTATTGGGAGTAGTAGTATGTGGTGGAGGGGTAGATGGACATGAACTGTTGGGCCATTAGTATGTGATGGATAGATAGGTGATCATGAAAGCTGGGTTATTGGGATTAGTAGTATGTGATGGAGAGGTTGGTGAGGTTGGTGATGATGAAAGTTGGGTTATTGGCAGTAGTAGTATGTGATGGAGAGGTTGGTGAGTTTGGTGATGATGAAAGTTGGGTTATTGGGAGTGGTAGTATGTGATGGAGAAGTTGATGATAATATGGTGGGTTATTGGGAGTAGAGGTAGGTGACGATGATATGGTGGGTTATTGGGAGTAGTATCATGCGATGGAGATGTAGCTGATAATATGTTGGGGTATAGGAATAGTAGTATGTGGTGGAGAGGTAGGTGATGATGATATGTTGGGTTATTGGGAATAGAATGTGGTAGAGAAGGTAGGTGATGATATAATGTTGGATTATTGGGGTAGCAGTGTGTAACCGAGAGGAAGATGATTATAATATGTCGGGGTATTGGGAATAGTAGTAATATGTGGTGGATAGGCATGATGATGAGGATGAAATATTGATTTATTGGAAGTAGTAGTGTGTGATAGAAAGGTAGGTGATGATATGTTGTGTTATTAAGAGTAGTAGTATGTGATGGAGAGGATGGAAGTGATGATATGTTGGGTTATTAGGAATAGTAATTGTATATGATGGAGAGGTAGGAAATGATAATATGCTAGAATATTAGGAAAGGTCAAAGTATGTGGTGGAGAGGTAGGTGATGATGATGATGAAATGTTGGGTCATTGGGAATATTGTCCAAAAATCTGAATAGGTCCAGCACTTGGAAATAAAATAATGTTTTATTAATCCATTTAAAACATAATGCAGTGAATTATACAGCCATAGTCCTCACTCTAATGTATTTCAGACCATTGTGGTCCATGACCATAACATGTAATACTGATTCTTGGACATTGTTCACACTGCTGAGCCTGCAGTTTTCTGTGCACAAGAAACGTAAGGATGGGGCCCATGATTTGAGCTACGGAACGGTGAGCATCATTCACATTTTACTGTTTACTGTTATTACAAATATTATTATGTAGTAGAGAGGTAGGTTATGATATGTTAGGTTATTAGAAGTAGTAGTAGTAGTATGTGGTGAGAGAAAGGTGATGATATGTGACATTATTAGGAGTTGTAGTATGTGATGATGCTAGGTTATTAGGAGTAGTTTATGATGGAGAGGTAGGTGATGATAATAGGTTATTAGGAGTAGTAGTATGTGGTGGATAGGTAGGTGTTAAGTTATTTAGAATAGTAGTATGTGATGAAGAAGTAGGCGGTCATAGGTTATTAGAAGTAGCAGTATGTGATGCAGAGGTATGTGATGATAGGCTGTTGGGAGTAGCAGTATGTGATGTAAAGGTAGGTGATGGTAGGTTATTATGAGTAGCACTAGGTGGTCAGAGGCAGGTGATGATAATAGGCTATTAGGAGTAGCAGTATGTGTTGGAAAGGTAAGTGATGGTAGGTTATTAGGACTGGTAATATGGGGTGGATAGGTAAGTGATGGTAGGTTATTAGGACTGGTAATATGGGGTGGAGAGGTAAGTGATGGTAGGTTATTAGAAGTAGTAGTGTGTGATGAAAAAGTAGGAGATGATAGGCTGTTGGGAGTAGCAGTATGTTGTGGAGAGGCAGGTGATGATGATATGTTGTATTATTAGTATGCAGTGGAGAGGTAAGTGATGGTAGGTTATTAGGGGTAGTAGTATGTGGTGGAGAGGTAGGTGATGATGATATGTTGGGTTATTAGTATGTGATGGAGAGGTAGATTGTAATAGGTTATTATGAGTAGTAGTATGTAATAGGGAGGTAAGTGATGATAGGTTATTAGGAGCATGTGATGAGATGATTATAAGTTATTAGGAGTAGTAGTATGTAATGGAGAGGTAGGTGATGATAGGTTATTTGAAGTAATACTATGTGATGGAGAGGTAGGTGATGATAGGTTATTCGAAGTAATACTATGTGATGGAGAGGTAGGTGATGATACATTATTAGGAGTAGTAGTATGATGGAGAGATCGGTGATGATAGATTATTAGGAGTAGTAGTATGTGGTGGAGAGGTAGGTTTATGATGATATGTTGGGTTATTAGTATGTTGTGGAGAGGTAGGTGGTAATAGGTTATGAGGAGTAGTAGTATGTGATGGAGAGGTGAGTGATGATAGGTTATTAGGAGTAGTACTATGTAATAGAAAGGTAGGTGATAATAGGTTATTAAAAGTAGTAGTATGTGATGAAAAGGTTATTAGGAGTATGTGGTAGAATGGTAGGTGATGATAGGTTATTAGGAGTATGGGGTGGAGTGGTAGGTGATGATAGGTTATAAGGAGCATGTGATGGAGTGGTAGGTGATGATAGGTTGTAAGATCATGTGATGGCGTGGTAGGTGATAATAGGTTATTAGGAGTATGGGGTGGAGTGGTAGGTGATGATAGGTTAGTAGAACTAGTAGTATGTGATGGAGAGGTAAGTGATGATAGGTTATAAGGAGCATGTTATGGAGTGGTAGGTGATGATAGGTTATAAGGAGCATGTGATGGAGTGGTAGGTGATGATAAGTTATAAGATCATGTGATCGCGTGGTAGGTGATGATAGGTTTTTACGAATGGCAGCATGTGGTGGAGAGGAAGGTGATGATAGGTTATTACGAGTAGTACTATGTGATGGAGAGGTAAGTGATGAATAGGTTATTAAGAGTATGTGGTAGAATGGTAGGTGATGATAGGTTATTAGGAATAGTAGTATGTGATGGAGTGGTAAGTGATGAATAGGTTATTAAGAGTATGTGGTAGAATGGTAGGTGATGATAGATTAGTAGGACTAGTAGTATGTGATGGAGAGGTAAGTGATGATAGGTTATTAGGAGTATGGGGTGGAGTGGTAGGTGATGATAGGTTAGTAGAACTAGTTGTATGTGATGGAGAGGTAAGTGATGATAGGTTATAAGGAGCATGTGATGGCGTGGTAGGTGATGATAGGTTTTTACGAATGGCAGTATGTGATGGAGAGGAAGGTGATGATAGGTTATTACGAGTAGTACTATGTGATGGAGAGGTAAGTGATGATAGGTTGTTAGAAGTAGTAGTATGTGGTGGAGTGGTAAATGATGATGATATGTTTGTTTATTAGTATGTGGTGGTAGGTTATTATGAGTAGTACTATGTGATGGAGAAGTAAGTGATGATAGGTTATTAGGAGCATATGGGGGAGTGTAAGGTAGTGATAGATTATTATGAGTAGTAGTATGTGATGGCGAGGTAGGTGATGATAGGTTATTAGGAGTATGTGATGGAGAAGTAGGTGATGATAGGTTATTAGGAGTATGTGATGGAGAGGTAGGTGATGATAGGTTATTAGGAGTATGTGATGGAGAAGTAGGTGATGATAGGTTATTAGGAGTATGTGATGGAGAGGTAGGTGATGATAGGTTATTAGTAGCAGCAGTGTGTGTTGGAGAGGTATGTTGTGATAGGCTATTAATAGTATGTGATGGAGAGGTAGGTGATGATAGGTTATTAGGAGTATGTGATGGAGAGGTAGGTGATGATAGGTTATTAGGAGTAGCAGTGTGTGTTGGAGAGGTATGTTGTGATAGGTTATTAGTAGTATGTGATGGAGAGGTAGGTGATGATAGGTTATTAGGAGTATGGGGTGGAGAGGTAAGTGATGATAGGTTATTAGGAGTAGCAGTATGTATTGGAGAGGTAGGTGATGGGTTGGATGTGGGATGTGCCAGCTAGGAGGAGTCCTGGCATTATCTCTCTGGGAGTTGGTCTGTGGCTTGGGAGGTGGAGTGAGGGTTCTGCATGCGGATGCTGGAGATGTTTTCTTCCCTGATATCTCTGTGGCATGGGGAGGAGAGAGGTGAGTGTCCAGCTTGTCTACTTTTGGGGAGGGGTAGGAGGGATGATCCTAGCTCCAGTTGGGAGAATGGCTGGGAAGTCTCTGGAGTATAATGAACTCTGTATGGGGTAAGTTATCCTGGAGAATGAGGATGCTGGAAGACTGGAGCTGCTGCATTCGACCTCATCCTGGAATCAGCAGCTTCACACATCCTAATCCGGGATCCGCATATCTAACACTTCTCACTGTGACATGGAGAATGAGTCAGCAGCAAGCAACCTGCTGCCCCCCTATCAGCCCAGCAGTGACACTGACCTCCCCCAGTATCAGCTGCTTTGCCAGGCTCCAGTCCTCTGTTAGGCTTTGCGTCCATTAGTAAGGGCTGACATCAGTGTTGGGTAATAAATCATTTTGTGCCTGGAGTTTCTGTATGCCGATCTGTCAGTGGGGCATCCACAGTGTGCCAACAATGATAGAGGCGTAGTTCTTCAGATGGCACTAATGCATCAAGAACTAAGGACCATAATCCAGTCTCCACCAGGTTTATATATTCAGCTGTCCATACCAAAGCCAGATTCCTGAGTCAGGCGGTGTTGGAGTGAGTGTTGTCTAACCTGCAGTCTGGGGTGGTGGCTTTATCGTACTCCAGCCAGTAGTGGGCACAGTGTATGATATCCTCACCATGCTCTGCCTGGATAAGCGCTGGATGAGCAGTTCTTGTGCCGAAGATGGACATGGTGTAGTTAGTAGAGACAGGTCCATCTATGGATAAGAATGCTATATATGCTATATACAGAGGAACAGTAGAGATTGGGACAGGGTACAGTCACGTCTAGTACCAAGTTCTAGAAATTATATTCTTTGTATAATGAACAGGCACACTGGACTCCATTATATTTTTGTTTCAGATCCTTGTGGTGTTAAGATCTCTGCTTGCTGTCACGAATGGGAACTTCACTCACTGTCTATTGTGCTAGTCAGAGATACACAATAAACAGTTTGATGGTACTTCGCACCATGTTACTGTTTCTTCTCATGCGACTCTTATGGTTTATGTGGATAATTATGTGATGGGTGGAGGTCCCACCGCTGAGACCCTCACCTACTGACAGAACAGGGGAAGACTCTGATTCAGGGCAGCTGAGATGGTGGTGATGTTTGGGCTTGATAGTGACATGGCACAGTAACTAGAGACAGGTCCATCAGGAATAAGAATGCTATGTACAAAGGGACAGTAGGGGCTAGGACATTGGATGCAGGGTCCGCTAACTCACGGCACAAAGTTCAGCAAATGAATGTTATTTTTGTGTAATGGAAAGTATAATAGATAAAATAAATAGTAGAGATATATAGAGAGATAGATAGTTAATTTGTTTAAATTTGTTTCCAATAGACTACTTTGTCATTTCCTTGTGATGTTAATATCTCTGCTTGTTGTCATGAATAGGAACCTTTATTGTTTACCATGACGATCACAGATGTACATTAAACATTCTATAAAGGAATATATATATATATATATATATATATATATATATATATATATACCTCCATACAAATAGGGTTTTCAGGTAGAGGTGATCTACTGCCTCAGTGCATGACAAAAAATTATATAGCTTGACTCGTTCTGACCTGTAAAGCTGGTCATACACATGAGACATTACTCTGCAGATCATTGGCATATCCGGCATACTTGCTCTAATTCCATGATTGTCAGATTTTGAGAAGATCTCAGCAATGTATCTGCCAATGTATGTTTATGGTGCATCTCCCTTCGTAATCGACTTTCTAGCTAGACATGGTTAGGAGTGTTCTTCATGTGTCCTGGAGATCTAGTGGTGTGCGTTATAATGATGTATGGGTGCAGGGCCCTAATGGGTGCTTCTGACAGGTGATCTAGACGGTTGAGTATATAACCATCAGGTTCACTACTTTTTGACAGTCTAATTCAGATTCCTAGGCTCCCGTGTAGGGCATAGTACTGGACCCTGCTGTTCTCTTGAAGGTTAGGGTTGCACCTCCTGATAGAAAAGACTTGTGTCCTCTGCGTGCATTTTGTCATCTATGCAGCCGAGAACTGTGGATATGATAGGTCAAATATGGAGGCAGACTATAAATACCTGACACGTACATGTGACTGAACATGTCGCACTTTAGGTCTGCATAAGTATTCAAAATAGAATCTGCCAACATGATGACGGCGAATGCTAGGGGAATGTGAGGGTGCAAACAGATGGAAGAAACAGAGCGCCAAGAAGAATAATGTGCCAGCGCTCCATAGTGTTATTATGTAATGAAGATGGGAAGAGGTCACTATTCTGTCCCCCCGCATGTTCCCACAGTACAGCATCTGCCCTACATTTCATATATAACTACCTGTCTGTAATAGACTAGAGATGCTCATACAAATCATATTGGCCAAGAATGACAGTCCTCTGGCATGCCCAACCCTTTGTTTCCCTGGGAGATTGGAGGAGTCTGGTGGAGAGGGACAGAAAAGTCTAGAGGAGACAGAGACTGTGAAAGGGTTGGGGGCAGTGGCATAACTAGGAACGGCTGGGCCCCAAGGCGAACATTTGACATGGGGCCCCCCCGAACCGCCGCCCCCAGATGGCCGCTGCACACATTATTATGCCCTATAGTGGTCCCTGCACATAGTATTATGCCCCATAGTGGCCCCTGCACACAGTATTATGCCCCATAGTGGCCCCTGCACACATTATTATCTGCCATAGTGACCCCTGCACACAGTATTATGCCCCATAGTGGCCCCTGCACACAGTATTATGCCCCATTGTGGCCCCTGCACACAGTATTATGCTCCATAGTGGCCCCTGCACATAGTATTATGCCCCATAGTGGCCCCTGCACACAGTATTATGTCCCATAGTGGCCCCTGTACACATTATTATGCCCCATAGAGGCCCCTGCACACATTATTATCTGCCATAGTGACCCCTGCACACAGTATTATGCCCCTTAGTGGCCCCTGAACACGGTATTATGCCCCATAGTGGCCCCTGCACACAGTATTATGCCCCATAGTGGCCCCTGCACACAGTATTATGCCCCATAGTGGCCCCTGCACACAGTATTATGCCCCATAGTGGCCCCTGCACACATTATTATGCCCCATAGTGGCCCCTGCACACAGTATTATGCCCCATAGTGGCCCCTGCACACAGTATTATGCCCCATTGTGGACCACCCATGAACAATTATTATACTCTGGGGTCTTTTCAGATAGGAGACCCAGAGGAGGATACAAACAAAAAAAACAATATTACTTACATCTCCCTGGCTCCAGTGCACTCCCCGCTACTTCGGCCATCTTTAATGTTGGACCAGATCTCGCGTGAGCCAGGCCAGCGTCACAACGCATAATGACGTCGGCTGACGTCTGGGACGTCACCAAACAGGCCCGAAGCCTGCCGGAGCACAGGAGAGGTAAGTAACAGTGTTTTTTATGTTCCCTCACCCCTGGACCTCCGATTTTTATACGCTGGGGTCTGAAAAGATCCCAGTGTATAATGATAGCAGTGTTTGTGGGGATCACGGCCCGCAGCCTTACTTACTGATCCCTGCTCCTGCTCACAGCCACCTCCGCCGAATGGGAAGCACAGGCGGCTGTGAGCAGAAGCGGGGATCAGTAAGTAAATTGGCTCTTTCCTGTGCTGTTACTTCAGCAGGTAATGGCCTATTAAAAAAAAAAAAAAAGCATTATGTCCCGGGCCCTGTGGCAGCCGCTACCGCTGCTACCCCTGTATTTACGCCCCTGGTTGGGGGGAAGAGGGATCTAGAGAAAACAGTGGAATCTGGAGCAGGCAGTGGGGTCTGGCACCAGTCTATTCCTTCTTTATGAAATAATCATGTACAGTTGCTTATCACTTGATGTCTGTTTATGGGGAGGTTTCTGGGTCTAGGGTGAATAGTTTTGTGCAATTGATGTATCGGCCACAGCAGTGACATATAGTGGGGGGAATTTACTGTATGCCATTCTTAATCCATTCCCGCACTGGCATAGCCTTCAGATAGACCTGGGTGATAGTGACCTAAATCAAAATCATGCTTAATTGACTATTTTACCTCAATTACAATTAATGATAATCATTTTAGGACACTCCCTTTTGTATATGCCGTGTCCCCTGTATATGCTATGCCAAGCCCCTGAATTTTGGTTTTGGTTATTCAAATATCAGCAATCCTGATTGGATAGTGTACAATGAGTGACATATCCTTAAGAAGTGAAGCACGAGGGCATGGATGCAAAATAATTAATGTCAGCAAGTTCACATTAAGCAATTAAAGGGGTTGTTCAGGAATTGGACAACTCACAAAGGAACCCGTGAAGGTGAAACAAAAAAATCATACTCACCTGTCCCCCAGCACTCTGCTATCTGTGGCTGCTATCTATACGGTTTGGGTCCTGGTGGCGTATGTAAGTGATGTCACTGGGTCCTTACCAGTCACCTTTCCAGGTCACATGTGGTGCAAGAATTCCTGAAGACAGTGACGTTGGACACCAGAGCGCCAGGGGCAGATGAGTATGATTTCTTTTTTATGTATCTCCTTCCCCTACCTCCTCTGTGAGTTGTCCAATTCCCTTTAATTGAGCTGACTTTCAGTTTTGGTTATTTTGCGATTAATTGCCTAGCCCTAATTTCAGGTATAATTCACACCAACTTTCAGGTGTGAGTTGTAGTAAATTTGTTGAGCCAAGGCATCCCCTCCCAATTTTGGAAAAAGTAGAGACAATTGTGCCAAAGATGTGTCTCATTTATACCTATCTACACCAGAAAACTGACTTAGGCTAAGGCACCACGTTCTGGAAATGCAGCATTTTTGTTGAAGAATCTGCAACAAAAAATGCTGCGTTTCCGCAACATGGGGCCTTAGACTTAGATGGGTTAGTAAATTCTTCCCAGTGTGTCTTCCCCTGCTTTTTAATCATTAAGAAGACATCAGCATTTCTAATAAATCTGTGAAATCTCTGTCAGTTCTCCCTTTACAAATAAATTGTAAGATATGCTATCCTCGTGCTTTGTAGGTTTGCTTCTGCCAGAATTAAGCCTTTCTGGGATGAGTGAACTCCGGTTTCCTGAAGAGAAGCCTCTACTCAGAGGGCAGGACACAGAGATGGTGAGTGCTTACACTGCAGGGACCTATGGTCATCTACACCTAGCTCACAGATCCCTCCTCTTCCCTCACCTACACCCAAATCAGGGACCCCTCCATTATTCCCACCTACACCCAGATCAGAGATCCCTCCACTGCCATCACCTGCACCCAGATTATTGATCCCTCAACTATCATCACCTAAACTCAGTTTGCAGATCTCTCCACTGTCCTCACATCAGATCACATATTTCTTTTTTAACTTTACTTACACCCAATCATATTTACCTCCACTGTCCTCACTTCCTTCAGATCACAGATTCTTCCTCTGTCGTTACCTACAACCAGACCACAGATTTATGAGCCGTACTTACCTACATGTACCTAACAGATCTTCCCACTATCGTCATTTACACTCAGATCACAGATCCATCTACACCTACAATGGAAATCCATCCACTGTCCTCACCTATTTTTCTTTTGACTGCAGGAATCTGCAGACACCTTCCTCTCTGCAGCAGACACTGACTGGAAGGTAAGTAATAAGTTATCTGCATTCTCACTTACATTCCTTGGTGGTTCTCAGCTGCATTGGGCCATCGGTTTACTTTTTTTCTACTGCTTTGAGCTAAACCTCTATTACAATTGAACCTGCATTATGATGATGGTACCAAATCATGTGTCTGTATTATGATGATGGTACTGGTATAGATGTCTGTATTATGATGATGGTACTGGTATAGATGTCTGTATTATGATGATGGTACTGGTATAGATGTCGGTATTATGATGATGGTACTGGTATAGATGTCTGTATGATGATAATGGTACTGGTATAGATGTCTGTATTATGATAATGGTACTGGTATAGATGTCTGTATTATGATGATGGTACTGGTATAGATGTCTGTATTATGATAATGGTACTGGTATAGATGTCTGTATTATGATGATGGTACTGGTATAGATGTCTGTATTATGATGATGGTACTGGTATAGATGTCGGTATTATGATGGGGGGGGGGGGGGGGGGGGGATGGTACTGGTATAGATGTCTGTATGATGATAATGGTACTGGTATAGATGTCTGTATTATGATAATGGTACTGGTATAGATGTCTGTATTATGATTATGGTACTGGTATAGATGTCTGTATTATGATGATGGTACTGGTATAGATGTCTGTATTATGATGATGGTACTGGTATAGATGTCTGTATGATGATAATGGTACTGGTATAGATGTCTGTATTATGATGATGGTACTGGTATAGATGTCTGTATTATGATGATGGTACTGGTATAGATGTCTGTATTATGATGATGGTACTGGTATAGATGTCTGTATGATGATAATGGTACTGGTATAGATGTCTGTATTATGATGATGGTACTGGTATAGATGTCTGTATTATGATGATGGTACTGGTATAGATGTCTGTATTATGATGATGGTACTGGTATAGATGTCTGTATCATGATGATGGTACTGGTATAGATGTCTGTATTATGATAATGGTACTGGTATAGATGTCTGTATTATGATGATGGTACTGGTATAGATGTCTGTATTATGATGATAGTACTGGTACTGATGTATTATGATGGTGATAGCAGTGTTGAATTATGATGATGGAATCATAAATGTGTATGTAATATGACTGAGATACTGGTGCAGATATCTGTATTATTATAGTGATTTCATTACAGGTGCCTGTATTAAGATAATGGTACTGGTACAGGTGTATTATAATGATGGTAGTGGTAGCACTGTACAGTTGTGGCCAAATGTTTTGAGACTGACACAAATTTTGGTTTTTGCAAATTTTGCTGCTTAAGTTTTTTTTTTTTAGATCTTTTTGGCTAAGGCCCCACATGACGTCCTGCAGCAAAAAAGCGATGTGGGAAAAGCCGCGGCAGCAACTCATCGCGGTTCTTCCTGCAGCGGTACCATAGCGGTACCATTCAGTTCTAGATTACAATAATGATGATAATGATACAGGTATATTATTATGGTGGTACCAGTAAAGGTATATTATGTTGCTGGTGGTAACAGTTCAGGTGTTTGCATTATAATGATTATTATGATGGTGATACTAGAGCAGGTGTCTGTATTATGATGCTGGTACTGGGGTCCTTATGTTGATGATAGTTCAGATGATGGTGTATGTATTATGATGGTATTGGGGCCAGTGTCTTTATTGTAATTGTGGGGTACTGGTGCAGGTGTTTTTATTATGATGTTGGAAGGGAAAAACACCACATTTAGAGGGCAAGACAGTGCAGACAGAGAACCAGGTCTAGGAAATGTAACTTGAGATGAAGGATGGAGTGAGAACAGTTAGTAGGCAAAAGAGGAAGTAAGGCTAAGGAAAAACACCTAAAGTCTATGTATACTAAGGTCAGAAGCCTCATTAATAAGATGGAGGAATGGATGGATGGGAAATATGATGTAATGGTTGGTTATAAGTAAGATATGGCTGTACTCTATCTATGACTGAGTTGTAAATGTACAGGACTAAATTCTATTCTGACTATTCTGTGTTGTAAGTAAATATGTGGAGTCCCTATGGGTGGGAATAAGGGGAGGGGTAAAGATTAATAAAATACTAACAAGGCTTTCTTGCAAGTCCCTAAGTATAATGGAAGATGCAGAAAATCTAATAAGACAAATAGACGAAGCAGCAAAATATAATGAAGTCATTATTATGGGGGACTTCAACTTCCTGGATATAAATATGGAGGCAGAAACCTGCAGCTGCAACAGAGGAACGAGTTTATTATAGGTAATAAAAGTTACTTTTTGTACATCCCAGCCTAATTTTGGCGAAAAGACCTGACAGATTGCCCAAATTGTAGGCTGTGGGTCATCTAGGTAATAGGTTTGTATGTATTTTTAATAAGATTTTTAGGGGCTACAAAAAAATTAACCTTCAGGAGGGACAAATTTCATCAGCTAAGAGACAACCCTAAAGGGAGTCTGTCAACAGGAAAATTGTAATTAAAGTAATGAAAGTACCTTGTAGTGCCGAAATATGCCTTTGTTATTCAGCATTGCATCTCCATTATGAAGAAAATTGCTGTTTTATTCATATGTAAAATAGATGAAAAGGGCCTTTGAGGCATATTATCTTCCCTGGCCATTGCTCTGTGCTGTAAATGACCTCCTCAAACTGCTGCACAGCTCAGCCCACCATCCTTTGATTGACAGCGCTCCTCCAGGGAGAACTGGGCAGTAGAGAGGGGAGGTAATGTACAGCACAGAGGGAAGCCGAGGGAAGATAAGAAACGTCCCTCGAAGCATCAGAAGGGTTAATGCCCGCAATCACTGAACGGGAAAAAAAAAGGAAAGTTATGGCTTTTGGAAGGTGGGGAGTGAAAAACAAAAATTGAAAAATGACTGTAGCAGGAATGGGTTAAAAAGGTTTCAGAAAGTGAGCCCAGAAACTATACATCTCTATGTTTAATGGGGCTTCCTTAGTATAGGTCATTTTATGTGATCGGTGGGGTTTCACACTAGGGACCCACACAAATCAGTGACCTCTGCATTGAATAACATGCAAGTGCTGTACATAGCTTAGAGGCTGTGCTTGGTATTGCAGCTTAGTGCATTCACTTAAATAGGACTTGGCTGCTGCTGTCCCATGTAGCCAATGATCTTAATGGCATTGGCAGATGGAAGATGCTGCACTCCTCGTGAGCACCACTACCTCAAACAGCTGAATTATGGGCAACCGGGGTGTCGTTCCCCCACTGATTACCTATTGTTGTCCTAAGAAACCCATTCCTTTGAGAAGACCCCCATGCCACTTTTTCCACTTTCCAGTAAAAGGTACATACACAACACAGGGCAAGGAAAAAAAAAACAAGTTTGTCACAGTATAGAGTAATAGGAAAAAGGCAGTTTCCACATACGGACAAAATATAACAGTTAAAACAAACAAATTCAAAATCACCCTCTGGTTGCAACAGCCCCCTTAGATGTTATAATGTGCAAAGATACACACAGAGATATAGTCAGGCACTTTATGTATTTCATAAGGGCAACATGGTTTATCACAGCATTCTACATAGGTATTGGAGGAGGAATTATCCACCAGTAGTCCGGGGATGTCACCGAGGGAGATCCATCTATCACTCCTGAAAACTTAGTCTTAGGTACGAGATTGTAGCACAAGGCCTCGAGGAAATGTTCTATTGCGTGTTAGGGCCGCAGATGGAAGGCTTTTCGTTTTGTATATATACCTTGTTCTAGTGAATAATATGGTTTATTCTAGCCTTCAATTCTGCAATAGATGATGGTGCAGAGTCCAGCCAGTGAAACAACAGAAACTTTCCAGCTTGAAATAATATTCTTAGAACACCCAGGGTCAGAGGAGACCCAATAGACAAACCCTAGGGTCAGCCTGTATTTGTAAGCCATATACAGTACTTTAATAATGAGTGACAGAACCCTCCGCCAATGAGGTCCAATAGATGGACATTCCCAGAACATTTGGAGCAAGTGAGCTTCCTCATCTGGGACATAAGGCATCCGGGCATAACCCAATCCGGAAAAGATTATGGACAATTACGACATTTTACCTTCCTCACAGAAGGCAATTGTTGTACACACTCATCACCACCATACTTTTTGCAGACGTGCAGCATTCTTTATTTATATCAGAAATATAAACACAAACATGAAACCATGTAAAAGCGGCCTCCACACAAATTGGGGCCTGGGAACAGACTACAAACAAAGAAAAAAAAAAAGCAAACAAAAAAGACCACAGACAATCCGCATAACAAGGTTTATTGCGTCACAAAGGGAGCAATTCCCCGATACATATGCGCAAAATCAGAGGGAGGGGAGAAGGGAAGAGCAGAGAGGGGAGAGCAGAAGCGAGAAAGCGAAAGGGAGAAATGAAGGAGGGGGTGGGAGGGAGTAGAGAGAGGAGGAAGAGATAAGAAAGGGGGAAGGGAATAGAGAGGGAAAAAAAAGGGAGGGGGGAAGCAGGTCGGATCAGGAGGTCCAGCAACCCCGCCACAGGAAGCACCGCTTGCAGAGTCCAGTTCAACGCACCAGATCCCTGTAATCCTGCGTGCCCTGGAAGATGATCCAAGGCGTCCAGGCCTCAATGAAGGACTCGTGTGTGTACCTGAGGAGCGCAGTGAGGTCCTCCATACCTTGAATGTCCTCCACTTTACGGATCTAGTATAAGAGAGATGGTGGAGTGGAGGACTTCCATAGTGCTGGAATGCAGGCCCGAATCGCGTTGACCAGGGCTGTGGAGTCGGAGTCGGAGTCGTGGAGTCGGAGTCGGTGCCTATTTTGGTGGAGTCGGAGTCGGTATAAAATGGACCGACTCCGACTCCCAAAATATATAATAAATTGGTACAGTTAGTAGTACAATGCAGTATGTGCTGAATATATTTTCATAAGAATTTGGGAAAATGATGAAATGTTGAAAATGATGAAATGTCCTGTAAAGGTCTGTTCTATTCCTCATATAATGATGGGACTGAGTTCTGAGTGAACCTATAAGGTTTAGCAGTGCCAGGGCTGTGGAGTCGGAGTCGTGGAGTCGGAGTCGGTGCCTATTTTGGTGGAGTCTGAGTCGGAGTTGGAGTCGGAGTCAGGGGAAATTGAGGAGTCGGAGTCGGGGCTTTGGTGTACCGACTCCACAGCCCTGGCGTTGACCAGATGCCTCAAACAGGTTCTGCTCTCCTTTCAGCTGGAGCTGTCAACAACTGTTTCCCTGTTGCCTTGCTTTGTAAGTAGAGAGGAACCCTGCCTACTCTTACATGCTATAGGAACCTGGAGAGCCATGGGCATAAGCAGCTGACATCTCCTTCTGCAAGGAGGAACAGTACTATACTGCAAGTCTGGAGAGATTGTGGTGCCAACAAGTGAGTAAGATAGGTGTATTCTGTGGAGGGTAGAGTGATGAGGGGGATGGGCGATTTAAAGGGAATCTGGACTCATGTCAGATCAATAATGATGTGCGATGTAGGGGCCTTTAATAGTAGCAGAAATATACCTGTGTGGCCCCAAACCTATGAAGCAATGCTAATTAATATTAATATGGATATGCAAATTAACATGCAAGTGTACTGGTGCCGGTACCGATTTGCCAAATTTGTCTACAGACAGCTGTGATAAAAACAGAGGCTGAAAATGTCAGTCACGGCTAAAGGGGCAGTGATTCCAGAGAGCTGGAGCACCTTTGGATGACTGTAGACAAATTTGGCAACTTGCCCCCTCCCCAGTGCACTGGCAGGCTGATTTGCATATCCACATGTCTGCAAAAGATTCATCAGTATGTGGAAACAAAGGTATGTTTTTGCTTCTATTAAGAGACATGACAGACTGCCTTTAATTCTGCAGGAGAGATGATATGTGTGAGGAGATAATACTAGGGGGAGAGAGATGGTATGTGATGGGGGAAGTGGTAAATAATTCTGGGGACAGAGATGGTATATGGGTAGGAGGTAAATAGTATTGGGGAGAGAGATGATATGTGTGAGGGGATAATACTAGGGAGAGAGATGGTATATGGGTAGGTGGTAAATAATATTGGGGAGAGAGATGATATGTGTGAGGAGATAATACTAGGGGGAGAGAGATGGTATGTGATGGGGAAGTGGTAAATAATTCTGGGGACAGAGATGGTATATGGGTAGGAGGTAAATAGTATTGGGGAGAGAGATGATATGTGTGAGGGGATAATACTAGGGAGAGAGATGGTATATGGGTAGGTGGTAAATAATATTGGGGAGAGAGATGATATGTGTGAGGAGATAATACTAGGGGGAGAGAGATGGTATGTGATGGGGGAAGTGGTAAATAATTCTGGGGACAGAGATGGTATATGGGTAGGAGGTAAATAGTATTGGGGAGAGAGATGATATGTGTGAGGGGATAATACTAGGGAGAGAGATGGTATATGGGTAGGTGGTAAATAATATTGGGGAGAGAGATGATATGTGTGAGGAGATAATACTAGGGGGAGAGAGATGGTATGTGATGGGGGAAGTGGTAAATAATTCTGGGGACAGAGATGGTATATGGGTAGGAGGTAAATAGTATTGGGGAGAGAGATGATATGTGTGAGGGGATAATACTAGGGAGAGAGATGGTATATGGGTAGGTGGTAAATAATATTGGGGAGAGAGATGATATGTGTGAGGAGATAATACTAGGGGGAGAGAGATGGTATGTGATGGGGGAAGTGGTAAATAATTCTGGGGACAGAGATGGTATATGGGTAGGAGGTAAATAGTATTGGGGAGAGAGATGATATGTGTGAGGGGATAATACTAGGGAGAGAGATGGTATATGGGTAGGTGGTAAATAATATTGGGGAGAGAGATGATATGTGTGAGGAGATAATACTAGGGGGAGAGAGATGGTATGTGATGGGGGAAGTGGTAAATAATTCTGGGGACAGAGATGGTATATGGGTAGGAGGTAAATAGTATTGGGGAGAGAGATGATATGTGTGAGGGGATAATACTAGGGAGAGAGATGGTATATGGGTAGGTGGTAAATAATATTGGGGAGAGAGATGATATGTGTGAGGAGATAATACTAGGGGGAGAGAGATGGTATGTGATGGGGGAAGTGGTAAATAATTCTGGGGACAGAGATGGTATATGGGTAGGAGGTAAATAGTATTGGGGAGAGAGATGATATGTGTGAGGGGATAATACTAGGGAGAGAGATGGTATGTGAATAGGGACGTGGTAAATAATACTGGGGACAGAGAAGGTATTTGGATAGAGGGGTAAATCATATTGGGGAGAAAGATGATATGTGTGAGGAGATAATACTAGGGAGAGACACATGGTATGTGATGGGGAAGTGGTAAATAATTCTGGGGACAGAGATGATATATGGGTAGGGGGTTAATAATATTGAGGAGAGAGATGATATGTCGGGAAAGTGGTAAATAATAGTAGGGGAAACATGATACTGAGGAGCAGAAAGATAGTACTAGGGGAAAAGAGATAATACTCTGGGGGTTGATATCACTGGGGAAGGATATACTGGGGAGAATGGAAAAGATTATACTGAGGTACAAATATGATACTGTTCAACACTTGGGGTTGATATTTAAGGAAATAATGTAATCTGTGTATAGGGAGATAGATGATACCTGGGACAGAGTGGCATGGGGTGATATCTCTGGGTTTGAAGATGATAGTTGGGTGGCATTGGGAGTATTAATACTGATTGAAGTATAGAAAATTTGTAGGAGGGAAATTATCATTATATGATACTAAAAATGGGAAAAATGAACATTAGATGATCAAGAGGGGGAGAAATGATTTTTTTATTCTGAAGGTTAGCAAGAAGGAGGGACAGAGGGAAAGAATGGTTTGCTTGTAGTCTGTTACCATGGAGACAGTGTCTTTATAGGAGCAGTCAGCAGTGTATAAAAAAAGATTTAGAAGATAAGAAAACTATCTCCCACTTGCTTTTTTTTATTTTGCATTGGGACAATAACAAAAAACAATGTTTTTGTTTGTGATGTTGTACATAGACTTTAATTTTCTTAGTTCTATGTTGAAAGAATGCCATCCCTGCTTATATTACATTTATGATGTACGTCTTGCTTGTATGCTGGGAAATCTCCAAAATGCACTCTAAACATGATCCATATTAGCCCAAGGACTGATTGATAGCGGCACCAAAGTGGCAGAAAGTTCCACTATGATTTTTAATTTTTTAACCACTGCCACTATTGTTTTTATTGCTATCCCTGTACCTGTACTGTGACAGCGTGGTGTCAGAGCAAAGGAATAGATCATAGCAGGACCACCGCTGCTATTATTAGCGGTGGTCCTGCTGTCACAGAATAGCCGCTGCTGCTATTGTATTCTATAGTGGCAGCAGCTCTCCAGTGATTGGCCCATCTGAATGCTCTGGTGCTAAATTCAAGTAGCCAAAGGGCTGATTCATCATGGCAGGGAAACCGCCGGCAATAGCGGTAGCAGCTTCTCTCTATTTTTTTTTATTTTTTCAACCACTGCCACCAATGTTTTTATGGCTATAACTGTACTGTGACTGCATAGTGTGACAGCAAAATCCTTACACAAAAATGTTAGAAAAGAAGCTGTAAATGAGTCTCCATGATAGCGAGAGGGACATTTTGAGGGTCCTGAAAAGTATATACATTAATACCTGAAAAAATACAGTCTATACCTGAAAAACACAATGGAGCCGCTCTGACCTGGTGTCCAAGGGAGCAACTCATCCTGGCACAGACACAGAGAAGTAGAGAAAATGTAGTACTGCCCTATACTATAGAGAGGAGCTACTAGTCAGCCAGTCAGTGCATACATACTGTATCAGTAATACAGGGATTTACCAGTGAAATGACCATGCTGGTTTCTTTGAGCCTCCAGCAAAGCATTGTATGTTTCCGAATTCAAGGTACAATGGTCCAGGAAAGATGACTGTACGCTGATAATAGTGTATTAATAATAATAGTCCTTTAATAGTCCCACAATGGGGAAATTCAGTATTATATAAGGCTATTGTAACTTGAGTGACTACTGTGTATGTTATAATGTACAGTTGTGCTAAAAAGTTTACATACCCCGGCAGATTTTTTTGTTTTTTTGGCCTTTTTTCAGAGAATATGAATGATAACACAAAACTTTTTCTCCACTCATGGTTAGTGGTTGGTTGAAGCAATTTATTGTCAAACTTCTGTGTTTTCCCTTTTTAAATCATAATGACACTCTTTCAATGACAACCCAAAACATCAAAATGACCCTGTTCAAAAGTTCACATAACCTGGTGATTTTGGCCTGATAACATGCCCAGAGACCAAACCACGGTCAGGTAGACCAACCAAAATTTCGGCCACAACTGCCCGGAAAATTGTTTGGGATGCAAAGAAAAACCCACACATAACATCAGCTCAAATACAGGACTCTGAAAACTATTGGTGTGGCTGTTTCAAGATGCACAATAAGGAGGCACTTGAAGAAAAATGGGCTGCATGGTCAAGTTGCCAGAAGAAAGCCATTACTGCGCAAATGCCACAAAGAATCTCGCCTTCAATACGCTAAACAGCACAGAGACAAGCCTCAAAACTTCTGGAACAAGGTAATTTGGAGTGATGAGACAAAAATAAAACTTTTTGGCCACAACCATAAATGTTACATTTGGAGAGGTGTCAACAAGGCCTTTAATGAAAGGAACACCATTCCTACTGTAAAGCATGGACGTGGATCACTGATGATGTGGGGATGTGTGAGCTTCAAAGGCACAGGAAACTTGGTCAAAGTTGAAGGAAAGATGAATGCAGCACATTATCAGCAAATACTGGAGGCAAATTTGCACTCATCAGCCAGGAAGCTGCACATGGGACGTATTTGGACGTTCCAACATGACAACGATCCAAAACAAAAGGCCAAGTCGACCTGTCATTGGCTACAGCAGAAGAAAATGAAGGTTCTGGAGTGGCCATCTCAGTCTCCTGACCTCAATATCATTGAGCCACTCTGGGGAGATCTCAAGCGCGCAGTACATGCAAGACAGCCCAGGAATTTACAGGAACTGGAGACTTTTTGCCAAGAAGAATGGGCAGTTTTACCATCTGAGAAAATAAAGAGACTCATCCACAACTACCACAAAAGACTTCAAGCTGTCATTGATGTTAGAGGGGGCAATACACGATATGGTGTATGTGAACTTTTGAACAGGGTCATTTTAATGTTTTTGGTTGTCATTATAATTTAAAAAGTGAAAACACAGAAGTTTGACAATAAATGGCTTCAACCAACCACTAACCATGAATGGAGAAAAAGTTTTTGTGTTATCATTCATATTCTCAGAAGAAAGGCCAAAAAAAACCCCAAAAAATCTGCCGGGGTATGTAAACTTTTTAGCACAACTGTAAGTAAGTGTAGTGGAAGTTTTGGGATGTATAAATATTTTAGTATATGATGGTCTAGTGGCTATTTTGTGGAGTGTATACAAATATATATACAGTATATATATATATATATATATATATATATATATATATATATTTATATGGTTGGCAGTAGTGGCTATTTTAGAGGTTTTTATATGTGTAGATATCTTTACATATGTTGGCTGTAGTGGCTGTTTTAGAGGTTTTGGTATATGTTGAGGTTTTATAAATGTAGAGGTTTTTATATATGTAGAGATTTTTACATATGTTGGCTGTAGTGGCTGTTTTAGAGGTTTTTATATATGTAGAGGTTATTATATATGGTGGCTGTAGTGGCTGTTTTAGAGGTTTTTATATGTGTAGAGGTTTTAATATATGTTGAGATTTTATATATGTAGAGGTTTTTATATATGTTGGCTATAGCAGCTGTTTTAGAGGTTTTTGCATGTAGTTTTTCAAACTAAAACCAGGAATGGATTGAAAAAAGAGGCACCTGTGCGTAATACTTTCTTTCCCATTATGATCCATGCTCCTGGTTATGGCTTTAACAAATGCAAAAACATGAATGTGTAAATGCACTGTGAGAAGCAGTCTGACTATAATACTGCTCCATTGTTACTCATTGAGCTCATTGTCCCTTCATCTAGAGATGAACTATTGTTATTACACTGTTGTTTTAAACCAGGATCCCTTTCTGGGTGGCTTTCCGGAGTTATCGCCTCTCTGGCACGTGCTCAGACCTCTGTGGGAGGGGGATTCTGGCACATCTGTAGGAGTGGTATGGTCTAGTAGGATCTCCTAGTACTTAGGCATAATGTTAATGTTAATGTCACTATGTTTGCAGGGAAACCATTACTATAACTGTCTTTCATATATAAACAGCAAATTAAAGTGGTTGTCTTCAGAATAGTTCATCAGTGAGGGTCAAACACCCGGAACCCCCACTGATCCTCTGATTGAAGAGGCTGTGACACTCATTCGAGCACTGTGACTTCTTTATTGTTTACATTGCACGCTATCTGTTTTCTAGCGGCCATGTGATGTAATAACAGCCTCATTCCTTACGCTTCTATGGGATAAGGCTGTCATTACATTGCATGAAACAGATGGTGTGCAGTGTAAACAGTGATGAGGTCACTGGGCCCTTCAAAGAGCTGATCAGCGGAGGTCCTGGATGTTCGACTCCCAATTATTTCTTTACTTTAGGTAATTCTTAAATCAGCAATTTGGCCATTATGAATAAAGGGGAATGATTTCAACTTTCATATATATATATATTTTATTTTTTTTAAAACATTTAAAAAATATTTAGACTTTTTTTGCAGCCCCTCAGGTTAGAACCTGAAGCAGTAATACTTCTCTAATTCAAAAAGCCAGTAATTAAATTTGTATTAAAGTAAATACGTAACATGTTACACATAATTAATTATATAATATCAATAATTGTATAATATGAATTAATAATTAAAGGTGTGTTCCACTTCTTTATTTTAACTCTTAGGGAGGCTTAAAATAAGAAACAGTATATACTCACCTGTCATTCGTCCGTGTATCCAGTGGAGAGTCTTCATTTGAGTCCCCGATCTTTGTTTACCTCTTGTATATGAGCACGTCAGCAGGCTGACGTGCTGCTAAAAGGGCCAAAGGTCGAAAAGACCAGTGATCCAAACCGAAACTCTCTGCTGGATCCCTGGCGAAGGGACAGCTGAATATACTGAATACTGTTTTTATTGACTCCACCCAAAACCTGCCCAACTCTGACTCCACAGCCCTGGAAGTTACAGAAATAGCATAGATCAGTAAACTGCATTGTTTTCGCACCTCATAAGTTATGGGACCTGAAGATATGCTGTAAATATCTTGTGGGCAAACCAGAAGGTTGCAGTGTCTATAGAGACAATTTTTGCGCTTTGAAAAATATGTGTATACATGTGTATTTTACTAGGCATGAGACTTTTCCTTACACTTGCTGACATGTGCCATACATGTACAGCAGATCCTGACACCCTATTAAACATGTTGTCAACTCAGCTAAGATGGTGCCATAGCTTCAGGGTCCCTGCTGTTTTCCATGAGACTTGGTGGCAGTGCCTTAGATTGAAAAGATCTCTGACTACAGTTACTTTAACCCCAGAAATGGCATTGTTATATGTGACCACAGAATCTGAGGGGTTAAGAAGACTTTAACTTAACAAACGGCTCCCACGCAGTGAGATCGCGGGACCCGTTCGGTTGCTATGGCAGCCGGGAGCCTTCGGTGGCGATGTCCTGACTAAATATAATTTTTGTGGTCTCTTGTTTCAACTAGATAGCCCTTTCTTTTTTCATCTGGAGACAATCTTAGAAACAAAAAAGGTTTTTTTTTGGCCAATATATTAGGAGACAACCTTATAAACTTTGAATGACAACAAAGGTGCTACCTTTTTCCAAATGTAAAAGGAGGCAGAACTTTTAATTTTTCACTCCCGCTTTGATGGTGGTCTTTCAAGAATAGAAGAGACTACAGACCAGAATTTCAGGGGAAAGATTGAATAAAGTCATTGTCAGAGATCCAAACAACAGCTTCTCCCCCAGCCACACAAGCACATGTGACCTTGGACTCTGCTTCCAAACTCACCTAACACACTAGGCTACAAAACAGTGAAATAAATCCCAACAGCTGCACATCCACACAAATAGCTGCCACCACTCGCCACTTATGTTAGATGAGACATTGGTATACCCAGACCACTCACACCTTTGCCATCTGGCACCACACCTCTAGCACACTGGCATATAAAAGGTAACAAAGCTAAGCAGTATTTTCCCTCTTCAGGATTGTGGGGACATCTTAGAGCCAAGGAAAATCTTATTCAATTTTAAGATTTAATTTACATAAAAACACAGTGTTTACATTAATAAAAGAAAAAAGATGTGATAAAAGGACATCCATACAATCAAACAATATACAAAATAAAATGGATTAACGTAAAGAAACAGACCTCTTTTTAAGACTGGCCATGTAGATCATTGAAGTGAGTGGTCAAGCAGACTATAAGCACGGTTGTCCAGTGATGCTAGCAGGAAAGTCTGAAGGGGGACTGGCAGTTCCGCACATTTTGCATCATTATTGGGCAGTTCTTTTGCATTGCATACCGTTCTGGGAAGCGCCTCAAGCCTACATGAATTGGGTTGAAATTTAGAAACTCTGGCTGGCTCCTGTTCACCCAAATGCACTATTATGGTCCTGCTCCTCTCTCTTGCCATCTGTCCCGCTTTTGGGCCCCATTCGTTTCACTTGGACTATTTCCTTGAGAACAAAACCACAGGTTGCAAACACGTTAAGTTTTCAGAGCTCTGAGACAACACAGCACCAACCCCCACTTCAGAGGCATCAACCTCAATAACAAATGAGCGATCATAGTCTGGTGGTGCTAATACAGGAGCCTCAACAAAGCATTTCTTGAGACATACAAATGCCTGTTCAGCCTCGGGAGTCCAATTGGTCAAATCGGCACGTTTCTTTGTGAGATCCATTAACTATCCATCACTATACTAGAGAAATTCTTAATAAATTTTCGATAATAGTTGGAGAAACCCAAGAAACGCTGTAGGGCCTTAAGGTTGGAGGGGCGTTCCCAGTTAGTAATAGCTGTAACTTTTAGTGGATCCATACAAAAGGAGTCGGGAGTAATGACGTAACAGAGGAAGGTGACCCTTTAGACTCCAAACAGGCACTTGGACAGTTTGGCAAAGAGACTGTTTTGATGCAACAGTAGCAAAACACTCCTAACATACTCAATATGCATGGCCCAATCAGGAGAGAACACCAGAATGTCATCCAGGTAGCCAACCACGAAACAGCCGAGCAAGTCTCTAAAGATATCGTTAACAAAGTGTTGAAATACTGCGGGTGCATTACACAACCCGAAAGGCATTACCAAATATTCAAAGTGACCTTCTGGGGTGTTAAACGCAGTCTTCCATTCATCTCCTTCTCTGATCCGGATCAGAATGTATGCCATGCGGAGGTCAATTTTAGAAAACCAGCGGGCACCCACAATCTGATTAAAAAGATCAGGGATCAGAGGAAGAGGATACTGATTTTTAACCGTAATTTTATTTAATTCTCGATCAATGCATGGCCACAATCCGCCATTTTTTTTTTAACAAAAAAGATCCCAGCCTCCATGGGAGATTTAGATGGTATCCAGCGCTCCCAACTGCATAGGCTCATCTCCAGCGGTGACAGAAGGAGAAACAGATTTTTTAACAGAAAGAGAGGGATAGACAGAAGACTTAGCGGAATCAGTCCCTACCCTCTCTTTACGTCTGTCCTGGAGTCTCCTGTCAATGCGGACAGCCAAGGTCATGGCCTGTTCTAAGGTAGGGGGATCAGGATGACCTACCCAAACATCCTTCACTGAATCATTCAGGCCCTGTTTAAAAAGAGCCCTCAAAGCTGAGTCACACCAACCTGCTGTCATACTAAACTTCCGAAACTCAGAGCAATAAGTCTCAGCGGAGCATTTGCTGTGCCGAAGGGTAAGAAGTTGTGACTCGGCAAGTCCAAAGTGATCAGGCTCGGCATAAATAGCGCCCAAAGATTTGAAAAATTTTTCCAAATCTGTCCACTTCTCTGCCCCAGGGGGAAGTTTAAGGGCCCAAGTCTGTGGATCCCCCTGTAAGAGAGAAATGACCACCCCCACAATCTGAGATGCATGAGGGTTGACACGAAAAAACAACCGACATGACTCCCGGAACGTCTCAAATTTTCCTCGGTCCCCTGGAAAACGATCCAGGAGTTACATTTTAACCCTGGGAAGGTAAAAGACAGCAGGTGGTGTCGCAGCAGCCTCAGCTTGATTCTGGGTGAGTGTGCGTACTCCGGAGTAGAAGGGTTTCTAATTTTCGGCTTGCTATTTTGTAAGGGAATTGCTAGCGGAGCAATTCCCCACTAGCTGCTGGTGAACCCTGGGGGGAGGGGCACAACAAGACAGTGAACCCTAAGCTGAACCCCCCACTGTCCCTGGCTACTTGCCTGATCTGTTCTAGATGACAGCCAGCAACTGGTCGACGGTCCCTTCTTAATATAAGTGACAACACAGAATTCAGACAGGACAAACAACAACAAAAGGGAGGTTAGCTTGCCAAGGGGTCGGTAACAGTCAAGCAATGCAGTACAGAATCAAAATCCAAGAGAATAGTCAAAGTCAAAGCCAGAGGTCAGGAATAAGAATATAGGTAACAAAACAGCAAGAGTAATAGCCAGTATGCACAAGGCAATAGCAAGCGCCTATGTGAATGTGAGCAAACTATAAATAGGAAGGAAGAACCCGCCACAGACTTGATAGGACGAAAGGCTGTTCATCACACAGGTAAGGCTAAAATTAACTATTAGAGGAGCAGAAAGAAACCAAGGTAAAGGAGATGGATGTGGTGGAAAATCAATTAAGGAGGTGAGGGAATAGTACAGTGTTCAGACAATACCAGAAGAACCCAAATTAAGGAATCACAGCCGGACATGCCTCCTGCACCGCTGCATGCGGCCGGAGGATGGCGCCAAAGCCCGGACGGGCAAGGATGTTACAACCTCAAAAAAAAAGAGCATGGTTGTCCATGAACAATTTTGTATGAACCCTAACCCAGCTCTCTTTTCGGAACCTTCCTCCTGTGACGGAACCAGCTAACTACTTCTACCCAGTCAACAACTATATGATTTATTTGGTGGAATAGGCCATAACTCAGGGTAGATACCTCATTTCAGAATGATATGCCCATCAAGTGATGCAGATTGCTTTTACCAGTCCAGGCATACCAAAAATGAGGATGAAAATATAATCCCTTCAGCAGATACTTAATTTGTGGTAGCTGTGAACTTTAATCGCCCTTACACAAGTCCATTTGGCTTCTTGACATTTACCTACAAATGAGTTTGACTGTCTACAATTGAATTAACATCCTGGGCCTAATTAATTACCTGCATCCTAGAATGTGTAATGGAGTTTGAATTAACATACACAATAGACATACTCAGACATAAAGGGGTTGTTCCATCTTCCTGTCTCAACAGCTTTGCCTCCTGTCTCTTCTTCTCACTTCCTGAATTCCTCAGCAAGTTGGGGTAGGCGGTTTTGACTGTGTGATGAACTGGACACTGTGAAGTATCACATTACAGACTTTGCCTTTACCATGAGAGATTATTTATTATGATTACTATAAATTTAATTTAAAGGCAGATCAAATAATATGCACAGTAAATGTATATTACATTACACGTTTGTATAGAAAATTTACCATGCTTCTAGAGAACGGACACAGTGTTATCTTTGTGTATACATAGAGAGATAACAGACAGGGCTCCCAGAATCTGTCCACCCATTCAAAAGATATGGCCCCTGGCAGATTATATGGAAGTTAACTCCAATTATCCAAGTGGGCGGTAACCTAAGTTTTTGTATGAGAAAATAAAAGGTTTCTGCACATATGTCAATTTCATCTCACATTTCCAGTTAGATTGTTTCCAGTTTGGTCTCAGTTAAGCTGCAAGAGTCTTTGCCAAGGTAGCAGTCATTCTAACATCTAGCATCTCTCAGGTTAAAAGGGATTTACATTATAACTTACTTGGACAGCTCACTTGTGGCTCAGCACTCTCCTGTTGTGCAGATCTCTTCTGTGCAGTCTCTAAGCGTCCTCACATTGGAGGCATTAAATTGGGGCTTGGGTGCCCATGTACAGGATTTCTATGAGCGAAAAAATAATTGGAGCCCCTGGGAGAGCCAATTTTCCTCCAGTCTCAAAGAATTAAAGAGGTGTTCCGTTACATATTTTTGTGACTTAATATTACTGGTAGTGGACTGGTAGTGACACTCGAAAGCTTACTATTAAATACACTCAGTTAGCCTCTAAAAGGTATCGCCTGATTTCTTCACTCTTCCATTACTTTCTATGACTAACACGGTACAACATTATACTGGTAGTGGACCAATAAACATAGTCCCAAGGACAGGTGAGTACTTGTTTGCTGTCAGCAAACAGCACGTCACTGGTGAAGTCAGCCAGGCCACCTGTATACAGAAGAACAGGAAATGGAGAATTGTGGTCAGGTGAGTACTTGTTTGTAAAGTTAATTTGCCCACTAACAGCAGTATAAAAAATGTCTCGTAATACTCCTACCTACATTTCAGTGGTTCAGCTTCAGGTGTTCTGAATGGGAAAGTCAACTGGCTCAGTTAGAACCTGGTCATGTGATCAGAATGGCCACATGATCACTAAGAGAATGGGTACCCTACAGATCGAATTCATCTGGAATTCATCGATTTGCAATTATATAAGCGAATCATTATCAAAGTATATTCTTAATGAAAACATCATTATAAAACATGTATTAAAGAGACCTAACAAAAGCGAAATGAACCAATATCATATAAAACTAAATATATTGAATCTAAAGAAAAAAAAAAAATTATATATATATTTTCTATTTTCAAAATTTATGTATATGTTACTGGTCTTGATGAATTAACCGCCCATAATTCCCGTTAAATCTTGTAGTCATGGTCACACGATCAAAAATCATATATTCCGCTAAATATAAATAAACATAATACAGTGGTTAGAAATTGCCTCCTAAATATTTGTCAGGTCACGTGAAATAGAAAATATATATATATACAATTATTTTTTTTTCTTTAGATTCAATATATTTAGTTTTATATGATATTGGTTGATTTTGCTTTTGTTAGGTCTCTTTAATACATGTTTTATAATGATGTTTTCATTATGAATATACTTTGATAATGATTCTCTTATATAATTGCAAATTTTGAAACATGTCTAAACGATCTCATTTGAAATGTAGTATGCCGGTCATGTGATAGTATCACATGACTGACAAGATGTTTTTTAGTTGTGATTTCAAATGATGAATATGAAATTCAGCAGTTTCTACACTTTCTCAAGAGATATTTTTAACAGTTGTTTTCACTTAATATTTGGTTTTATTTCAACATTAAGACATCTTTATTGTAATGAATAGAAACATGTTCACAGATGCATATTGTTGAGGTGATTAGTCAAGGGGTGTGTCTGAGTTGTTTTCACATTTTTAAATCGTGGTTGTATTCGTGAGATGTATGCCATGAGTAAGGGACAAACCCAGTCCCGAAATGCGTAGGATTTTACAAATGTAACCTCTCACTCTTTTTTTGATATGACGATTTTTAATTCTTCATGGAGTAAATAAAAGTTATATTTTATAAGAACCTTTTGCAAAGGAGAATTATTCTCAAGCAAGATTGCTGGATCCCATCAACAGTTGTTTTTTGGATTAATACTGGTCTCTAGCCGTGGGGACAGGCTTCCGTGCAATTCTCTCAAGGACTCTTCCACCTGAGACGAGATTCTACTATACGTGAGTGGGGCTGTGTATACAATTTTTTGGTTTTTGGATATGATAAAAATCAGTCTAGTCAATAGCACACTTCCGGCAGGACGTAAGTTGATGCTGCATCCTCCGACCACAAGGCAGGTTGAAGGCATAAATAGGCTGATGCATATTTCAGAACGTACAGTGGCTTGCAAAAAGTATTCATACCCCTTGAACTTTTTCACATTTTGTCACCTTACAACCACAAACTTGAATGTATTTTATTGAGATTTTAAGTGATAGACCAACACAAAGTAACAGATAATTGTGAAGTGGAAGGAAAATGATACATGGTTTTCAAAATTTTAAGCAAATAAAAATCTGAAAAGTGTAATGTGCAAAAGTATTCAGCTCCCCTATATCAATACTTTGTAGAGCCACCATTAGCTGCAATTACAGCTGCAAGTCTTTTGGGATATGTCTCTACCAGCTTTGCGCATCTAGAGACTGAGATTTTTGCCCATTCTCCTTTGCAAAATAGCTCAATCTCAGCCAGATTGGATGGAGAGTGTCTGTGAACAGCAATTTTCATGTCTTGCCACAGATTCTCAATGGGATTGTGGTCTGGACTTTGACTGTGCCATTCTAACACATGAATATTCTTTGATCTAAACCACTCCACTGTAGCTCTGGCTGTAGGTTTAGGGTCATTGTATTGCTGGGAGGTGAATCTCCTTCCCAGTCTCATGTCTTTTTCAGCCTCCAACAGGATTTCTTTCAGGATTGCCCTGTATTTATCTCCATCCATCTTCCCATCAACTCTGACCAGCTTCCCTGTCCCTGCTGAAGAAAAGCATCCCCACAGCATGATGCTGCCACCACCATGTTTCACAGTGGGGATGGTGTGTTCAGGGGGATGAGCAGTGTTACTTTTTCGTCACACATAGCGCTTTGCATTTAGGCCAAAAAGTTCAACTTTGGTCTCATCTGACCAGAGCACTTTCTTCCACATGTTTGCTGTGTGCCCTATATGGCTTGTGGCCAAGTGCAAAAGGCACTTCTTTTGTCTTTCTTTCAACAATGGTTTTCTTCTTGCCACTCTTCCATAAAGGCCAGATTTGTTGAGTGCACGACTTATCGTTGTACTGTGGACAGATTCTCCCACCTGAGCTGCGGATTTCTGCAGCTCTTCCAGAGTGACAATGGGCCTCTTGGCTGCTTCTTTGACTAGTGTTCTCCTTGCTTGATCTGTTAGTTTAAGTGGACGGCCATGTCTTGGTAGGTTTGTAGTTGTAGAATACTTTTTCCATTTTTGGACGATGGATTGAACAGTTCTCCTTAGGATACTCAGAGCTTAGGATATGTTTTTACAACCTAACCCTGCTTTAAACTTCTCTACAACTTTATTTCTGACCTGTCTGGTGAGTTCCTTGATCTTCATGATCCTGTTTGTTCACTAGTGTTCTCTAACAAACCACTGAGGCCTTCACAGAACAGGTGTATTTATACTGAGACTAAATTACACACAGCTGGATTCTATTAAGTAATTAAGTGACTTCTGAAGGCAATTGATTGCTAGGGATTTTATTTAGGGGTATCAGGGTACAGGGGGCTGAATACTTTTACACGTCGCACTTTTCAGATTTTTATTTGATTAAAATTTTGAAAACTATGTATAATTTTCATTCCCCTTCGCAATTATGTGCTACTTTATGTTGGTCTATCACTTAAAAATCTCAATAAAATACATTTAAGTTTGTGGGTGTAAGGTCACAAAATGTGAACAAGTTCAAGGGGTATAAATACTTTTGCAAGCCACTGTATCTCACCAAACCTCACTCCCTATATGGTTGTATATTAACCCTTTCCCAATATCCGTAAATTTCTGGTATTTAAAAATATGCTAGCCGCTCAAGAGCTGAGCGGTCACCAAAGCTGCTGGGTCTTCGCTGTATTGTTGTACTATAAAGTGGAGACCCGTTGGCAATGCCTGCACTGATCCACCCCCATTTTGGGGTGGATCCATTTACATGACAGCCAGAAGCCTATTTTAGGCTCCCAGATTTGTCTCTTATTCACTTCTGTTACAGGCTGCTTTATGCAATCTGTAATAGAACTGCCAGTATTTTGAAATGCATTAGCTTTGTAATGCATTGCATTAGTGATCAGACCCCCTGGGGTTCAAGAGCCCTTGGGGGTTTAAAAATTACAGTAAAAAAAAATAATAAAAATTCAAATCACCCCCCTTTTCTTAAAACACATATAAAAGTACTTAAAGTGAAACACATATTCATTAGAAATCTCTGTGTCTGAAAACGGCCTGTCTACAAACTTATAAAAATATTTTTCGTATATGGTAAATGCCGTATCAGGAAAAAAAAAAATCAAAACAGATGAACTGGCATTTTTTTCGCCATTTCACCTCCCATAAAAATTAGTATAAAAATCAATCAAAGCAATAAACAATCCCCAAAATAGTATAACTAAAAAGTACATCTAGCCCTGCAAAAAAAGACGACTTATGCATCCACATACCCGTAAATATAAAACAATTTTTGGTGTTAGAATATGGAAACTCCAAAAAATATTAGTTTTTTTTCAAAGTTTTGGATTTTGAAGGGGTTAAAACTATATAAATTTGGTTTCCCTGAAATCGTACTGACCTATAACATACAATTGACATGTCATTTTGGCTGTACCATGAACACCCTAAAAACAAAACCTTTAAGAAAGTTGCGCAAAAGCAGTTTTTCTCCAGTTCCACCCCATTCTGAATATTTTTTTCCAGCTTCCCATTAAATGGTACCATTGTCAAGTACAATTTGTCCCTCAAATATTAAGCCCTAATACAGTTCTGGGAATGGAAAAATAAAAAAGTTATGGGGTTTGGAAGGCGGGAGTCAATGAAAATCAAATAAGGCCTGTATCAGAATGGGTTAAAGCACAACTTGCTTCCACCCTCTCTGTTATCTAATTGCCTCTCCTAAGATCGGAAGGATTTGTCTGGGGAGAAATGCAGCATTCCCTATTTGAGAACCCTATAGAGGTTGGATATCACTGTAGTGCCATTGTGAGAAAAGAGCTTTGTCCAATTTATTCACCCGTATTTCTTCCCCTACATCTCTGCAGCTTATGGCAAAAAATAACAATTTGCATGTACTGGATGTGCTGGAAAGGATGGAGATCCTACTAGGATACCAACTGCATTATAGCCTGCCACCTTGGCTCAGTAGAGTGAAGCAACAACATTATGTCCCGAGTCTGCCATTCTTCAAACAATTTGTTTTCCCAACCTGCCTTGAATTTTGGGATTGACCTTATGGTCATATGTTTGGATACCAAAATGTTTCCTGGGCACCTTCCATGCCACTAAGGTGTCTCTGTAGAGAGCAGAGCCCTTGATGAGGGCGGGAACAGCCGATAGAGGTGTATGCAAGGGCACAGAGGTCCTATGAAACACAAAACTGCGCTTCTACTGCATAGTCCGAATAGAAACTAGTCCTTCTGATCCAATCTATGATATGACTAGACAACTAATTATAACCTCTTATGTTGTGGGTGTTCATGCCTCCGCTGTCCCTGGTCACGATCAGTTTATGAGCATGTATCCATCTACTGTGCCATAAAAAATTTGGTTTAGCTTATTGACATCTATATGTTTCAATAGCACCCGGGATATAGTAATATAGGGGATACAATAGCCTTCAGACGCACATTATATTAGATGAAAAAACGAGAGATCCAGGATGATCTACAATATCAACAGAGGATAATTTAAACAATTTAACAAATGTCTCACATTTAGATAAATTCAAAAAAACGAAACCCAGAAAATCTCCAGTATCTCCAAATCTCGTTGCAGATCTGGTTGGGTCTGCCATAAACAGAGAATATCATCCACGAAAAGGCTAAGGCATAGCCCCATACGACATATCACAACTCCCAAAACGAGTATCCTGAATTCAGTAATCTAGACAGTGGCTTTAATGCGAGATCAAAAAGTAATGGGGACAGTGTGCACCCTTAGCAAACAGTGCCGAGAGGTGACCCGCTGTGAAGACCTGGGCTCTTGGATATACATAAAGAGACAGGAGAGTATGGAAGGCCTCCCGTATGGCTACAGAATCGAGTACCTGCCCCAGGCACCCCCAGCACAGACTATCAAAAGCCTTTTCCGCGTCAAGGGCGACCAAGGCAATTGCCCCCTTTCCCCTCTCATTTGTAGTCATTGCCAAAAGGATCCTGTGTAGGTGGGTAACCGCCAATCTACCCTGCACAAATCGTATCTGGGTGGGACAAAATCAGAGATGGCAATATTTACGCCAGCTTGGCCAAAATTTTAAGATTCTGATTTATCAGGGAGAAAGGTCGGCAAGAAGATGGGTTTTCTACATCTTTACGCTCCTTAGTAAACAGGTTAATATTGGTGCAAAGCTCCTGGTCTGCCCCATTTAAAATGTTATTAAAAAGAGCCATAAATGTTGGGGCTATCTGTACCATTAGTGTTCTATAAAACTCTCCATTCATATAAAACTCCGTCATGGGGCTTTACCAGAGGGCAGAGATTTTATAACACCGTGACTCCTCAGTAGAGATAGGGGCATTTAAAAGTCCCACCTGCTCCACTGATACTCGGAGCATGAAGACCCTGCTCAGGAATTCCCTACCAGCCAGGGTACTTTTGGGGCCATCCCTATACAGCTAGGTGTAACAATGTCACATTATTACCACCTGAGACCGCACAGTGAGCCTCTTTTACCTCCCTTCATGCTGTTTAACTGTTTCTTTGAGGTGGTTAAAAGTGGACTGCACCCCATTAGATAGAGAGAAGGTTAGATCTGGACCTAGCAGGGTGGCAAACTCCAATACCAAAAGTTTATAGTCCAAGGGACTAGCAGGAGAGTAAGGGACGTGTGTTCAGGCTCACCTTTTGTGATGAATGCGGTTTTGGCGCCATTTTGGGAGAAGGATCGTCGCTATCTCGTTCTCCATGTTGCCTATGGCTGTTTTCTTGCCACTGTGCAATAAATAATGATCCATCAATCGGGTCCCACAGGTGTCAGGAACCTAACCATCTCAAAGGCAATAGATGCGATGCGGAAAGGCAGAAGTGTAATGTTCAGGCTGGGGAGCCAGGAGCTCGGGAAAGTGCCTCACTGCATACCAGTGCATCAGGCTTTTTTGCCTGCCTCTGGGGGGGGGGAATTTCTCTCCCCTCTGTCACAGCGGGAACAGTTTTTTGCGTGGGTGGGAGGGGCCTTCATTTCCTGCACATGGCAAATCCTGAGTGGGCTTCTTAGGGGGTTTGAGGGAGCTTCCCCTTACCACTCAGACCCCCCCTCCTCATGCTATGGGTGGTGTTCTGCCCTCTTGAGGGAATTGATGTAACGGATAGTATTCCACCTGTGTGTAGTCCCAGTACAGCCCTTTCCTTGCTACAGTGGTGCCTCCTCCCTGCCTATCTCTGCCACAGACCCATGTTGGCTGAAGTCTCTGACTCCAGGCCCATTACATCAGACCTCTCCCATATTCATCCTGCTTTCTCCTCCAGGCACATTTAGTTACTGGACCTTTCCCTAGGATAAGCACCTCGCTCTAATCCAGGGGTTCTTGGCCCTTCGCTACCCTTGCAGTAGCTTAAGCGCAGGTGGAGTTAGTCCAGATTAAGATGCTTTCTCCACTACAGGTGTGACTCTGGCCTAGCACCTTGGTTGCATAGTCCTCTTCAGGGCAATAATGTTTCTCAGTCCAAGACACAGTGGCATGCAGTGATGGGGTCCTAGCGACTCAGATCAGTGTCATCTTTTACATGAAACTGGGGGCTGCTTCTCTGGCATTCCTTCACTCAGAATAGCTTCTAGTGTGCTGCAGCCCCCTTTGGCCCCTGCTGCAGGTTGGAGCTCTGATTAACGCTCCTTATGTTCCCTCTCCCTCTGTCTTTACGGCGAGGTGCAGTTCCATGGAGGTGCTGGATACGGTTCTCTATTAGAGTCCCATTTACCTCCCTCTTAGCCACCTCCTCACAAGCCTTCTTATGGTGAAGAAAAGCCTACCTCCCTGAGGGACACCTTTGACTCAGGCCCTGAGTCTGCGCGAATTATCTTCCTGCCACGCAGGATTCCATGCAGGCTGTACGGGACTCTCTCTGCATGAGGATTAGTCGTCTTCCCTTCTTGTGGTGGCTCCTTTTCCTCAAAACAGGCACTGACTTTGTTTGGGACCCTGTTAAGTTCCCCCTTTGTGGAGCGGTAACAACTAGGCAGTCCCCTCTTCAGGTGCCATACTTAATGTCTCCTACACTTTTTGTGCCTCTCACGACGCCTGTATGTGTCTTTACAGGCTGCATGGCTATGTGCCCCTTTTCAGTTCCTGTTACATGGAACTGTGCCAGTGTAACTTTATGAGAGACCTTATGGACCATACTAATTCATGTCTGAGCTGGCATAGAGTGCTAGAATGGCGTATGGATGAATGTCTATATTCTAACCTCCAGACATTCCTGGTCTGACACTTAGAGCCATATTTGAACAAGACGCAACAGAGGAGAGAAACAACAAAAATAAGCAAAATGGTGAAAGGGCACTCCTTTACTCTTCTGGCTCAGTAATACTGTATATTCATTACGCCGCCTGTTAGAAGCGGGTCATCGGTTCCTGATATCTACTGGCTATCTAGGCTACCCTGGGGATATTTCCAGTTTCTTGTCGCCACAGGTTTTTCTTTGTGCAGACCTTAGTGACCTACTACTGCCTGACCATAGCTTAGGGGTTAGACCACTGGTCTTGTGAACCAGGGGTTGCGAGTTCAGAGATTGCTGGGGTTTCCATCCCTGCAACTGGATTTCTCACCTACTCTTGTCCTCCTTGAGCGACGTTTAAGTGGTCTGGATAGGCACTTGCAGCAGTACTTCATCTGAATTGACCTGCCTTGTTTGGTCATATTTTTCTTTTGTGTCTTCCCCTGAGCCAGTGGGGCCTCTCTGAACCATCCTGGTATCCTCTTTTGAGAGGATAGATCTAATGAGCTCTTTACATGACCTTGGATCAGTTATGCTCCTGTCTGGTTCAGACATCAGTTTCAGCCTCCCTCCATTCCCAGTCTTACTTGTTCTGAGAGTCTCTGTCTCTCTTGTCTTCATTTAGTCCCAGGATTGGACTACCAGAGTTCCCAAGCATCCTGATGTGTTATTGTGGAATGATCTGCTTGCTAGGACCCTTGCATGGTTTGTCATGGTCATATGACCTGTTCCAGCCTTGGTCTGTTCTCGTTTAATCTGCTATCTCTCTGCTAACTCTCTTCTTGACCCCTGGCTTCCGCACTCTGCACTCTACTGAAACGGCCCTCACAAAAGTCTCCAATGATCTCCTTATGGCTAAATCCAAAGGTGACTTCTCTCTTCTTATTCTTCTAGATCTCTCAGCAGCATTGGACACTGTTGACCATCAACTCCTCCTCACTTTGCTTCGATCTGTCGGCCTCACGGACACTGCGCTCTCCTGGTTCTCCTCTTATCTCTCTGACCGCACTTTCTGTGTATCATTTGTGGGCTCTGTTTCTTCCCCCCTTCCTCTTGCCGTCGGGGTTCCACAGGGCTCGGTCGTAGGACCCCTGCTCTTTTCCCTCTATTCGGCCTCCATTGGTCAAACCATCACCAGATTTGGCTTCGGTACCATCTTTATGCTGATGACACCCAATTATGTACGTCATCCCATGACATCACCCCTGTGCTTATACAGAACACCAATGACTATCTCTCTGCTGTCTCAAATATCATGTCTTCGCTCTGTCTGAAACTGAATCTCTCAAAGACTGAACTACTGCTGCTTCCACCATCCAATAGATCTGTCCCTGATATCTCCATTGCAGTCTCTGGCCTTACCATATCTCCTAGGCAGTATGCCCGCTGCCTCGGGGTTATGTTTGACTCAGTCCTTTCCTTCACCCCCCCATATCCAATCACTTGCACGCTCATGTCATCTCCACCTCAAAATCATCTCCAGAATATGCCCTTTCCTTACCACAGATACACTAAAGACACTTATTGTTGCCCTGATTCACTCTTGCCTTGACTACTGTAACTCCTTACTAATCAGTCTTCCCTTTACTAAACTCTCCCTTCTTCAATCTATTCTGAATGCAGTGGCCAGGCTCATCTGTCAGTCTAGACGCTACAGCGATGCCTCTGGTCTGTGTCGGTCATTACATTGTCTGCTTATTCAATACAGAATACAATATAAACTCGATCACCTTCATCCACAAGGCTCTCCATAATGCTGCACCTCCCTACATTTCCTCCCTCGTCTCTGTCTATCGCCTAACCCGTGATCTCCGTTCACTCAATGACCTAAGACTAACATCCTCTATTATCAGAACCTCCCATGCTTGTATACAGGACTCCTCCTGAGTTGCACCACTTCTCTGGAATGCTCTATCCCGGACTATCAGATTAACCCCCAATTTCTACAGCTTCAAGTGCAAACTAAAGACATATCTTTTCAGACAGGCCTATCACAACTCCTAATGTAAACCCTTCCGTAGTTAGATTCCCTAAAACGTACCCTCTGTTCACGCTCCCACATTACCCCACAGGATATGATGCTTCTGCATGTTAAAGGACGCGACTGGTGACGGCTCATACAGCTTTATATATGTGTAATGACAGTAACCTCTATTACAAAATTGCCTGACCATTGTATAAGCAATGCTACCTCTGATACCGCCCCTACTACCTCTTGTGTCACCCCCTTTACCTCATTTATTGTAAGCTCTTGCGAGCAGGGTCCTCAGTCCCATTGTGTGAATTGACTATTTCTTTGTAATATATCTTTTTGTCTGTACTTGAACCCTACAAATTGTACAGTGCTGCGGAATATGTTGGCGCTATATACAGTGGGGAAAAAAAAGTATTTAGTCAGCCACCAATTGTGCAAGTTCTCCCACTTAAAAAGATGAGAGAGGCCTGTAATTAACATCATAGGTAGACCTCAACTATGAGAGACAAAATCAGAAAACATATCTAAAAAATCACATTGTCTGATTTTTTTAAGAATTTATTTGCAAATTATGGTGGAAAATAAGTATTTGGTCACCTACAAACAAGCAAGATTTCTGGCTCTCACAGACCTGTAACTTCTTCTTTAAGAGGCTTCTCTGTCCTCCACTCATTACCTGTAGTAATGGCACCTGTTTGATATTGTTATCAGTATAAAAGACACCTGTCCACAACCTCAAACAGTCACACTCCAAACTCCACTATGGTGAAGACCAAAGAGCTATGGAAGGACACCAGAAACAAAATTGTAGACCTGCACCAGGCTGGGAAGACTGAATCTGCAATAGGCAAGCAGCTTGGTGTGAAGAAATCAACTGTGGGAGCAATAATTAGAAAATGGAAGACATACAAGACCACTGATAATCTCCCTTGATCAGGGGCTTCACGCAAGATCTCACGCCGTGGGGTCAAAATGATCACAAGAACGGTGAGCAAAAATCCCAGAACCACAAGAGGGGACCTAGTGAATGACCTGCAGAAAGCTAGGACTAACTTAACAAAGGCTACCATCAGTAACACACTACGCCGCCAGGGACTCAGATCCTGCAGTGCCAGACATGTCCCCCCTGCTTAAGCCAGTATATATCCGGGCTCGTCTGAAGTTTGCAAGAGCGCATTTGGATGTTCCAGAAGAGTATTGGGAGAATGTCATATGGTCAGATGAAACCAAAGTAGAACTGTTTTGTAGAAACACAACTTGTCGTGTTTGGAGGAGAGTGAATGCTGAGTTGCATCCAAAGAGCACCATACCTACTGTGAAACATGGGGGTGGCAACATCATGCTTTGGGGCTGTTTCTCTGCAAAGGGACCAGGACGACTGATCCGTGTACATGAAAGAATGAATGGGGCCATGTATCGTGAGATTTTGAGTGCAAACCTTCTTCCATCAGCAAGGGCATTGAAGATGAAACGTGGCTGGGTCTTTCAGCATGACAATGATCCCAAGCACACCGCCAGGGCAATGAAGGAGTGGCTTCATAAGAAGCATTTCAAGGTCCTGGAGTGGCCTAGCCAGTCTCCAGATCTCAACCCCATAGAAAACCTTTGGAGGGAGTTGAAAGTCCATGTTGCCCAGCGACAGCCCCAAAACATCACTGCTCTAGAGGAGATCTGCATGGAGGAATGGGCCAACATACCAGCAACAGTGTGTGCCAACCTTATGAAGACTTACAGAAAACGTTTGACCTCTGTCATTGCCAGCAAAGGATATATAACAAAGTATTGAGATGAGCTTTTGTTATTGACCAAATACTTATTTTCCACCATAATTTGCAAATAAATTCTTAAAAAATCAGACAATGTGATTTTCTGGATTTGTTTTCTCATTTTGTCTCTCATAGTTGAGGTCTACCTATGATGTCAATTACAGGCCTCTCATCTTTTTAAGTGGGAGAACTTGCACAATTGGTGGATAACTAAATACTTTTTTTTCCCCACTGTAAAAAAAATGTATTATTATTATTATTCCAGCCCTCCTTACGCTACACTTCCCCCTTTGCCGGTGTGTATTGCTCCTATTCTGGTCAGACCCCAGCAAGGTGTCCCGTTTTTGTAGCCTTCGGACTCCTGGTTCAGTGGTTACCTCCTCAGTTGCTGCCAGGTGTCTCTTAGCCCGTTCCCTGCATCATGAGGTTTGTGATAACTGTGCCTTCCCCCTTTTCTGGCCTTTTCTCCATGGAAGAAGGCCTCCCATGTCTTACCAGTTCCTTCTGGCCCAAGCTGGTTCTGACTTGTGGGTCCTAGGAAGGATGTTCCTCCTTTTTTCCCAGGACATCAAGACTCCCCTGGGGGGAAAATGTTTTTCACAGTCAGGATTCTCCCCTTGCCTCTTCCAGTTAGGGGGCCTCTGCTTCCCTGGAACACTCCTGCTATTCCCACTTGGCTTGCAGCAGTTTACAGACATTCCCTTGTCCATCTTGACATGCCACTTCCTGTATGGGCTCTCTCCCCTCATGGGGGACCAGTACCAGGCTGCCTTTCCTGGGCATGACTGGCCTTCTGTTATTGGATAGGCATTCAACCTGTTCTGAAGGATGTTCCCTTTGTCCCCAGTTTTCCTGCTCTTCTCATGGATACAAGCTTCCTGATGGGAATATTTGCTTTCCCATCCCTTGATGGCGATCTGTGCGGGCAACCTCTGCTCTGTATCACTATCTTATCCTCCAAGGGGCATTGGTCCCTTACGGCTGTATTCCTGATGAATTCTTTCATTCTTTCTGGCAGGATGCCTTGTTCAACCTCTTGGGATCCATTCTGGACCACTCAGTCGTGGACAGCAAACCTGCACAATCAATCAGCTATGGTTGGTTGGACCCAGGGGCCTGGCCTCTCCTCCTCCTTTTCAGCTATGGAATTTATTCTGTTCTGTGGTGGGTCTCACAGCCTTGTCCCATTTTTCTTGCTGGGGCCGCAGTCTCTTTTCCCAGCTGACTATCCTTCCAAGCTACATGGTTCTTCTGAACTCTGAGCTGCTGATTGCCCCTCCTTGAGCTCTCGCAGTGGGCACTCCTTATGGTCTCCTTGCAGTGTTCTCCTTCCTTACCTACCCCCTCTTGCTGGGTCAATACTGTTGTCCCCCCAGCTCCTTGTAGTCAGGCCTAATCTTGCGGGCCTCCCTATGATGTGTGGCTTCTTTCTGGATGAGGTCTGTTCTTTGGTCCCCTTCCCCAGGCTCAGGATACATTTAAGTCCTCTTTCCCCATCTTCTCCTAGTTGAGTTTTATTGCCTCTGGGCCTCACTGAATTGGGTGGGTTAGTGTTGGTGTTTGCCCACTGCCGCAGTATATGCTGCGCATGCCTCCTTAAGAGTGCCCCCCATCTTCTTTTACCTCAACTCTATATGGGGCCATCTTATCTACCTTATGGGCCTGCTCTTGGCCCTCTCCAAACTTTGGTATCTCTTGCCTCTCCTCCCACAGAGCTGATCTTTTGCCAAAGGTCTCCTATTGTGCACTTCTGTGGATCTTGCAACCTGGTTTAGTCTGGTGGGCCTTGCTAACTACTTAACTCTCTCAGGTTCTACAGTTATTACTATTCACTGGGCGACTAGGTTGTCTAGCTATTGGATAGAACTCTCTCTCTCTGCCCCTTCTCAGGTTTAGGGGTCTCTCTAGCCCCCCCCCTCCCCCGTTTCTGAAACCTGGGTCATATAGAACCATAGTACTTGATGGCAGTAGGAATCCACTTGATCCATCTAGTCTGCCTTTGTTTTTGGCTTTTCTTTCTTAGGATCTACTCACCTTGTTCTTTTCTGCAGCATGCTTAAATTCTCTCGCTTTTCGCTTTCTCCTTCTTTATTCCTTTTTCTTGGGCAGTATCTGCTGAAGGCAGTTTACCTGGGTTGCGTCTCAACCCTCTCGCTGCTCCAGCTTCTTGTTCCTCTATTGAGGGTCCATGCATGGGATCGGCAATCTTCGGGGCATTCATCTCCTGAGGGCCTTGGCTTAGTATCTTAGGATATTTACAGGTCCTAGGTGGTTCTCCATTTAATCCTGTAAATTTTAAGGACCCAGTTAGGCCTGTCATTCTGCAGGCAATCATTATTACCGCTGGTGACAATCTAATGTTGCTGTCATCTGGGCTGGTGTCTGTATCCTCGCCAGGCCCTGCCGGTCCAGAACAGGCTTCCTCCTCCTTGTCTGAGGTTTAGACCAATCCATCTCTTGTGCTGATGGACGACTGCAGGGCGTTTTCTCTTCCCATACTCTAGGACTGCTTTAGGACGTCCCATGGTACTATGTCCCCCATTGATATAAATGAGAAAATTGGATTTTTGTACGTACCGTAAAATCCATTTCTTGTTATATTCATTGGGGGAAACAGATTCCTCCCTCTGCTTTTTCTGTTTTTGACTCTTGTCCTTGGGTTCTTTTCCTGGGCTCAGGATATATTGGTGCTTGCTCTACACTTTGTCCTCTCCTACTGCTGTTGGTACAAAACTGATTAACTTCCTGTCTGTGGAGAGGGTATAGCCCACTTTCTTATTTCCTATATATAGAGGATAAATACTTTTCATGGCATATTTATTTATTTATTTTGCTTACTTATATAGCGGCATCATATTCTGTAGCACTTTACAGATAGTGTCAACACTGTCCCAAGCAGGACTCACAATCTAAACTCCCTATAATTGGAGGTGGAGCCTGACCGCTATACAAGACGGCCGCTTAACTCAGAGCTCCCGTCTTACCGCTCGGAGTACCTGTCTTCCAGCCTCCAAAATGGTAAAAACATTGAAGGATAGGTCGGGGACAGACCGGAGACCCCCAAGACTAGGAAAAATGCCGAGGAAATGGAGAGATTCCTCCGCAAAAAACAGGCCTTGTCTCCTTCGTGCCTTAATAACATGGCGCCGCCGCCTCCAGCCCCCGCAGACTTTGAGGAGCCAGACGATTCTGACAAGGACAGCGTTACTGGTGGCACGGACGCATCTGAAACTTGCGACTCCATTCCTATTTCTCGCTTCTTCCTGAAGAGAGCCCTTTCTCAAGCTATTGCTCTGGTGATGCGGGAATTGGGTGACATTAAGGCTGAGGTGAGCCACATGGGACAGCTCCTAGACACAGTGGAAACCGCTCAAACCGCCATTATCACTTTCTGCAAGGCGACGGAGACTTGCTGTAAACAACAACTGAATGCTCTGAACATGGCGCTGGAGAAGATAGAGGATCAGGAACACCGTGGGAGGCGGAAGAATATCCGCTTTAAAGGTATTCCTGAAAAGGTGCCCCATCAGGAGCTATCGGAGGCAGCGAAGAAACTTTTTGGCCAATTACTGGGTGCATAACAAGCGGCTAATATTTCCATAGAGCGCATTCATAGGGCCCTGCGCCTCCTCGAGATGTGGTATGTGCCCTTCTGTGCTACTCTGATACTGAAGCAGTCTTTCGCGCTGCGAGGGCCTGCAAAGACTTGTCCTTTGATGGGGACCCTGTCTCGCTGTACCAAGATCTGGCTCCTTCCACATTATACAAGAGGCGCCTCCTTAGACCCTTGACCTCCTACCTACGTGACAAGAAGGTGCTTTTCCGCTGGCTTTTTCCTTTCGGCCTCTCATTCCTGTATGATGGCAAGCTGTGTACCATTAGAGTCCCAGATGACTTATCTGCGGCGTGGGAGCTACTAGGTATTGATCCTATACCCATCCTGTCCTGGCTGGCGGTTACAGAGCAGCATCTGGATTTCCCGAAACTACCGGCTACAGACCAGTGGATGCAAGTGTGGAAGGGGAAGCCGACGAGGCCCAAGAAGATGCCTACTCACAGATCCTTAACCCCGAATTCACCGTGATTATCTATAGTCTGAGGCTGTGAGTATGTTTTTGCAGTCCCAGTCCCTAACTCACCGGGTTCTCTGAACTAGTGGAACACTCGGTTAACTACTCGACGCTCACAATGTTGGGCGGCTGGTTGACACACGTTCAGTTATATGCTTACCCTATTTTACATGCGGTACTCCCAGCAGTTCTGACGATCAGGCGGATCATGTACAGGTTATGGTCCTGTATACCCTCCGACTCCCTCATGTACCCCCCTCAGCTCAATTCTCCTTGTGCTGATCCGTTCCCAGCCCTTAGAATGTTGCTTCCTGTTTATAGGCAAATAGTTACCACATTTGTTACTCTGTCATTCCCTGTCTTGTGTTTTATATCCGGTCCACGGGTGCTGTGCTGCCCCTCTTGGCATCAGCGGGTCCCCCTCATAAATGCCATGCTCCCTCTCTTGCCTCATAATGATGGCGACACTTAATATTACCTCCTGGAATGTGCGTGGTCTGAACACCTCCCCAAAAGAGATCTCAACTGCTGACACTCCTTAAGAGGTTCGGCTCAGAAGTTTGCTTTTAACAGGAGACGCATTTTAAATCAATGTCAGTCCCTAAACTCCCTACCAAATATTTTAAGCACTGGTTCCACAGCTGTAATGCCAGGGCCTCCAGGGGCGTCTCTATTGCGATAGCTAAATCTGTCCCTTTTGAACCACTGGTGGTTTGTGCTGACCCTGAGGGTCGGTTCATCTTTGTGAAGGGTAAAGTGGGGAACCTGCTGATGTCACTGGGAAACTTTTATGCCCCTAATGTGAAGCAAACTAAATGGTTGTCCAGTACACTGTCTAGGTTTGGAGACTTTGCTGAGGGGATCAGGGTGATTGGGGGGGATTTCAATGTCGCTCTTAACCCGGCCTTGGATTCCTCTACCGCCACCTCTGTCCACTCTCAGAGAGCACTCACTGGCTTACACAAAGCCCTTCATGAAACAGATTCTTGGAGGATATTCAACCCGTCCTTGAGGGACTACACATACGCATCCATTGTTCACCGCTCCTCACATAGACTAGACTACCTGTTTTTGTCAAGATCGCATGTGAGCGCTTAGACAGCTGTAAATATTGGATCTTTTACTATTTCAGACCATACACCGGTGTCCACGCCTTACCGGCAAGGACTTGGTCATGGAGACTATACGAGACCCTCCTGGATAGCCCAGGCCATGTAGCTACTTTAACCACTAAACTCCAACGCTTCTTTGCAGAAAACCCTGCTTCAGATACCTCGCATGCTATAACATGGGAAGCACATAAAGCTTTCATTCGAGGTGAGTTGATAGCCCTGGGGTCGAGGGTCAAGAGAGAACGCATGGCACGTCTTAACGACCTGCTGTCTAAAATCTTTGCGCTAGAGTGTATTCAGAAGCGTTCAGGGGCCTTTGCAGCCCAATCAGCTCTTTCTGACCTTCGTACACTGTTACATGACCACCTAAATGTTCGGTATGCCAAAAACTACCAGTATGCTAAATTCAAATTTTATGCCCATGGGAATAACAGGAACAGATGATGACCCACTTAATTAAAAAGAGGAAAGACTCCGCCTTCATTAAAAAGATCGTGTCGGATCAGGGTGCCACAGTCACTAATACGGAGGACTTAGCAGCTCAATTTTAGGAATATTTTCAGAACTTATATAATCTGAAACCGGCCCTAGACCCAACCACCGTACAACATATAGATAATTTCCTCCAACATCTTCACCTGCCCACGCTAACTGAGGAGAATAAAATCTCCCTCCTTCAGCCAGTTTCTGAACAGGAAGTAAAGTCTACCCTCACCTCCTTGCCATTGGGGAAATGCACAGGCCCAGATGGATTCCCAATAGGGCATTATAAAGTGTTTAGTGCCACTCTTCTCCCACATTTAGCTGCCTGGTGTGAGGCTACCCGATTAGGAGGTACGCTCCCCCCCAAGCTCTGGAAGCGACCATTACGATCCTACCAAACGAAGGCAAAGACTTAACTAAATGTGGCAGTTATAGACCTATATAATTGCTGAATGTTGATGTGAAGCTGCAGGCGAAGGTGCTGGCATCGTGTCTCCAGCTCCTTCTCCCTTCCTTGATATACCTGGAACAGTGTGGTTTTGTCCCTGGAAGGGAAGGCAACCATAACTCCTGCAGGGTAATTCAGCTGGTACAATATGCCCTTAGGACCCATCTGCCGCTGGTCCTTCTCGGTACTGATGCCGAGAAGGCCTTCGACAGAATCAACTGGCTGTTTATGGAGCACACTCTAACTAGATTTGGCATCCCACCTTCCTTTATACAAGCTATTCTTTCTCTGTACTCAAGTCCCCGAGCCAGAATTAGAGTTAATGGGACTCTGTCGGAGCCATTTTCTATACGGAATGGCACAAGGCAGGGTTGCCCCCTCTCACCCACATTGTTTATTTTAGTGATGGAAACTCTTTTGCAGGCCATTAGAGATCACCCCGACATCAGAGGTATTACAGTAGGAGACACAACCCATTATAGCGCTGCCTTTGCTGATGACTTGCTCCTCTTGGTATCTGACCCTATCCGCACATTTTCCCAAGTGCTACAGCTACTAGACCGGATTGGCCAAGTGTCTAATTTTAAAATCAACTACACTAAGTCGGAAGCAATGAACATTTCCCTCCCTGACTCGGGAAAACTCTATCTTACAAGCGCAATCCCCGTTTAATTGGCAGCCCTCCAGCATACAGTACTTAGGAGTTAGAATAACCAAGGACCCCAACTCCCTTTTTCATTCTAATTACCCCCCTCTCCTGCGGGAGGTGAGGAGCCATTTATCCTCTCTGTCCAACCCTTATGTTTCTTGGATGGGGAGGAAGAATCTGCTCCGAACCTATGTTTTGCCTAAATTCCTATATGTGATGCAGATGATTCCTATATTTATCCCTCAATCCTACTTTAAAAGTGTAAAATCTTTATTAATTTCCTTCCTATGGGGGGGGGGGGTAGAAGAGCAAGACTATCCTATGACAGGCTTATTTGACCCAAGCGGTTTGTAGGATTTGGCATGCCAGACATAGCTACATATTATAAAGCAGTTTTACTCAAGCGCTGGCTACGCTTACACAAACTAGGCCAGCAGGCCTTAGATGTTTCGGCAGAATTGTCTTCCATTGGCTCTCGACCAGGGCTGGTCTTTGGGGCCTTGTTCCGCACACTGAGATTCCTTAAAAAATTTCTGCTGCATTGGCGAAGGCTTTCAGGGACATGGATCGTTTGAAGCTGTTAGTGAGCTCACCACCAGCACTATTGCCGGGTGACTTGACCCCCTTTGTCTTGCGCCCTGGAACGATGGAGGTGTCAGCGGCATGGGCGCCATTGGGCGGTCATAGACTTCGGGATCTTTTGCAATGAGATGTTATTATGGAGCAGGCTGGTAGTGGTGTTCTGAACTTCCTCAAGTAGCTGACCTCACGAGGTCGCAATCCTAGCTTAGGCGAGCTCACCTCTCAGCCCCTTGCCCCTGTCTGGTTTGAGTCTCTTTTGCTGCACACTAGACCTCCAAGGGGCCTCATTTCCCTACTCTACCAATACATCCTGTCTTTAACTCCCAATGTTAAACCCTCATACATAGGTAGATGGGAGAGAGACCTGAACTGCTCCTTCACGGAACCGGAGATAGCGTGTATGCACAATAGATGTCATGGGTTTTCACCCTGTGTAAGAATTCAGGAGAATTCTTTTAAAATTCTCACTAGATGGTACAAGACCCCGGCAGATTTGGCCGTTATGGGATTGCGATCAGATGACCGCTGTTGGAGATTTGGGGAGCCTGGTGGATCTATGGGGCATATCTTCTGGTCCTGCAGGGTCATTTCCCCTTTTTGGTCACAGGTAGAGAAGATTATCCGCGAAGTGGGCGAAGTGGACATTACCCTAACCCCTAACTCCGTGTTGTTGTGGCTACCCTCGGGAAAGTGGTCCCCAACAAAAGGTGATCTTGCCACTCTATTGGTTCAAGCCGCCAAATTATTAATACCTCTCAATTGGCTTAAGAAGGAGCCACCCTCTGTGGCTGACTGGGTGAATAGGGTGGATGAGATAGCCCAACTAGAGGAATTGCATAGCTGGGAACTACGCAAACATCAGTCTTTTGAGGCCTTGTGGCGCCCTTGGAGGGACTATAGGAGGAAGTTCGAGCCGGCATGACCCGCCTCGCTTCCAACATGGTGGACCACTTTCACATACGTTTGGAGAACTCACACCCACGCACTATTCCTCATTTGGTTTATTTTGAGGATTGCACGACACCACCTTGCACACTACCCTTTGTAAGAAGGGACCTGATGCCCATTACTGATATCATTGTTTAATATGTTTGTCGCAGCGCCCATGGCTCCATCCCCCCCCCCTTTCGCTTACGTGGCGGACCTTGACAAGACTATACCACGAAAGGTCATCACGTGCTACACAGTCCTGCTACATTGGGATATATTGTTTTGTGTTGTATTACGCTGAGCTGTATTGTACTGTACTGTATCTTATTGGAATGTACCCCCATTCCTTGATTTCAAAATGCCTCGCTAAACAGCACTGTATTGCCTATACTTATTTCTTTTTCAATGCTATGTTATGGTTCTTTGTACTGCTGTTATCTCTCAATAAAAAGAAATTTGACTAAACTCCCTATAATTATGTCTTTGTAGAGTGGCAGGAGTACCCGGAGCAAACCCACGTAAACACGGGGAGAACCCCTTTAAAAAATGTTTGCTCCTTTCTGTGAAATTGTGCACTGGTATCCACTTTTTGTTTGTTTCTCTATAGCCACAGAAATAAGTACACTACTTATCATATTGTACAGAGTGGCAGGTTCTTGTATAATGGAGGGAAGCTGAGGCTGGGTGTGTTCACTTCAGTTATATCTCAGGCATTGTAAAACTTGTGATATCTCTGGAAATAATACAGGTAGAACTGTGATATCGGTGTCAAATGAGAGCAGAGGTTCCTATCTTCTATATAACCCTAGAACTATTCTATATTGTATAATATCCATGATATAACTCTGAAGTGACCCCCACCCCTCCAGCTTCCCTGCATTATACAGGAGCCCCTTCACCTGTAATCCAGTCAGAAGTTGTGTACAGATATCTGATGGCAGTAGAGTAATGGAATGTGGATTTCAGCGCAAAATTTCACACATGGCAAAATTTGTTAATAAAGTATTACAATATTTAATAATGACATAGATGCTGCTAGAAAACCACAGATTGTTCAACAGTTTAGGTATACTTTAATAAAAAAGATGAGGCTCTTCGTATACTTATCAAGTTTTTCGCTTTTAGAAGGGCAGTCCATGCATGTATCTAGCATGTTGTGTTCGATTCAACAAAGGCAGCCAAATGGACACGCTGCAATACATCATGTCCAATGATTTAATCTAACTATGTTAGTTTGCAGAACAATAGATACTGGCACAGAAAATTTATAAAAGCTACCCAAACAGTCACCTCTGGTCCACAAATTGTTGTCTGTTATTGGGCATTTGGTACATGGATTGTGGGTCCAGTATTCTTAGGTGAAAATGTGAACACAGCTGTGTACATGAACATCTTTGAGCAATTGTATATAGAGTCACTGATCACAAGCATGAGTATTGGGTTTTTTTTCAGCAAGATGGGGCGGTTTTCCATATGGTGCATGTGTCATTCTGCCAGGTTCATGCAATACTCTCAGAAAAACTGATGGTGAACCACCACATCAGATATGTGCACATTGTATGTGTGGGGTTACCTGAAAGATAGGATTTATGAAACTAATCCTCTAGTTTCTAATGTCCACACTGTCAAGGGCGTGGTGTGCCAAAAGGTGTTCCTAAACATAAGGCAGGCACTACTTTGTATAGCTGTATTATCTACATTGCAAATACCCTGTAGTATATGATGACTGTAGTGGTGGTAGTAGCTTTGAGGTGTCTATAACTATTATGGTATATGGTGGTTATAATCACTGTCTTTGGGATTGTATATATTATAGTATATAGATTATATAATGCTTTCAGTAGTTGTTTAGGATATATACTGTATATTGAAATATATAATGGATGTATTGGTAATTGTGTTGTATATAATGTGTATGAGATGGATGTGTGAGTATGTATATATGTTGTTTTGGGATGTGTATATAGCATGTTGGGGCTTAGTTATAGAGGGGTCAGACATTTGAAGAACATTACCTAGCAGGAATCCAGTTGTGTGTGATGGGGGGGGGGCTCCTCAACATCTCACCCAATCACCCAGCGGCTGTCTCTGCAGTAAAAGGAGGGAGGGGGTAATGAAGGAGAGGGAAGGGTGGGTTTATAAAGCTGGAGACACTGCACAGCTGAACTGCCTCTGTCTGTCCTCCTATCTGCCCATCGTTCCTGCTGAGTCTTCTCAACCTGCGCCTCAGAGATGCCAGAGTGCTGGGATGGGGTGAGTACAGGGTGGGGGTCAGGCTCCATTCATTATTTGCTGGCTGCTGTATTTTGGGGTTCACTCAGTTCCTCAAGGTCACACACAGATGTCAATGTCATAGCTGTAGAGCAGGCATCTGGGGAGATGACAGCCTGGCAATGTCTTCACTATGCTGCAAGTCATGTCCTGGCATTGGAGAGCTGCTCTGCAGACAGCATACATGAGAATGTGGGACAGACAGTATGCAGTGATACCCAGGCTCTGGATGATGGGTGTTACTGTGCAGACTGACATTGCTTATGTGCAGGAGCCATAGACAGAGCAAAGCAAATGTCAAGATGCTGCTGAAATTTGCTGTTCATGGTGGTCATAAAACATCATGTGATTTATGAGACTGCACCAGTTACGTTATAGAGGGAAAATTGTGTACTGTATATTACAGAGGAAGGACTGTGCATAATATATTATATAAGGTGGAATATTGCATTCTATATTAAAGAGGGATTGTTGTATATTATATATCATAGGTGTACAGTTCAGTATATATTATAGAGGGAGGACTATGTACTCTATATTAAAGAGGGAGTATTGTATACTACCTACTGTCTACTACCAATGGGATGCCTCTACCTTGGAACGTTTTGTATATATTTGTATGTGTATTTGTATTTCTTATCTTGCATGGCATATCTTTGCTGCTGTAACACACCGAATTTCCCCGTGGTGGGACTATTAAAGGATTATTATTATTATCATTATTATTATTATTATTATTATTATTATTATTATTATTATAGGAGCACATTGCATTATATAGATATATATTATAGAGAGGCTTGTGTACTGTATATTATAGAGGAAAGACTGCCTACTGCACAATATAGGACTATGTAGCATAGATGAGAGTAAGGGCTGTGTGGTATATATTATAGAAGGAGGAGTGTGTACTGTATAGTAGAGAGGGAGGGTTGTACTGTGTGTATTATACAGGGAGGAGTGTATACTGTATATTATATAAGAAGGGCACTACTGTATATACATTGCCTACTTGTATAGTATAGAGGTGGGACTGTGTTCTGTATATTTAGAGAGAGGACTGTGCATTGTATATTATATGGAGAGGACTGCGGTGTGTTCTGTAGAGAGGAGGAATGTATGGAGTGTTGTGGGTTTTTTTTTGTTTTTTGTTTTTTTTTAAATAGTGCAGGGATACTTAGCCACTTTTAGTTATGTTCCACTGACCTGGATATGCCATTAGGTAAAGGTCTGAGCCGAACAGTAACTGAACGTGTCCAGTATTTACAGATGTTAAACCACATCATTAACCGCACCCAGCACCACCCATGCTCCCTTTGACTCCACCCAATCCCACCCATTCCCTTTGTGCCCCCATACAGTAATAGTACCCTCCTCTGTGTAACACACAGTGATGAAGCTTCCTTTGTGCCCCTACAAAGTGCAATGTCAACTTTGTTCTCATTCATTTGACATTACACAACATATAATGCCCCCTAGTGGCTTCCACATGGCATAATGTCACCTTAATTCCCCCACGCAGTATAATGCCCCCTTGGTGACCCCCACACAGTATAATGCCTCCATAGTGCCCATACACAGTATAATGCTCCATTAGTGCCACCACACAGTATGATACTTTAGTTTCCCCACATATTGTAATGCCCGCATAGTGCCTCCATACAGTATAATGTTCCCTTAGTGGCCCCACACAGTATAATGACCTCATAATAGTTCCACACAGAATAATGCTCCCATAATGCTCATCACACAATAATGCCCCATAGAGCTCTCACACACCCTTAGCCTCCCCACAATGCTCCATTAGTGCCCCCACATATTACGATGCCTTCTTAGCTCCCCATGCTATATAACGCCACCTTAGTTCCCCCACACAGTATAATGCTTCACACAATTTAATACCTTATTATTGTCCCCACTCAGTATAATGCTCCCATAGTTCCTCCATATAGTATAATTTCCGCTTATGCCCCCCATACGATATAATGCTCCAATAGTAGCTTCACACAGAATAATGTCTCCATATTGTCCCATCACATAATATTGACCCATACTGCACCTTCTGCCAACCATTTGCCCACAGTGGATGTGTAAGGGATGCACAGGATACTCTCCCTCCTTACTCCAATGTAATGACAACGATTGAGAGAAAGACTGATATTCTGATCGCTGTCCCTTTTGCTACTGGATAACAGTACCGACAGCAGGGATTGGCACTTGCCCTGCATGATCCCTGCTGTCACTGGGTCCAGGCTCAAACTGCAGTCCACCATTTGAGTACCCCTGTTATAGAGGGAGGGCCATGCTGTGCATAGTATAAGCCTGGAGCAGGTCTCTGGGTATAGAGGACCTATCATCACTATCTCCAGAAGATATTGGTGCTTTCTCTTTGGGAGCTTTGTGTTCTGCTTTATTTGCTGACTTCTCTCTATACATGCTTCCATTTGTCCCTATATGTTCATACTTTACTGACAAATATTCTCATCCTACAGGAACATGATATTGAGACACCTTATGGTTTGCTGCACGTTGTTATACGAGGGACTCCAAAAGGCAATCGCCCGGCAATACTCACCTACCATGATGTCGGCTTAAACCGTAAGTGTCCCTCCCATCACACCATTTGTGTAGATTGTGAATGATCTGGCTAGCCCCTAGGAATCTGATTATTTCAGTACCAGGTAACAGACTGAGGAATGGTCCACGTCATAAAATTTGTTACTCTCAGATACCAAGGAATCTGGAAGACCAGTGACTCACACTTTCTTTACTTGGTTTGTACAGATGTCCACATTAAGCATCTGTTGAAAGAACACTAGCACTGCAGCCCCACAAGCAGGTCACTAATGTTATTCATCTGAGCAGAACTAGTGAAACATAGCGGTCCCTGCAGTTGCTGGGGGTCAGTGGATGTCCATTCAAACCTCCATGAAGCTTCTGACCCTGTGGAAAGTTGGAGATTGTTTGAGGAGAGGTGGAAGGCTGAGGCTGGAAGACAGAGTAATGAAGTTATTGACAACCATGGAATCAGATGAATAGTCTGACATCTTCCCAGTAGTAGTAAATGACATCATTAGTTTTTTATGGTATACATGCTTCACATGGCCCTGCCTACAGTTTTGTGCAAAGTAACATGCCTTTTACCCCAGTATTATGCAGTTTTAATCTGGGGAGGAGGATAACCATGGCTCCACATCAACCTGCCCATAGTGTAATAAAGCAAAGTCTTCTCGCACTATGGATCCGCTACTGTAAGTGCAGTCACACTATGAAGTTCTTTGCTGTAACAGCAGTCATACTATAGAACCCTCTACTGTAAGAGTATCACACTATTCAAGTTCTATTGTACAAGCAGTCACATTATGGAATCCCTTCTGTAAGAGCAATCACGCTATGGTGAATGTTGGGATGTGGGGTTAGTATATCTTTCTGGGATATATTGACTATTTAATGCAGATTCTCTTGTTTTTCAGATAAGCTCTGCTTCAACACCTTCTTTAACTATGAAGACATGCAGGAGATCACCAAGCATTTTGTTGTATGTCATGTTGATGCCCCAGGTCAACAGGTGGGAGCTTCCCAGTTTCCCCAGGGGTAGGTAGCTGTACTTTCAGATATTGCCGTTTTTCTATCACAACAATCTCCCATTCCTAATCCTTTGTTTTTCTAGTTACCAGTATCCCACAATGGAGAACCTGGCAGCCATGTTGCCCAGTGTGCTTCAGCACTTTGGGTGAGTTTAGCAGCATCAGTCTATAAACTTGTCTGTCTGAGTCATATAACTGTATGCAGCAACCACATAAGCCAAGAGCATGTGATTAGGCCTCACACACAGGACCTCTAACATGTGATCAGACCTCACACACAGGACCTTTAATATGTGAATAGATCTCACACACAGGACCTCTAACATGTGATCAGACCTCACACACAGGACCTCTAACATGCGATCAGATCTCACACACAGGACCTCTAACATGCGATCAGACCTCACACACAGGACCTCTAACATGCGATCGGACCTCACACACAGGACCTCTAATATGTGATCAGATCTCACACACAGGACCTCTAATATGTGATCAGATCTCACACACAGGACCTCTAATATGTGATCAGACCTCACACACATGACCTCTAACATGTGATCAGACCTCACACACAAGACCTCTAATATGTGATCAGATCTCACACACAGGACCTCTAACATTTGATCGGACCACACACACAGGACCTCTAACATGTGATTGGACCTCACACACAGGACCTCTAACATATGATCAGACTTCACACACAGGACTTTTAACGTGATCAGACCTCACACACACAACTATGGAGATGTGATTAAACTTTACAAACATGATGAGGTCTCTGTTTTTCACAGCTTCCAGACGATCATTGGGATTGGAGTTGGAGCAGGATCTTACGTTCTTGCAAAGTTTGCTGTAAGTCTGTCATGACTGTGATCTGAAGAGTGAAAGAAGTAAACCACAAGTAACACATTAGCAGGGCACCTCCCACAAAGGTTCATCTCATGTCAAATGGATCTGATTTAGTCCTATCTTTTCTTATAGCTGATTTTCCCAGAAATGGTCGAAGGATTGGTCCTGGTGAACATTGATCCCAATGGAAAAGGCTGGATTGACTGGGCGGCCTCTAAGGTACAGCAAAAATTAATCAGTGCCAACTAGTCCGCATGTTAGAATCACCCTTCCGTGCCTCTCAGGGTTGGGTACCTGTAACTAAGCCAAATGTTTTAGAAGCCTACCAACAGAATAGATGTTCACTGGAGGGAAGAGAGAAAAACACAGTACTCCATAGTATACACTGCGTGGATCATGTGAAAACACAGACAAACTGCTGGTGATATGTTCACCTGGTTACCAAGCGTTACGGCACCAAACCAGAGACTTCATCAGATATCAAATACATGATGAAGGCTCCAGTTTTGGTGCCAAAACGCAAAGTAACTAATAAAGGGTTTAATTGCACTTCTTTGGTCCATGCTTCTACATCCATAAGCGCCAGAGGTGACCCGCACATTTTTGATTTTATGATAACAGCATAGATGTGACTCTGAAACTTCTCAGTAGCATATGACTTTCCCAATACTTCCCACTTATAATAGCTCATGAACTTATGTGCTATCACTTTCTCTACACAGCTGTCCGGACTGACAAGTTCTCTCCCTGATACCGTGTTGTCTCATCTCTTTAGTCAGGTACTGTTACTCTTTATCACACAATAAGCAGCTAATAATAGGGCAGCTACTGGTAATCCTATTCGCTTATGCTGGTAACATTATGTCATCTACTAGAGGTTGCATTAGAGTTGTCATTCTTCATAGTTGCATGTTACCCCAGTTGACATTGTTCACCTGATATCTGTGAAAGTGTGGTCTATGGTGATACAGAGGCACAACTGGCAGTAGTGCCCTCTATTTGTGAATAGGATTTGCTGCAGTTTTTAGCACAGTGTTGCCCTTTGTGATGACTCTGTCTTTTGCCCCAGGAGGAACTGATGAACAACACAGAGCTGGTGCAGAATTATCGCCAGCAGATCAGTAGTTGTGTGAACCAGAACAACCTGCAGCTCTTCTGGAACATGTACAACAGGTGGGAGGCTTCCATAATCTACACTTGGTTATATAAACATGATGAAGGTGGAGGTGAAGTTTCTAATCATATATGTGACTTGGTTCCTGGTAGATTACATAAGAGTTCTTGACAGGCTGTGTTGTACATGTCACATAGGAACATATTGTCCCTTTTATTTTTGGACGTCTTATATCTCACTATTGATTCTCGTCCTCAGTCGAAGAGACTTGGAAATAAATCGTCCTGGGACTGTACCAAATGCCAAGACTCTGAGGTAAGTTATCGTATATAATACATGACCTGAATGATTTCACAGCAATTCATTTATTTTATAGTAAGACTTTTTGGGCATTTCTTCCAATCAGATTTGCAATAACATACGATACATCATACATTAAATATATAGTGATAATTAGGCAGTGGAGTTCTGTTTCAGTATATACTTTCAAATATACTTTATTGAAGACACACCAATAATATAGTTTCAAGTGTGAGGCTGATTTATTACAGACGTGAGAGGCTATAGCTAACAGTGAGGGGTCTACAGCTTTGCTGCCATTTTCTTCTGATGTAACTTGTTTTTCTTGTCTTCTCTCAGGGCTCCGGTGATGCTGGTTGTTGGAGATAATTCCCCGGCTGAAGACAGCGTGGTTTGTCCCAGTGTTTTTCTGAAGCTGACATGTGATGTCCTGGTTAGATTTTAAGGGAACCCTATCAGGTCGGAATAGGACACTAAACCACACACAGATCCTTATGGCTGTGGGTTTAGTGTCCCATATAGACCTGTAGCAATGCCATTCGTGTCTGCATTAAAAAATCAAACATTTATACTTACCCAGAGGTTAGTCCAATAAGTCACATTGGATCTACACACCTGCTTCACTGGGCATGTGCCCGAGGTCTGGCGCATGTGCAGTGAAGCCTAGGTATACTTCTCTGGCTTCACTGAAGAACTGTGCTGGTGCCAGGAGTATAGGAGCAAGTACAAGGAAGTATAACATTTTTTATTTTTATCGTGGTCATCAATGGCATTAAAAGGGCTACGTGGTACACTAAACCCTTGGCCCATAAGGACCTGTGGGTGGTTTAGTGTCCCAGATCACACTGATAGGCTCCCTTTAAGAATTAAGATGGTGATCACTTCCATCACCCTGTAGCATGAATTACCAGATCCCAGTTAACTGACTGTATTGTTGACAACTAGACTGAAGTGATCTGGTATATATCTTCTAAGGTAGTATCAGATCTTCAGTATTGTATAATGCAGGGCTTCTCAAACTTTTTTGACTCAGGCCTCACCAATCAATTTGTTGTGACGCCTTAACAGCAAACAAATATTGCCGTAGAGAGCCAAACAAATGCCATTGTGCTGTGCACATAATACCCTTACCAGTGCCAACCAAATACAACAGTGACGTGCCAAAAACTACTTCTCACCCCATCAGTGCCAAAGAAATACCAGTATACAGCACAAAATATCTGTGCAGAAGTGCCAAACACCATAGCACAGCATCACTTGTAGCAGAATTGCCTCCCAACACTCCCCTCTAATTACCAGTACATTTTTCCCCTTTCCACTCTTATCCCATTGGCAACAGCATTCTCCCTATATAGCTATCCACCTTCTCAACATGCTACAAACCATTCCTCCGTTCCACACCTCCAACACTGACATGAACACCCTGACAGCAACGAGAGGGGATGAGAGAAGATCCACCTGTCTCCAGTACCAGTCTATGATGCTTCTGACCTCAGACTAGAACATATGGGCAGCATGGTGGCTCAGTGGTTAGCCCTGATGCCTTGCAGCGCTGGAGTCCTGGTTTTAAATCCAGCCAAGAGTGATATCTGCAAAGAGTTACTCCCTGTGTTTGTGTGGGTTTCCTCTGGGTACTCCATTATCCTCCCACACTCCAAAAACATACTAATAGGGAATTTAGATTGTGAGATTCACTTGGGACATTAATAATAATAATTCAGCCTGTAGACTTTAGCTGAACTGCTCCCAGGTAAAGTACCTGTGGAGTGATGATGTCATCACAGTTCCTTCTGTTTTTCTAGCCACATAGACTGCAGTGATAATGCAAGGTCAACTGGCAGGAGCCTGCACTTCACCTGGAAGGCCTGCCTCACAGTTTTAGAAGCACTGGTATAATAGATTTCCAGATCACTAGAATCTTATAGTATATTACTTCGCTCTGAAGTTTATCTGAAGGCCAGCTCACTTTGCACTAGATTTATAGTGACATTGATCTTCTCATATTTAGTATATATTAGATTTAAAGCAGTCTGTATTGAGATTTTTGGAATTAGCTTGCTTCTTTTAAATGTTACATGTTGCTTCTCCTTACCTGACTTTGTTTAACTTACAGGTTGAATGTAACTCTAAGCTTGATCCAACAACCACAACATTCCTGAAGGTACTGTGACCCAACCACGAGATTTTGAGCCGGCCAAGATTTATGTCCCTTTCTTGTATGTGGCCTTCTCTCCGTGTGTCTGGTCCTTTCTTGTGCCCGGCCTCCTTTTATGTATGTGACCCCCATCTTCTTGTCTATGATCTCCTTTCTTTATATTTGGTCTCCTCTTGTTTCTGATCCTCTCTCCTTTTGTGAGGACACCTTGCCCTCTAGTATTTTGTCTCCCCTGGTTGTATGTAGCCTCCCCTTTCTTGTATCTACTCTATTTGTATGCAGCTTCTTCATCTCTTGTTTGGTTTCCTATCCTTGTAAGCCTGTGGCCTGTTCTCTCCATGTTAAAATGCCCCTTAGTTTGGTTCCAATCTATCCTCAATTGTCAGACCATCCTAACCCTCCAATCAGAGATATCATGAATGGTTAGGTTCCAACTGTAGCAATTGTTGAGGACGGGATCCCAGCAATAATGTGTTACTGCTTTTAGCCACAGTCCAGTCTTTTCTCAATATTTTATTAATTCTGCTCCTCTTACATGTTGTCCCACACAGATGGCAGATTCTGGAGGACTTCCACAGGTCACCCAGGTATCTATGATATCATTCTGCTTAACATGATTCAGCCTTGGTACTTTCATTATATATCTCCACCTGCTTGTGTACCCTGTGTTTTGTATGTGTCTGCTTTAGTTATTTATATAAGGTTCTGCTGTAGAGTGGTGAGAGCAATAGTTGCAGAACCATCAATAGAGAGAGGCTTCTGTTGGATTCAGTAATTGTTATTGTGGGTCATAGGACCAGTCATACTGCTGGAGCCTGTGAGGATACAAACATTGGTAGTATAACACCACTCAGTTTCCACAGAACATTGTATAGATATCTACTTTATAAATCTGACCAGCTGACCCATAATCACTCCCTTATGGTAATTCCATATTAGCTGTGGGTGCTACAGGCATGTGATCAACAGAAAACATGAAATAGCAGGATAAAACATGGGAAGCTTAGGATTGGTTCCTCCACTCAACCTCCCGGGAGCATATTCACTGACCTTTTTGTCCAGAACACCTCTCCTATAATGCTTTTGTACCATCCTCATTCTTCCTCATCAGTGAACACTCATACTTTTCTTCACAATTGTGATGTCATGTCTGTAAATGATGTTAAATAGCAATAGTGATACCGTGGCTCATTTCTGTTTACAGCCTGGGAAGCTGACAGAAGCTTTCAAATATTTTCTTCAAGGAATGGGATACAGTAAGTGCAGCTCTGCCAGATGGCGCCCCCTGCTGGTTGGGTCTCTGGTGGGTGGCTTTCCCTAGCATGTGGGTCTCTGAAGGGTGGTGGTTCCTGGCATATAAGGTTTCTGGTGGGTGGTGGACCCTAGATATGGGATCTTGGAGATTGATGGCCCCTGGTGTGTAGAGTCTCCAGAGGGTGGTGGCCACTGGCGTGTCTGTCTCCACAGGATGGCTGTGTCAGGATGTATTTCACTGGTCTTATGAGGACAATCCTCTTGGTCTCTGTCTCCTTAGTTGTATTTGCATTGTACACTTCATATGTCTGAGTTTTTCTGTGTGTCTGTTGCTCCCACTTTGTCTCTTTCTCTGTGCACACTTAGACTTCACTCCAACTGTGGCTAAGAAATCTCTGACTGACCCCCTGTATTCTCTTTATGGTGATGACATTTTGGTACCTGTTGTCTCAATGTCACATTTCTATGTCTTCTCCCTTCCTCATCACCTTCCACTGGACTCTTCACACCCTTCCCTTGGTTCCTTCCTCTTCCTTTCCTCGTCTTTTTTCCCCTCAGTTGCCTCCCTGAAGGATCGGAGACAGAGTGCCAGCGCAGGTATCCCATCACACCGTATGCCGAATGCGTTGACTCCCTGTATAGATTGCATGTTCCTCAGCCCGCTGTGTACCACCTCTGAATGCTCTGTCTGGGCTGCTCTTCCCTCCCAGTGACTGGGTTATTCCAGCTGCTCTCTGCTTTCTAGTGCCAGACAACTTTCTGCATTTCTGCTTATGTGACACACTCTCCATCAGCTTATTCCATAAATGTGTAGAAGAAAATGGAAGGCTAAAACAACACCTGCAGGCTGCACATCACCACATCTCGGTACACTCTCAGATCATGAAAGTACTGATGAAGCAAAGCTAAGGCTTTGTACACATCAGGTTATGGGGCAACATTAGGTATATTTTTCCACTGTATATCCTAACTGTAGAATTCTGACATATGCTTCTATATACCATACAGTGGCAAATGTTTTCCACAGGCTGATGTGCTAAATAAGTATAGATGAACATAACTGTGCAAAATTTTTAGGCAGATGTGGGTAAAAGGGAAAGTAAGAATGCTTTCACAAATAGTGTTAATAGTTTATTTTGGTCATTTAACAAAATGCAAAGTGAATAAACAAAATCTAAATGAAATCCATATTTGGTCTGACCACCCTTTACATTCAAAACAGCATCAATTCTTCTAGGTATACTTGTACACAGTTTTTGGCGGAACACTGCAGGGACGTTGGAAACATCTTGGAGAACTAACCACAGATTTCCTGCACTTGCTCAGTTTCTTCTGTCTCTATGTAATCCCAGGCAGACTGGAAGATGTTGCGATCAGGGCTCTATGGGGGTTCTTATCATCACTTCCAGGAGTCCTCCTACAAAGGGCGGTTACACCAAGTATTGATATGATTTAGATTTCTCTTTTGTTCATTCACTTAAATATATTTTTGTCAATTAACACTTCTATTTTTGAAAGAATTCATGCCTAAAATTTTTGCACAATATTGAATGTACAGTGCCTTGCGAAAGTATTCAGCCCCCTTGAACTTTTCAACCTTTTGCCACATTTCAGGCTTCAAACATAAGGATATAACATTTTAATTTTTTGGTGAAGAATCAACAACAAGTGGTACACAATTGTGAAGTGGAACAAAATTTATTGGATATTTTAAACTTTTGTAAAAAAATAAAAAACTGAAAAGTGGGGCGTGCCAAATTATTCGACCCCCTTAAGTTAATACTTTGCAGCGCCACCTTTTGCTGCGATTACAGCTGCAAGTCGCTTGGGGTATGTCTCTATCAGTTTTGCACGCACATCGAGAGACTGAAATTCTTGCCCATTCTTCCTTGGAAAACAGCTCAAGCTCAGTGAGGTTGAATGGAGAGCGTTTGTGAACAGTAGTTTTCAGCTCTTTCCACAGATTCTCGATTGGATTTAGGTCTGGACTTTGAATTGCCCATTCTAACACCTGGATATGTTTATTTGTGAACCATTCCATTGTAGATTTTGCTTTGTTTGGGATCATTGTCTTGTTGGAAGATAAATCTCCGTCCCAGTCTCAGGTCTTTTGCAGACTCCAACAGGTTTTCTTCCAGAATGGTCCTGTATTTGGCTCCATCCATCTTCCCATCAATTTTAAGCATCTTCCCTGTCCCTGCTGAAGAAAAGCAGGCCCAAACCATGATGCTGCCACCACCATGTTTGACAGTGGGGATGGTGTGTTCAGGGTGATGAGCTGTGTTCCTTTTATACCAAACATATTGTTTTGAATTGTTGCCAAAAAGTTCGATTTTGGTTTCATCTGACCAGAGCACCTTCTTCCACATGTTTGGTGTGTCTCCCAGGTGGCTTGTGCCAAACTTTAAACGAGACTTTTTATGGATATCTTTAAGAAATGGCTTTCTTGTTGCCACTCTTCCATAAAGGCCAGATTTGTGCAGTGTACGACTGATTGTTGTCCTATGGACAGACTCTCCCACCTCAGCTGTAGATCTCTGCAGTTCATCCAGAGTGATCGTGGGCCTCTTGGCTGCATCTCTGATCAGTCTTCTCCTTGTTTGAGATGAAAGTTTAGAGGGACGGCTGGGTCTTGGTAGATTTGCAGTGGTCTGATACTCCTTCCATTTCAATATGATCGCTTGCACAGTGCTCCTCGGGATGTTTAAAGTTTGGGAAATCTTTTTGTATCCAAATCCGGCTTTAAACTTCTCCACAGCAGTATCACGGACCTGCCTGGTGTGTTCCTTGGTCTTCATGATGCTCTCTGCGCTTTAAACAGAACCCTGAGACTATCACAGAGCAGGTGCATTTATACAGAGACTTGATTACACACAGGTGGATTATATTTATCATCATCAGTCATTTAGGACAACATTGGATCATGCAGAGATCCTCACTGAACTTCTGGAGTGAGTTTGCTGCACTGAAAGTAAAGGGGCCGAATAATATTGCACGCCCCACTTTTCAGTTTTTTATTTTTTTAGAAAAGTTTAAAATAACCAATAAATTTTGTTCCACTTCACAATTGTGTCCCACTTGTTGATTCTTCACCCAAAAATTAAAATTTTATATCCTTATGTTTGAAGCCTGAAATGTGGCAAAAGGTTGAAAAGTTCAAGAAGGCCGAATACTTTCGCAAGGCACTGTATATATGCCACATTTTTTTGTTCATTTGTCTTGCCGACTGGATAAAAAAGTGCATCAGCCTAACTTATACCTGTATATCAGATGCCAGAAGAACACCGTCTCCTCAACTGGCATAGGTATAGGGAGTATCTCCTGGCACACTTTCTGAACATGTATACTGAATGTGGCCTGCACACTTGTAATTTGGCACATTGAGTCTGCTTAGCCTGTCTTAGATTCAATGTCCCTTTATGTGGCCTTATTATCATTAAAAGTGCTAGCACATTACTCCATGTAAACAGGGTAATGTCCTGCAAACAAATGCAAACTGTATAAGGATGAATAATCTGTTCATTCCCATGGAGTAGTAATGACATGCTGCATGTAAATACAGCAAGGTATTGGGCAATGATCAGGAACTAACACTTCTAGGGAAGTCTGTTTCAGATCACTGGCTATTCATTCAGCCTGTGTAAAAGAGACTTTTGCTGATGCTGGATGATAAGTTTGGTACATATTCAGCCTGTCTAGCCCAAGTTTATACCACATATTATTTGGTTTACATCAACATCTTGCACATCTTAAACCAGGCTCCAGTCTTTGCTAGTCACAATACCCCCACAATTGGTGCTATGAATTTCTGCAGGTAATCTATTTTGTCATCTCTAGTTCGTGAGTTATTAGCAAATAAAAGACAAGAAGAAATTCAGTTCTGTTACATCTAATTGTATCAACTACATAACATGCAGACACTACCAAAGTAGCAGAACCCTACATGGGAATATTCTTACAGAGAATCCCTCTTCTAACCAATTGTCATTGAGGCTTTGCTGTAGAGTGTATGCTGTACATGACACTGCTTCCAGAGGTCACTGAGAACTGGGATAAGTTCTGATGTTCCTTGCCTCATGTGGAGCTTAATGCAGAAGACAACAGATTTACGCAGACAACGCACTTTCCTCTCTTTCACAGAGCAAAGCACTCCAATTACCAGTGGTATCCTTCTGCTTGGCCAAAGAGTATGGGGATCATAGTTGCACCTCAGTTCCCAGCGCTTCCCCACACTCCTGCATGGGAGGTCGACACCTTAAGCCTATTCCTTTGTATCAGATCCACCCTGTAACCAGTATTGAGTAGTTTTTGATGCCAGACAATGATTAACCTTAGATTTGTGTTTTTGTGAATGTCCTGCAGCCGATTCAGAATTTGATTTGCTTACTATTTTTTGCTTTCATAGTGCCCTCAGCCAGTATGACCCGACTCGCCCGATCCCGCACAGCATCCCTCACCAGCGCCAGTTCTGTGGATGGAAGTCGCCCCAGGCCTTGTACTCAGTCAGAAAGCAGTGAAGGCATTGGTCAGATTAACCACACCATGGAAGTGTCCTGCTGAAGAACCCTGGAGCAGCACCTTATTCCCTACTACCCCTCTTCTTGCCCACTCATTACCCATCTCTTCTTTACTGGTTTCTCTTCCTGCACCCCACCCCTTTAAACAGCGTCTGGCGTTTTTTGGGGATCCAAATACCAGAGTGGCAGTAGTTAATCATCATCTGGTGTGTGCTCTTTCCGCTCCCCTGTGACTTGATGTAAGACGGGGGGTAACGGCAGATAGTGATTGGATCAGTGGTGACTGTGAAGGGGGGGGTACTTGGTTCAATGGTGGCAGGTCTTCCTCTGGCTGCAGTCAAGTAGACTTCTGGCTGCAAGCGATGGGAAGGGCTTTGCTGTAACCAAACAAAATTTGGCCCACCTATGGTAATGCATAGTGCAGAAGGTCATGATTTATTCACCATCTCAACTGTGGTGTAGAATAGTGGCCGATATCGAGTCATTATGTGAAATTTATATAAGAGGAGAAGATAACTGGAGGTATTTTAATGACCCCGTGAAGGCAAAAAGCCCATAGAGATGTCATGGTTGATTATAGGAGATCCTGTAGAGATGATCTGGATAACTGGAGGAGATTCTATAGAGATTATCTAAAGGACTGTAAGAGATCCTATAGGGCTCATCTGGATGACTGATGGGGATTCTATAGAGAACTGATCTGGATTGATGTAGGGGACCTTTCAAGGTGACCTGAATGCCTGTAAAGGATTCTATAAAGATGACCTGGCTGATTGTAGGGGATTCTATAGAGAACTGATTGAAAGTGGTTTGGATGACTGTAGGGCATCCTGTATATCTATTGAGCTATCATGTGATAAGCACAGGGTGTGACTTGTGGGTATAGATGCCATTCCAGGTTCTAGCAGGAAATCCTTAAGGCTTCTCTATTGACATTCGAGTGAGGCTCAGCTATAAGACATGTCCTGTGCTGGTGAATGTTTGTGAGAGGAGTGGAGTGTGCGATGGGCCCATCCCTGTGTACATCAAACCAATCTTCTGTTTTAAAATTGCGTCCTGTCTCCCGCGTTCCATTATCTTGATGTTGCCCTTACCCCATCTGCGTCTTCTTCCAGTCTCTCCATCCATGGTTGTGAGGCATCGCTCCCTGGTTACTGTGACCTGGAGGGTAATGAATCCTGTTTGTGTGCACAGTGACTCTGTACTCATATATGTTCTAGTTACGGATCTGTCTTTTGTGGCGGTGAATGCTTGTAGCTGCATTTAAGCCATCAGTAAAAATACTTCATGATAGTAACGGATGAATTCAACAAACCTCAATAAAATAGTAAATCTGCGCAGTGTGTAGTGTCTGGAGTCACTCTGCTTGGGGAACCCCCATCACCAGATTACTCTGCCAAGCACATTGAGTGGTCCTCAAAGGGAAGATTTCCCATCACCCAATGGTACCTGATACAGTGTAAATCTTGCAAATTCTTCACTTTGCCACTCTGTGCTTAATTTACAGTAGATCATAAAATATCACCCTAGCACCTGGGTTAGCTACACTAGTTGTGTTGGCATGAAAAGGCAGCTTCTCTTCATATCACTATTACATTAATTTAAAGGAGTTGTCCAGGTCTAGTCTCTTGCCCAGTCTGAAATTATGCTTTAAAAATATATAACTGGTTTTGTTAGTTTGGTAAGACAACCATCCTGAGCCCTGCAAAAATCATTCATGGGTCCTGTTCTAATTAATGGGCTAATGGACAATACAAGTTGGGTAGAAGATTGTTGCCTCAGCAACCTGACCACACAACATACAGTTGTGACTGTCCAGGCCCAGTGTGATGCAGTGGTTGTGGATCCACTGTGTTAAATAACTGGCTTTGGGCTACTTTGTGTGTTGCGGTCCCCTTTTCACCCCTGAAGCCCTATATAGGGATCTGCTCTTCATTACAGGGGAACACCTGGTCTTTACCTCTAGTAGTAGACCCTGTGTAGGTGAAGGCAGACTCTGGTGGGTTGAGATACAATAGAGAGTTGCAGTGAGGCAGGAGTGTAGTCTGGGTACAGGCTAAGGTCTGGGCTGGCGGAGTACATTTGCAATGGGAGATTCAATAGCGTGGGTCAGGTAATTTAAGTGCAGTTGGAATTTATTGTCTACGTACGAGTAGTTTGTGCAGTTAGTTTTGGTGTCTGATTTGCTAATTATGCTGTTAATTGGGAGGTTTTAGGGTAGAGCAGACAATAGGGTGTGACTCTGAACACTGACACAGTTCACGTCTGAGCTCAAAATGACATCCCCCTGCCTGAGAACACCCACTTAATAGTGGAGAGCTTAATTAGCATATTAGGCACCAAACCTAACAGCACTGATTGCTCAGGATCAGTGGGGCTTAGAGAAAAAAGCACTATGATGGAGCCTGTATGTAACCTGGCAGCCATGACTACCTGGAGGAGCAAGATGCCAGGGGTAAAGGACTGGCACTACAATAATCTAATCTAATTAGACAGGAAGTATGCATACAGCAATATTAGCTGTTGGTAGAGAAGCAGAGCTGATTTTAGTAATGGATGTCCAAATTGGATAACCCTTTGTTAAAAAAAGACCAATCATCTTTTCTGATATACGAGGGGTGTTCAATAAGTTATCTACCTGAATATGAAAACAACATTTTCTGAGAAAATTGAACTTTCTACTTTTCAATATAATCTCCCTTGCCTTCAACACTCTGATTCCACTTCGCCTCCAGTGATTGAATGCCCTCAGAATAGAAGGAGTCTTCTTGCTGCTGCAGAAACCCTGTTATCGCCTCTTTGACGGCATTATCATCAGGAATTTCTTCAGGTAACGAAAGACAAAGTAATCACTGGGAGCCAGGTCTGGACTGTAGGGTGGATAGTTAAGCTCCATGAAGCCGTGTTTCCTGGTAACAGCTTGTGATTTGTGAGCTGGTGCATTGTCGTGATGCAGCAACACACCTGCTGACAACTTATCATGGCGTTTCTCTTTGATTGCCTCACGTAATGCTTCCATTGTTGAAGCTTAGGTGTCTCCAGTAATTGTTGCCTTGTGTAGCATTTCTTTGGAATTGGTGACCACTTATGCTTCCATTACATGGACTCTTGGTCTCAGGATCATGGTGGTGGACCCATGTTTAATCACCCATAACAACACGAGAATAGAAGTCTCCTGGATTTTCTCCAAGCATGTCTAAATTCTCTTGGCTAAATTGCTGGCGACATGTTTTTTGCTCAAGCATCAATATTTGTGGCACCTACCGAGAACTGACCTTTGACATCATCAAAACATCATGAATGATACTGGGAATCATGCCAGCTAATATTATAATAATTTATAAGCTATAACACTGAGTTTAACCCGATGATCTTCCAAAATCATGGCCTCTACTTTATGGCAGATTTTCCCTGAAGATGCTTCAACAGGTCGCCCTGAACAGGGGTCATCTTCAATTGATTAACTACCCCATTTGCAACGTTTGACCCACAACTTTATTTGGTAGTAGGAAGATGCATTATAACCATATACAGCAATCATCCTTTCATGTATTTCTTTAGGCTTCTTTTCTCCCTTTGTAAGGAATTTAATCATGGATTGATGCTACAAATCCCTCATTTTCTTTCCACACTGAAATGAATTCTCATTCCATACAAGTTTTCCATACAAACATCTTAGGTTCCTCACTTTTCCATCGTCCTCTCCATTCTGATGCTACTTCTATTACTATGCCTGCTGTGCTTCCCAGTGCCACAAAATACTGTGATACAGAAATAATAGTACCATACAATTATACATACAGTATGTATGTAACATACCCTGAAAATACTAGTAACACACAGATTCCTACAGTAATTAGTGCCTCACAGTGCCCTCCTAATAAAAAGTGCCCCAACAGTAATAATGCTTCCTTGGTGTGTGATCATAGTATTAATAGGCTCCCAGACTACGCCAGTTAGTTATAGGGTCCTTAAGAGTGCCCCCATTATTATACCCAATACAAATAATGCTTCCCAGAGTGCCCTCATTAGTAATACTGACCCTATAGTACCATACTAGTAATAATGCTCCCTCAGAGTGACCCAGTTAGTAATACTCCCTTATAAGTATGCCCCCAAGAGTTCTCCCAATAGTAATAATGCTCCTCAAGAGTTCCCCACATTAGTAATAGCTATCCAATAGTAATAATGCTCCCCAAAGTAATACTGATCCTATAGTGCTCTAATAGCAATAATGTTCTTTCAGAGTGCCCCCATTAGTAATAGTGCCTCCAATAGTAATAAGGCTTCCTGAGCATGCCCCAGTAGTAATGATGCCCTCATAATGCCCTGTGAAAAAGAATGATTCCCCAGAATGCTCCAAGGCAGCATTGGAAACAATGCTGCATGGAAAGAGGAAAGTTTCTATTTATTTTCATAAGAACAGGTAACATGGCCCTCCATAACTGGCCATATTGGAACTGCAGTGCTATACTGCACAGCCAGAATACTGGGGTGAACACAAGTTTGCAGCTGAATGAATGAAAGTCATCTGCCCTGATTTTTTGGAAAGACTTATAAGTAAGTCACTTTCTGTGCTGTTTCCGGAAAGGGACTTACTTTTTAGAAAGGGACTAAAAGCCAATTAAAGAGTGGCAAACCCTTAAACCAGTATTTGGAGCCAAACACATTGCACTTTTATTTGGTTGTTATTTGGATGGTGTGCAATGGTTTTGAGTAACATTATCACTGTATGGTAGTGGGGGACAGGGGTCACAAACTAAAGTCTTACCCTAAAATGGGTCTAAAATTTGTGACCCACTGGTTGAAACAGTATCAAATTTACAGCATACTTGCCAACTCTTCTGAAAAGTCCAGGATTCTCTTGAAAAGAGTGGTGACTTTCCAGAGTGCTGTAAAGGTGGACAAATCTCTCTGGCCCAGTAGAATGCTCCAACGACCACCAAGTTTATGGTCATTTTACCTGCAACATGGGAACCTCCCATAAAAGGGCCATGACCAGCACATTGGTTTTCCCACATCATAAAAAAAGGCATCACACACAAAAGGGGCATGTGAAACTCCAGAACTTTTTGCCATGCTTTGTGCATCAGTCTCCTGGATGCCAACAATCGAATGCTGCCAAGTATGCATGACAGACAGTAAACCTGCATGTACTGGAAATAGCTAAAAAAAACACCTCTGAAGGCATTAAATGAGAACTCCAGCAGCAAATGAATCCTCTCCAGCACATTTGTTTTATGGTGGGTTTGATGGATAGTGAGAACAAAGATGCCACATGCCAGTAATTGATGTGATTTTGATAAAAGAAGAGATAATAATCAACTCAAACCAGTACAATAAAAGCTGAGATAATGTATCTAAAAGAAAAGATAATGTAAGTAACCACTTCAAGGGTACCAGAGTTTTCATCAAAACTTGGAAGCTCTGCAGTGTCATCTGTTCTCTGTATAAGCCTTCAATAGTGGTTTCCTAATTGTCCCATTATAGCAACAGTATATTTTGCATTTCTCTCTGAGGTAGAGGGCATCTACACTACAGAGAACTGTTAGTAGTTTACTGCTCCATGCTTCCTGTCCTTCACTTCCTGTGAAGCTTTGCAGCTCCCTCTAAACAAACAAATCTTTATACATAGTACATGTGATGTTCTTATTAACCCTTTCCCACCCATTATTACTACTACTAGTTTTTTGCTTGTAATTCTGCTAGAAGTAACTATAAAATAGCAAACAGCATATAGATAAGAAAGCCCAAATGACAATGGGCTCTAAATTCAAGTTATGATGCAGCTAAAAATATCTGAAAAAGAGATCTGAGCACAGCTGCTTGCTGCCCATGACTAACATCCCATCAGCAATAACAGAAGCAGCAAGTCAGACATTTGCAGTATCAGAAGAAGATAGGCTGTCTTTACACTCACTTATATAAAGCTGGGGCAGTAGCAAGCTGTGGACTCCTCTCTGAGCAGTGTACAGGCAAGGAACACAGAGCAGCCACTAGGCCCCTTGCAGATGACTGCTGGCCATTGGCCATGATTGAACGGCACGGCCGCCCGTGCTTCCGCGGTCCCATTCATTCAAAGAATAGGAGACATGAAAGCACAGCCACAAAACCGAACAGGAATAGGATCTGTCCTAAGTTTTGCGGCCTGGACTGTCGGACCGCACTTATCTGTGTAATACATGGTCATGTGCCTGGGCCAATAGAAATTAATGGGTCAGTGTGCTATCTGGGAAAAACACAGCACACTGAAGTTGCCCACGGCCATCTGCAAGGGGCCTTAGAGGAGCCAGTCTACAAAGAGAGATCTGCTCTTCCACTTTCTGTGTTCTGTCTTGAGCCTCTTGGTTTTAAAAATGGACTATCCTTAGTTAGGCTGGGTTTACACAATTTTTTATACAGTATAGACCAAAAGTTTGGACACACCTCATTCCAAGAGTTTTCTGTATTTTCATGACTATAAAAATTGTAGATTCACACTGAAGGCATCAAAACTATGAATTAACACAAGTGGAATTATATACTTAACAAAAAAGTGTGAAACAACTGAAAATATGTCTTATATTCTAGGTTCTTCAAAGTAGCCACCTTTTGCTTTGATTACTGCTTTGCACATTCTTGGCATTCTCTTGATGAGCTTCAAGAGGTAGTCACCTGAAATGGTCTTCCAACAGTCTTGAAGGAGTTCCCAGAGATGCTTAGCACTTGTTGGCCCTTTTGCCTTCACTCTGCGGTCCAGCTCACCCCAAACCATCTCGATTGGGTTCAGGTCTGGTGACTGTGGAGGCCAGGTCATCTGGCGTAGCACCCCATCACTCTCCTTCTTGGTCAAATAGCCCTTACACAGTCTGGAGGTGTGTTTGGGGTCATTGTCCTGTTGAAAAACAAATGATAGTCCAACTGAACGCAAACCAGATGGAATAGCATGCCGCTGCAAGATGCTGTGGTAACCATGCTGGTTCAGTATTCCTTCAATTTTGAATAAATCCCCAAGTCTCACCAGCAAAGCACCCCCACACCATCACACCTCCATGCTTCACGGTGGGAACCAGGCATGTAGAGTCCATTCGTTCACCTTTTCTGCGTTGCACAAAGACACGGTGGTTGGAACCAAAGATCTCAAATTTGGACTCATCAGACCAAAGCACAGACTTCCACAGGTCTAATGTCCATTCCTTGTGTTCTTTAGCCCAAACAAGTCTCTTCTGCTTGTTGCCTGTCCTTAGCAGTGGTTTCCCAGCAGCTATTTTACCATGAAGGCCTGCTGCACACAGTCTCCTCTTAACAGTTGTTGTAGAGATGTGTCTGCTGCTAGAACTCTGTGTGGCATTGACCTGGTCTCTAATCTGAGCTGCTGTTGACCTGCGATTTCTGAGGCTGGTGACTCGGATGAACTTATCCTCCGCAGCAGAGGTGACTCTTGGTCTTCCTTTCCTGGGGCGGTCCTCATGTGAGCCAGTTTCTTTGTAGCGCTTGATGGTTTTGGCCACTGCACTTGGGGACACTTTCAAAGTTTTCCCAATTTTTCGGACTGACTGACCTTTATTTCTTAAAGTAATGATGGCCACTCGTTTTTCTTTACTTAGCTGCTTTTTTCTTGCCATAATACAAATTCTAACACTCCATTCAGTAGGACTATCAGCTGTGTATCCACCTGACTTCTGAACAACACAACTGATGGTCCCAACCCCATTTATAAGGCAAGAAATCCCACTTATTAAACCTGACAGGGCACACCTGTGAAGTGAAAACCATTTCAGGTGACTACCTCTTGAAGCTCATCAAGAGAATGCCAAGAGTGTGCAAAGCAGTAATCAAAGCAAAAGGTGGCTACTTTGAAGAACCTAGAATATAAGACATATTTTCAGTTGTTTCACACTTTTTTGCTAAGTATATAATTCCACGTGTTAATTCATAGTTTTGATGCCTTCAGTGTGAATCTACAATTTTTATAGTCATGAAAATACAGAAAAGTCTTGGAATGAGAAGGTGTGTCCAAACTTTTGGTCTGTACTGTATAAAAACTTGTTTTTAAATTTATATACAGTGTACGTTTTATCAGCAAAAACACACTGTGTACAATCAGCTTTAGGCTCTACACACACTACAAAGCTAGCACACTGACCTATTTGTGTCTACAGCCACATACACATTTATTTATTATTATTTATTATGCTTACTTGTATAGCGCCATCATATTCCGCAGCGCTTTACATGCCTGTGTTTTGTCATGGACCTGTGTATGAGGCAGTAAGCCTGGGGCAAAACTATCTATGATCCCATCTATGATGTTTTACCACAGATTGGGCAAAGGCACACAGTCATGTGCATGTAGCCTTACAGGGGTGTGAACAGCAAACTAGCAAGGAGGGAGCACCTGGTGCAAGAACCTTAGGCTGAGGCCCCACATTGCAGAAACACTGCTTTTTGTGTTGCAGATTTTGCTTCCGTTTTTTGAGCCAAAGCCAAGAATGGATACAAAAGGAATGGGAAATACAGGTGCATCTCAATAAAATAGAATATTTTTGAAACATTCATTCATTTCAGTAATTCAATTCATAATCAGCGTCTTCCATGATTGTGTTTCCTACTGAACCAGACTGAGGGACCATTTAAAGGCTGAGGAACCGCCTTAGGCTGCGGCCCCATGTTGCAGAAGCGCAGCTTTTTTTGTTGCAGATTTTGTTGCGTTTTTTTTGAGCCAAGGCCAGGAGTGGTTTGAGCAAAAGGTAGAAGTATAAGAGTTTCTTACATAGTTCCCCTTCGTCTTCAAAAAAACGCAACAAAATCTGCAACAAAAAAAGGTGCGTTTCCGCAACGTGGGGCCGCAGCCTAAGGCCCCACGTTGAGGAAACGCAGCTTTTTTTTGTTGCAAATTTTGCTGTGGTTTTTTGAGCCAAAGCCAGGAGTGGATTGAGCAAAAGGTAGAAGTATAAGCACTTTTTATATATTTCTCATTCCTGTTATAGCCATTCTTGGCTTTGGCTCAAAAAACCGCAACAAATTCTGCAACAAAAAAAACTGCTTTTCCGCACGTTGTGGAAACGCAGCTTTTTTTGTTGCAGGTTTTGCTGTGTTTTTTTGAGCCAAAGCCAAGAATTTATACAAAAGGAATGGGAAATATATAGGAAGCTTCTTATACTTCTACCTTCTGCTCAATCCACTCCTGGCTTTGGCTCAAAAAACCACAGCAAAATCTGCAACAAAAAAAGCTGTGTTTCTGCAACGTGGGGCCTCAGCCTTAGAGAGATTTTTCAGACAGAAAACATCATTTTTAAAGCACAACTAAACAGCCAAACAATTTTTGATTTTTTGGCAGCATTTGCGGCATCAATAAATATTATACTGTACTTTATTAACAGTTTCCGGTTCCTTTTTGTGAAATCCTATTTCTGTCCCCTATGTATTCTTTGTGTTATTTCTCTCACTGGCTTCTCACTGAAGTATGGGTATATGGGCTCTAATAGAGCAGGGAAACTGAGTCTTGGGAGTCACTTTAAACAGTTACATTTTATATTGACTGAAATCTAAGACAGTGCTTTTGGTGTCTTATGAAAGATGAGATCTGCATTTTTTTAATTATTTCTAGAGATATCATCAATATCAAAAGTACTATTCTATGTTTTATATAGGCTGAGATATCCCCAAGGCTTGGTTTCCCTTCTTTATTAGAAATCATACTCTACTGAGAAGCCAGCAAGAGAAAGAAGGCAAAAAATAAGGAAGGTATTGAATTGCATTTCAGTGTGGGATTTTATGGAAAGAAGCCAAAATCCGTTAATAAAGTATACTACAATATTTATTAATGTCACAAATGCTTCCAGAAAATCAATAGCTGTTTGAAAGTTTAGTTATGCTTTAAATAAACTAATATTACATTAAATAAAGCACACCACATTTTGATTCAGAGTGACAGTCTATTAAATGAGACTAAGTTGTTTGAAGCGACCATTTATCCCTCTTGTGGTGAAGCTCATGCTAGCACCTCAAAATATACAGGCAAATCCATGATGATATAGCAACCAATAGAGTTTTAGATTAATTGAGCTGTCTATTATGATGTTTTCTGATTTTATACACTTCCTAGCTCCCCTCTCTAACGTATAGACCAGGGGCACCTTACTGGCGCATCCAGACAGCTGTCTGGACCCCTGCCTCCTTGCTTAAAAATAATGACACTGAGAGAATTCAGGAGAAAGACCGATCTCCCAACATTTGTCCTTCTTGCACTGATGTACTACAGTGGCAACAACAGCTGTTACTGTAGTAATTACAGATGGACGAACCAAATAGTTCCGAGCAGGATTCGACCAGAATATTCCAAATTGTTCAGTTTTTAACAAAACCAAATACTTTGCGATTTTTCTCGGACTAACTAAAATAGATGTGTGCGTAACATCCTGGCGTCACCTGACAGCCTCTCAGCCAATTACTCCATTTTTTTCTGCAATACACAGAAGCAATTTGCAATAGAACTAGAAAATCATAGGAGTAGGAGAAATAGAATGAAGTTTAGTCATATTTAATCAATTACAGGCAAAGAGTGATAGAAATCATAGATAGGAGTGAGGTAGAATATCTACACTATCTGTGCTGTGAGCCTGAGTGCTGCAGCAATCCAGACACTGCACCAAACTGTCCACCACTAGCATGGAAAAGAATTACTTTCGTCAAAATGAAGCAGGCATGGATCTGTGATCTTTTCACATATCTCCAGTTGATGCCTCCGAATAGAGCTTCCACAATCTCCTTGCATCATGTTCCATTTACTGTACTGCTGATGCTACCTGCTACTCCTAAACAGCCGGACATCAGATCTTGCGGCCCAGTCCATCACATTATTCCATGCCGTACTGTCACTCATGCTGCCACAGCCACCATCACTTAGCCAGACATGTCCTGCGGACTGATCCATAACATTACTGTAATCTATACTATACTGCCTTCCACTCATGCTGCCACAGCTACCACCAGTCACAACGAAGCCAGACATCCTGGAGCCTGGTCCATTATATTATTCCATGTCATACTGCCACTCATATTACCACAGCTACCACCACTCAACCAGACATGTCCTGGGGCCTGGTTCATCATATTAAGCCATACTTTACTGCCTGCCACAGCTATCTTTACTGCCAATACTCGGCCAGACACGTTCTGCAGCCTGGTCCATCCTATTATTCTATGCCATACTGCCACTCACGTTGTCAAAGCTACCACCACTCAGCCAAACATGTCCTGCAACCTGGTAACATTCTACTATAGCACACTGCGAAAGGTCCCCACATAAAAAAAACTGTGCCATTGCATCTTTCAGTGCCAATGCCATTTTGATTTCACATCTGTTCCCATGAAGGGATAATTTTTAATGTCTTTTTGTTTGGGAAAGCCACTTCTTCTCTATCAGTTTTTAAACTAGGCACACAACCACAAATTTGTCTCCCAAATAACAAGCCTGTAGCACTTACAAGTCATCAAAATGGGCTAATTTTGGCTTTATAACATGTGGAGGCCATTAAGGGGGCATTATACTGTGTTGAGGTACTAAAGGGGCTTTGTTACAAAAAGGTGGGCACTATTACTATATGGGGCACGAAGGAACTGGGTGGGGTCAAAGGGGACATGGGTGTGACAGGGCAGGGTTAGAGACATATTTTGACATATGTACTAAATACTGGACATGTTCAGCTAATGTTCAGTGTTCTTTCAATTGATGGCTGACGGTGGACCTTTACAAAGATTAGTTGAGCACCCCTGATATATACCTTTCCAGAAGCTAAGAGAAGTGTTTATATTACACACTAGCGAGGCTGACTGCTAAAATAGCAGTAACACATGGAGTCTGACGGACCCCACTGATTAATATGAGAGTCCGTCGGGTGTACGTTGTTATAAAACCGTAACAGGCGGAGGAAAAAAATCTTACAATCAGGACTTTTTCCTCCACCAATTTTCAGGGGGACACTGCGACGGAGTCTCCGAAGGATTTTAACCTAGCCTTAGTCTACTAAAGCAAAACTGAAATTGAAGTGGGAGAAGGAACAAGTCTAACAAAATTAACTCTTTCCAATACATTATACAGCCCAACCCCCAACACTTTGCTGCCAAATTACTCCAATTTTCTCATCTTGGGGGCTGCTTATTCTAATGGGAACAATGGATTGCACTTCCACATTACACTGTTTGTAGTCACATCCCAGAACACTGATGCTGCTAGAAATGAGCTTCTAGAAATGTCTATGGAAAGCTATAAATATATTACACCAGTCCCTGGAGTGTCCACCTATATACAGTCATATGAAAAAGTTTGGGCACCCCTATTAATCTTAATCATTTTTAGTTCTAAATATTTGGGTGTCTGCAACAGCCATTTCAATTTGATATATCTAATAACTGATGGACACCGTAATATTTCAGGATTGAAATGAGGTTTATTGTACTAACAGAAAATGTGCAATATGCATTAAACCAAAATTTGACCGGTGCAAAAATTTGGGTACCCTTATCATTTTATTGATTTGTATACTCCTAACTACTTTTTACTGACTTACTGAAGCACAAAATTGGTTTTGTAACCTCACTGAGCTTTGAACTTCCCCAAAACAAGGTGTAAAAAAAAAAAAAAAAAGGTTTTTAAGGTGGGCAATAAAAATTTTTTCTCTTTTTTTATTCTCCTCTGAGGGGTGGCATCTTGGGCCCCCCAAAACAACTCTCAAATGATCTGAAAACAAAGATTGTTCAACATAGTTGTTCAGGGAAAGGATACAAAAAGTTGTCTCAGAGATTTAACCTGTCAGTTTCCACTCTGAGGAACATAGTAAGGAAATGGAAGACCACAGGGACAGTTCTTGTTAAGCCCAGAAGTGGCAGGCCAAGAAAAATATCAGAAAGGCAGAGAAGAGGAATGGTGAGAACAGTCAAGGACAATCCACAGACCACCTCCAAAGAGCTGCAGCATCATCTTGCTGCAGATGGTGTCACTGTGCATCGGTCAACAATACAGCACACTTTGCACAAGGAGAAGCTGTATGGGAGAGTGATGCGAAAGAAGCCATTTTTGAAAGCACGCCACAAACAGAGTCGCCTGAGGTATGCAAAAGCACATTTGGACAAGCCAGCTTCATTTTGGAAGAAGGTCCTGTGGACTGATGAAACAAAGATTGAGTTGTTTGGTCATACAAAAAGGCGTTATGCATGGCGTCAAAAAAACACAGCATTCCAAGAAAAACACTTGTTACCCACTGTAAAATTTGGTGGAGGTTCCATCATGCTTTGGGGCTGTGTGGCCAATTCCGGCACGGGGAATCTTGTTAAAGTTGAGGGTCGCATGGATTCAACTCAGTATCAGCAGATTCTTGAGAATAATGTGCAAGAATCAGTGACGAATTTGAAGTTACGCCGGGGATGGATATTTCAGCAAGACAATGATCCAAAACACAGCTCCAAATCTACTCAGGCATTCATGCAGAGGAACAATTACAATGTTCTGGAATGGCCATCCCAGTCCCCAGACCTGAATATCATTGAACATCTGTGGGATAATTTGAAGCAGGCTGTCCATGCTCCCCACCAACAAAAAAAAAAAAAAAAAAAATTTTTTTTTAAAAAAGAAAAAAAAAAAAAAACTCCACCCACCAACCAGCCAAAAAAAAAAAAAAAAAACCAGCCACCAAAGGGGGTTTTTTTTTTAAAAAAAGGGAGCACTAAAAAATTATAACCCCTTTTTTTTGGGGGGCCCCCCCCTTTCCCCCCTTTTGGTTTAAACCATATTCCCCATTTTCTGTTAGTACAATAAACCCCATTTCAATCCTGAAATATTACTGTGTCCATCAGTTATTAGATATATCAAATTGAAATGGCTGTTGCAAACACCCAAATATTTAGAACTAAAAATGATTAAGATTAATAGGGGTGCCCAAACTTTTTCATATGACTGTAACTAGCTCTGACAGGTATTATCATGTCACAAGATAGTATAATGTCTGGGGAGCTCTGCTAGGTATTATCATGTAACCAGATAGTACAATGTCTGGGGGGTGCTGCTAGATGTTATCTTGTAATCATATAGTACAATGTTGGGAGGGGCTCTGACTGATATTATGTACCCAGATAGCAGTGTTGAGAGGTCTGACAAGTATTATCATGTCACCAGATAGTATAGATAGTATACTGTTGGGGGGAATCTCTGACAGGTATTACCATGCCCTGTCAGCGCTGGGCCCTATGGTAGTGGGGGCCCCCTCATCGAACCCGGATCGAGTGGGACAGTCCTGTACTTCAGGTATTGTCTCTCTGTTCCAGGCGGCAGGTACCAATTTCAACTCTGTGTCCTTAGGACGCAGATAGAGTTGAATACAGAACTATCTGCATATTCAGTCTTCGGCTGATGATGTCTGCTGAAAGGAGGCGCGTTGAGCCCTGAGCCACAGACATCATTATATCCAAATCCTGCAGTTAAAGATCAGGGTTAGGTGAGTATAGTAACTTTTATTTTTTCTTTATTTGTAGATAATATATATCAATGGTGACTGGGGTGGCATTAAAATATGTGTGTGTGGGGCCCCACTAATCTATTAAATGAGCCCAGCACTAAATGGAGACCCCCCCCCCCCCCAACATTGTACTAATGGGTATTACTATGTCACCAGATAATACAATATTGGGAAAGGGGGGCTTTGTCAGGTATTAGCATGTCACCAGACAGTACAATATTGGGGAAGGGGGGCTTTGCCAGGTATTATCATGTCACCAGACAGTATAATATTGGGGAAGGGGGCTTTGCCAGGTATTACCATGTCACCAGACAGTACAATATTGGGGAAGGGGGGCTTTGCCAGGTATTACCATGTCACCAGACAGTACAATATTGGGGAACGGGGGGCTTTGCCAGATATTATTATGTCACCAGACAGTACAATATTGGGGAAGGGGGGCTTTGCCAGATATTATCATGTCACCAGACAGTACGATATTGGGGAAGGGGGGGGGGCTTTGCCAGATATTATCATGTCACCAGACAGTACGATATTGGGGAAGGGGGGCTTTGCCAGGTATTACCATGTCACCAGATACAATGTTGACTAAGTCAGTATTTTAATAACTGGGCGCCACTGTATGATATGACACAGTGTTCTACACTATTCTATGCAGCAGAAAAAGCAGAGATCCCCAGGACACACCCGAAGTGTGGCGCTATTTAGCCGCCATCGGATAACTGGTGGACTATGGGCACACCAGCTACTCGTGCGATCCCTCCGGAGTAGGGACGTCAGAGACAAATAACGCCCGCATATATGCCCATTGTACATCGCCTCCCACAAATAAGCCAGAAAAGGTCGGCGCAGCTCCAAGTCGTGGCGAATCTCGATTTTATAATCATCACTGCGCGCCGCAAACTTAAAGACCTATCAACTACTGAGGGCGGAGTTCAACTCAACCACGTGATCGTTCCCTCCGTAGCTCGTGCCGGGAGACTGTTGGGGCGTGGTCTAACCCGGAAGGGATCCAGAAACACATGTGAAAGATAACCATGAGTCCGGAGCTGAAGAGACGAAAGGTGCCTCATACATCAACGTTATCCTATTACAATTGTATCATACTGTTCAGTGTATTTCTATTACATTAAAGTGTGGCTTAAGAATACCAATGTTGGTGTTGCTTATGGAAATTTTTCCCTTTTCAGGTGGTGGAGGATGGGAAGGACACGCTACTTCCAAATTTCCTTCAGTGGTGCCAAAAAGTTGGCATCCAGCTCAACCCAAAGGTAAGAAAGGGTCATCTGCTATATCCAAGAGGAGCAGAACATATGGTGTGTCATACTTTTCCTCCCCCAGGGGTGATTGACGGGTCTGTTGGAGATACAATTATAGCCACCATCTCTATATGTTCACTAGGTATACATTAGCACACAGGACACGGTCTGGCAATATGGGATGCTGGCACGTGAAGATCTCCCTGCAGGAGAAGTGATTTTCTCTATTCCCCGCTCTGCCCTCCTGTCCCAGCAGACAACCAGGATCCAGGAGCTTCTGACGAAAGGTAATGGTTGTGACATGTTTGCCGTATCTGGTAGTATGCTTATACCCGCAATGTCTATGGATGACGTAGTAGTGGTGGAATCCCCAGCAGTCAGAAGTACTGGTGATGTCTGGGATATTCAGATAAAGCTGTAATAGTGGCTTCCTATATTCTTTAATATAGAACAGGACAACTTGGAAAGCAAATCTGGTTGGGTTCCCCTTCTCATCTCCCTCATGTTTGAAGCTACAGATGAGGCTTCTCCATGGGCCCCATACTTTGGACTGTGGCCCCAGCTGACTCCCCCTGACCTGCCCATGTTCTGGTGAGGACATTTTCAGTAGAGATGGGATGGCTGATGACCATTATTATCTCAAGGCAATAAATAAACTGTTTTGCCTTCTCCCTGCAGGTCAAAGGATGAGAGACTGCAGCTCCTGAAAGGCACTGGTGTTAATGAGGCCGTGCAGAGAGACCTGGAGAACATAGAACAGGAATACAATACCATTGTGCTACCTTTCATCAGGAGGCATCCTAAAATGTTCTGTCCTCAGAAGCATACCCTGGATCTATACAGAAGACTGGTAGCATTTGTCATGGCATATAGGTAAGAAGGCACTGTTCATCAGCGTCCTACATCTTAACAGCAAAGCAGCCAAGGGACAATACGATGATGCAGGGGAGATTAACCAAGCACACATTTAATGATAAAGAAGAAAGGAGCAAGGAGAGGTTTCATAGATGCAGGCTATGGATAGAACACTGGGCTAGGTCTGCAGATTATGTTCTCAGGTGTCTTGGTTCATGTTGAATTTGTCACACCTCAGTTTCCAGGAACCGCTAGATGATGAAGAGGATGATTGTGGGAAGGATGTCAACCCACCAATGATGGTTCCAGTGGCTGATTTACTGAATCATGTTGCACACCACAACACACACTTGGAGTTCACACCGGTGCGTTATTTACTGATGTCTTCTTGCTTCTGCCATACTAAGGCATTTTCTGAGCCTCTTGTACATACTCTTGTATCAGGAATGTTTGCGGATGGTGACCACACGGCCAGTAATGGGAGGAGATGAGCTCTTCAACACTTATGGAGAGTTGGGAAACTGGCAGCTTCTGCACATGTATGGATTCTCTGAACCTCACCCCAACAACATCAACGAGACAGCTGACATCCCAATGCGGGCTCTACAAGAGGCTGCTTTACTGAGTACGTGCTTCAGGCTGTGTAGTCTTTCTGGCATCCTGCAAGAAAATTCCATCTCATCTTTCCTCTGTTTCTAGGGGCAGAGTCAGAAGAGGAGACTGCGGTGGTGCATGAGCGCTGGGCCTTTCTCAGTCATATGGATGTGATTGTGGATGAAGGAGTTTTTGTATTTGGCTGTGAAGGAGTATTGACAGAGGAAGAGTTGAGGACATGTCTGAAGGTGAGTGATAATTATATTCTCTGTGCCCTGTCTATAGGTGGGGCAGAGTATAATGGACACACCTTAGTTATTTGTTGCCTAATAAAAAGTAAATATAACTTAGCGACTACTACCCTAGAGAATTTTGAAGGCCGAAGCCGCCTGGTTATGTAACTGATTTGAGGGTGATTCCCAGGATCTGTAGCTAGTTTAGATTACATCACAGCTCTGTATTATTATAGTAACCTCCATCTTGATTCTTTGGTCTGTTTCAGCTGCTATGCATGTCTCCAGGCGAGTTTGCAGAGTACAAGGAGAATGAAGGATGGGAGGAAGATGATGATGAGGAAGAGGAGACCCTGAGCAACCAGCAAATCTCAGGGCTGCCAGCTTCCTGGCGCAAACTTCTCCATATAACTGCAGAACTTGCCCTCAAAATGTACACAAGTGACTTGTGCAGTGACCAGACTCTTCTAGACGATAAGGTTGCATACATGAACCTTAGCTGTAGGGAACAGTATTCTCTGCATGTGCGGTATGGACAGAAGCGGATATTACACCAACTTCTGGAGTTAACAAGCAGCAGTTGACAGAGTGATGAAGACCTTTAGCTTCCTGCAGGGAAGGCAGTGTCTCCATGGAGCACAAAGATGGAGTTGAGGCAACAGTTATTTAAATATAAAACCTGAAGATACCTCATTATAGTATAGAAATATCTCTATGAAGGAAACTGCATAAATATATTATACAGTTAGGTCCATAAATATTTGGACAGAGACATTTTTCTCATTTTGGTTCTGTACATTACCACAATGAATTTTGTACAAAACAATTCAGATGCAGTTGAAGTTCAGACTTTCAGTTTTAATTCAGTGGGTTGAACAAAATGTTTGCATGAGAATGTGAGGAACTATAAAGCATTTATTACACACAATCCCTTCATTTCAGAGGCTCAAAAGTAATTGGATAAATTAAATAATTGTAAATAAAATGTTAATTTCCAATACATGGTTGTTCCCCCTTTGTTGGCAATGACTGCCTGAAGTCTTGTACGCATGTACATCAACAGACACCACTGTGTTTCCTCCTTTTTAACGTTCTATATCTTTTGCATATATGGTCCCTTTTGTCTGTGCATGGAATTTACGCACACAACAGCAACAAATCATAGAGCCAGAAAAATAACCCGAACACTTTATAGGAAGATTTAATCAACAGGTTTTATACATGCAGTCAAGGTGTGTTGAGGGGGAGAGGTTTCACAATTGTCCCCAGTCCCCTGATCAACGCAGCGGAATTGACATGACTTTATTACCGCACTTACAGCTAATTTCATCTGCATAGAAACGGGTCAGAACATCAGAATCCTCAAACTCATCCACAACCTTCTGCAATGAGGACAGCATAAAAAGAAAGATGTCACAGCCCTGCCATAAATGTTGACAACAAGCCTTTATATCATTACAGAGGTTGTCTCAGCCTCTGCCATAATTGACTGTGCCCGTACCTGTAGTTCCAGCAGACAGTCCCCTTGTAAAGAGTTGGTCACTTCACCGACACACCAGAAAAGGCTCATATGAAACGAGGGATTCTGGTACAAAAAGCAAAAATGGAAACAAAAAGAAAGCATCATAGTTACTACACTAAACAGAAAACTGTGAGCAAAGGGCTATTAACACCTTAACGCCCCAGGGCGTAATAGTACGTCCTGAGTCGCATGACGATGTATGGAGAGCGCTCTCCATACACGGCGGGTGCCAGCTGTATAATACAGCCAGGATCCGCTGCTAACAGTCGCAATCGGTGCCACATGGGATAAATATTTTAATAGTTCGGACATTATGGAGCGCGGGGACACCTAAAGTGTTTGTTTACTTTTGTTTATATTTATATGTGATGTAGGGAAAGGGGGGGGGGGGGATTTAAACGTTTATATTTTTTTATGTTTTTTTTTTTTAATACTTTAAAACAGCGGTCCCCAACCTTTTTTGTACCAAGGACCACTTACATGTAGGCCAATTTTCCCGTGACTCGGGGGGGGGGGGGGGCGGGGTTTTCAGTGGCGGGGCAGGGTTGGGGTGATTGGGCAGCTCATAAAAAAAACACAAAGTACATATTTAATGATTACATTTAAACACTCTCAAAAACAGGTCCTGTACCAGGTGCCCGCTGATGCTCCTATGCTATGTGTTACACGCAGCATAGCAACTTCAGCACCTAGTAACATACAGAGGTCCCGTTTGACGGGACCAGTCTGGTACCAAGTGATCCACGGCCCGATACTGGTTCGCGGCCTGGTCTTTGAGGACCTCTGCTTTAAAAAACTTTTATTTTTCTTTTACTTTTAGACCCTCTAGGGACCTTGAACCCTAGGGGATCTGATCGCTCATACTATTCACTGAAATACTAATGTATTGCAGTGAATAGTAAAATCCTTTGATTTCTACTACACAGTGCCTGTGGCAGCGTGTAATAGAGCCATACTAATGACAAGCTTGGGAGCTTTCAATAGGTTCCTGGCTGTCATGACAACCAATCGCCATCCTCCAATGACGTTCTGGAGGGTGGCGATCGAGTAAAGATGGTGACGCCCATGGTGCCTGTGCACTTTAGATGCCGCATGTAAAGATTTAACAGCTGCAATCAGTGTCGGTACTGATTGCAGCTGTTAGCGGTGGGTGCTGGCTGTATTATACAGCCGCCACCCGCCCTGTATGGAGAGAGCTCAGCTCCTGAGCTCTCTCCATACACCACTTCACACCCAATCACATACATGTACGTGATTTTGCATAAAGGGGTTAAAGTACCGGATGGGATTAAAGGGGTATTTAGTCAGAGCAAGTTACCCCCTATCCAAAGGGGCAGAGTGAACAGCAACAGCAATGCTCCATTTATTTCAAAACAACCACCAGAGATAGCCGAAACACCGTACACAGCTACTTCTGGCGGTTCTATTCAAATGAATGGAGCAGTGCACTGTCCTTCCTACTGTTCCACTCAAAAGTGAAGTGCAAAGCACCCCAGTACTTGTAACCTATGAGGGTCCCAGCGACTGGACTCCCACCAAACAGCAAGTTACCCCTTATCCTTTTAAAGAAATGTCAAAATCACCATTTTTTTTATTATTAATATTAATAATAAAAAAACAGATAGTGAAACATATCACTTTTTTATAATGTTTTTATTTTCAGATTTGAGATTCTTTAATTCTATTTTCTGTACATGATTATGGGGGCTGTCATCTTGCCTGAATTTCTCCTCTGCTCTGTTAACAGCATGTAGTGATAAGTTTTACAGCATAATCATGGCCATAGGCAGCAATAGCCTGGAATCATTGAGGTCTATGGGAGAGTTTTTTAGTCATGCTCTGTGCGGGGAGTAGACAAGAAGTGACAGCATCTATTGTCAGTAGTGGAAACCATGATAGGTCACTATGGGTGTTATCTTCTATTGTTATCCTGTCTTGTTTGTTATGTAAATGAGGTAACTGACACACTGAAAACGCCTACAGAATTAGAAATCGTCAGTCTGTTATTAGACTTGTTGGCTTGAGTGAAAATAGCAGTAAATAGCATTTTTTATATAGAGATAATGACATGGAAAAAGAAAAATAATTGTGTGAATATGCCAACTGAGACACCGGTGTGACCACAGACACAAAAACAAAGCAGGGGATAGGTGCAGTCCTCATCTGTCACCTGCAATTACAGAAGGAAGTCTCACACCTGGTAAAAAGTCTCCAGATTAAACTCCTGTAAAGACTTGTCCACTTCTGATACAACCTCCTGGAGCTGCTGTTGTCCAGTCACCACTTCCAGCCCCAAGAACGTTCTGTTTAAAGAGCAAATGCAATGTTCCAGGTCAAGATGGTATTGAACATACCACACAGTCAGACACATCAAAGGGCATACCCTTTTTCTACACCCAGACACACCACCTTCTTCCTTACACCTCGACACAACACAGCCGGACACATTTCTGGTTGCCCTCACCTGGTCTTCTCATTGTTCACATAAACCTTTAGCTGGTGAGCAACACAAAGGAACCTGGCAGGGCAACAGTGGAGATTGGGTTACCTCAGGTAAAACCTCATGTTACTTTATGCAAGGCAGAAGTCACAAGAATTGATTAAGTACAATAAGGCCGGGCCCCACGTAGCGTAAACGCCGCAGTTTGCCTGCATTGGAAACGCCACGGTTTTACAGTCACAGCAAAGTGGATGGGATTCTAGCAAATCTCATTCCCACGTTGCGGAAAAATATGCACAGACGACACACTGCGATTTCCAAAACCGCTGCAATTTTAGAAATCGCAGCATGTCAATTATACCTATGGAAATTCCGGTGGTTTCCCTATAGGTATAACTGAAGCAGAAAGTCTGTGAAAAGTGCTAGGGGAAAAGCGCTGCACTTTCTTGCTGCAGGATGCCACATGGGGCTTTAACCGCAAACATTTTTGTCAACATAGATCCTTCATTGTCAGGCCAGTGAGGTGTAAAGGTGTTACACAGATTACGTGTATGGGAGTTATTCCCACTCTGAAACTACAGATAATTGGGAGCAAGAAAGTTGCTGTCACCTGTCATACAGTCAGCCTCTCCCTAGTCTGAAATGGGGACATCTGATTTTATTCATCTGCATAGTCAATGAGGAGAATAGACTGCTGAACTGGGGGTTTTTAACCGTCAGGGTCAATGGGTAAAAGGTCACCACTTCCATGTCTGACAGAATGGTGAAGGCCAATCTTCTTTATTGTAAAACAGGACAGTGCAGATTGCTTAGAACAGAGAGCCCCCTAATGTCATATCACTAGAGGTGATGTGAGATTGATCTTGCATTGAACAAATAAGCAGTCACAACAACAATGCCACTAACCCCACATGCTCTTATAGTCTAACATCTGCCACCACTACTCCTCAAGCACTGACCGTCTTACAGAGCAAAGCCTGTCCCTAAGTGCCTGGACAAACGGATTAATCCAGTGGTGACGAAGGACGACTGTCGGTGATAGGCTGATGTGGAATTCTTCCATCTTAGTCAGGACGACACCATGTTTCCTGGCCACAAACTCCAGCTCCTCCAGCATCTCCCAGAATTCTTCCCGGGGGTGAACTAAAAAAACATGAAGAAATGGTAAAAACAGCAGACTGACATTGGCTCTAACCATCACTGCAAGCTCCAGTCCTTAACACGTACATGCGACATACACAAAAGATGCCCAATTTCCTCGCTCATGACGGAAGCTACGCACACGTCCCCCATGTTTGCTGATATCATCAAGGTGCTCTGTGTCCGGGTCTGAGAACATGCTCAGTATAGCCTGTGGGACGGGGAGTGGACATGGTGGCCTGTGAGCACATAAAAAATAAGATTAGGTGGGGATACATGATAGTAACACGTCCACATAATAAAATAATATATATACAGTTTCGTGCACACAACGATTTCTCTTCAGTCTGCTGTTCATTTCTTTCCCTGTTAGAACATTGACCCATGCATCTCTATAGTTATAGTCACAAGACCTTGTCTGCTTCATGACTGTGAAAAACTGCCAAACTGGTCAGATTTTAATGGCTGTTGAGCATCCACTTTGCATTTCTTCCATATCCATTTGTCCATTTTTGATGGTCAAGTGTCATTTGTTTTGTATCAGTTTTAAACAGACCATAAAAAAAAAACAAAAAAAAAAAAAACGGATAAGTCAGATAAGTCTTTTCTGGACCAACCAATTTAATTTTAACAGCCATCACGTTGATGCAATCTGTTTTTATAGCTGTTAAAAATGGACCCACTGATTTCAACTAGGTTCATGTGACCATCAAAATGGACAAAGATAAAACATGTCCTTTTTTTTTTTTACTAACAGAACGTTTTTTTTGTCCATCAAAAAAATGTATACGTGTATACACTAATTCACTCTCATTGTTTTAACAATGGTACGAGTGTATGTGTCCATTTTTTATATAGCTTGTCCTATTCTTGACCATTTTTCATTGAAGATTTGGCCATTGAAGTCTTTGGGATCAGTAAAAACAAAACTTGAAGGACCGCTTTAACATAGTCCAAACGATGCATCTGCACTGGGCCTTATGGTAGGTGGGCCCCCTCAATCGACCTGGACAGCCCCCTCATTTCAGGTGCTGTCCTGCTGTGCCAGGTTGTGATTTCAACTCTATCTGCATCCTTAGGATGCAGGTAAAGTTGAATACATTAGAGGGGCACTGAGCTATCAGTTCCATGCTCCACCATTCAGGCTTCGGCTGATGATAACTCCTGCAGGGAGGCAAGAAGAGCACAAGCAGGAGACAACACTACAAATGGAACCTGCAGGCAGCTTCAATGGAACGGGGTTAGGCAAGTATAATTTTTTTATAAAATTGTATGTAATAGAGTAATTGCATGGTTACTAAGGAGGTGTTATGTGGAGGGCCACTTGAGAGGGCATTAAATTATGGGGTGGGGGCACTTATGAAACCATTGAACCATTTTGTTACATGGGGGTGCACGAAGACCAACTAATGTGTTAAAACAGCCCTGAAAAAAAACAGACTACTTAACACTGATGTTTAAAAAAAAAAAAACGGATGTCACGATTTATCTGTGAAAAAAACAGAACACTGAAGATAAAAACAAATGTGTGCATGAAGCCTAATAGTACCACATCCACATAATACACTACACTTCTGTTCGATAACATTGTATGTTTACATCACATTTTGAACATCAGTTTACATCTAGGTCTACATCTGTGCCAAAGTCTCTGACAAACATCAGTCAGATATCACTGGACAAAAAAGTCCTGCAAGACAAACATCAGACAGGCCCTAATATAGTTAATAGGTACTAATGGGGTCCCTCAGGCTCCATTCGTGCCTTCATGGAACAAATGTGTTTTTCTGTTATTCTGGTCCTCTGACAGAAACCTCACGCAGGTGTGAACCTAGCGTAACTCAGTTTATTTTCCAGATACAAAAAACAAATGCTAATAACCATCTGTTTCCAAAGTGTCAATGAAGTACCGAAAAGTTACAAATACCACACTTTTGTGTCCAACAAAAAAAACAGACAGAAACAAATCCGTTTTTATTTAATAGTATGTTCACACTACAGTTACTGGGGTCCATTGCTGTCATCTGTCATTGGATGAGAGCAACAGACATGAACTGTAGTAGAGTAACTGACACAGACAGAGCTCTTGCTTTCTGCGTCCGGTCCCATTGACTATAACGTAAAACAGAACAGACGATGTCTTCCCTTCCATTTGTTTACTTTTGTAAAAGAAGAAAAAGTCCTGCCCTTACTTTAAAACCATCCATGCCTTAATTTTAAAGAAATAAACATTATATTTACCTAGAAATGAGTTAGCTGAGTCTCATTGGACTCATCTGTGGTGTTCCTAGTGCCTGTGCAGTTCTTCAGTGAAGCCGAGGACGTACACCCAAACTTCACTGCACAATTACTGGAAATACAGGGCATGCGCACTGATGTTGAGGTGTACTCCACTGGCAGTGTGGCAGGGTGAATATAAGGCTCTTTTAATTTTATTGCGGGCACAGATAGCTTTATAACAGGGCAATTTGGGACACTAAACTAAAAGAACATGTGGGTGGTTTTAGTGTCCCAAACCACCCTGACAGGTTCCCTTTAAGTAACAGTAATATGAACATACCTTAACATTGACATTAAAGGGCTATTCCAACGAACATAACTATTTTAAAATTTGTAAATAATTAAAAGTCAAACATTTTTGCAAATATAAGTAATTAAACATTTTGCAGAGTTTTAAAGATTTTCTCTAAATATCTTGTGGTTACAAGTTGTTGTCTTGATCGGTTGCCAGTGGATACGACCATGAATGCAGGACCTTTCTAAAGTCAGAAAATCAGCCATGATGTCCTTATTGTGGCCGGGATATCTTCTGATACATGTAGTGTCCCTGCCTGATAATCCGGCTACAATAAGAAAATTATGGCCGGGTTCCTGACAAGTCCCAGACCATAGAAAGTTTCTGCATTTGTGGTCGTATCCATTGGCAACCAATCAAGACAACAGACTGTCACCACTAAGAAAGATAGAGAAAATCTTTAAAACTCTGCAGAATTTTTAACTACTTATATTTGCAAAAATGCTTAACTTTTAATTATCTACAAATATAGATATGATTATGCTCATGGGAATACCCCTTTAACTACACGTCCATATATACATATAGTGGCACTTAAAGAGGTTGTCCAGGCTTAAGTTTTATTTTTTAAATTAGACTGGGGAGGTGAAAAAAAAAATACTCACCTGTCCCTGACGCTCCGGTGCCTCCAAGCATTGTCTTGTTCTGCTGCTCTGCTGTCTTTTTGCAGCAGTCCCGGATTCTTCCCCAAGGCCGCTGATTGGCATCATCGGTCACGCGTGGCAGAAAGTCAACGGACAAGCAGGACCGGACCGCGCTGGGAGGCACCGGAACACCACACACAGATTAGTATGATTTTTTTTGTCCACCTCCTCAAGTCTATTTAAAAAAATAACATTTTTGCCCAACCACTTTAAGTACAACACTGTCCATATAATAGTATAAAAGTACTATGATATAATGATGTCTGTCCCCCGTCCTCATGACGCATAAACATGACGTCCCAGAACCCGGTGTTACGTCACACACCCGCTCTGTTCCGCCGCTTCGCCCTCATCCTCTGAGCTGCTATACCCGACTAGCGCCAGCCTGGCCACGCCCCCGGAAGCTCCGATGTACCTAAATAAATCCCCCAAGAAACAAAGCAACTCGGATATCAGTTCCACTGTAAGGCTGTGATGTAGAGTTGCATCACGTGATATCGTCGCTTTACTGAGCGTACCCTGATTTAACTCTTATATAACTACTACCGCTATGTACCCCACTATAACTATCCCCGACTGTTCACTCATGGGTAAATACAACCCACTACTACTCCGATAGAAGTTTAAAGGTAGCTTTACCATAACTTTTTCATATGTCACTATTGTAAACGTCTTTAGCAAAGCCTCGTGTGTAGTACAGCCGTCTGCACCGTTCACATTGCTTCTCTCCCAATACTGTGCACGATTTAGGAGCGATGGCGGACACCGGAGCATTTGGGGACAGTATTTTTATTTTATGTTTCCCCTTCCTCAGCCTCCTCTTTGGGTCCTGAAGTTAGTGGACAACCCCTAGACCAGGGGTAGGCAACCTTTTTTGTTCGGCGTGCCGATTTTAATTAAAAAATCGAAGATGAGGTACTCGGAGTGCCGGTCAATAATTGTAAGTCTGACGACCCCTAAACTAAAGTCATATACCACAAACCATAACACAGAAGTGCTGCCACCAGATGCTTTAGGACACATGCGTTTACTGCTATTTCCTGGGACACTCCTGTACTTTCCGATTAGAAGCAATGAAAGTCCATGTGCAGCCCCCAATTAGTGGTAAATGTGTCCAGGAGCACCGTATGGCGGCAGTCTTATGGTGAATACACACTATGTATCTGGATGCAGCTATATTTGGAACTTTTTCATTCGATGTAAAACTGGTGCATTTTTGCACAAAAAAAACAAAGCCTGAGTTTTCTGTGCAAAAACACATCCTTAATATAGAAAACACACCGTTATACAGAATAATGTCCCATAGTGGTCCCTGCACACGGTATTATGTCCCATAGCGGTCTCTGCAAACGGTATTATGTCCCATAGCGGCCTCTGCACACAGTATTTGTCCCATAGCGGCCTCTGCACAAAGTATTTGTCCCATAGCTGCCTCTGCACACAGTATTTGTCCCATCGCGGTCCCTGCACACGGTATTATGTCCCATAGCGGCCTCTGCACACGGTATTATGTCCCATAGCGGCCTCTGCACAAAGTATTTGTCCCATAGCGGTCCCTGCACACGGTATTATGTCCCATAGCGGTCCCTGCACACGGTATTATGTCCTATAACAGCCCCTGCACACGGTATTATGTCCCATAGCGGTCCCTGCACACGGTATTATGTCCTATAACAGCCCCTGCACACGGTATTATGTCCCATAGCGGTCCCTGCACACGGTATTATGTCCTATAGCGGCATCTGCACACAGTATTTGTCCCATAGCTGCCTCTGCACACAGTATTTGTCCCATAGCGGCCTCTGCACACGGTATTTGTCCCATAGCAGTCCCTGCACACAGTATTTGTCCCATAGCGGCCTCTGCACACAGTATTTGTCCCATAGCAGTCCCTGCACACAATATTTGTCCCATAGCGGCCCCTACACACGGTATATGTCCCATAGCAGCCCCTGCACATGGTATATGTCCATAGCGGCCCCTGCAATGGTATTATGCTCCATAGTGGCCCCTGCACAAGGTATATGTCCCATAGTGGTCCCTGCACACGGTATTATGCTCTATAGTGGCCCCTGCACACGGTATTATGCTCTATAGTGGCCCCTGCACACTCACTAGCTATTATTATACTGTGGGGTCTCTTCAGACCACAGAGTATAATAAGTGGAGGGCAAAGAGAGGTGATGAAACATAAAAAACAATGTTACTCACCATTCCACGCTCCGCAGCCTCTCTGTATCTTCGGACGCTTCTGCCTGTAGTCAGCGACCGCTCATTGAGTCTCAGGGGTCACGTCGCGTCATTATGCGTAATGACGTCAGACGCAGACACGACCCCTGAGGCCCTGTCAGCTGACTTCAGGCAGAAGCGCCTGAAGAGTACAGAGCGGCTGCGGAGCGTGGAATAGTGAGTAACATTATTTTTTATGTTTGATCATCTCCCCGGGGGCTCCGCTTATTATACTCGGGGGGTCTGAAGAGACCACACAGTATAATAATAGCAGTTTCGTTTCGGCAGTGTTTGGTCCGATCGAAACTACTGGGTGAGTAGTCCGCTGCTGTGCCAGAGAAATAAGCCATAGGTTGCCGACCCCTGGCTGTACTGTCAGAGGGGACGTTCCTTACCGCACGGCGATGACGCTAAGCTGTGAGGAACGCCCCCCCAGTACAAGTCTATGGACTAGTACTGTCAGGGAGGGCGTTCCTCACAGCGCAGCTAGACTGTCAGGAACGCCCTTCTGACGGTGAACTGTGAAACTAAGACCCCGGATATCTCCAGCCCCGGGGCACATAACGGGAAAGTCAGCAGTGCACTGAATTCAGCGCACTGTCGGCTTTCTAGTGGTATGTAAAACCGCATATACATGAGGACTTGTAAGGTCCTCTTTAATATGTATTGAATATACATATTAAAGAAGACCCCATCAACTTATTAATAGCAGTACAGAAAAGGTTAATATTACAATATAAAATTCATATGTACACTGAAATATATTTTATTATGGGTTCTAAAACTCACTGTGATGTATTTCTAATGGACACTGAAGCTGGAGTAGTTTTTCTGGAGGAAAACTCAGCCGTTCAGCCTGTGAGGAATCCTCTCAGCGTCTGTGGATTGTGGCTGGCCGGCTATGGAGGTGACGTCATTAGTTAGCAGCCGTGCGATCCTCATTGGACAAGGCTTCGCGCGGCTGACAGGTCCTACACAAGAAGATCGCTGCAAGTAGCGTTACACTCTATGGGAGCGGGGGAGGGGGTGCGATTTGGGCGGCGTTGGTACAGGTGGTAGCGTCTGGAGGGCTGGTGGCCGGGGGAATGAGTGGATCTTGACAGGGCGGGATTTACCAGGGGAATGAGTGGTTCTTGACGAGGGGGGATAGCGGAGGCTATTTGCGTGCCATCCCGATGTCTCCCGCGTGCCAACTTTGCAAATGCAAATGCTTCATAAATAAAGCGCAGGGCAGAAAAAGGCCACAAAAAAGCTCAGGTAGCATAATAAATGTGCCCCAATGTGTCTGTTCAGCTGTAATCTCACTTTTTGGGTTCTGCAGCTGAACAGTGTCAGGTGTTCTCCATCATTGAAAACAATAGGAGGCAGATTCCAGTCAGAATCGCCTCAAAGTGAGCTCCAAATGCCTCTGTGTCAACATACTGTACCTTTAGGCTGAGGCCACACATTGCAGAAAAGCATTGTTTTTTTATGTATATTTTGTGCGTGTTTTTGAGCCAACACCAAGAATGGTTTCAAAAGGAATGGGAAATGTCTACAAAGCTCTTATACTTCTCCCTTCTGCTAAATTCTCTCCTGACTCCAAAAAACCACAGCAAAATCTGCAACAAATAAAGCAGCTTTTCAGCAACACGTGGCCTCAACCCTATATAGTTTTTTGTCCTTTCCTCATTTTGTACCATATGAACACTTTTTTTTTTTGCAACAAAAATAGTTTTGTGTTGCCATGTTCTGAGAGCCATAGTGTTAAAGGTTTTTTTTTGTTTTTTTTTTTGCAAGACCAGCTGCACCTTTTATTAGTTCCGTTACAGGATAGATACAACGTTTTAGTCAATTTTTTTGTGCAGGAAGATGACTAAAAACTGCATTTCTGGCATTTATTTACCTTTCTTTTATGGCATACATGTTGTATAAATAATGCATTATTTTTATAGTGGTCATAATAAAGAATGTGAACATGTTTTTGTGTTTATTTTATAACTTCTTTTTTTTGAAAACTTTAAACATTTTTAGTCCCATTAGAGGACTAGATTTATAGGATATTCTGATCTCTGACAGAATACAAAGCCATCCGGCTAGACCTAAACATGGCAGACTCAGGTGCCTTGAGCAGACCTTGGGTTGACATTGCAAAACACTGGCTCCTTCAATTGTAGCATGTGGGGCCACAACACTAGACAACCCCTTAGATCCCAGGTTACTATTGAACACTGCATCCAATGGTTTAAACACTCATGATTGCAGCTAAAGCTGAGACTTGCTGCCTATGGCACCAACTCCTGAGCCAGCGCTATGTCAGCCCTGTTACATGTACATCGCTGAGCAGTAAGTGCCTTCACTCTGTGCTGTACTTGTATGGTGCAGAGCATTTAGAGTAGGTTGACACAATCGTTATTAATATCCATTGCTCTTCTCCATCATAGGATGAGAGAATTGGACATTAAAGGGGTTGTCCAAGAGGTAAATAACTTTACGGAAGAAAGAGTGAATGCAGATGGACAACAGACGGACAGTATTCCATCTGCATCAGTCACTTAGGGAGGTTGTCCAGGAATAGGACAAATCCCAGAGAAGGCCAGGGGAAGGTGTAACATGAAAAAAGACATCTTTACTTGTCTTTCCCTGTTGCTCCGGTGTGTTTTTCCTGGTATTTGGGTTTGTGGCGTGTCTTCGCAATGGCAAGTCCTGTGCTGCACATGACTGCTGAGGCCACAGGAAACAGCCTGGTGACGTACGTGAGTGACGTCACCGAGGCCACAGACTAGCTTCAGTGGTCACGTGTGGTGCAGGACTTCCGTCATGTTTTTTACATTAAAGGGATTCTATCATTAAAAAAATGTATTTAAACTAAAAGAACGTAGGAATATTCTACCTTTGTTTTTCAGGTCCGTGCCACCGTTTTTGAATTTTTTGTTCTTTCTTCATTATGCTAATTGTGCTTCCAGCGCCTCCTCTCTCTTTTCGTCCTGACGTGTCTCCTCCTCTTCGCAACATCAGCACCCACCGAGCACGTCTTCGGGATCCAAATCCCGCGCATGCTCAGTCAGCTCTGCCACTTTGGCATGCTCAGTGTGCTCTGTACTCCTTAGAACTGCACAAGTGTATTGCGCAGGCGCAGTATGCTTGTGTATGAGACCACATCAAAATGGCCGACGGAACATGCGCAGTCGGCTCTCTCCAACCCGAAGTGGCAGAGCTGACTGAGCGTGCACGGGATTTGGATCCCGAAGACGCGCTTGGCGGGTGCTGACGTTGCGAAGAGGAGGAGACGTGTCAGGACGAGAAAAGAGAGGCGGCGCTGGAAGCTGTGATGAGGCTGTGCTTTGAGCATAGGGGGAACGCCTGTGCTTTCTGAACACAATTAGCATAATGAAGAAAGAACGAAAAAATCAAAAACAACGGTGCGGACCTGCAAAATAAAGGTAACCGATGAATAGCCTTTCTAAAGGCTATTCCAACATGCTTTTAGTTTAAATACTGAATTTTAAGTTTAATGATAGAATCCCTTTAACGTCCATGAGAACAGATGCAGATGGAGGGGACACTGTCTGCATCCATTACTGTACTACTGTTAATGACCGTTTCTCTCATTCTTTGACATATGAGAGCAATGGACACTTAGAATGGTAGTGTGAACAAAGCTACTTAGCTCATTATTGAAAGGACATTGACCAGGACATCCGCGGCAAGGAGGGTAAGGTATAGCACTTGAGGTGGCTACAGCAATCTAATAGTAACTATAACCTGTAAAATTGTTATGCTCCAAACCTTATTGAGGCATCAGTGTTTTCCATCAGCGATTGTAAGGCTGGGTTCACATCAGCGTTTGGTTCTCCATGCAAAATCAGTTTTTGAAACCTCAAAATCTGATTTCGAACGGTTCTTTTTAAAACCATCCACAGGTGTGCGTTTGGAGTATTTCCGTCTGCTATCCGCTCTTTTGGGTGGAGAAAAATGTTGGACTTGCAGGACTTTTTCTCCGTCCTAAAAATAAGGTTACCAAACTGACAGCAACCAATCTGTTTTTTTAACAGTGAGGTCTATGGAAGGCAAATTATGGTTTTGTGTTTGTGTCCGTATCACAATCCGTTTTCACCTCTGCACATGTGGAAACCCGCGGACCCCATAGACTACAATGGGGTCCGCCAGATTTCCACCCAGTTTCTGCCGAAAACGGCGGAGAGAAAAGTCCTCTTTGCAGGACTTTTCTCTCTGCTTATTTTAAACGGATTGGTGGATGGAGTCTCGTACTGATACTCAAACGCTAGTGTGAACCATCTTCAAATCCTTTTTAGACCAAACTGGTTTTTTTTGTTTGTTTTTTTGTGTTGTTTTTTTTAAAACTGTTTGGCAGTGGACAGATACCAGGCACAAGTTTGAACCTAGGCGCTAGCTAAAACCAGGAGCGGAGACTACACAGAGATAAGATATAATGGAAAAATTTGCACCTGTTCTGTTGTTTTGGCACACAATCACAGGTGCAAAACAGTGACATGTGAATAAAGCCTAAGGGTTCCAGTCACCTCTTGAACTATTTTAGTGTATTCCCAATGACAACCACCCCTGGCAGAGAGTTCAATAATCTTACCCCCCCCTTTCCCATAGACACACTTCATATTGGTAGAGAAACACTCTTTCTATTAAAAAGTCCTGGATATAAAGAGATCCTGTCACCAAAAGCCAGCTTTTTTCCTAATCTAAATAACCCTAATTTTGATATTCTCTCTTGGTAAAAGATACCATTCCATGTATAACTTTAGTTGTCCGCCTTTGAACCTGCTGTACCTCTACTATGTCTTTCTTGTGGACAGGTGTCCAAAACAGTACAAAATATTCCATGTGCAGTCTGGTTAGTGATTTGTAAAGTGGCAGAACTATGTTCACACTGTGACACTGGTAATGTGAACTAGAATTGCTAACTCCTTTTGCATGTCAATGCCATATATATATATATATATATATATGTGCCTTGCGAAAGTATTCGGCCCCCTTGAACTTTTCAACCTTTTGCCACATTTCAGGCTTCAAACATAAGGATATAAAATTTTAATTTTTTGGTGAAGAATCAACAACAAGTGGGACACAATTGTGAAGTGGAACGAAATTTATTGGTTATTTTAAACTTTTGTAAAAAATAAAAAACTGAAAAGTGGGGCGTGCAATATTATTCGGCCCCTTTACTTTCAGTGCAGCAAACTCACTCCAGAAGTTCAGTGAGGATCTCTGAATGATCCAATGTTGTCCTAAATGACTGATGATGATAAATATAATCCACCTGTGTGTAATCAAGTTTCCGTATAAATGCACCTGCTCTGTGATAGTATCAGGGTTCTGTTTAAAGCGCAGAGAGCATCATGAAGACCAAGGAACACACCAGGCAGGTCCGTGATACTGTTGTGGAGAAGTTTAAAGCCGGATTTGGATACAAAAAGATTTCCCAAACTTTAAACATCCCAAGGAGCACTGTGCAAGCGATCATATTGAAATGGAAGGAGTATCAGACCACTGCAAATCTACCAAGACCCGGCCATCCCTCTAAACTTTCATCTCAAACAAGGAGAAGACTGATCAGAGATGCAGCCAAGAGGCCCATGATCACTCTGGATGAACTGCAGAGATCTACAGCTGAGGTGGGAGAGTCTGTCCATAGGACAACAATCAGTCGTACACTGCACAAATCTGGCCTTTATGGAAGAGTGGCAAGAAGAAAGCCATTTCTCAAAGATATCCATAAAAAGTCTCGTTTAAAGTTTGCTACAAGCCACCTGGGAGACACACCAAACATGTGGAAGAAGGTGCTCTGGTCAGATGAAACCAAAATCAAACTTTTTGGCCACAATGCAAAACGATATGTTTGGTGTAAAAGCAACACAGCTCATCACCCTAAACACACCATCCCCACTGTGAAACATGATGGTGGCAGCATCATGGTTTGGGCCTGCTTTTCTTCAGCAGGGACAGGGAAGATGGTTAAAATTGATGGGAAGATGGATGGAGCCAAATACAGGACCATTCTGGAAGAAAACCTGTTGGAGTCTGCAAAAGACCTGAGACTGGGACGGAGATTTATCTTCCAACAAGACAATGATCCCAAACATAAAGCAAAATCTACAATGGAATGGTTCACAAATAAACGTATTCAGGTGTTAGAATGGCCAAGTCAAAGTCCAGACCTGAATCCAATCGAAAATCTGTGGAAAGAGCTGAAAACTGCTGTTCACAGACGCTCTCCATCCAACCTCACTGAGCTCGAGCTGTTTTCCAAGGAAGAATGGGCAAGAATTTCAGTCTCTCGATGTGCAAAACTGATAGAGACATACCCCAAGCGACTTGCAGCTGTAATCGCAGCAAAAGGTGGCGCTGCAAAGTATTAACTTAAGGGGGCCGAATAATTTGGCACACCCCACTTTTCAGTTTTTTATTTTTTACAAAAGTTTAAAATATCCAATAAATTTCGTTCCACTTCACAATTGTGTCCCACTTTGTTGTTGATTCTTCACCAAAAAATTAAAATTTTATATCCTTATGTTTGAAGCCTGAAATGTGGCAAAAGGTTGAAAAGTTCAAGGGGGCCGAATACTTTCGCAAGGCACTTTATATATGGCATAACACCATGTCTGATGAAGGGAGCAAGTACTTCCGAAAGCTTACCATAAAATATACTCAGTTAGCCTATAAAAGGTATCGCCTGATTTCTTCACTCTTCCATGCCTTATATACACACAACACACAGAGCCTCCACATTAAGAGCGCTGTTCTCTGGCGCCATCTTGTGCCCACTTCAGAAAGCACCGCTCTGTACTTGCTGCCACTCTGTATCCCCTGCCTGTATGGTAGGGGAAATATTATCAGGCACCAAGACCTGAGAGACATGGATGTGGCTGTTCCCCAGGGACTGGTCAAGGCAGTCAGGAAAAGCAAATGGATAAATCTGTAAAGCAGAGGCTTATGTGGGGGAGGCAGGGGATGACACAGCTACATGCACCTATCACATGATACATGCACTGTATAAGGGGTAATACGGGCTAATAAGCACTATAGAGGCCACTCATTATAGGTCAGATACTGGGTCAGAAAGTGACTGAATTAGTTACCCTCGTAAGAAGAGGAAGTTCGTATTAGACGGCAATGTAGTATGCTGTGCATTCCTGGTTAGGGGGCCTGTGCAAGCCATGTCGGATTGCCTAGGACAGCCAGTGGTAGTCTCCTGGGTCTCAGAGAGCGTAAGTGTAGGCAGACATACTGTATGGCTGCAGGCTGGAATAAAAGGTATCCAACATAGTGACCTCATCTCTCATTGTAGGTCAAATTGGTGAGCCAAGTCTGTGGTGGTTTACCAAAGAGTGGATTAGTCTGTTCATTAGCGAGTGTGTACTACCAATTCCGCCTTGTATCTAGGGGGCAGTAGGACTAGAGATTGTTTGTGCTCAGACAATATACTGTAAATACGCTACCTAAGGGCTGATGTTATTGACTGTTCAAGTGTACCTGCATATAGATACCTATGGTCTCTGGTCAAGACAACCCCAATAAGAAATGTGGTGGAGGAAAGGACACTTCCTCCCCTCAGGTATGCCATTGAAGACAGCGGATCTCAATGAAGCAGATCAGCTACTGAACTGTGGTGTTTAATTCTTTTCTGTACTCTACTAGTGACTTTTAGGTAGATTTTATACTGCAGAATTCTGAAGATTGTTGCCATTGTGACTTCACAACGTTACATGGAATCAAATTAGTTTAAACTTAAAAAAAATATTAACAACTTTCTGAGTCTGTTTTTTTGTATTAAATTTTATACACATATTAGACATTTGTAAAAACCATCAAGGTGACATTATCTTTGTGGCTTCAGTTCATAAAGGTCTGCACAATTCCTCATATCTCCACTGGCAAGATGCCTGTTGATCCTGGTGGTCTTTCCCAAGTTTTCACTACAAATTTTCCTTCACTAGTTTGTTTGTAATCTGTGATGCCAAATCCAGCTCTGCTAATATTGTGTTGCCAAGTCTGGCTGTGACACTCTTGTGTTGCCAAGTCTGGCTGTGACACTCTTGTGTTGCCAACTACAGCTCTGCCACTCCTGTGTAATGACCATCTTCCTGTGTTCTATCCCTGTCTCTGCTACACTACCAATACAAACTCATCTACGCTAATTCACACAATTATGAACTCAGCTCTGTTACTGCACAACTGTTAACTCGAATCTGAGCCTACAATGTCTGTTGCTGAACTGTCTGGTTGCCGCACTCTTCAATATTCCACAGTCTTTTGGTCACTGCTGCATATGCCTAGGGATACATATACCCCACCTGATAAACATTACTTATGCAAATACCTGGACTTGCGTGATGACTGTATGTTCTGTTTGAATAAAGTTTATAAAGTACCTAAACTTTTCATAAATTAATAATGAAATTAATTTTAAGACTCCCAAATCCAACATTTTTATTCCATAACCAAAAGTCAAGCAGACATAGGTCTCCAACCATTTGAATCCAAGGTTTTCCCTCATCATGCCCTGTCAGTGGTGTATTACCTGCTCCTCTCCTGTTGTGCCCAACACCTCCCTACATTTTGCATGGTTTGAGACTCTGAATTAGAGAATACCTTATCCCCTGCCCAATGAGCCAAATGTTTCTATCTGTGCTATAGAATGTAGAGGAGCCAGGAGCTTCGCATTACAACAGACTGGAAATACAGTGGGGAAAAAAAAGTATTTAGTCAGCCACCAATTGTGCAATTTCACTTAAAAAGATGAGATCGGCCTGTAAGTGACATCAAAGGTAGACCTCAACTATGAGAGACAAAATGAGAAAACATATCCAGAAAATCACATTGTCTGATTTTTTAAGAATTTATTTGCAAATTATGGTGGGAAATAAGTACAGTGCCTTATGAAAGTATTCGGCCCCCTTGAACTTTTCAACCTTTTGCCACATTCAAACATAAGGATATAAAATTTTAATTTTTTTGATGAAGAATCAACAACAAGTGGGGCACAATTGTGAAGTGGAATGAAATTTATTGGATATTTTAAACTTTTGTAAAAAATAAAAAACTGAAAAGTGGGGCGTGCCAAATTATTCAGCCCCCTTAAATTAATACTTTGTAGCGCCACCTTTTGCTGCGATTACAGCTGCAAGTCGCTTGGGGTATGTCTCTATCAGTTTTGCACATCGAGAGACTGAAATTCTTGCCCATTCTTTCTTGGAAAACAGCTGGAGCTCAGTGAGGTTGGATGGAGAGCGTTTGTGAACAGCAGTTTTCAGCTCTTTCCACAGATTCTCGATTGGATTCAGGTCTGGACTTTGACTTGGCCATTCTAACACCTGGATACGTTTATTTGTGAACCATTCCATTGTAAAGTTTGGGAAATCTTTTTGTATCCAAATTCGGCTTTAATCTTCTCCACAACCGTATCACGGACCTGCCTGGTGTGTTCCTTGGTCTTCATGATGCTCTCTGCGCTTTAAACAGAACCCTGAGACTATCACAGAGCAGGTGCATTTATACGGAGACTTGATTACACACAGGTGGATTATATTTATCATCATCAGTCATTTAGGACAACATTGGATCATTCAGAGATCCTCACTGAACTTCTGGAGTGAGTTTGCTGCACTGAAAGTAAAGGGGCCGAATAATATTGCACGCCCCACTTTTCAGCTTTTTATTTTTTACAAAAGTTTAAAATAACCAATAAATTTCGTTCCACTTCACAATTGTGTCCCACTTGTTGTTGATTCTTCACCAAAAAATTAAAATTTTATATCCTTATGTTTGAAGAATGAAATGTGGCAAAAGGTTGAAAAGTTCAAGGGGGCCGAATACTTTCGCAAGGCACTGTATTTGATCACCTACAAACAAGCAAGATTTCTGGCTCTCACAGACCTGTAAGGGTAGGTTCACATATATTAGTTGCATCAGCATCAGTTTTTTTGTTCCTTAGTCATTACAACTGATGCGAAAATACATCAGTTGTCATCAGGCTTTTTTATATAAATTTCGACTCCAAAACCATAAGCTGTCATCAGTTTTTACCAAGATAGTACACAAGGCATGATGGGCTGCCGAGGCCAATAGAGTAGGGGTACTCAACTACTTTTAGTAAATTTACATTGACCGGGATCTGCCATCAAGTAAAGGTCCAAGCTGTACACGTTCAGTATTTACAGTATTTTTTGGACAAAAAGACACATCTAACTACAAGACGCACCCCAGGTTTAAACAAGAAAAATAAGGATTAGATCGGGGGCGACTAAAGTGGCATTATACTGTGCGGGTAGTGACTAACGTGACATTACACTGTGTGGTTTGACTAACATAGCATTATACTGTGCAGGGGGCACTAACGTGGTATTATATGGTGTGGGGGGCAACTAATGTGGCATTATACTGTAGGGGGGCATTAAGGAACATATTGTGGGTACTGATATTAGTGCTCCCACACAGTAAAATACCCCATTATTGTTCCTCCTCAGTATGCTCCTTAGCAGGGCTGTTTTAAAACATTGGTGGGTTCAGTGCAATGGTTTCATAAGTTCCCCCCACCCCATCACCACCACTTAGGAATACCCGACTTGTACAAATTATAATGTCTCATTAGAGGCCCTAACACAATATAATGCTTCCCTAGTGGCGCCTTACACTATAATGTCCCCCTCCAGCTATCCCCAGTTTAACCCTGTGCATGCAAATTAAATAGGATCTTACATAAGAATATAATTTTCTATCCACCTATAAAAACTGTAACTCTAATGAATAATTATAATCCCTATACTTAACTAATGTGATAACTAGGGCCATGTTCAGATTGGTGTAACACGACCGCTTTATTGCTCACGTATTATGGACACAACCTCTGAAGTTCCTGCGGTTCATCATTTTTGGTATAGAGAGTCTGATGACCTACTGGAAGTTCAGGTGTTTCGTTTGCACTGTGGGTGCAAGAAAAAAAAAACTGCCAAAAACTGGGATTTTTTATGGTGACATTTAATGGGTAAAAATGTGTTATCTGACTGACAGAATTGCCGTTTGTCAGAAATGTTTCATATGTTCATCTCTAGTGATAATTGCTATTATTTTAGCGTGTAACAGATATCGCTAGAGAGGCGGTCGGAGTATTTTACTCAATAAAGATCAGGTATGGACAGGATAGGGACAGTGAAAAAATGTAAACTTTATTAGTGACTTTGTGTATGTGTTGTGTAAGTGTTTGGTGCAATTCTTTTGGCGCTGCGACCTGGACGATGGTAAATGTCTGGGTCACAGCGCCAATAACTTCCTGGTTATGTTCAGAGGGGTATTACATTATCCCTCTATGTGACAATCAGAGAGCAAAAGTATAGTATGCCTTCTGATTGATAATTTAGGGGATAACATGGACAGAAGTCCCTGCTACCCCCACTGGGGTCACCTACAGCTTATGCACAGACAGTGATGAGTTATCATTGTCTCTGCAGCTCCACTCCTCCCCCCTCCTTCGTTAGCTCTAAGATGCTGCCTGAGGTAAGAGGGGGAGACACTTAAGAGCCCCATATCTCAGGATCTGTTAGGGCCACAAAGAAGCAACTGGATTCATTTCAAAGATGATAATCTCATCTTTAAAATGATACCAAGATATATGACCATGATATACCTTACAGATTCAGAGCAATTCACTGTTAAAATGATGTCGGGAATTGAGATCTGCATTGGGATTTCAATGCCGAACATCGTTTTCACCAGAGAATAGCTCAGGATGTTTAAGGACGATCATGGTGATCTTGATATCATTTTAAAGTTGAGATTCTCATCTTTAAAAAGCGTCCAAGTGTTTCTTTATAGCTTTAACCAATCCTGAGCAATTCACTCAGGTACAGTAGTGAAGCAATTACACAGACTGTGTAGAAGCCGGGTGCTGCCGCATCCATCTTCAGGCAGCACCCACGGCATCCGGCGTTAATGAAATTTTAAAGGAAGCCGGATGGGAAAACGCTGCAGGTAGCATTTTTCCATCCGGCTGAGGCACAGATCCAGCGCCAGAACTGATGCCTCTTGTGCAAAACTGATCCCATAGAAAACTATGGGATCCGTCTTGGCATCAGTTTCCCTCCGACTTGTGTGCACCACGCCGAAGGGAAACTGACAGCTGCGCCGTACATATGTGAACGCACCCTAACTTCTTCTTTAAGAGGCTCCTCTGTCCTCCACTCATTACCTGTAGTAATGGCTCCTGTTTGAAATTGTTATCAGTATAAAAGACACCTGTCCACAACCTCAAACAGTCACACTCCAAACTCCACTATGGTGAAGACCAAAGAGCTGTAGAAGGACACCAGAAACAAAATTGTAGACCTGCACCAGGCTGGGAAGACTGAATCTGCAATAGGCAAGCAGCTTGGTGTGAAGAAATCAACTGTGGGAGCAATAATTAGAAAATGGAAGACATACAAGACCACTGATAATCTCCCTCGATCAAGGGCTCCACGCAAGATCTCACCCCGTGGGGTCAAAATGATCACAAGAATAGTGAGCAAAAATCTCAGAACCACACGGGGGGACCTAGTGAATGACCTGCAGAAAGCTGGGACTAACGTAACAAAGGCTACTGTCAGTAACACACTACGCAGCCAGGGACTCAGATCCTGTAGTGCCTGCCAGACATGTCCCCCTGCTTAAGCCAGTACATATCCGGGCCCGTCTGAAGTTTGCTAGAGAGCATTTGGATGTTCCAGAAGAGTATTGGGAGAATGTCATATGGTCAGATGAAACCAAAATAGAACTGTTTGGTAGAAACACAACTCGTCGTGTTTGGAGGAGAGTGAATGCTGAGTTATATCCAAAGAACACCATACCTACTGTGAAGCATGGGGGTGGCAACATGATGCTTTGAGGCTGTTTCTCTGCAAAGGGACCAGGATGACTGATATCCATGTACATGAAAGAATGACTGGGGTCATGTATCGTGTATATTTTGAGTGCAAACCTCCTTCCATCAGCAAGGGCATTGAAGATGAAACGTGGCTGGGTCTTTCAGCATGACAATGATCCCAAGCACACCGCCAGAGAAACGAAGGAGTGGCTACGTAAGAAGCATTTCAAGGTCCTGGAGTGGCCTAGCCAGTCTCCAGATCTCAACCCCATAGAAAACCTTTGGAGTTGAAAGTCCGTGTTGCCCAGCGACAGCCCCAAAACATCACTGCTCTAGAGGAGATCTGCATGGAGGAATGGGCCAACATACCAGCAACAGTGTGTGCCAACCTTGTGAAGACTTACAGAAAACGATTGACCTCTGTCATTGCCAACAAAGGATAAATAACAAAGTACTGAGATGAACTTTTGTTATTGACCAAATACTTATTTCCCACCATAATTTGCAAATAAATTCTTAAAAAATCAGACAATGTGATTTTCTGGATTTGTTTTCTCATTTTGTCTCCCATAGTTGAGGTCTACCTATGATGTCAATTACAGGCCGATCTCATCTTTTTAAGTGGGAGAACTTGCACAATTGGTGGTTAACTAAATACTTTTTGCCCCCACTGTACCTTAGAACTTTGTCACACTTTTGGGAGCCAGCGAACAATCTGAGTGTCTACCATATTTCTTCCCCAAGCTCCATGGAAACAAAAGGAGTCTAAGTTACAAGATTCTTCTGTCTTTTCTCCTATTTTTAAAAATGGTTTTGCTTGTTGTCATCTTTTATTTGTCTTTCTCATATATAGCACTGAACCCTTTGGGTATTAAATTAAATTGTTAAATTTAAGGGTACTTTGTGTTTGCTCTATGAACCTATTATCTTTTAAGGCTGGGGCCCCACGTAACGCAAATGCTGCGGTTTGGCTGCAGTGTTTGAAAGTACTGCAGAAAAAAAAATCTTCAGCAGAAATGTTGTGATTTCAAAAACGCCTGCACTTTTGTAAATCGCAGCATGCTAATTATACATACGGAAACGCTGGCATTTTCCGTATAGGTATAATAGAAGCAGAAAGTGTGCAGGGGTGCTGACTTCCAAAAGTATGACAAAGTTCCAAAGTACTCCCAGTCTTTTGAAATGCAAAGCTCTTGGCTCCTCTCCTTTCTATGGCACAGATAGAAACATTTGGCTCATTGGGCAGGGGATAACGTATCCTCTAATTCTGAGTCTCAAGTCTGGCAAGACAGTCATACCAAAAAAATAAAAGTTTACTGACCCTCCTACTCTCAAAGAGTGATTTAAAGAGGTTGCAACAACCCAGCAACATCATAGAGTACCCTTCATCCCCAATGGATGACTGCCCTCGACCTAGTTAAGGTCGCCATTGTAAGTTTTCTCCATTTCTTGTATTATGTTATTTTGGAAAGTACTTTTGAATAAGTAAAAAAAAAATCACACAAAAAAAATAAATAAAAAAGGAAAAATCAATAATGCAGGTGACAGTAGTAAACTTTGTAATAAATTTTTCTAATGAACAAAATTTCTTTCACCTATTATTTCATTCTCTCTGCTCTGATCACACTTTCTAAATGCACTGTTTACATCTGTACTCCAGCAGTTTGTACAGAGAGATGTAAGAAAAAAGTGCAGGATAAATGCTCAAACCTAAAACAAGTAGAGTCCTGATCCCTGCACAATGGTAGTGGGTGAATATTGGAGGGGAGCAAGGCAGGCCTGGGAAGAGATGCCTCGGCTTGTCTGATTAAGTATAACTCATGCCATGTTATACCAGAAATCTATGCCAGTGACTGACTGGTATATATTTATTTTCTGTTGCACAGGACCTCCCGTGGTCCGGTGCTCCAGAAATGCCTCCCTAGATCTCAAATAAAAGCAGATATACAAAAACAAACGTAAACAAGTTCCAGCGTCCCAAAATTCCTAGACTATAAATGTATAAAATATTTCTATCTCATATGGCATATCTACATTCCCGCAAATGGTATAAATAAAAAGTGCATCTTGTAGTGTAAAAAAAATGTGCCTTACACAGCTCTGTACATAGGAACATAGGAAAGTTTCTAGCGTCAAAATATGGCAGCTAAAACTCTTCCATAGACTTATACTGACAGGGGGGCGTTCCACACACCCTCCCAATGACGCTAGGCTGTAAGGCCCGCCCTTCTAACAGTGGGGAGATATCGGTGCCGAAAATAACAGCACCAATATCTCCTTCACCAGGATGCATACTGGGAAAGCCGTCCTATCGGCTTCCTAGCAGTATATAATACCGCTAGAACGATGAGGACGTGAAAGGTGCAATTTAAACCATTCCCTCTCTAGCCATTTTTAGTTTTTTTGTTTTTTTTTTTACACCTTTCAAAAGCCATAAATGTTTTATTTTTCAGTTCACTGAGCCATTTGAGGGCTTATTTTGTGCGGGACACATTGTACTTCATAATGGTATTATTATGTATGAAAATTACGCATTCCTTGTATTAATTGGGCCGGCCCAATCATAGTGTTACCAAATTTATATAGTTTTTTGTGATGTTGTAATACCTTTTACAAAAATCCAAAACTTTGAAAAAAAAAAAAAAAAAAAAATTTTAGGTGCCATATTTTGACACTAGTAACTTTCCTATGTTTCTTTGTACGGAGCCTCTTTAATGTAGTAGTAAATTGTAAAAAATACATTTTGTTATGAAGCAACTGCTAAATATAGCTACTCCACTGTTCACTCTCACCCAGATAGAACTACCCTCACATGTTCACTCTAATATAAATACACTCCACAGTGTACCCCGATATAACTACCCAACTGTTCACTCTCATATAAATACACCCTACGGCGTACCACGATATAACTACCCCACTGTTCACTCTAATATAAATACACCACACAGAGTACTCCAATATAACTACCCCACTATTCACTCTAATATAAATACACCCCACAGCATACCCCAATATAACTACCCCACTGTTCACTCTAATATAAATACACCCCACAGAGTACCCTGATATAACTACCCCACTATTTACTCTAATATAAATACACCCCACTGTGCACCCAGAAAGAACTACCCTCACATGTTCACGCTCATATAAATACACCCCACAGCGTACCCCAATATAACTACCCCACTGTTCACTCTAATATAAATACACCCTACAGAGAACCGCTATATAACTACCCCACTGTTCACTCTCATGTAAATACACCCCATTGCATACACCAATATAACCTCATATGCTTACTTTCATATAACATCCCACTGTGTACCCCGATATAACTACACCCCATACTCTTATTTACACCCACTGCGTACCCCATACGACTACCTCTCCCTATTCACCCTGTTTTAACAAACCCAATAAAAAAAAGCATCTCTCTTCGTCCGTCGCTCTCTATTTTCCTATCCCTTGCTTTTTCTTTCATTCTTCCTTCCTCTCTCTATCACTTCCTCTGGCTCTCTTTCTTTCCCTTTCCCTGTTCTCCCTCTTCCTCACTCCCTGAGGCCTCCTCGGTATTTCTCGGTCTCCTCCCCGGTGTCCGTTAGGGGGCGGCCCTCTTGGCTCCTCCCATGACATTTCACTCCCGGAGCCGCAGCCGTCCGGATTCGCCTGCCTCCTCCCTCGTCCTGCAGGCCCCGCGGGTCCCCAGTGGTATACAGGTAACGTGCAGGGGGGGTCGGGGGAGGCAGCGGTGGCGTCCTCTAGTTCAGGAAAGTCCCCGGCTTGTGGCCTAATCATGACACTTGGTACTGTCATCAACATAATAATAATCCCCTCCTGCTATATTAATATTTCTAGCTGTAAATCATCTTCTGCACAATAATAAGCCCTTACTGTGTATGTATATACCATGTTCTGTATATATTAACACCCCCTGCTGTATGACATTACATATCCCTTTCTAGACAATTTATTAAAAAATCCCAGACAGCCAACATTTTTACATCTACATTGGACAACTGTAATGAGCCCTAAATACTGGAAGTGACACATGTATATAGTGCAGATAGTGGTATGAGAAGCATCGGAGGATACCATCTAAGGATTTATCATAACCCCCCCCCCCCCATGTGATATATATGTAGATATACCATCCTCTATGTAATAAGTCATTTCTCTGATGTGTATATAACATCCTCTGTACTATAATATATCCCCCTGATGTGTATATATACTATCCTCTATAAAATAGCCCCTGCTGTGTGATATATATGACATCCTTTATATAATAATACTCACATGCTGAATGAGATATATATATATATATATATATATATATATATATATATATATATATATATATATATATATATATATATACCACCATCCCAGTGGCGTAAATACCAGGGTAGTAGCGGCTGCCACAGGGCCCGGGACATTAGGGGGCCTGGTGGGCCCCTGATGTTTTTTTTTTTTTTTTTTAATAGGCTGTTACCTGCTGAGTAACATCAGCAGGTAATGGGCCCTATTTACTTACCGATTCCCTCTCCTGCTCATGGCCGCCTGTGCTTCCCATTCTGTGGAAGCAGAGGCGGCTGTGAGCAGGAGCGGGGATCGGTAAGTGAGGCCACGGGCCCGCAAACCCCAAAAAAACACTGCTATCATTATACTCTGGGGTCTTTTCACTCTGGGGAGCTGAGGGAACATAAAAAACATTGTTACTTACCTCTCCTGCGCACCAGCAGACTTCGCCTCCTTGGTGACGTCCCAGACGTCACGTGGGCCAGGCCGACGTCATTATGCGTCGCGACGCTGGCCTGGCTCACGTGACGTCTGGTCCAACATTGAAGAAGGCCAAAAGCTGGGAGTGCACTGGAGCAAGGGAGAGGTAAGTAACATTGTTTTTTATGTTTGTATCCTCCTCTGGGTCTCCGATCATTATACTCTGGGGTCTGAAAGGAACCCAGAGTATAATAATTGTTCATGGGTGGTCCACAGTGGGGCATAATACTGTGTGCAGGGACCATTATGGGGCATAATACTGTGTGCAGGGGCCACTATGGGGCATAATACTTTGTGCAGGGGCCACTATGGCGCATAATAGTGTGTGCAGGGGCCACTATGAAGCATAATAGTGTGTGCAGGGGCCACTATGGGGCATAATAGTGTGTGCAGGGGCCACTATGGGGCATAATAGTGTGTGCAGGGGCCACTATGGGGCATAATAGTGTGTGTAGGAGCCACTATGGGGCATATTATTGTGTGCAGGAATGCGGTTTGTGCTGGGGGGGGGGGCATGTCAAATGTTCGCCTTGGGGCCCAGCCATTTCTAGTTACGCCACTGCACCATCCTCTATATAATAATAATAATAAATCCCAGTGTGTGATAACTATATCATGCCTTGTATAGTAATATCCCCTGCTCTGCAATATATATAAGATCCTCTACATAATACTACATGATCTCTCATGAAGTATGTATATATGTTACCGTTAAAATGCGAAAGCTGTGAATGTGCACATTCCCTAGGTAATCTGCAGATTAACTGATTTGCTAAGTTAATGTGCATAATCAAGAGTTTTCCGCACTTTACCTAGGTCGTGTCGTGTCTACCTGTTAGTGCGCGTCCCGTTAAAGTTGAAAACTTTCGTGTCTGCCTGTTAGCGCGGCTGCACGGGAACTTGTGTGGTGATTAACTCCTAGTATTATTTCATGTCCAAATTTGTGTCTGCCTATTAGCGTGGGGATTTTTGTGGGGATTTCTTTTGAAAGCAGAGAAATTGAACTCCTAGTATGCAAAGAAGTGCCGACTTGGTCAGTAAAATGATTCTTCGCAAACCTCTTTAGCGGAGATTCCAAATACATTATACCAGCAAAGATGTTCTTTTCACTTTAACGAGTGCCTAGTAGGTAATGTGCAGATTAGCTAGGTAATGTGAGTAATGAAACCAGTTTTCTGCACTTTAACGGATCACCCTAGTGAATCTGCACATTACCTAGGTAATCTGCAGATTAACTGATTTCTGCACTTTAACGGTAATATATATATATCTATATATATATATATAGATATATATAAATCATCTTCTATCCAACATTCTGTCTTGTAAATATTGATACCCTCCTCTTTTGTGCAAAGTGATAATATATGCTATATTGTTATATACGACAGTATATAACTATACCCTCTTTGCTGTGTGATATTGCCCCACTCAAATAACTTTATACTGAATTCTTGGCTGATTCTGCGTGTTCTTCTGTTGCAGGCTTCCTACAGAAGATGCCATGAGGTTGTGCAGAGGACACCTATCTGCCTGATAGCTGCTTAGCTATCAACGTGAAGGCTTCCCTGTTGAACCCCTGTTTCCTGGCACCGAGCATGTCCGAGGGCTGGGCTCCTGCACAGGCTCCTCCTTCCTCCTTGCAGGCATCCCAGCAGCAGACACCACAGCATCCCATTGCACTCAGTGAGCATCCCATTGCCAATCCAGCCTCTGCTGACAACCCTTTGGGCTGTGCTGTTTACGGCATTCTAGTGCAACCCGATCTTGTGATCCAGCAACCTCCCTTACCCCCTGGTGAGCCTGTGCACAAATGTGGGCTTTGTGGGCATGACCTTACCCACCTAGCAAACCCACAGGAACATCAGTGCATGCCCTCAGCTAGTCAGGACCGCTCCTTCCAATGCACCCAGTGTTTGAAGATATTTCACCAGGCAACTGACCTCCTTGAGCACCAGTGTACGCAGGTGGAGCAGAAACCTTTTGTCTGTGGAGTTTGCAAAATGGGGTTCTCTCTGCTCACCTCGCTGGCTCAGCATCACACTGCTCACAATGGCAGCTCTTTAAAATGCTCAATCTGTGAGAAGACATACAAGTCTCCAGAGGCTGACAGAGCATGTTTACCTACTGCACCACCTCCTGTACCAGCCACAGCTTCCCTTGACAGACCCTTTATATGCACCTTATGTCATAAACCATTTAAGCACCTATCAGAGCTTTCCCGCCATGAACGTGTTCACACTGGTGAGAAGCCATACAAGTGCACACTGTGTGATAAGAGTTTCAGCCAGTCCTCACACTTGGTGCACCATAAACGCACACACAGCTCAGAGCGGCCATACAAATGCACTGTGTGTGAGAAAAGTTTCAAGCATCGCTCCCACCTCCTGCGACACATGTATGCCCACTCAGGCGAGCAGCTCTTCCAATGCCAGACGTGCCAGCTGCGGTTTAAGGAATCCTCTCAGTTACTGCAGCATCCATGCACGCCAGCTGGGGAGCGGCCCTTCCGCTGTGGCGCTTGCCAAAAAACTTTCCGGCGGCCATCAGACCTCAGGCAACACGAGCGGACACACAGTGAGGAACGTCCTTTCCACTGTGATCTGTGTCAGATGAGTTTTAAGCAGCAGTATGCACTCATGAGGCACCGACGCACACACAAGGCTGAAGAGCCTGATAATTGCACCTTTTGTGAAAAAGGCATGACCTTCAGCCAGCACGGGGCAGAGAGCATCTTCAAGTGCAATGCGTGCCAGCAGGGCTTCCACCAGTCACAGGACTTGTTACGGCACAAGTGTGGGCAAAGCAGTGCAGAGCGGCCCTTCCAGTGTAGTGTGTGCCAAAAGACTTACAAGCGTGCCTCTGCTCTGCAGAAACACCAGGCTGCTCACTGCACAGAGAAGCCACTGAGATGCACTGCCTGTGAACGCCGCTTCTTCTCCTCCTCAGAGTTTGTGCAGCATCGCTGTGACCCAGCCAGGGATAAACCTCTCAAATGTCCAGACTGTGAAAAACGCTTCAAATACTCTTCTGACCTGCAGAGACATCGACGGGTGCACACGGGTGAGAAGCCCTACAAGTGTCTGTCCTGTGACAAAAGTTTTAAACAGAGGGAACATCTTAACAAACATCAGAGTGTCCACAACAGAGAGCAGCATTACAAGTGCTTGTGGTGTGGCGAACGCTTCCATGAACTGAATCAGCTCCAGGAACACAGTGCACAACACACGGCAGATGGTGCCTTCCAAGTGGCCGCTTGTCTGCCCTGACTCATTACTGTGAATATGATACTAGTGTCCTTCCATCCCCTCACCAAATCCTATTCCAGCATTTTATACTCCTGTCCACATCAGCGAGTAATAAAGCAGTGTTTAAAGGAGAAGTGCTCCCATGGAGCTGCTGTCACATGTGTCTGAGTTATGTGTCCACACTTGTTTTGATAAGGAGTTGAGGAGACATCTATCATGTCTTCAGAAGAAAATTGAGATTCAGTCATACAAAATGTGCACATTAGAGGCCACTACACTAACTGCACCTAATGCCCAATCCCCCCAGCTCAGTCCATTCGGTGCACATAATAGATGTGCTCTATCTATTCACTCACCAGTATTGCTTTGTTTCATAATAAGGTGATAGCTTTCTGCTGGCTGAAATGGAATAGTTGTGTATTTGCTGCTACTGTGATTTATAGTCCAGGCACGTTGCTATTGGTGAAGCAGCTCAGGGCTGTGCATCAGTAGGCCAAAGCACTGACTCCGACACCTCTATCTTCTCACAGCCTAAGTCCAACTCTGACTCTTTCATAAATGGCTGACAGCCATGGTCAGACAAGCTGCGAGTTTCTCTAATTCACATAAAATCTAATGATTGAATTCCTATGAAAGTAATTATGCAACAAACTGTGCATCTAATTAATTCTAAAAATACCAATAATTGTATCATATAATTAAAAATAATTAATCATTTTGTTTTGAAGCTGGAGTCAGTACCTTCGGACTAAAATCGGAGGCTGGAGTTGGTAACTATCCAACTCCTAAACTGTCCTTGACTCCACAACTCCGACTCAGCCCTGGTTATAATCACAATAGTGCTCTACCCACTGCTTGGTATGCTTATTTAAAGTCTGCCTGACATTAGATGAGTGCACTTTACACATGCATGTACAGTAACTCTATAAAAGGTTCATCTGGTGGGCAGTATGTGCTTCCTCCATATAGCCCCCTGAACTGGAGCCACAATAATTCTATTTGTCAGCAAATTGGCCATGTAGGTATGTACGGTAAATACTTTATCTGTCTGAGGGTCTGGGCAAATCCGCAAAACAACCATCTTTGACACATGCAGATTTCGACTTGTGCATGTGTCATGATGGGTGCCTTCTCTGGCTCATGCACCCATCATCCTCTATTCGCTTTTTGTCTGTGAACTGTATTGTGAATCCTTAGAGTTTTGACTGATCTGGATTAAACAGGATGCATGCATTTTAATAGGGAGCACTACAAGGAAGTGGAATCAGGGTGAAGTGTCATTGTCATGAAAACTATGTCAGATTTCATGTAAATTCTGTGCTACAAGGTGTGTCAAATTTCACAGCACTACACATCCCATACATGTAAATAGGGTTTATGCAACCCAGATCATGTGCAATGAACAATCTCTAAGTGTATTTTTGGCACAGCTACAAAAAATCAACACCAACTTCAAGGATTAGCCACATGGAATATCAGTTGGACTAATTCTCATGCAGACCTGCTGTACTTATCCATGGCAAAAATCTGAATGTCAATCTCAAATTTGACCCACAGAAATACTTGTTGAATTTGAAAGTGATGTGTGAATATGAGTCTAGAAAGCTAGATGTCACCTTACGACCAAAAACTTAAATATATTTTATTGAGATTTTAAGAGATACAGGTGCATCTCAATAATTTAGAATATCTTTGAAACATTTATTTTTTTTCAGTAATTTAATTAAAAAAGTGACCTCCTATATTTTCTAGATTCTTTACACACAGAGTGTTCTATTTCAAGTGTTTTATTTCTGTAAATGTTGATTATGGATTACAGCTAATGAAAACCAAAATCTAAGAAAATTTGAATATTGTAAAAAAGTTCAGTATTGTAAATTCAGTGTGTCACCTGCCAAGGTTTCCTAAGCCTTTAAATGGTCCCTCAGTCTGGTTCAGTAGGACACACAATCATGGAAGACGCTGATTATGAATTGTATTACTGAATCACTGAAATGAATGAACTTTTCAAAAATATTCTAATTTATTGAGATGCACCTGTAGACCAACACAAAGTAGCATATAATTGTGAAATGGAACGAAAATGATACATGGTTTTCAAAATTTTAATCAAATACAAATCTGAAAAGTGTGACGTGCAAAAGTATTCAGCCCACCTATATCAATACTATGTAGCGCCACCATTAGCTGCAATTACAGCTGCAAGTCTTTTGGGGTATGTTTTTACCAGCTTTGCGCATCTAGAGACTGAGCGTCTGTGAACAGCAATTTTCATGTCCTGCCACAGATGCTCAATGGGATTTAGGTCTGAACTTTGATTGGGCCATTCTAACACATGAATATTCTGTGATCTAAACCATTCCAATGTAGCTCTGGCTGTATGTTTAGGGTCATTGTCTTACTGGAAGGTGAATCTCCTTCCCAGTCTCGGATTGCCCTGTATTTAGCTCCTCCCCATCAACTCTGACCAGCTTCCCTGTCCCTGCTGAAGAAAAGCATCCCACAGCATGATTCTGCCACCGCCATGTTTCATAGTGGGGTGTTCAGGGTGATGAGCAGTGTTACTTTTGTGCCACACATAGCGCTTTGCATTTAGGCCAAAAAGTTCATCTTTGGTCTCATCTGACCAGACTACCTTCTTCCACATGTTTGCTGTGTCCCCTATATGGCTTGTGGCAAACTGCAAACAGCACTTCTTATGTCTTCCATTCAACAATGGTTTTCTTCTTGCCACTCTTCCATAAAGACCAGATTTGTGGAGTGCACAACTTATAGTTGTCCTGTGGACAGATTCTCCCACCTGAGCTGTGGATTTCTTCAGCTCCTCCAGAGTGACCATGGGCCTCTTGGCTGCTTCTCTGACCAGTGCTCTCCTTGCTCGATCTGTTAGTTTAGGTGGACGGCCATGTCTTGGTAGGTTTGCAGTTGTGGAATACTTTTTCCATTTTTGGATGATGGATTGAACAATCCTTGGGATGCTCAAAGGTTGGGATATGTTTTTATGACCTAACCCTGCTTTAAACTTCTCCACAACTTTATGCCTGACCTGTCTGGTGAGTTCCTTGGTCTTCATGATGCTGTTTGTTCACTAGTGTTCTCTACCAAACCACTGAGGCCATCATAGAACAGGTGTATTTACACTGAGACTAAATTACGCACAGCTGGACTCTATGAACTAATTAAGTGACTACTGAAGGCAATTGTGCGCACTGGATTTTATTTAGGGGTATCAGAGTACAGGTGGCTGAATACTTTTGCATGTCACACTTTTCAGATTTTTATTTGATAAAAATTCTGAAGAACATGTATCATTTTCTTTCCACTTCACAATTATGTTCTACTTTGTGTTGGTCTATCACTTAAAATCTCAATAAAATACATTTAAGTTTGTGGTTGTAAGGTGAGAAAATGTGAAAAAGTACAAGGGGTATGAATTATTTTGCAAGCCACTGTATAGAGGATAGATATAGAGTGATGTCACTCTATATCTGTATACGTTTTTGGGAGTTTGGCCAGTTCCCTTGGTGAACGTGCACCCAACAGAGTTGTGCCAGTTGAGTGCTGCCCTGTACCTCTCTTTGTTGTTTTGATGGACAGAATAAATCAGATAAGACAAGAAAAGTACTTGAAGACACAGGCACTTTTCTTTAGTGAAATTTATTGCAAAGTTTGTTCCCTTCACCCGCACCATTGATTTTTGAAAAAATAAATAAAAGTTTACTTACACTTTAGGTAATGAACACCAGGTTTGGATATCAAGAGTCCTGACTTTATTGACACCTGTCTATTAGATGTGTGTCTTATAAGTTCAGCTTTACGTTTGAGAAACTTGCATTCTTAACATATCCAGTAAGCCAATAAAAGTTATCACATTAACACCAGAGTATCGTTTGAGAAAGCAATAATTGGGAGAGAAGACCTGAAATAGCCCTCCGTTAGCTGTATCCAGTATGTATGAAACAATTACAACTGGGTCTGGGTAGCATTAGCAATAGTAGCAATGTTTGTATGATTCATGTGACAATGAGTGCTTCCTTAGGCGTCTTCAAGCAGTTGGCAGAAGACACAGAGCATGATGTTTTCTGGAACAAGAAATTCTCTTGAGTTAAAAGGCAGGGTTGTAGAAGTCATCTAAGATACTGTTGGATTCTGGAAGGTGGCTGGTGCCATCCCCCAAACTGTGAGGAGAGGGCCTATTATGTTTTTTTATGTGATGGCAAGATGTGAGAGACTAGAGATGGTTGAACAAATTTGATCTGAGCCTGGTTCAACTCATACATTCCAAATTGTTTGGTTTTTAATGAAACCAAATGCATTGTAATTCATCTTGGACTGACTAAAATGGCCGCCGCGACACGTGTGTGTGACATCCTGGCATCACCTGACAGCCTCTCAACCAATAGTCAGTGGTAGGTGGACACCTTACAGGGCTAATGTCACATACAGTATATAGGATGTTGTGGGCAAGAACAAGGGGCATTTTAGTAATAGTCAAGCTAGGTGATGGGCGTGTTATTCATCACCGCATGATCCAAAGTAATTACTCCATTTTCTTCTGCAATACACATCAGTAAAACTTTCAACTGAATTATAGGAGTAGAAGAAGTAGAACAAAGTTTAGGCAGATTTAATGAATTACAGACAGATTGTGAAAGAAGTCATAGGAGTGGGGGAGAATATTTGCCCTGTCTCTGCTGTGAGCCTGACTGCAGCAATCCAGAAAATGAACAGTTAACCCTTTCATTGCTCGTAATCCAAAATAAATTGCGTTATAGCAATTTAGCTTGTAAATGATAGCAGGAATGAAAATAACAAAACAGTCGAGCCCACACTCAAGATAATACCTCACTTTTTGAACTCTGACTACTTCTACATAGGACTTGGAAGATATATGGTGGGTTGGAGAAATATATGTGGACATGTACTGTAAGTGTTTAAGGTGTTGGAGAGAGCTGAGGGACAAACTGGTGGGTCTGTACAAGGATAACCTTGTGCTTTATTGTTCTTACTAGCTCCAGACTATATTTATTCACTAACTACACATATTCAAAAAGACAGCATGTGTCATACCCGTTTATTTAACCCTTTCACCCTCTTCTTCAATGTTTATGCCATCTTTCTGCTCAGTCAGTGCCAGGTTATAGGGATGTGTTACTGTGTTTATTTGCAACATAGGATACATAGTGGGTAAAGACCTACCCCACCACCCTTTTTCTGTTATAAATTTGTTGTTACACAACTTTGTCACTCTTTGTGTGATAGCTATGGCACCGTACAAATTATGCATCTAAATAAATTCTGGATATGTTATCTCAGGGATATTTTTGTTGCTTGTGTGTAGGAATAGAGGCAGGAGAAACTTCTGGGACACTGATGTAAACACTATATGTAGTACTTCTCTCCAAGAGACCACAGGCTGTAAGTCTTGTCATCTATAGGAAGGACCAAATGTCCAAAAAATGTTCCTGTCGTAAGAAGAGAACTGGTGGTTAGATGGAGGATTGAGGGGAATGGGGTATCTGGCGTATTAGTAAGCAGACTTACATTGTCTCCACAGGAATAGGTTTCTGTCCATACTCATCTAGAGATGGGTTATTCTGCAGGCAAAACTGTGGGAGGATAAAGATGTGAACTTAGAAGAGAAAGTGTATATAAATGTGTTCCCTGTGATATTTAACACCATATAGAAACTACTATGTTCCCCATCTTGCTCCCTTCCACCATGATCTCTGAGCTTGAACATATCACTAGACAACGACAACAACAAATATTTGCCTTTCTCACACAAGGCACTCAAAGCGCAGGGAGCCTTGTGGAGTAGGGGAGTTAGTGGCTGCTGTATAGGTGCTCATCCCCAAAACCCACAAGGGTCAGTTGTGTAACAGGAAGCCAATTTACTATCAGTATATTTTTGCCATGTGGGAAGAAACTGAAGTACCTGGAGGAAACCCACATAAACACGAGGAGAACATTCAATACAGATGTTTACATGTGGTTTTCATTATTGTATTATCACTCAGTGTAAGCATGTATGAAATGTGTACCCACTTACCTGCCAGGAATGAGTAACTTTGGGGGACAGGAATCTCACAGCATAACCAGTGAACCCTAAATCTGCAAATAAGAGATCTAATATCAGTATCACTAAATCAGTGTTCTGCATAGAAGAATCAGTGGTGTAATCTCTAGTTGTGGAGCTTGTTGGTATCTGACATATTTTAGTATCCATAGACCACTAGATGTGGAGCCTGTATTATGATATCATTATATAGATGTAGTATGATTCTTACCCATTTTCTCTAAATCTCTCAGCTGGAAGTTTCTGGATGCTGCTGTATATCTGGAACAGTCTTTGGCTATAGAAAATGTCTCTTTCTCTTGAGTCCATTTCAGGGGTTGTGCCACCATGTTATGGTCTGAATGTCGCTCTATGAGCTGCCTCCCAGTATGTGTGATCTCCTGAAAGGGACAAGATATTTACAATCCTGAATATTTAATAGAGCTTTTAACTGTGCACTCACCAATGATGGCAGGAGATGCTTCTCAGAGTTATATGTGGTGATCCTAGTATTCCTGAAGCTTCCTGTGCCAACAGAGAAAATGGGACATAATTATACTGAGCACACAGAGCTCTCCCTTATACACAAGAAAGGAAAGACTCAGATGGGAGAGGGTATCCTCACGTGGATTATTTACAAATTTGCCATCCAGGCAGAATAGTACCAAATTTACTACCAGCTAATAGTGTTGCAATGTATAGTGCAAAGGATACAACTTAAAGGAGTTATCTGAGCCCTATCCTAAGGTTTAGTCATCAATATCAGATCAGTGGAGGTGCAACACCGTGTACCTTACGGTATTCTGACCTGCAAGCACACTCACCAATACATGTTATCCCTGTATTCCACTGGTGGGTAGATATTATTGCATCAGAAAGACAGATTTTATGTTATTAATCTTTGTTAAGTTGTCTCAGCAATGTATACTGCACCACTATTAGGTGGTGGTAAATTGGGTACTATTGCCTCCCTTATAAACCAACCATTATAGGGGTGTGTTGTCCTGTCTGTCTAGCTATTATAAATGTACAGAAGAATAATGGTTGATGAAAATACATAATTATTGGGAGCTATACCCAATGGGGTCCTGTATAAATAGTGTAATTTATAGGACACCATTAGCCTTTGTTGTGATGGGGCTCACAGTGGGTCCAGCCTTGAAGTACCTGTATAAACTAATTAAAACGCCAAAACCTAACCCAGTAGTTTCATAAGACATTTGCTCCTAGTCAGGTGTAGGGACACCATTACACAATCACAGCGGCCACCATTGTTTTCTAGGAAAGCAGACTTTTCATATAACTGCATTATAAGCCATCATTTTTTAACCATATCAATGTTTATGTGTAAAACAGAAGGAGGTTGGTGGCATAGATTGTTGGACACTCACTGTGGTCACAGGGTGTGCTGGTCCTTGAGTGCTCATCACTTAGCTTGTGCACCATACTATCCATCTCCATCCTGCGCAGGGTTGGCAGCCGGGGGTGGTAAAGGGTCTGTTTTACTTCTGCTAGGTGGTACAAAGGAGAGGGCCTGTCCAAGACAGAACTATGATGGTGTTGGAATAGTGCCATTTGCAGATGATAAGACCTGTGAAGAAACATGACAGTGACTTACCATCACTTCCTATGCCTGGTACTATTTTTTAACAATATTTTTTTATTAACTTTTTCCAAGTCTAATAATAAAGAGTTACAGTGAAGGAGGACATGAGATGAGATGAGATGGGCGTAAGTGCTCAGTACCAAACAATAAAGTAACCTATCTGAGTATCTATCATGGAAACATGGAAGAAGAAAGATATTGTAAAAATGAGAGAGGAAAAAAATCAAAAAAATAAAAAAGTTGAGGGGGTTCTCTGTGTGTTGTCAATGTGGACCCTAAAGAGGGTGAACAGAAGGACGCATCAAGTCATTATGTTATATGGGGAGAGGCACCTGTCTAATGAAGAGGAAGTAGTTTATTAGTAGTTCATTTTACATCTTCTGTTAGTATGGAGGTGTTTTTTACATAGATATCTAGCTGTGGAGCTTGTTAGTATGTTGCATGTGTCTACAGATATCATGTGGAGCTTGTTAGTAACATGCTTATTGTATGTTTCTAGCTATCTATATGTGGCCAATCGTGCGTGCTCCATGTTCCTATAGCTGTCTAGATGTGGAACTGTGATGCATGTTCCATGTGTTAATAGATATCTAGATGTGGAGCTTGTTAGTACAGTATAATACAGTATATGTGCAGCATGTGAGGTGCATGCTATGTGCTCACCTGATGCAGGCTCTAGACTGTGCTCCTCTGTTTGTTTAGTGTTGCTGGGCAGCAGTCTCCAGGGTTATTGTGTCCTATCCAGGCTGTAATTTGAGTCCCTCATCACAGAGCTGGGGGCCCTCATGCAGCACATTATATAGGTGCATAAATCTATACTGGGGTAACTCTGGGTGTTTTTAAACATAGTGGTAGGGGCCAGGCTCTCTATAATGACAGAATAGGCTTTGCATATAAGAACAAAGGCCACCTCTGTGTTTTAAGACCGGGGGCAGTCTCTATGTGTAATGATGTTGGCTGGGCCATGTGTTTAATGATAGGGGTCAGTATTTGTGAATACTGATAGAATGGGCTGTAGGCATAAGGACAGGAGCTTGGCTCTATATCTATAGGTGAGGCCTGGTCTGTTGAGGTGAGGCCTGGTCCATGTCAGGATTATTGAACCTATGAGTCTTGTACCTTGGAGCCCCACTTAAAGATGGCACAGTTACTTAAGTGGATACAACAGATGACCTGGGACAATTGTTTTTGCTCGAGCTGAGGCAGCAAGCTTATCAGGCTTGACAGTCTTACAAAAGGCAACTTAGGGCATGTTCACATCGAGTTTTTTTTGCAGGCGGATTTTGAGGTGGAATCAACCTCAAAATCCTCCTCCCACCTCCCCCATTCATTCAATAGAAGTCAGTAGCAGATTTTTTTCCTCTAGCTGAATTTTCATTTCAATGAACTTTGCAAGACTGATCCGCCTGAAGATCATGGCACTTTTTTTTTTCCTCTGGCTGAAAAATGTGAACTTACCCTTAGTCCTACAAGAGGCAACTGGCCTGGAAATTACAGTCTCTCAGTGAGGGCACAGTTCTTCTTGGTTTTACTCCTGGCAGAGGCATGCAGCTTAATTGGACAAATACAGTCACTTGTGTAGAACTTAATCTAGCGATTACCAGAGGCAATAGTACTGTACACAGTTCTTTACAATAGTGATGGAAATTTTGTCTCTTTTCAGTGAGCTCTGCTTACTAAAAAGAGTTGTCTCTTTTAGCTCCCAACTGGCTCCCTATTTAATGTGCTTGTCTGTAGACAGCCATGAGAAGGTTAAACGTTTAGGGGAAATATACAAAAAAATAAAATCAGCTCTCACCCAGGAGCCGACTTTTTCATTCAGTTGAAAGAGTTGACACATGTATGTTATACCATTTACATACCTCATTTTGTCTCTCAGAGTTGAGGTCTACCTATGGTGTCAATTACAGGCCTTTCTCATCTTTTTAAGTGGGAGAACTTGCACAATTGGTGGCTAACTAAATACTTTTTTCCCCACTGTATATACAGTACAGACCAAAAGTTTGGACACAACTTCTCATTCCAAGAGTTTTCTGTATTTTCATGAATATAAAAATTGTAGATTCACACTGAAGGCATCAAAACTATGAATTAACACATGTGGAATTATATACTTAACAAAAAAGTGTGAAACAACTGAAAATATGTCTTATATTCTAGGTTCTTCAAAGTAGCCACCTTTTGCTTTGTTACTGCTTTGCACACTCTTGGCATTCTCTTGATGAGCTTCAAGAGGTAGTCACCTGAAATGGTCTTCCAACAGTCTTGAAGGAGTTCCCAGAGATGCTTAGCACTTGTTGGCCCTTTTGCCTTCACTCTGCAGTCCAGCTCACCCCAAACCATCTCAATTGGGTTCAGGTCTGGTGACTGTGGAGGCCAGTTCATCTGGGGTAGCACCCCATCACTCTCCTTCTTGGTCAAATAGCCCTTACACAGTCTGGAGGTGTGTTTGGGGTCATTGTCCTGTTGAAAAATAAATCATGGTCCAACTAAACGCAAACCGGATGGAATAGCATGCCGCTGCAAGATGCTGTGGTAACCATGCTGGTTCAGTATTCCTTCAGTTTTGAATAAATCCCCAACAGTGTCACCAGCAAAGCACCCCCACACCATCACACCTCCTCCTCCATGCTTCACGGTGGGAACCAGGCATGTAGAGTCCATTCGTTCACCTTTTCTGCGTCGCACAAAGACACGGTGGTTGGAACCAAAGATCTAAAATTTGGACTCATCAGACCAAAGCACAGATTTCCACAGGTCTAATGTCCATTCCTTGTGTTCTTTAGCCCAAACAAGTCTCTTCTGCTTGTTGCCTGTCCTTAGCAGTGGTTTCCTAGCAGCTATTTTACCATGAAGGCCTGCTGCACACAGTCTCCTCTTAACAGTTGTTGTAGAGATGTGTCTGCTGCTAGAACTCTGTGTGGCATTGACCTGGTCTCTAATCTGAGCTGCTGTTAACCTGCGATTTCTGAGACTGGTGACTCGGATGAACTTATCCTCCGCAGCAGAGGTGACTCTTGGTCTTCCTTTCCTGGGGCGGTCCTGATGTGAGCCAGTTTCTTTGTAGCGCTTGATGGTTTTGGCCACTGCACTTGGGGACACTTTCAAAGTTTTCCCAATTTTTCGGACTGACTGACCTTCATTTCTTCTTCGTTTTTCTATATTTAGCTGCTTTTTTCTTGCCATAATACAAATTCTAACACTCCATTCAGTAGGACTATCAGCTGTGTATCCACCTGACTTCTGAACAACACAACTGATGGTCCTAACCCCATTTATAATGCAAGAAATCCCACTTATTAAACCTGACAGGGCACACCTGTGAAGTGAAAACCATTTCAGGTGACTACCTCTTGAAGCTCATCAAGAGAATGCCAAGAGTGTGCAAAGCAGTAATCAAAGCAAAAGGTGGCTACTTTGAAGAACCTAGAATATAAGACATATTTTCAGTTGTTTCACACGTTTTTGTTAAGTATATAATTCCACATGTGTTAATTCATAGTTTTGATGCCTTCAGTGTGAATCTACAATTTTTATAGTCATGAAAATACAGAAATACAGAAAACTCTTGGAATGAGAAGGTGTGTCCAAACTTTTGGTCTGTACTGTATATTTATATATATTTAGTAATGTCAATAATATCAAGTCTTCAAACAATAACAATATAGGACTAAATACAGAATGCCTTATCTAATTTTAAGTTGGTGAGAAGCCAGTGAGAATATCCTACAATGGTGGGCAGTGACATCTTTTATATTTGAGGAGATGGATATCAACTTATCTCTACTACTTATAGCGTTTCAAATCAGTTTGTGTAACGTAACATTAACCAAATGTATTGTCTCCTTGATCTCGGGGCTCTTCTGCGATATATCTTTTAGTTCCTTTACTGGATACGTTATTCCAGGTAACGATAAGGACTTGGGTACCCATTCACCATATACTGTAAAAAGGTAATAGTCTTGCCTGCCTATAATATCTGACTGACATTATATAAACATCCAGAAAATTGACCTGTGACATTCATATTCTTAAAATAGTGTCACTATTGGCCACTATACATACATGTTGTGGCCCTATCTCTACAAGCATTAAGAACAGACTAGAAGGTGTAACTAGAAATGGACATCTGTTATCAGTAAGTTATAACATAAAATTCTCATGTGTTCCTGACTGTTGACCACAGACCAACCCTTTTGTTGTCTCTACACATGTTGACTTATCATGTGTGGTATTCTCAGTAGATAGTAACCCACCACAACAGGCAAGACGATAAGTTCACACAATATAGTACTAGACATAAGTCCATTACATTTTACTTCTCCTGGTGCTATTTCCATCCATGAATTTTTTCCTTCCTGTTAACCATAGGTTAACCCTTTGCTCCAAACATTGTTCATTTGGGCACAAACATTAAAGTATACAATTTCTCTCACAGTTGTCATACGTTGTTGCTCCCAAGTATAATAGCAGACGTCCTTCTTTACTCCCCACAACCCAATAATACCCAAATTGTCCAAATTTCAATGGATGAGAGAGAAAGTGATATTCCATATAGCACAAGTCTAATTAGCAATGCACATAAAAACATCTCGCTTTCTGTTTGTATTGGCTCCTTCGGGCCATCCTCCCAATGGTTTACCTCCGTAGAGAGACCAATCAACCATTATTTGCTCTCTCCTAAAGTCTTCAAAGGGAATCCTAGGGATTCTGGGACCACAAAATCATCAGTGTCAAGTTCCATATTGCTGCCAAAGGCAGTAACCTTTTTGCAATGGCTGACATAAGTCCAGGTACTTTTTCCTTCCAGTTTGACTGAAGTGGGTGTTGTCCGCAACACTTTGAAGGACTCATCAAACCCTGGATCAAAACTCATTCTGACGTGTCTTTTTATCACCATCCATTCTTCTGGTTTCAGGAAGTGTGATCCTGTGACTTCTCCAAGGTCTGGAAAAGAACTATAGACATTATCATGCACTTTTCTCAATTCTTTATGCAATGCTACAACATACTCTGTCAGCGTGTTATATTGGAATTGAATCTGCTGAGGAAATTATAGTCCTAGTCCTGGGACACTACCAAAAAAGCACCTCATATGGTGACAATGGTTTTTTCCTATGTGGTGTGTACCCAGGGTTGGACTGGCCCACCGGGGAATCGGTGAATCCACCGGTGGGCCCCGAGCCCCGACTATTAGTCCTCATGTCATGGGGGCCCGATTGGGATCCTGACCATCCCGATCGGGCCCCTGACCAGTGGCGTTATGATCGCGGTCGCAGGGGGCGCGACCGCAACCGGACCCGGCAGGGTACGGGGCCCGCGGCCAGTTGGAGATGGTCAGGTTCCCCGACCGCTATACATACTGTTATTGGAAAGGGACCCTGGCATATTTCAGGCCCCTTTCCAATAGATGGAAGCCCAGGGGAGGTGACTGAAAATAATAAATAGATATTGTCACCTCTCCTGGGCGCAAAGTCCTCTCCGGCGCTCTTCTGTCATGTGACTGAGGCCTGTGATTAGGCCCCGGCGGTCACATGGGGCGCGACTGCGTAATGACGTCAGTGCGCCCCCATGTGACCGCTGAGGCCCAATCACAGGCCTCAGCAGCGTCGTCAGAAAAGGGCCTGAAGACGCTGAAGACGACAGGATGGAGCGAGGATGCCAAGGAAAGGTAAGGCAAGGTGAGTATGAGAGTTTGTTATTTTTAATCACTTCCCCTGGGCCTCCGATTATTATACTCTGGGGTCTGAGGAGACCCCAGAGTATAATAATAGCACTGAAGCGGAGCGGAGGGGGCTATTGGGCGCATATAATACTGGGTGGGGGCCACTGTGGAGCTTATAATACTAGGAGGGGGCCACTGTGGAGCTTATAATACTAGGAGGGGGCCACTGTGGAGCTTATAATACTGGGTGGGGGCCACTGTGGAGCTTATAATACTGGGTGGGGGCCACTATGGAGCTTATAATACTGGGTGGGGGCCACTGTGGAGCTTATAATACTGGGTGGGGGCCACTGTGGAGCATATAATACTGGGTGGGGGCCACTGTGGAGCTTATAATACTGGGTGGGGGCCACTATGGAGCTTATAATACTGGGTGGGGGCCACTGTGGAGCATATAATACTGGGTGGGGGCCACTGTGGAGCTTATAATACTGGGTGGGGGCCACTGTGGAGCTTATAATACTGGGTGGGGGCCACTGTGGAGCTTATAATACTGTTGGGGGCCACTGTGGAGCATATAATACTTGGTGGGGGCCACTGTGGAGCTTATAATACTGGGTGGGGGCCACTGTGGAGCTTATAATACTGGGTGGGGGCCACTGTGGAGCTTATAATACTGGGTGGGGGCCACTTTGGAGCATATAATACTTGGTGGGGGCCACTGTGGAGCTTATAATACAGAGTTGGGGCCACTGTGGAGCTTATAATACAGGGTGGGGGCCACTGTGGAGCTTATAATACTGGGTGGGGGCCACTGTGGAGCTTATAATACTGGGTGGGGGGCCACTTTAGAGCATATAATACTGGGTGGGGGCCACTGTGGAGCTTATAATACAGGGTGGGGGCCACTGTGGAGCTTATAATACAGGGTGGGGGCCACTGTGGAGCTTATAATACTGGGTGGGGGCCACTGTGGAGCTTATAATACAGGGTGGGGGCCACTGTGGAGCTTATACTCCATACAGTGGCTCCTTCATTTTTTTTTAATTACGCAGGGGCAGGTGAAAAAAACAAAACAAAAACCCCCCCCACAAACTTTCTTTCCTGTCCCCAGTGTCTCTCAGAGCAGTTCGGTCTTGCAGTTCTGTTATTTTCTTCCAGCTGACGTTCCCTCTGCACGTGACTACCTGTGACGTCACGTGACCCCTGAGGCCAATCAGTGGCCTAAGGGAAGGGACCTGGGACGTCACAGCCAGTGAGGAATTCCGGCAAAAAGAAGACAGCAGAGCTGCAGGACCGGACCGTGCTGGGAGGACACCAGAGCACCGGAGACAGGTGAGTATGTTTAGCATGTTTTTTTTTTTTTGGGGGGGGGGGGGGGGTAGGGGGGATTCACCTCCCCCAGACTAATTATAAAAAAAGAAAAAAAATTATACTGGACAATCTCTTTAAAGTGTGGTGCATTAGGGGTGTATATTAAAGGGGTTGTCCAGGCATAATTTGTTATGGTTTATCTTCAGGATAAGCCACAGATACCTGATCTGTAGGGGGCTGACCCCGGACCGATCAGCTGTATGGAGCCACTTCTGATGCCCGTGCTGTACACAATACAGGGCCAGAAGCAGAAAGCTCTGTCCACTGTATATTAGCCGGGCACCTTCACTGCATCTCAGCACTTATTGAAGTCAGTAGGAGTTGAGCTGCAGTGAAGGTGCCGGGCTGCTATACAGCGGATGGAGCTTTCTACTTCCGGCCTTTGTTGTGTACAGAACAGGTGCTGGAAGTGGCTCCGAACAGCTGATGGGGCCATGTGTCAGCCCTCTACCGATCAGGTATTTATGGCCTATCCAGAGCATAGGCCATAAAAAAGATTAACCCTGGACAACCCCTTTAATATGCCCCACACAGTTTAATGTCCCCCCCACAGGATGTTAGCCCCCATCACTGCTCCCACACAATATAATGACCCCATCACTATTCCCCATACAGTATGGGGGACCAGTGAAGAGGCCACTATGTGGGGGGACCAGTGAAGTGACCATAGAAAAATTTGGCCCAGACAACCCCTTAAAAGAGGTTGTCCATAAACTGGAGCGACCACTGTGTCGGCCGCCAGGGAGGTGTAAAAATAAGAAAATTTTTAAAAAAGCATACTCACCTGTCCCCAGCACCCCGTTGTCCTCTGTCTGTGTCTGTTCGGTCTCATGGCGGCACCTCATTTCTGGAACTCCTGTACCTAATTGGTCTTGCACCTCATGTGGTCTAGCGATCACATGAGGTGCAGGACTCCCAGCAAGGAGTCGCCGGCATGAGACTGAATGGACACTGGCAGCAGACAACGGAGCGCCGGGGACAGGTGAGTATGCTTTTTAATTTACTTATTTTTTACTTTACACCTCCCGCCAGCTACATGGGTTGCTCCAATTCCTTCGACAACCTCTTTAAAGGATTTATCCATCTTCCTAATATTGATGGCCTGTCCTTAGGATAGGCCATCAATATTACATCTACGATGATACAACAGCCAGGACCTCTGCAGATCAGCTTTTCCAGGACAGTGCGGCTACAGGTAAAGGTAACAATTCTAGGAGCCACGCTGTTCACTTGCCATACAAGGTGTAGCAGTAGGTTTAGGTAGTGCAGTGGTGCACATGGTATAATGGGTGAGCAGCATGGCTCCTGGCATGTTATTACCTTTAGCCGCCCTGTCTCGGTACCGCTGATCTGCAGGGGTTCTGATGGTGGGCCCGTAGAAACAATTCCACTGGTGGGCCCTAGACATCCCAGTCCGTCACTGTGTGTACCCTACTGAGAATAGGGCCAAAGGAAGGCATTTGGTCTATGGCTTCCCTATCTCTTCCATAGCTTTTTGAATTTTTAGTTTGAGGGTACCATTTAGCCTCTCCACTTTCCCACTACTCTGGGGATGGTATAGGGTATGGAATGCTTGCTGTATCCCCACGGTCTGCATTATTTCTCTCATTATCTGTCCAGTAAAGTGAATTCCATTATCACTTTCAGTGGTCTCGGGGATCCTATACCTGCACACTACTACTTTCAGTAGTTTCTCTGTAGTTGCATTTGCGTTGGCTTTCTGTACCAGAAATGCCTCAGGCCATCCTGAAAAGAGATCAATACACACAAGCACGTACTCATACTTTCCCACCTTTGGTAACTGTATAGTTAACTTGCAATCTCTGGAATGGGTACAAGGACATTGGGTGTGTTTCTAACGCTGCAGTGGTGCTAAAATCTGGAGCTACCCATCCTTTGCTCACCAGGTTTGTTTTGCTCACACAGGCTGTTTTGGAGTGGTGTATTTGAGAATGAGCTGCTTGCGCCATCATTGGGAACAATACTCTTGGTAAATATACTTTCTTACCAATGGCCATCAGACCTTGTTCTTCCATTTTTTGCTCCTTCCTGTTCCCAAGTCTTCTTTTCTTCTGGGATGGCTTGGTCCTGCAGTGTTTTTAGAACCTGAAAAGAAAGCTGAGAGCATGTTCCCTAGACTTTACCGGCTTCTAGTTTGGCAGCAGCATCTACCCTCGCGTTACTTGTACTTTCTTTTGTATCAGCCTTGGTGTTTGCCTTAAGTTTGACTATACCCACCTGTTTGGGTAGCAGCAGGTACTCCATCAGTTCATGAACAGACCGCAAATCCTTTACAGACTTCCTATTAGACATAAGGAAATGCTCTTGCTCTCCAGAACGGGCCATAGTTGCGTGCTATACCTAAGGCATAGCGGTTTACCCTCAGCCATTTTACACACTTCGGTGACTAAAGCTGAGGCATGTGGGGGTAACGGTCTTGCTTATTTTACCTAGTGTAGAATCTGCCATCCTTCCCAAATCAAGAGCATCTACAAAGAACTCAAAATTAAGGTTAGCAATGGGTTCATCATTTACATGATCAAACCCTACATTTTCTTGTTGCATCAGTTGTATACAATCATGTTGTTCCATATCGTCATCTATAAATACTTGTGTGTATAGGTTGTTTGACTGTCCTCCCTTCTCCCTGAATCTATTGGCATTAGGATAAAGGGATTGAGTGATAATGTTACCTTTGCAGCATACAAAGGTAACATTAGGGGGCATAAGTAAGGAACACTGTAGTCAGAGTTGTCTATCCATTAAAATGTGCTTAGGCTGGACCTGGGACAATATACCATGTACATCATTTGGTGGCGTCTTTTCCTGCGCTGTTTTCTGACTATTTCTAGGACTGTATACATAGGTTTCCCATCTGTACTTTTATTGGTATTTAAATTACCCCTTGTAACAGTGACTTACCAGGTCCGTCAGACACTCGCAAAATGTCAAATGAGTATCTTCAGCGTCTCTATGCTGACAAGAATACACATTCCTAGTGCCTCATGTGCTCGCAAGAATTAACTTATAGTTCAGTATTTCCAAAACTCAAAATCTGCATTAACAATGGGGTCGTCTTCTATATTTTCTAAACCTTGTGTTTCAGTGTTCTTAATTATAAACAATCATATTCATGTATCATGTAAAATTACTGCGGCCAGCAGAAATGCTATCACTCCCCTGCTGAATCTGGTGGGAATAAGAAACCTGTAGACTCTTGTCAAGGCCACGGATTCCTTTGTTTACTATATGGATTCTAAACTTTAATGGCAGATGGGTGAGGTTGAAATACATTGTAGGTGTGGTTATACACTACACAAAGAGAAGGTGCAATTAGTATAATTAACATTACATGATTGGGTATAAAGTCTGTAAGGCACAGGCAAGAAGTTTCATCCCATTATCTATAACAGTTTTCTGCAAAGGAGGAGGATGAGCTCTGGGCAGCACCAGAGAAAAGAATGTAAAATGGAAAACAGGCACAAGCTGACATCCTCTACACAGTCACAAAAGTCACATATAGTCAGACATGATCTCCACAAGCCTCCATATTCTCAGGGCCCCTCTTGGCAGTAATGTGTGCATACTACTCAGAGTTAGGCTATGCGGACACAAACATGTGCATGTGCCAAATCTGTGGTAAAACAGCATGAATGGCACTTGGATGATATTCATGTTCTGTCCGTGCCTCCACAGGCCCATTGATTTCCTTTGGTGAGCTTGGAACGCAAAATAGACAGGTATAGGACCTTTCCTGAGTTTTCCCCTGGGCTCACAGATCTGTGATAATACACAGGCGTGGAAAACAAAGCACAAATTTGTGCGCACAGAGCCTTAGTGCATGTTTGGGTACAGATTCTGTCACCCTTTGGGAATCCAGGGTTATATTCAGGTGCTCCTGTGTCACTTCACACTGCTGTGGGGTGGTGTATCTATAGGATGCTGGGTGGTTCTGCTAGCAGTGTACTCCCTTGTGACTGCATCTCAGCCCAGTACTGTGGCCTTTTATTAAGTGTACAGGTATATTAACATTATATGATCATTCACACACATCACAAATGATCATCTGTCTCACTTACTATCTACAATATAGTTTACACATACACTGGCCATTTCACCAGCTTAATACCCATCACATTGGCGGTACATTATTTATAGTGCTATGTATATATGCAGCACTAATGGGCGAAATAACGTCAGCAAGTCTAACTGTAACCCATAGTAACAGTCAAAAAGGGATATGAAAGATAGAGGGGGATCACCAACAGTTGACATCAGGTTTTAGCCCTCTTACAGATGGGTGTGCTGTGTATATAAAGATAAGGGTCAGGCTCTCTGTATAAGGATGAGAGTCAGGATCTGTGTAAAAGAATGGGGATTGGCCACTGTTTATAAGGGCGGGGGCTAGTAATGATGGGGATTAGTTGGGGGTTGCACATGTCTGACAGTATTCAGCTATTAGGTACCTTGTGAAATCCATTTATCCTGTGGCAGTGATGGGATCAGACTGTACTTTGCAGCCTCAGCAGAAGAGAGATTTAGTCAAGGACGCTGTGGCTGCCTGAGCCTACGGAGGACTGCAAGCCCCAGGTACCAGGAATACAGGAGTCATCAGGTAACAAATATGGGGGGTATCTTACCTATCTGATATGGTGTGTATCTGCCCAAGGGAGGGGGAAATCACTCATTATGATCCAGAAATTATAAGACTATTTTTAAAGTGGTGTTGGGCTATGTTCTACAGGGTGAAACCACCTGAGAGAAGCAATGGCAGAGCAAATAATGTCCAATCTCTAAATAATGATAGTGACCATGACTTGAATGAGAGTGAGGTGCTGCTGAGCTTCTGTATCTAATCCTATCATGTATGATACTGTCTGCTCTATCAAATCCTGTCATAGGTGATACTGTCTGAAGAGCTGTATATCCATGACATTCTCTAAAGGCCTTTTAAACGGGCCGACAGGGCACTTTTCAGCTGACGTATGTCCAAAACAACTGATCAGATCTTTTATGCAAGCCTAAAAATTAACATTACCAGTAGCCCCTCTCTATTTGTAAAGTATGGCTCTGCTGCCAATATGCAAACTGTATTGCTTATCCCCTGTAGAGTTTGCATTTACAGAGCCACACATATACCTTCCACATTGAAAATTCATCCTCCTGTTCTTTATCACTGAAATATTCTCCTCGCAGATACACACAGATTACAGAATGTTCAGCTGGATTGATAAAGTGATTCCACAACCTCCAGAGACCCCTAAAAAGGCCTCTCCTGATGGGCAGGACACAAGCCCTGCACCCCCTTCCAAGTGTGATGCGGTGAGTATTATGATGCACACCAGTATAAGTGGTGATAACCCCATCCAGACTCTGTAAAAGCTGACTATATGTTCACATCTGCATTGGGGTGTCCGTTGTTCTGATCCGTTGGAGGACCAGAACAATGGACTGCTAAAATAGCAGACATATATGGGTGTCTGTTGTTTTTAACTTTAACTGAAACCACTGGAGGTAAAAAGTCATGCAGGTGGCTCAGTGGTTAGTACTATTGCCCTGCAGTGCTGAAGTCCTAGGTTGAATCTGATCAAGGACAACACCTGCAAGGAAATTGTATGTTCTACCCATGTTTGTGTGGGTTTCCTCCAGGTACTCTGGTGTCCTCCCACACTCCAATGACATAGTGATAGGGAATTTAGATTGTGAGCCCTATATAGGACTGTGACTGACAAATTTTATAAAGCTCTGCGGAATATGTTGTGTGTGTAGGGCTTTTTCGTCTGCCAATTTTGACCGACACTGCAACTGAGTCCCTGCATGGAGGCTCAACGCAGATGTGACCGTAGCCCAAGAGATGTTTGTAAACTGGATCACTTGAGGGAAAAAGTCTCTGCTTTGTTTACATATCTCACTGAAATAAAGAGTGGAAAGGGGATGATAACAAAGGTGTGTAAGGCACTAATAATTTACAATGTTATATTTACAGTTATATTAAAAGGAGCAAAGCTGATACAAACTTAAAGAGCGTCTACCATCTTCCTCCTATTCTACATCCACCACCGTGTTATAGAGCACATTACACTGATAAAAAAAACATACCCCTGTTATGTATGTCACTCTTGTAGTTTTGGAGAAAAACAACTTTGAAGTATTATGCAAATGAGGCAGTTGGTGCTCTGTGGGCGGGCCTTCAGCTCCATAGAGCAATATAAAAGGACCCAATGATTACTTGGATTAAAAGCGAAACATGGCTTATATCAGGAAAAAAAACAAGTAAACCCAGTTGTAAAATAGTATACTTATTGTACTGCTGCTCACACATCGAACATAGCTCACAACTTACCTACCATCTCCTGCCTGTGCCAGTGAACGCTGATCCACTGCTATGACATCATCCCATCCTACTTGAGCAGGAAGAACTTTGTTCCCAGGTGCTGAAGGCCCATCCTCAGTGCACCAATTGCCTCATTTGCATAAGAAATCAAAATAGATTTTCTCCAAATCTAAAAATATGACATACATAACAAAGGTATGTTGTTTCTAAGTGTAATGTGCTCTGTACCACAGTGCTGGCAGTTCAATTTGCTACTGAAAAATCACTCTTATTCTATGTCACAATTGTACACTATTCGTATGTCCTATTATACAGTTGACCAAATATAAATACATGTGTTTTGGGTTTAACTTTTGACCATTAGGCACTTTGTGCTTAAAGGGATTTTCCCATCACCCTCTCTCACCAGTTGGCCAGCTGTCTCTTCTTCTTACTTCCTGTATTCTTCAGCAAGTTGGTGGGTGGGCTTTGAATGGACAGGACACTATGAAGTACCTCAGTAGATATAGACATTGACTTTACCATGAGAGATTATTTATTATGGTTACTAGAAATCTAATATAAATGCAGATCAAATAATATGCACAGTAAATGTATATTACATTACACAGGTTTGGAGAGAAAAAAAAACATGCTGCAGAAGAGAGAACTAACTTGCTGTAAACTCAATGTTATCTTTGCGTTTACATGGAGAGATAATTAACAGTGTCCAAGCATTTATCAGCAAACTGTAATTAGTTGAACTGAGTGTCCAAACCACAGAGCTGTACATAACAGCTCTGGAAGTCAGCACAATCTAGAGAACTCAGCACCCCAGAGAGCAGTGAGTCACATCATCCGACCTGTTATCATATACAGACTGGGGACCAAGGAAACAATGTGTAAACAATGGGAAGAATAATTTCACATAGCAAGCAAATGAAGCAGCAATGTATTTAGGAAAACTCTTGAATTTACATAAGCTAGCAGTATACATAGGATTTTTGAAATGGATAACCCTTTTAAGTCAATGTTTTTTCCTAAACAAGTAAGCCCTTTCATACAGGGAATAGGCCCTTGAAATGTTTTTTTGGGTCTTACATATTGATGACCTATCCCAATATATGATTGATGGGGTCCGACACCCCTACAGTTAGCTGGTTCAAGAGGCTGCAGCGTCCTGGTAAGCACTGTGGCCTCTTCACTGAAAACTAAGCACAGAACTGTACATTGTCTAGGGACTTGAATAGGATTGAGCTGCTGCTCTACCATATATGACTGAAGAACATGATATCACCAGCGCAGGGAATAGGCCACAGCACATGTGAGCACTACAGCCTCTTCAAACAACTGTTCGGAGGGTGTGTCTGGAGTTGGACCCCAGCTGATAAAATATTGATGACCTACCCTAAGGATAGCCTATCAGTATATAAGACCCAGAAACCTCATTTAATGAATGGTGAATGTGTTGGTTAAAAAAGTTCATCTCTGCCTCAATATAAATGAGAATATGATCAGTAAAAAGGGTCATAACATTGTATGCCTATTTATTTTATTGATATTTTATTTTGAAAGATTTTGAAATGAAAAAAAAAAAAGATTTAAAAAAAGTAAAAACAAAGCTATGCGATCTTTAAAGGGGTTGTCCAGGATAAATGGAAATCCCTACACTAACCTATACACCCTCCTACTTTCTAAATAACATAATGAATCAAAAATGTATATTTACCCAGGGACATTTGCTGGTTATACGGTGATGATCCGTTTCCCCGTTTCCGGAAATGGAACTTCACTACTACTCCCCCGCCCCATCCACTCCATCATACTTACCTTCCCGACTTTTTCCTGCGGGACAGCTCCTCCCACTTTTCTGACTTCTGACACGCGCTATTGTCCTAGCGCTGCTCTGTGCTCTGCTGCCGATAATCCACCTCTACTGCACAGCTCCCACACTTGCACAGTAGAGGTGGAGCGTCACTGCAGAGCACAGAGCAGCGCTGGGACTGGAGCGTGCGCCGGCAATCAGAAAAGAAGGATGGGCCGTCCCGCAGGAAGAAGCCTGGAAGGAAGAGAGGTAAGTATATAATGGGGTCGTGGGTTGGGCTGAGTAGGTTGGGAAGAGCTATTAGTGGGCGGGATAGCTAGAATGACAGGGAGGGGGTGTATGGGAGGGAGGGGGGAGTGAGGTGAGAGGGAGTTAGTGAGGAAGTTACATAGCAGGAAGCTGAACCATGTAAACAAATGTAGAAGATATCAGGAGCTCCCAGAGACACCCAGAAATCACTCAAAACACTGCTAAAGGTATATGGGTGCACTTATTAACCTATTAATGGCACTAACAGACCTTTTTAAAAAAAAAAAACCCTTTAAGGACAAGTAATGACCTCTCATACTCATCATTCATCATTCCCCATTAAACAATGGTGACAAGGTGGAGGATGGAAGTGATCTGCAAGCACCCATACTCTCCCTCTTTCAAATGTATTATGTTATTCTGTTTTATAATGCACTGTTGAAAACGTGTTACTGTGCCTTTAATTGTGTTTATACATTTAAAGAGGACCTTTCATGTCCTCATGAATGTGTGGTTTTATATACAGCTAGAAAGCTGACAGTGCGCTGAGCTATGAGGAATGCCTTTCTGACAGTGGGGAGATATCGGTGCCAAAACTAACGCACTAGCGCACTGTCGACTTTCTAGCGGTGTATAAAACCGCACGTTCATGAGGACATGAAAGGTCCTCTTTAAGATGATACAGTAGTGTTAAAGTCAAGTGTACCCACCTGGTGTGTAGAGTAGGAGTTGTGAACCATACATTCATCAGTGTTGACATTCCAATAATTGATGTGCAATGGCATTTGTGGATGCAATCCTGCAGGAGGAATAGGTGTGAGTTAGGAGTGGAGATTCTCTTGGTGGCCTTATCTGAATTAAAATCGGACATTACAGCACCACATTGTCTGTAGAAAGTGTCATTGTGGGTCTGTGTAACTGTGTTTCATGCTTGTAGGCCGAGTGTGTGCATAGTGAGAACATTGTAGACAATGAGACCTGCTGTGAGATTGGGCAGAGGTCTGGGCCTAGGCCGCCACCTAGGAAAAGAGGTGACTGAAGCCTGAGCAGGAGTGGAGTCCAACTGGCTACTAAGTGAGACAGTGAGAATTAGAAAGAGATAGATGGAAGAAGCCCACAGAGCCATCAATGGAGAAAGAGCTGCAGAGGCTGGTGAATCTGAGAGAGCTATAGCAAAGGAGTAGTACATATAGCAAAGGTAGTTACATATTTCAGGAGCCTCATATTAGTCCCAACTATTAGTCCCGGCCATTAGAGACTCAGAAAGGGAGAGTTGGTTTTGACTGTGAGTGGAGGATTGTGCTTACAACATACTTGCCAACTTTTAAGAAGGGACTTCAGGGAAATTTGAAAAAGTGGAACAAAAAGCCACCAAAAAACATTTCCTTATACCCTGCATATTTGTATAGGACATGCCCTCAATCTATTCATTTGACAAATAGTACATATCATAGTACATATTTCTTTAGCACACTCTAAAAACAAATACAGACCACACAGCAGACTCCCTAAAGAACATATACAGTGTTGGCCAAAAGTATTGGCACACCTGCAATTCAGTCAGATAATACTCAATTTCTTCCAGAAAATGATTGCAATCACAAATGCTTTGGTAATAATATCTTCATTTAATTTGTCTTCAATGGAAAACCACAAAAAGAATTGTCAAAAAGCCAAATTGGATATAATTCCACACCAAACATAAAAAAGGGGGTGGACAAAAGTATTGGCACCCTTTGAAAAATCAGGTGATGCTTCTCTAATTTGTGTAATTAACAGCACCTGTTACTTACCTGTGGCACATAACAGGTGGTGGCAATAACTAAATCACACTTGCAGCCAGTTGAAATGGATTAAAGTTGACTCAACCTCTGTCCTGTGTCCTTGTGTGTACCACATTGAGCATGGAGAAAAGAAAGAAGACCAAAGAACTGTCTGAGGACTTGAGAAGCCAAATTGTGAGGAAGCATGAGCAATCTCAAGGCTACAAGTCCATCTCCAAAGACCTGAATGTTCCTGTGTCTACCGTGCGCAGCGTCATCAAGAAGTTTAAAGCCCATTGCACTGTGGCTAACCTCCCTAGATGTGGACGGAAAAGAAAAATTGACGAGAGATTTTAACGAAAGATTGTGCGGATGGTGGCTAAAGAACCTCGACTAACATCCAAACAAGTTCTAGCTGCCCTGCAGTCCGAGGGTACAACAGTGTCAACCCGTACTATCCGTCGGCGTCTGAATGAAAAGGGACTCTATGGTAGGATACCCAGAAAGACCCCACTTCTGACCCAGAGACATAAAAAAGCCAGGCTGGAGTTTGCCAAAACTAACCTGAGAAAGCCAAAACCTTTTTGGAAGAATGTTCTCTGGTCAGATGAGACAAAAGTAGAGCTTTTTGGGAAAAGGCATCAACATAGAGTTTACAGGAAAAAAAAAGAGGCCTTCAAAGAAAAGAACACGGTCCCTACAGTCAAACATGGCGGAGGTTCCCTGATGTTTTGGGGTTGCTTTGCTGCCTCTGGCACTGGACTGCTTGACCGTGTGCATGACATTATAAAGTCTGAAGACTACCAACAAATTTTGCAGCATAATGTAGGGCCCAGTGTGAGAAAGCTGGGTCTCCCTCAGAGGTCATGGGTCTTCCAGCAGGACAATGACCCAAAACACACTTCAAAAAACACTAGAAAATGGTTTGAGAGAAAGCACTGGAGACCTCTAAAGTGGCCAGCAATGAGTCCAGACCTGAATCCCATCGAACACCTGTGGAGAGATCTCAAAATGGCAGTTTGGAGAAGGCACCCTTCAAATCTCTGGGACCTGGAGAAATTTGCCAAAGAAGAATGGTCTAAAATTCCAGCAGAGCATTGTAAGAAACTCATTGATGGTTACCGGAAGCGGTTGTTCGCAGTTATTTTGTCTAAAGGTTGTGCTACCATGTATTAGGCTGAGGGTGCCAATACTTTTGTCCGGCCCATTTTTGGAGTTTTGTGTAAAATGATCAATGATTTGACTTTTTTTTTCATTCTCTTTTGTGTTTTTTCATTGCAAGCAAAATAAATGAAGATATTATTACCAAAACATTTGTGATCGCAATCATTTTCTGGAAGAAATTGAGTATTATCTGACAGAATTGCAGGGGTGCCAATACTTTTGGCCAGCACTGTACCAGATACTCCACAGAAAAAGGGCAAATGCAAAGAACCACTCTGGGACGTTAATGCTATGCTTAGATACTAGAAAAAAAGTTCCACACTAGAAATGCTGACTAGAAATAGTACAGCATATGGAAAGGATAATACTAGGGTGGACCAGAGAACAAAAATGTCCACCCAAGAGTACTAGATATATTAATATAAATAAAATATACTGGTAAAGTGGTAATATGCTATAGTGCAAGTAACAGCAGGTAAAAAAATAATACATAGAAAGTAATCTATAAATACATATAATCCTGCAATAACGATGGCATATGGAATACCAACAAAACCAGATATTAGTGAACAAGTACAAGTAACAAGTACCATACTGCTATGCTGCACGTCGCACGTTTCGCCTACTCAAAGGCTTCGTCTGGGGACTAAATTGCACTATAGCATATTACCACTATACCAGTATATTTTATATAATATAATATTATTACATCTAGTACTCTTGGGTGAGTATTTTTGTTCTTTGTTCCACACTAATATTATCCATTCCATATGCTGCACTATTTCTTGTAGGCATTACGACTATTTGTCTTTTTATTCCCCTATGTAATATGTATCATGATCTATGACTTATTTGTGTATTTCATCATGTATTAATAAAAATGTACAATTTTTATATCAGTGTGGGACTTTTTTCTTGTATATACCAGGTACTCTAAAGCCAGAGGCATAGATTGGGGTTCAACCTATTTGCATTGAAAAATAACCCTTATTACACCATAATTAAGATATAATTTTATTAGATCCCTAAAAAGAAATTAATCTAAAAACAAATGGCATCCAGAAAACTGGAAACAGTGCAGAGTACATAAGGCAACAAACTAGTTTGCTCTGTGTACAATGATTAGGGAGCTAGCCTGCAGCATGCTATCCTAAAGCATGTCTCTATTGCGGCCCGGGGTGGGCCCCACAGAGTCAGTGGGCCCGGGGCCACTGCCCCCCACTAGCCACACCTCTGGCTAAAGCCATTTTTCCACTGCATTGTACTGGATCGATTCGGTTTGGTTTATTACTTGATATGATTCGGGTACCATGCAATTTATTTTCCACTGCAGAAAGTACCCACTTCATGTATCTGGTTTATATTTAAGTGACTGGACAGGTGAACTTGCAGTACTACTTTGACCAAGCTGAACTGAAGAAATCCAATGCCATGTAGCTGAACAGTTTGACATATAGTTTTATGCTAAGAAACAGTAATTGAGTCTGGGGATGGCCCTATCAGTGACTGAGAGCAATCTCAGGATGTACATTTATATATGGAGGTCTGTCACATACTGATAGAACTACCTTCTTGACTCAACTACAACTTCTATGCTACTGTTTTGTAGCATAGAAAATGTAGAGCTATACATAACAAGTCCTACTATAAATCAAACTCTATCTATCTATCTATCTATCTATCTATCTATCTATCTATCTATCTCCTATATATCTATATATCAATCTGCTACATCGCTATCTCTGTGATGTTGGTTGCACTTGTATCGGTCAGTCTGGCAGTTTTAATTACTGTTCTTCTGATCCTCTGAAAGATCCGAACAATCGACATAGAAACGCTAATATGAAACTAGCTTAAGTGAGAAAATGAAATTGTCCCTGTATAGTGCAGCCATTAGATGTGGCCCCACTGCAGCCATTAGATGTGGCCCCCCAGATAGATGGACTTAGTATGAACACTCCTAATCACCTGATGTTTTATATTTCAGAATGTGACCTGTCCACAAAAAGAGACAACAAACCCTCCAGGTAAACACAGATCCACCAGCTACTGCCTCAGGGAGGAGGAGGTTTCTCTGCCAAATTATTTGGTTTTGTACCTCCTGGAGGATATTCCACTAGTGGTAAAATGGTAAAACTTCATCATTGATATGGTGAAGGTCATAGAGTTGACTGGTCATCTGGTTAATTACTGTATTTGGCCCCACATGGTTCTTGTTATGTACTAGACCCGGGATATTTGTTTGGCTGTATTTATTTGATTATATAGTTGGCTCAGGATAGTTTTCTTGTTAGCCATTGCGGGACAACTATACAACTGGATATTTAGTTATATAGTTGGTTGGGATAGTTATCTGGTTGTATAGCAGGCCCGGGATGGTTATCTGGTTTTATAGTTAGCATGGTTATATATTTGTCCCAGGATTGTTATCTGGTTATATAGTTGGCCTGGGATGATTATCTGGTTATATATTTGATTTCTTTTAGTTATCTGGGTATAAAGTTGACCCTAGATAGTCATATAGTTGAGCCATATAGTTATCTGGTTATATAGTTGGCCCCTGGTATTTGACCAGATAGTAATTTAGATATATAGTTAGCCTGTTTGGTTTTACAGTTATTTATTTGGCCAGGGGTAATTATTATTATTATTTATAGTTTACCCATAATAGTTATATAGCTGCATTGGGATGGTTATCTGTTTGTCCCAGTATGGCTATCTGGTAATAGTTGACCTGGGGGAGTTATTTGGTGAGATATTTTAGGTCTAAATGTAGGTGTTTTTTGTGCTCTTGAATTTCTGTATTTTTGTAGCTGAGTCCATGGCTCAAGACTCCAGTACAACATCTGATAAGAGGTGAGTGTTTCTGTCCACACTGACTAAATCAACAGTTGTGACTCTTTATCCTGTGTAACTTGGGAACCCATGTTGTCTTGCAGTTCAGGGGGAGTTCTTGGCTGGCTAGCACAAGGACTGGGGAAAGTGGTCCCACAGCCTGTGGATAGTCCCGTTCTGGCAAGAGCAAACAAGGAAGAGCCAGAGCCAGTGGTGGAACAGGTAGTAGACACCCCAACTCGCACTCTAAATCTAATTGGATAATAAAGGCTGTTGGTATTACTTCCTATTCTGCTTATCTGTCATATGTGTTCTAATAAGACAAGATGATGGAGTTGTTGCTTGCTGACCTGGAGATTGTGTGGCTTGGTGTTAGCTGAGGTCACCACTAGATGCACTGTTTTGTTATTGCCTTGGTTCCCACAGTCTTATTCCTCTTAGTTACTTAATACAGTTTTGGATGAAGCTCTACTCCTATTTAAAGAGACATCTCATTTGTTTTTCTTCCAGACATGCAAACCAGTGAGTGAAGCAGGTAAGAAGTGGCAAAGATGTTGGGGGGCATCTCCATCCATGGCACTGGTGCAGGTTCCACCATTTGCATTTCCCTTTCTTTGTTTTTCTTTATAGCTGACAAAGTAGCAGAGAATGGCCCTACGGAGCAAAGTGACAGGTACCATCACAGAGCAAGACAGGGGCCATTTTGGGATGCAATATCTGCTACTGTAGTTCTAGTTGGATGGTAACCCTGAGGGAACTGTAATGGTGGCCATATTGAGTCTTATTCAACTTTCCCAGAATTGTGTAGAACTGTACAATACCAAAATAAAGCAGAGACACCATGACTGATATCTTACTGTTGAAAACACTGGTGAATCTTCAACCATGAATACTTACCTCACTATTACATATACCTGCAGTGCCTCAACGGGTGTTCTGTCCTGGTTGTCACACGGCTTGGAAAAGGTCATTCCGCAACCAGCATGGAGCCAGAGGGCAAGCACTAGTGTTGGATCTGAACCCAGTTCTGCAACTGTAGAGCAGGTAGATGGATGTTTGAATACAGGACTGATATATAACCCCTGCAGGGGAGGGGGGGGGCAATGCCCTTTCACTGCATGGTGCATAGTCTACGTACATCTAACTTTCCTCTCTTTTCTGTTTTCTCAGCCAAAGCCACAGCCAGAAAAAGTGGAAGGTGGGTGCTCAGGATTTGTAGGAGGATAACAATGCAGGGAAGAGGGGTTAAGATCCTCATTGAAACAGAGATTATATAGCATCCTACATGGAGATTTGGTGGAGGCTATAGAGCGACTGCGGGAGACTAGAGGTTCCAATGTGATGGGTGGGCATTATAATGATATAGGTGGTATTTATAATGTGACAATTTCAGACTGGAGTTTATAATGTGACAGGAGTAGACTGAAGATTATAATGTGATTGTTGGACATTAAAATATGAAAGGTAGAGATTATCATGTGACATACTGTATTACTGGTTTTACTTTCTTTTGCAGAAGTGGTTGTTGCTCCAGCATCCCCAGTTGCTAGTCCCATACCACCCCCACCACCTGCTCCAGCTGAGATACAACCAATAGTCACCATAGAGGAGGGGACTGCGGCTGTAGACAAAGAGTCAAGGTATGTCCACAAAGATGCCTCATTAATGAACATTATACAAATGGAACCCAGCCCTCCACACTGTTTGAGTTCATACTAGAATACTAATAATTTATGGAAAAACATAGCCCCTCACTATGACCATACTACTACATCATTGCACCCCTTCACACTGATCCCCCCTGTCCCTCACATTGATTCCCGCACACTAGTTCTCCCACCCTCTCACAATGATTCCTGTACCCACACACACTGAATCTCTACCCTTAGACTCAGAGCAAGTTGAGTACTTGTCTGATCATCAGCCCATCCCTGACTAGTGCATGCTAGTTCCTTGGTGGTCTTACAGAGAATTACCTTGTCTTACAGTGCTGGAAGTGGAGTGTTAAATTGGCTCAAGCAAGGACTGGGAAAAGTGGTGCCACAACCAGAGATGCCAACAGTAGCCCCTAAAAATGTGGAGGTGAGTTAGGTTATCCAGCATAAAGAAAAAAATAAGTGCTCTGGTAGAGTGTTCAGAGAGAAAGTCTAAGAAGGGGTACAGAACAAGAGAAATACTGTACAATGTCCACAAATGCAGAAAAAATTAGGTGGCAAAAAAACGGTCAAATGCAAAAAACGGGCACAAGTGGATGATCCTCTGTTTACATAGAGATCAATCAATGTTAAAAAAAACAAACAAAAAGCAGATCCAATTCTGTTTGTTTTTTGGACTAACACAAAAATGTAGTATACTATACTTTTGTGTCCGTTGAGAGAAACAGATAGGAACCGATCTGGTTTTTTGATGTGGCACTGCGCCATTTCCAGATTTAGAGAATAAGAAATTCTAATGTGCAGCGTCCACACAGATGTTTCGATTATAGTCCTTGCGCAGGCTGTAGACTGCTGATGACCTGTTGGGATCGGTCATTGGTCAGTTTGGTTTTTCGGATGGTAATCCATTGGTTTTCTGTTATTTTTCAACAGGTAGAGAAGCCGAAGGAGGAGGAGCCAATCCCTTCAGGTATGGGCTGAACACATGCAGGTTGGTTTTATTACAGGTGTGGGTTTGCACTGAGGTTCTATGTGTTTGCTTGCAGAGACCCGGAAGGACTCTAAAAGCAGGTGAGTGACCTGGCCATATCTCACTGATATCCCAAGTCATCATATGTGTGTGACATAAAGCTTCTCTTTCTTCTTCTTTCATGTGCCTCGACCCAGCATTGAGAGCACCAGGTATGCCACATGTCACTCCACAGTGATTACATGCCACACATATTGGTTGCTTCACACACCTGAGTCACACATCAGTATGTGATATTATAATACAGGATCTCTCTGTTAGGCTCCTTGCACATGACCATGTGCTAGGTCAGTGTGTTATCCGGCTTTTTCCCAGATAGCACACTGACCCATTCATTTCTATTGGCCCACACACACGACTGTGTATTACACGGTCTCGCTTGAGGGCCGACAGTCTGGGCTGCATAACTCAGGACAGGTCCTATTCCTGTCTGGTTTTGCGGCTGTGATTCCACGGCTCCTATTCATTGAATGAGTAGGGCTGCGGAAGCACAGCCGATGCAAGGGCGGCACACGAATGACATCCGTGTGCCACCCGTGCACAGGGCGTGCCATTCAATAATGGCCAGCGGCCAGCACATGGTTGTGTGTAATTAGCCTTAGGGTAAGACAATAACATACAGTGGTGCACCATCCGAAGACTCAAGAGTCACGGCAAAAGATTTATTACTACTAACAAAAAATCAGGATTAAAACAGCTTTGATTAAAGGGAAAAATGCAGAGATTAATAGGCAGTTCTCTTACATTTAGGTCCAGAAATATTTGGACAGTGACACATTCTTCATGATTTGAGCCACCACATTGGATTTGAAATGAAACAACTGAGATGCAATTGAAGTCTAGACTTTCAGGTTTAATGCACGGGGTTGAACAAAAATATCCTGTGAAACGTTTAGGAATTGCAGTCATTTTTCTACAAAGCCTTCAACATTTTTCTATCATAAATAAAATTTTCATTTTGAATGATTTGTCGAAAATTCTGTGCAGGCAATGACTGCCTGAAGTCTTGAACCCATGGACAACACCAAACACTGGGTTTCCTCCTTTGTGATGCTTTGCCAGGCCTATACTGCAGCTTTCTTCAGTTGTTGCTTGTTTATGGAACTTTGTGCCTTAAAGGGATTGTCCAGGCAAAAATGGACAACCCATTTAATTTTAAATCAGTCGGGGGCAGTGAAAAAAATTTTAAAAAATCATACCCACCTTTCCAGGGTTCTCCGGTGCCTCTCACCGCGGTCCGGTCTTCTTGGTCCAGTGTAGACGTGTGGCGGAAGTCCCAGTCACACGTGACCGCTGAGGTCAATCAGCGGCCTCAGCAAAGGGCATGCAATGTCACTACCTGTGACATCACGGGTCTCTTCCTGAGGCCTGCTAAAGCCACTAATTAGCCTCAGTGGTCACTTGACCGCTGAGGCCAATCAGCAGCCTCAGCGGAAGAGATCCAGGACGTCACAAACAGTGAGCAGTTTCACTTTGAGAAGACGCTGGAGCAGTAGGATTGGACCACGCTGGGAGGACACCAGAGCAGGACAGGTGAGTATGATTTTTTTAACATTTTTTTTTACCTCCCCCCGGCCTATTAAAAAAAAAAATAATTTGCCTGGACAACCTCTTTAAGTTTTGTCTTAAGGAAGTGAAAGGCATGCTCGATTGTGTTGAGATCTGGCGACTGATTCGGCCATTGTAGAATATTCCACTTCTTTGCCTTAAAAAACTCCTGGGTTGCTTTTGCAGTATGTTTTGGGTCATTGTCCATCGGTACTGTGAAGCGCAGTCCAATCAACTTTGCATTTGGTTGAATCTGAGCAGAAAGTGTATCACTGTATACTTCAGAATTCATCCGGATGCTTCTGTCCTCTGTCACATCATCAATAAACACTAGTGACTTAGTGCCATTGGAAGCAATGCATGCCCATGCCATCACACTGCCTTCTCCATGTTTTACAGAGGATATGGTGTGCTTTGTATAATAAGCTGTTCCAAGCCTCCTCCATGCTCTTTCCTTTCCATCATTCTGGTACAGGTTGATCTTCGTTTAATCTGTCCAAAGAATGCTAAATCACAGTAGGGTAGTCACTCAAAAAAAATTATCACTGAATGGAGTGATCTTAAAACATAACTTTTAATAAATGTATAAAAAATAAAACGTGGGTTAAAGATGTAATTATATGTCCAGCGTTAAAAACCACCGATTAGGTCTGGGGTGATACTAACGGTGTTGTTTCTTTAGGGTAGGAATAATGTCTACACCCACAGACACAGATCACATACCATGCAGGCGATTGTAGGTTTATAAGTGTCTTACCTGTTAACCCGAGTGAGGTGTACCTAAATACTATGGGGGCACAGGGATTTCTAAGACATTGCCTTCAATCTATAGACTCTGCTTTAGTGGTTGTACAAATATCTTGTGTGCTGGATACGTGATCTGTGTCTGTGGGTGTGGACATTATTCTTACCCTAAAGAAACAACACTATTAGTATCACCCCAGACCTAATCGGTGGTTTTTAACGCTGGACATATAATTACATCTTGAACCCATGTTTTATTTTTTATATATTTATTAAAAGTTATGTCCAAAGAATGCTGTTTCAGACCTGGACTGGCATCTTTAGATTTTTTTAGCGAAGTCTAATCTGGCCTTTCTATTTTTGAGGCTGATTGATGGTTTGCACCTTGTGGTGAACCCTCTGTATTTGCTCTCATGAAGTCTTCTCTTTATGGTAGACTTAGATACTGATACATCTACTTCCTGGAGAGTCTTCTTTTTTTGGATGGATGTTGTGAAGGGGTTTTTCTTTACCATGGAAAGGATTCTGCAATCATCCACCACAGTTGTCTTCTGTGGATGTTCAGACCTTTTTGAGTTCCCAATCTCCCCTTTATGTTCTTTTTTTTTTTTTTTTACAGCCTAATGATGGTCTGTTTCACTTCCATTGAGAGCTCCTTTGACTGCATGTTGTGGGTTCACAGCAACAGCTTCCAAATGCAAATGCCACACCTGGAATCAATTCCAGATCTTTTTGCCTGCTTAATAATGGATTAATGAGGGAATAGCCCATGCAGCTCATAATAATTGTACAATTACTTGTGGCCCTTGAAGGAGAGGCAGTGACATATAACAGAGCTATAATTCCTAAACTCTTCCTCCAGTTAGGGTGTTATTACCCTAATAAAGCTGAGATTCTGCACTTTAAGCACACATTGATTTTATAATTATATCTTGAATATGTTTTGGTAAACAGCTAAAGTGTCAAAACTTGTGTCACTGTCCAAATATTTCTGGACCTAACTATGACAAGATCCACCCAGCTTTACACAAACAGAAAGAATGATGCCTAATCATAGTGACACAGTAGCATAAACAGGTATGTTAGCAAGAAGAAACCAAAGAAACTTGAGTCAGGGTGGATGAAACCAATTTTATGGTTAGTGCTTGGCTTTGTGTCCAGTTATATTTCTTTCATATAAGTAATATTAAATCTTATATACTGACACCTGAGTCTTGTGGTGTCTTGTTCTTTCCTAACAGATAGTTTGTTAATTCAGTGTTTGGGTGGAAAGTGTGAGGTTGCACAGATCTTGTGTTCTTGTAATAATTATTTGAATAATTATTTTTATTATTGTGTACATGTCATTGTGTGAGATCATGAGGTGTCCTGAGATCATGGTGCGAGGTCATGAGATGCACTGATGTCACATATGGTTTTCTTCCAGGGTGCTAAGCTGGATCAGTCAAGGTCTGGAAAAAGTCATACCACAACCAGTAATGATAGCAAAACAGGTATCTACCATCAGTGCAACACTAGACAGTACAGAGCAGAGAACACAGACAGCAGTCTGATACATTTTCTGCCAGAGGGGAAACTCCATTGAATTAATGCTATTACTACTTATAATACGGGTGTTTGCAGCCTCAATAGCAATACACCTGGGTGCAGAACTGAAATATAATTTGTCAGGTACAGTCAACCAAGTTTTGATGACTTTGCTGCTTGGCAGCTAATGATGACACTTTATATTCTCTATTCCCTCTTTTTCTTACCCATGAAGGAACTGATGACTCTCCTCTGAGATTCTACCATCACAATATCAGACCCATCTATTGGGTCTTCATGGTATTCCTTTACTCTCCTGTCTCCAGTAGCCCACAAATCAAAAATTTTTGTTCCTCTCATAAGTAGAGACATCCTTTTCCTGCTGAACTCCATGACAAGTATTGTCCCTGTGTGGTTGTTACTGCTTCTTTTCTGATTTTTTTTTTGGCCTGTGGAGTTTGGTGACTCTGTAAATAGAAGCTTTCAGTGTTTACCTATAGACACATATTCATGTGAAATGGATGAGGTGACAGGACTGAGTTCCCTTTATTATTATATGTCAGTAATGAATGTTCCTTTTTTTGACAGGACTCTCAGAATATAACATTGTGTCAGGTGGAAGAAAGTAAGTACCTTCCGCCTATCCATGTTTCTTCCTGTTATACTGTGTATGCTCTTTATTCTACTAATGAAAGATAGATAGATAGATAGATAGATAGATAGATAGATAGATAGATAGAGATGTACCAGCAGTGCAACTATAGTTACACACCAGCAGATGTTTCAGTGTTATATCAGCAGTGCAGCTATAATTATATGCCAGCAGATGTGCCCATGTTATATCAGCAATGCAGCTACAATTACATAATTGCATGCCAGTAAATGTGCCCATGTTACATCAACAGTGCATCTATAAATTACATATACAGAGATGTGCTCATGTAATATCAGCAGCTCAGCTATTATTACATGCCAGCAGATATGCTACTGTTATATCAGCAGTGCAGCTATAATTAGATGCCAGCAGATGTGCCCATGTTATATCACTAGCGCCTTTATTTACAGAAGTGTTGTCCATAGAATAATCTGCCAGGCATTCAGACTCAAATTTCTTATTATTTGAGTTTGGGGAAGGGAAGTGTCTCTCTCTCACTTTGAACTGATGTAAATAGGAATGGGGACTAATGGGAACTCCATGATGTTTCCCTGCCCAGGGAAAGGGTGTCTCGAGGGCAGCACATTCTCTATTAATCGTTTTCTCTTCTCCTTTGTTTCAGAGGGGAGTGGGGTTTAATTACCCCTGAAACAAATGGAAAACAGAAGACGCTGGAGCCGTGTCCTGTCCCTGAACCCTGAACCTTCTGCCTCCGCTCTCCAGCTATAGTCACATAATAGCAGCAGCACTAGAGTCGTCACCTTCTAATGCTGCACTGATATCACTGGTGTACACTGCTGCCATAGACAGAGACAGCTGCTACTCAAGTATGAGTGGCCATGCAGAGCGTCTGTCGTGACATAACTGTCTATCATAACTTTCTGTTCAAATAATGGGCGATCGTCACTGCACCACAGATAGTCATCACTGCACCCTTCACAGTCATCTCAGAACCCTTCATAGTCATGTATAAACTCCCAATAGGTATGAGTACACCTCTCATAGTCAACCCTGCCCCCTCCATTGTCAACCTTGCACCCCTAATAATCATTGTTTCACCCCTCATAGTCATTTCTGCACCCCTTGTAGTCATCTTTGTAACCCACATAATCTTCATTACTCCTCTCATGATCATCCCTGCAACCCTCTTAGTCATTACTGCACTCCTCACAGACATCACTGCTCCTCTCAAGGTCATTGCTGCCCCTCTCATAGTCAATACTGCACCGCTCATAGTCATCAGTGCACCATAATAAACACTATGGCCCACGTTTCCCAGCTATGAACATATCATCTCCTTCACTAGACAACACATGTTAAAATGAGAATTTGCAGCATTTGTTTTACCTTGGAAACTATGAAATAAAGTTTGTGCACTCTGTCTTGTTGTGTCGGCTTGTGATGGTATGTTGTTGAGTCAGCTCCACAGTCAGAAATGTAGCTACAGGCGGTTCAAAAGTAACAGTCTCACCTAGGTTTTGATTTCTTAGGGGCCAAAAGTCATATAAAAACCCAGTATTACACTTAACACAGTAGGTAGGGGTCTGTTATGCATTTTGAATTGGAGGTCACCCTATGCCTCTGCGTTGTTTGGTGTTTTACTATAGTGTCTGTTTCTGTGAAAAGAGATATTGCAGGGTTCAGGTTCTGCCCTGTGCAAAACTTTCACATGTAGGTTGGTGGCCATTCACTCATCTGTATTGTGAAGCAGCAGCCATAACCCATGTCTCACACCAACTATCAATGACAGTCACCCTCCAACATTGTAACTACCATACGACACAGGTTTTCACTACTAGGCTAAACACATTGGGGCACGTTTATCAATCCAAGTCCAACACTTTTCTGTCTACATTTGCGCCAAAATTAATAGTGCACAGCATTTACGACATATTTATGAACAGTGTGCACCAGTAAGAAAATAAAAATACAACAGGCTAGACACTTTTGAAAAATGTGCACCAGAATGGGCCCGGTTTAGAAATGTCTCACTTTACAACACATTTATGAAACAGAAAAGAATGAATATGGCGCAGATTTAGATCAAGTAGATCAAGTTGAAAATGGTGTAAAGAATTTACAACAATTTACTTCGCGCGACAGAAATTCCTGCCGTGCGCCACATATTTGTCTCCTCAATAAGCAAATGGATGATTTGTCTGCTTATGTTATGCCAAGAATTGTAGGGTCTTTGATGCGTGCGCCAAATACTTGTTCCTTATAGCCTAGTTAAGATTTTTGTGTACAGATTTTGTCTACATGTTTTGCACCAAATATTTGTCTCCATTTTTGCGCCAAATATTTGTCTGATGGTGAGCCAGAATTTTGGAGCTTCTAAAAACATTACATAATTATGAAAGTCCGTACGACAGATTCATAAATATGTCTAAAACTACGAATGGGATTCGTAGTTTAAGACAGTGCAAAGATAGACAGAATTGATAAATGTGCCCCATTGCAGTTTTACATGTATATGTTGGTGCATAAAACGCTTATATTACATCCCAAAATACAGATGACATATGTCCCAAAATCTCGTTGATTTCAATGAGTAATATTTTGTATGTGCACTGTTTCCATGTGTAAAAAAAAAATATTACTTTTTTGTAGAGTTTTACACTCTAAAACACTTGCACACAACCGTGTGCTAGTTCAGTGTGCTAACCGAGTTTTTCCGTGTGCGGGCCAACAGTCCGGGCCGCAAAAGCCAGGAAAGGTCCTATTCCTATCCAGTTTTGCAGCCGTGCTTCTGCAGCCCCTATTCATTGAACGAATGAGGCCAATGTTCAATCACGGCCGGCGGTCCACACAAGGGGGCCTAAATTAATGGGAGGTAATCCAAAAAATGCCAAGAAACACTTCAAAATACACATGGAAAAACTGAAAAAACATGCTGAAAATCAGACATATATATCTCTTGACATACATGTTGTGATTTGTTTTGAGCCTGTAAAATATACTGTACTGTGTAAACATAGCCTTATAATAGTCCTGTATCACATCCCTATGTGGCACTATTGCTTTGGAGGAACTGGAACTGACCTGACAGACTACCGTTAGGATTTTTCATTACAGAGAGATATTTATCATATAAGGGTGGGTTCACACTTGCGCTGAAGTCCGTCCGCTGCTAATCCGACTGAAAATCTCGGGAAACTGGATAGGCACCGGATAGCGACAGGTTAGCAATGCATTGCTTAAAAACCCATTCATTTGAATGGATTTTTAAAGCAATGCGCGGGTGTGCGCTTACACCCTCTGCGCTGCGAATCCAGTTTTTTTCGCTGGAAACGAAGTCCTGCATGTCCGGCTTTGTTTCCGACGAAAAAACTGGATTCGCGGCGCAGAGGGTGTAAGCGCACACCCGCGCATTGCTTTAAAAGCAATGCGTTGCTAACCTGTCGCTATCCGGTGCCTATCCAGTTTCCTGAGATTTTCAGGCGGATTGGCAGCAGACGGACTCCAGCGCAAGTGTGAACCCACCCTTAGTAGATATCCTTGGATTTGTCCCACTGAATATACAAATAAATTGTTGGTAGGAGCAGAAACTTACCTTACCATAAACAGATGAAATAATGCAGAGATAATCATATTTTCACGGATATGAAACTTAGCCTAAAAATACATCAGGGACGAGGCCTGATTTACCAGAATTGCATATAGACAGTTGCAGATGCCTGGCTGTCCCCTGGAATTGGTGCTTCATATCGTCCCTTCAGCCATGATTGACATTTTCAGTCTCTGCATAACGGTTGTCTGTAGGCAAATCTGGTAAGTCAGGCCTCACCCCTGATTTGTATATCTATAAAAAGAGCCTGCTTTTTAGTCTGTATGCAAACAGGCTGCTGTGCACACTGGGGCCGTGGCTGCATTTCCCAAAGCACCTATTTTTGCTTTTGGCCGCCACCCATCAGGACTTGTCAATCTTTTTTTTGGGGAATGGAGCTGGATGGCAACCAAAGGTGAAAACAGGTGCTCTGGCTCTGCGGACAAGCCCTGCGTGTACTAAGCACTTCATTTGCCTGTGCATCAACGTTGACACAAACAAGGTATGTTCACTATACCCTCTAGTGGCTCCTACAACAGCATATAAGTAGTTCAGAAGTGATTTGGGGGTGGTAGACTCCCTAAAAAATAACTGTCTGCCACAGAATGCTGTTCTGTGTTTTTAGCTAAATAAATTCAGAATTATTTGCTGATTAATACTAATTATGATTATATAATACTGATTATATAATAATATAATAGATCTTTATAGTTGTCAGATCCAGTCATACAAAGCTGAAAATCCCTTTAATAGACATGAAGTTAATTAATGTAATGCTCTCTGTCTTCTTCTACCACTAGCAGGAACTCAGTTCACTGCATTGAGCTCAATAATACCACAGGATGCAGTAAACTCCAGAGCTCCCCCTAGTGACTGCAGCAGGAAGACAAAATTATATAATTCAACTCGATGGCTATCCACTGGATTTGGAGCCTTTATTAAGGTCTATTATGACATTGATCAGATCAGAATTTTAGACCTAAAATTAGACCTAAGCTTAAGGGACAAATTTATGATAACTGTCTAGACTGTTGTCACAGCTCAGCTTTCATTTTTCAAGAGCACTGTATAAGAACTGAAAGCCATGCTGTGATTGTTTGCTTTGGCAACAAAAATAGATTTTCCCAATATGTGTCTAGGAATTTCCACGGCCAGGTCTTGATGTGTAGCAATCTAAGAATTTTTATATCTGCCCCTATACTTGGTCAGATTTGAAGGTCAGGAAATAGAAGAGTGAGTGTGTAACATGTACATTGTGTATTGTGGAAAATTGCTTACAGTTAATGTTTTTATGGCATTAAGGAGTTTAAAGAGGATCTTTCAGCACCTCCACCAACTCTAGTTTTTAGCATCTGCTAATAGGCACTGCTCCAATGATTCCAGCACAGTTGGAATTTTCTTTCTAGCCCCCACTGTTCCTGTGCAATCCATGCTGTTATCTTTGGTACCTGATATGCTATTTAGGCTCTGTACTGTCAGGAAGGCGGTGTCAGGCAGGAGTAGACAAGGTATGTGATTCTGAGCTCTGACACTGGCTGCCTCTGATTGGAGCTCTGAATCACACCCCCTGCCTGACACTGCCCTTCTGACATTGTAGAGCTTAAATAGCACATCAGGTACCAAAACTAACTGCACTTGTTGCTCAGGAATGGTGAAAGCTAGACAGAAAACTGCGCTGGAAAAATAAGCCTCTGTCTCCAGTCAGTCTCTTCTACCAGCAAGTTTCCCTCTTCATATCATCCCCAAGTATTCCCCGCAAGGAACCGCCTCTAGCCATTCCCATGTTATACCCCTTTGTCTGTCCTGTGTTGAAAACACATAGTCTCATCTTCCCGATAAAAGAATGTCCCCCTCATGTAAATGCAAATGAAGAATACTGGTGCCACCTCCTTATCAACTAGTTTTAACATTTATGGCATCTTCAGTTTGCCTTTTATTTACACTTAAAAGGAATGTCTCACAAATGTCTTTTTATTTATTTAAACCAGATGATATATGTCACTTTTCTAATGTTTTTATATTCAAATTGTAGATTTTAATTGTATTTTCTTTACATGATTATGGGGCATCTTGCCTGAGTTACTCTTCTGCTCTGTTAGCAACATTTAGTAATATCCTTTACAACATAGTCATGGACATAGGCAGTAATAGTCTGGAGCCAACTCATTGGGAGAGCTTTCTAGGCGTCCTCTGTGCAGTGAGAGGGCGTAGATAAGCTATGACATTACCTATTGTTAGTAGTGGGCACTTTCTGATACCTTCTGTTTTGTTTATGATGTAAATGAGGTAACTGCTGCAAGGAAGACCCCTCCAGAACTGGCAAGTGTTATTACACTTTGTGGCCAGAATGGAAATTGCAGGATATAGGACTTTTTTAAACATAGATAGTGACATGGAAAATAAAAAAGATATATAATCATCAAAAATTCTTAAAAATATGTTTCCCATAAAAACTTGTTTGAAACACTACCAATTAGCATCTGTAAGGAATACCATTGAAACTCCACATTCCACTGAGATATGCCACCATACCCACCATCCTCCGTCTTTAAATTAAATATCAAATATCACATATCATAGAGCTCTTATTCATACTGTATTTCTGACAGCATCATGATAATCATGAACTGCCGGTAGCAGACTGCAACATAATAGCATTATGTGTGTGTGTGGGGGGGGGGGGGCAGGCTTCATGACCAGGTCCTCAGCCATTGCTTGCTTTTTTCATGTTCTACTATAGAACAATAATCAAATATGTTACTATTATTTTCCTGTAGTCTGTATTATGCCTCCAAATACTGAACAAGAAATCCTCTCTGTGGAAGAAACTGTGAACACAGAACCCCCATCAGATGAAGTCACAGCAGAGCAAGCACCTGATGGTAGGTCATATGTTTAGTATGTTTAGTTTTGTCTGTGCTTGGTTACTGCAGAGAAAGCTTGAACTATGACATTTTACATCATGTAGCCTTTTGTACACTAACTACATAGTCGATACACAACATCTGTTACTGTTACATTACTATTACTGATATCTCATGCTTTAGTGTCTCACATAGTGACAGAGAATATAGAGGAAGCCCTTAGACTAGCAGAACTTGAACTTGCTACAACAAAGTCCCAACACCCTTAAACTATACTCCCCTTTGACCTAACACATTAGCCACAGATCTTCTATCTGCACCTAACTTTACAGACTTTGGTCCTTTGCAGAAATATTTTTGCAAAAGGATTCATTTCAACTTGATGTAATTGCAGCCACAGTAATAAAGGGTAGGATATAGACAGAGGTGACTGGTACCTTCTGGGTATTTCTGTGCTCATACTCTAAACAAAGATGACAGACATGAGCTTGTAGTAGATGCCCTGTGACTGGCTTATGAACAACCTCGTAACCCCGTGCCCTGCTCCTCCCTTCCAGGGAGATGTTCCATCGAAGTCCCAGAGGAGCTGAGCAGGGGCTTCAACACATCAGAGAATGTGGACCAGGATAGAAAGACCATGGACACATCACAGGACCAAGAGCGATTCCAGTATGAGAAAAGCACAGAGAAGAGTATCATAGAGGAGGAGCAAGGCACTCATAAAGCCTACGGACAAGAGAACAGTGAAGACATCTGTATAGTTAATACCATGGAGATAAAGGAACATGTTGACATGAAGCAGAACAATTATCCTCAAATGAATGAAGTGCTGTGTCTCAGTCACAGTCAGGCTACAAGAGATGAGGAGGAAGTGCCGAGTCTGAGCCATGAACATTCTACAAGATATGAAGAGGAAGTACAGTGTCTTGGCCATGGTCAGTCTATATCATATGAAGTGGAAATGCAGTATCTGAGTCATGGTCAGTCTACAAGAGATGAGGAGGAAGTGCAGCGCCTGAGCCAAGAAGAGTCTGAAAGATATGAAGAGAAAGTGCAGTGTCTAAGCCATGGTCAGTCTACAGAAGATAAGGAGGAAGTGCAGAGTCTGAGCCATGGTCAATCTACAGAAGATAAGGAGGAAGTGCAGTGTCTAAGCCATGGTCAATCTACAGAAGAGAAGGAGGAAGTGCAGTGTCTGAGCCATGGTCAATCTACAGAAGATAAGGAGGAAGTGCAGAGTCTGAGCCATGGTCAATCTACAGAAGATAAGGAGGAAGTGCAGTGTCTAAGCCATGGTCAATCTACAGAAGATAAGGAGGAAGTGCAGTGTCTGAGCCATGGTCAATCTACAGAAGATAAGGAGGAAGTGCAGTGTCTGAGCCATGGTCAATCTACAGAAGATAAGCAGGAAGTGCAGTGTCAGAACCATGAACAGTCTACAAGATACGAAAAGGAAGAGCAGTATCTGAGCCAGGGTCAGTCTACAAGAGATAAGGAGGAAGTAAAGTGTCCGAGCTATAGTCAGTCTATACCATATGAAGAAGTGCAGTGTCTGAGTCTTCAGTCTACAAGAGATGAGGAGGAAGTGCAGAGTCTGAGTCAGAGTCAGTCTACAGGATATGAGGAGGAAGTGCAGTCTCTGCGCCAGGGTCAATCTATGGGATATGAGGAGGAAGTGCAGTGTCTGCAGCAGGGTCAGTCTACAGGATATGAGGAGAATGTACAGTGTCTGAGCCAGGGTCAGTCTACAGGATATGAGGAGAAAGTACAGTGTCTGAGCCAGGGTCAGTCTATAGGATATGAGGAGAAAGTACAGAGTCTAGGTCATTGTCAGTCTTTGCCATATGAAGAGGAAGTGCAGTGTTTGAGTCATGAACAGCCTACTAGATATGAGGAGGAAGTACAATGTCAGTGCAATGGCCAGTCTACAAGATATGAAGAAGTGCAGTGTCTGAGCTATGATCAGTCTACAGTATGTGATAAAGATGTCAAATATCCCACTGTAGACCACATGAAATATTTAAAAGAAAACCCAGCAGTGGAGGACATAACAGGAGAATGTGACAAAAAGGAAGGTACTCAACCAAACAGTGATCATATTAGTCAGCTGAATCTTCATGGAGATGAAGTAGGGAGTGAGCTCCTGACTGAACATCATTTACAAGATGATATGAAGGTATTAAAAAACCAATGTGAATTCCAGGAAGAACATAAAGAATATGAAGGGATTAAAGACAAAATAACACTTAATGAAGAGGAGAAACATTTGCGGCAACAAACGAACGTGCAAGGAATTGAAGATACTGACTTCAAGGGATCACAGACAGAACAAGTTGAATTAAAAGGTCGAGATGTTGCCAAGGAAGAAGAAAGCAATCAGGAGGACACCATTAGTTGTCACCAAAATAATCACTTACAAAGACAGATGGAAATAGAAAACAAGGTACAGGAGAATGGTGAAGATGATGCTACACCACACATACAACGTGTAGAGAGTCAACAACAAATTACTCAGCTGGAGGATGCTACTACACCTTGTCTACCACAAGATACTTCAATTTCAGAATTACAACAATGGGAGCCTTTGGTGGAAAACCAAACCAACAGACATAAAGAAGACAACATTCCAGAAGATGACAGCGCTGAAGCAGAGAACTGGAAGATTCATACTGAGGAGAGAGAGACCCAAACAGAATGTCAAACCACTGACCTTGAACAATCATCATATGAAGAAGGTACATCAATCCAAACCAAAGAACGCCAAACTCAGACCACACCACCTATGGAGAAAGAGGTTCAGCATGATGAAATGGATTTTCCCAGAGTGCACCTTGAGGAGAAGGTCAATAACAACCAAAGTGAGGGACTGACCAATGATAAGATTACAATGAATGAAGATTATACAGTAAGAACATTGGATGAAGAAATAACCCCCAGAGGAGAAGAAATGGGACCAATAGCTGTGCCAGATAGAACAGAACATGACAATGATCATTGCTTTCCAACTTGTGACCATAGTGATATTGTAGACAAGGCCTCATTGGATAATGAGGTGGTCAGTTGTGAAGCTGCTGCCCTAGACTCTCCTGAAGATTTACAGAAAGAAGAAGGTATAGGAGACATAAAGCTCATGGAGGTGTCAAACTCAAGGATGTGCCCAGGTGCTTGATATAGTGACATAGGGTCCTGACACATCTATAAATACATGGTGTCAGGTGCCAGTGACCATAAACAGGAGCTATCTCCCAGTTTCATCAGGTGATTGAGATAGTTAAGATGACTTGTTTTAGAAAGGGAGTCAATGGCATCCTGGTCACAGGGTAGTAGCATCCTATAGCAATGTGTTTATTGTGCCCAGCATAAAATACAGGTACAATGATCTCACCTAAGGATACTTGTGAGCCCTATTATTCTGCCCTAATGAGTGCAGCATAAACTAGTGACAGATTTGTGACTGGTTTTAACTGTTAATGTTCAATAGCTTTTGAGATCTTACATCTTTAACCAAGTAAAATGCGGCCTCCACTGCCAGTGAGGCATCTGATGTATTTATCATATGTACACTCAATGGCAAAAAAAAAAAAATAATGCACCAAGAAGGAGTTTTTGCAATCAAATGAAACTTTAATGTGTGAATCTAATGAAGATATACAGATGTAGCAGAGTTAACCCGAACTTTTGCAATTGGTTAAAGTGCTGCAGCATAATATTTTATCACATGAGACAAAAAACACCAATGAAAAATCATTGACTCTGGTACATTTGTATGGAATAACTCTGTTACATCTGTATGTAAGTGATTACAATATTACAACGAAAGAACAGTTTTTTGGGGGAAAAATGTACAACTGAATAGAGGCTCTAGTACTCTGTTGGGTTGCCTCTAGCTTGAATACAATATGAGAAAAGGATGGTCAGGGAGACATATAGGTTCAGTATGGTATCCTGTGACACATTTGCCCACAAATTTTATAGCTGGGCTGTATATCCTGCACACTTATAGGCTGCCAAAGCTGGAATTCTCGCTGGTCCTGTTGGCAATAAATTTGGCAACTGGTCAGTGCAAAAGAGTGTTGCAGCCTGGCGGAGACATTATTGTGAAACCCTTACTGTGTGCGGGCCATCATTATCCTACTGAAAAATGCCACTTTGAAGCCCTGCTATGTACTATAAATTGTTAGTGTCCCTTGTTATGTAGGGGTGGCAAACTATCGTATGCGATAGCTTCCCAGATCATCACACCAGCAATTGTGGCAGTGTGTCACTCCACAGCATGATTGAAGTGTTCACCTCAAAGCCTCTATACACAAATCTGACCATCAGAAGATCCTAAACAGAAACTGGATTAGTCGATAAGAAAAAATATGGTTCTAGTCTGTAGCAGTCCAGGTTTCTCATTCACGACACCACAGCAAAGGAAGGTGACAGTGATTGGCTGTCAATGGCAGAACATGTAATGGATGCCGCAACACTAAATATGGTCTGGAGAGAGACAAGGGTCTGTAATGAAGGCGCCACCTGTGTCTGGGTGGTGGACAAGGAAACTGAGAGTTGCTCATGCTCATTGGTAGGTCAAATGATCCTGGACCATCCACAGCCTGTTTGCCATGTGTGCATGCCCTCAACAAGGTCAGAATGACCAAGATTCCAAGCAATTTGTCGAAATTATCATTCTACTTCTTTCACTCCAATGATGCTCCCTATCTCAAAGTCTATCAAGTGGGCAAAATGTCTTGCCATGACAAAAGTGTGTTGTAGAGTTATGTCTAGCAGTCAATGATCTCTCACCAATACGTACCCTAACCAAAAGTAGCCTCTTGGATCCTTTTTAGGGCAGCAGGGAAAGCACTTTTGTACCCTCTTGTGGCAAGACCCAATGTCTAATCAGACCACACCTGTAATCATTTACCTGTAATCTGCTTGAGGCTATGGGTATATCTATAGGGGGACAGGGATAGCAGTTACTTTTGTGTCCTGGAGCCTGAGGGGGCCGCAAAGGTTCCTCTGCCACATAAAATATACCACCATTCTAAATGGCCCAAGGTAGGTAGGGCCCCATTACAAATTCTGCACTGGTGTCCAGAAGCAGTGTAACTAAACTTTCGGACAACTTTTGATTTTCTGGCAGCATTTGTGTCATAAATAAATTTTGTAATATACTTTATTAACAAATTTTGGATCCTTTCTGTGATATCCTGGATTTTTTCACTCTTTCCCTTGTTTCTGTATTGAGAGCTGTTTCTGCCTCTCACTGAATGTTACTGTGTATGGTGTACGGGGCTGTGTAACATGTAGAGAAATGAGGGGAGGGGAGGGTCACTTCAAAGTTATACCTCAGGACATTATATAATGTACAAACTTCCTTTGGTGTCGTATGAAGGAAGTACCCCTACCCTCATTTTCTCTACATTTTACACAGCCCATACTCCAAGCCCGTATTACATACACAGTTACTGAGTGAGAGGCTGAAACAGCTCTCAATACAGAATCAAGGGAAAGAGTGAAAAATGCAGGATTTCACAGAAAGGATCCAAAATTTGTTAATAAAGTATAGTACAAAATGTATTTATGACACAATTACTGACAGAAAATCAAAAGTCTAAATGTTTAGTTATGCTTTAAGATATGCTTCTACCTGAGACATAACTGCAGGCCGAGTTTTGCAGTAATCCAACATTTCTGTCTAGGTGCATTGATTTTTTGTCAATTAGTGTATTTCCGCTGTTGCTGGCTGAAAATTTTCGTCCTATGCACGGTAATAGGGAGAAATTTTTAAATCCACGGCAGAGGACAAAGCAAACCTGAATATCATGAATACATCAGTGCTCATAGTGTTCTGCAAGAAAAATTACGCAAATTGTCAAAAACTTCATGAACACAAGTGACAGACTGCTGAAGTCAGCATGTCTGTTACCACTTTTATGCTGACCTCAGAGAGAGCAGCATAACAAGGTTTCCTCTGCGGACTTTCTGCTTCCATTACAACTATAGGGAAACTGCTGGCGTTTCTGTAGGTGTAATTGACATTGGCAATTTTGGAAATTGACCGCAGCGTGTATTTTCCCGCACTGTGGGGATGAGATTCGGCCGCAGCCAAACCACAGCCTTTACACCATGTGGGGCCCTGACCTTAGGCTAAAGCCCCTCGTGGCGGAGACACTGCTTTTTTTGTTGCAGATTTTACTGTGGTTTTTTTGAGCCAAAACCAAGAATGGCTACTAAAGGAATGGGAAATATATGTGAAGTACTTATACTTCTTCCTTCTGCTCAATCCACTCCTGGCTTTGGCTCAAAAAACCGCAGCAAAATCTGCAACAAAAAAAGCTGTGTTTCCGCAGCGTTGGGGCCTCAGACTTAAAGGGTGAAGCATATTAAACCATCACAGTTAGGTTAGGTTAGTTAGGTCATGCTCACCTGAATGAATGTAACGCCTTTTTCCCCATTAAAATTCATGCTGCCGTTGCCAAGATATAAATTTATTTCACAATATGCAAATGAGCAGTCTGAAGCACAAAGGGCAGCTCCATTGCTCAAAAATGCTACACTGCTCTATTACAGTGGGGAAAAAAAGTGTTTAGTCAGCCACCAATTGTGCAAGTTCTCCTACTTAAGAAGATGAGAGAGGCCTGTAATTGACATCATAGGTAGACCTATGGCACCTGTTTGATATTGTTATCAGTATAAAAGACACCTGTTCACAACCTCAAACAGTCACACTCCAAACTCCACTATGGTGAAGACCAAAGAGCTGTGGAAGGACACCAGAAAAAAAAATTGTAGACCTGCACCAGGCTGGGAAGACTGAATCTGCAATAGGCAAGCAGCTTGGTGTGAAGAAATCAACTGTAGGAGCAATAATTAGAAAATGGAAGACATACAAGACCACTGATAATCTCCCTCGATTAGGGGCTCCACGCAAGATCTCACCCCGTGGGGTCAAAATGATCACAAGAATAGTGAGCAAAAATCTCAGAACCACACGGGGGGACCTAGTGAATGACCTGCAGAAAGCTGGGACTAACGTAACAAAGGTTACCGTCAGTAACACACTATGCCGCCAGGGACTCAGATCCTGCAGTGCCAGACATGTCCCCCTGCTTAAGCCAGAACATATCCGGCCCCTCTGAAGTTTGTTAGAGAGCATTTGGATGTTCCAGAAGAGTATTGGGAGAATGTCATATGGTCAGATGAAACCAAAGTAGAACTGTTTGGTAGAAACACAACTCGTCGTGTTTGGAGGAGAGTGAATGCTGAGTTGCATCCAAAGAACACCATACCTACTGTGAAGCATGGGGGTGGAAACATAATGCTTTGGCGGATGTTTCTCTGCAAAGGGACCAGGATGACTGATCCGTGTACATGAAAGAATGAATGGGGCCATGTATCGTGAGATTTTGAGTGCAAACCTCCTTCCATCAGCAAGGGCATTGGAGATGAAACGTGGCTGGGGCTTTCAGCATGACAATGATCCCAAGCATGCCAACAGGGCAACGAAGGAGTGGCTTCGTAAGAAGCATTTCAAGGTCCTGGAGTGGCCTAGCCAGTCTCCAGATCTCAACCCCATAGAAAACCTTTGGTGGGAGTTGAAAGTCCATGTTGCCCAGCGACAGCCCCAAAACATCACTGCTCTAGAGGAGATCTGCATGGAGGAATGGGCCAACATACCAGCAACAGTGTGTGCCAACCTTGTGAAGACTTACAGAAAACGTTTGACCTCTGTCATTGCCAACAAACAATATATAACAAAGTATTGAGATGAACTTTTGTTATTGACCAAATAATTATTTCGCACCATACAGTAATGTGCAAATAAATTCTTAAAATATCAGACAATGTGATTTTCTGGATTTGTTTTCCCATTATGTCTCTCATAGTTGAGGTCTACCTATGCTGTCAATTACAGGCCTCTCATCTTTTTAAGTGGGAGAACTTGCACAATTGGTGGCTGACTAAATACTTTTTTCCCCACTGTATGTCAATGCGAATGCAAGAACACAGGGCAAGGTGAGATTTTAGCATAGCATTACCCAGGATTACAGGTAATGAAAACCCAAATCTAAGAAAATTTGAATACAGTATTGTAAAAAAGTTCAGTATTGTAAATTCAGTGTGTCACCTGCCAAGGTTTCCTAAGCCTTTAAATGGTCCCTCAGGCTGGTTCAGTAGGACACACAATCATGGAAGACGCTAATATGAATTGAATTACTGAATTACTAAAATGAATGAACGTTTCAAAAATATTCTAATTTATTGAGATGCACCTGTACTATGCTCCACACTGCTCTAATACACCAGCATGAACACGAGAACACAGGGCCAAGCAAGACTTCAGCATAGCTCCCTGGCCCTGTCACTCAAAGAAGGGAGGAGGGAAGGAGGGCATATTAGAGAAGTGTGGGGCATAGCAGATTAGAGCAACCGTCCGTACTCCAGACTGCTCATTTTGATATTGTGAATCATAAATAAATAAATTAATGTCTTGGCAATGGAGGCATGCATTTTCATGGGATAAAAGGCGCTAAATTCAGGTGAGCCTGACTAGGGCCACTGTGACCATATGGCAAAGGCTGCATTTATACTGGGCTCTATGGCAACGGGGTTTTCTCTTGAGACAGCGAGACAGTCCTGCATTTCAGGTGCTGTCCTCAGCAGCGGGTCCCTATTCAGCTCTTTCTGCGTCTTCAGTAAACAGATAGAGTTGAATACAGTGGTGGAGCAAGGAGCTATCACTTCCATGCTCCACCATTCAGACCTCAACTAGTGCTTGCTGAGGCAAGGAGGGACAATGACCACTGAGCCACAGACAGCACTAAAGCCGGAGCCTGCAAGCTGCACCAAGGGAAAGGAGCCAGGTGAGTATGTTTTTTTTGTTCAATGTATTATACTGTATTGTCTGAGGGAACACTGGGGGGGTTGCTTAATATGTGAAGGGTAACTGGGAGTCAGCATTATGTGGTAAGGGCCACTTATGGGACATGATATTATATGGGGCACTGCAAGGGCATTTTTGACTTTGTGATGGGCCACTGAGGGGCAATATATTGTATGGGGCCACTAGAGTGGCATTATACTGTGTGAGGGTCACTAGTGGGTATTAAAATTTGCGCATGCCACTTAGGGAACATTATACTGTGTGCAGGAGGCATCATCACTGTATTCTATAAATTGAAGAGCACTTTAACTGTGTTAGGGCACAAAAGGTCATTATAGCAATGGGTCAGGTCAAAGGGGAGATGGGTGTGGCTAAATTTGCTGCAGCATGCAATATGCCCCACCACACTAGTCTGTCTCTGAAAGCTGGGATGGAATGTCTAAGTTGCAGTGATGGGGGGATGCCCACTTATGAAGAATTTGCATTGGGACCACCAATGTGTTAAAACAGCTCTGAACCTGACCTACAGTGCCTTGCAAAAGTATTCGGCCCCCTTGAACTTGCCACATTTCAGGCTTCAAACATAAGGATATAAAATTTAAATTTTTTGGTGAAGAATCAACAACAAATGGGACACAATCGTGAAGTGGAACGAAATTTATTGGATATTTTAAACTTTTGTAAAAAATAAAAAACTGAAAAGTGGGGCGTGCCAAATTATTCGGCCCCCTTAAGTTAATACTTTGTAGCGCCACCTTTTGCTGCGATTACAACTGCAAGTCGCTTGGGGTATGTCTCTATCAGTTTTGCACATCGAGAGACTGAAATTCTTGCCCATTCTTCCTTGGAAAACAGCTTGAGCTCAGTGAGGTTGGATGGAGAGCGTTTGTGAACAGCAGTTTTCAGCTCTTTCCACAGATTCTCAATTGGATTCAGGTCTGGACTTTGACTTGGCCATTCTAACACCTGGATACGTTTAGTTTTGAACCATTCCATTGTAGATTTTGCTTTATGTTTGGGATCATTGTCTTGTTGGAAGATAAATCTCCGTCCCAGTCTCAGGTCTTTTGCAGACTCCAACAGGTTTTCTTCCAGAATGGTCCTGTATTTGGCTCCATCCATCTTCCCATCAATTTTAACCATCTTCCCTGTCCCTGCTGAAGAAAAGCAGGCCCAAACCATGATGCTGCCACCACCATGTTTGACAGTGGGGATGGTGTGTTCAGGGTGATGAGCTGCGTTGCTTTTACGCCAAACATATCGTTTTGCATTGTGGCCAAAAAGTTCAATTTTGGTTTCATCTGACCAGAGCACCTTCTTCCACATGTTTGGTGTGTCTCCCAGGTGGCTTGTGGCAAACTTTAAACGAGACTTTTTATGGATATCTTTGAGAAATGGCTTTCTTCTTGCCACTCTTCCATAAAGGCCAGATTTTTGCAGTGTACGACTGTTTGTTGTCCTATGGACAGACTCTCCCACCTCAGCTGTAGATTTCTGCAGTTCATCCAGAGTGATCATGGGCCTCTTGGCTGCATCTCTGATCAGTCTTCTCCTTGTTTGAGATGAAAGTTTAGAGGGACGGCCGGGTCTTGGTAGATTTGCAGTGGTCTGATACTCCTTCCATTTCAATATGATCGCTTGCACATTGCTCCTTGGGATGTTTAAAGTTTGGGAAATATTTTTGTATCCAAATCCGGCTTTAAACTTCTCCACAACAGTATCACGGACCTGCCTGGTGTGTTCCTTGGTCTTCATGATGCTCTCTGCGCTTTAAACAGAACCCTGAGACTATCACAGAGCAGGTGCATTTATACGGAGACTTGATTACACACAGGTGGATTATATTTATCATCATCAGTCATTTAGGACAACATTGGATCATTCAGAGATCCTCACTGAACTTCTGGAGTGAGTTTGCTGCACTGAAAGTAAAGTGGCCGAATAATATTGCACGCCCCACTTTTCAGTTTTTTATTTTTTACAAAAGTTTAAAATAACCAATAAATTTTGTTCCACTTCACAATTGTGTCCCACTTGTTGTAGATTCTTTACCAAAAAAATTAAAATTTTATATCCTTATGTTTGAAGCCTGAACTGTGGCAAAAGGTTGAAAAGTTCAAGGGGGCCGAATACTTTCGCAAGGCACTATATCTAACTGTACTGCTGGTTTAATATGCTTCACCCTAGTGACAGTATCCCTTTAAGCTGAAAATTACTTATAAATCTTAAGAGAGAAAATAGCACTTTGCTGGGCACAATGAACATGGACTGCTATAGGATACTGTTCCATGATCTTTTGTTTCTTGTACCTTGGTAATATGAAATCTTCCTGTTTTGGTATACCTGCATCCTCTACTGAGTCTGTTACTGTCTCACCACAGCTTTTATTTTTAAGATAAGTCCTCTTTATAATGTGTATATAGGTGGAAAGAGCAAAAGGCTTCAAGCAGATGTTTGTTGACAGTCTATATATCCTAGTGTCATATAAAAGTAATTGGGTGTCTTGATCCATTACACCATGTATGAAGTGGCTATGGTCACATCCATGGAATATTTTACATCAGGGGTCAGCAACCCCCGACACTGGTGCCGGAGTCGGCACCCAAGGCATATCTACCTGGCACAGGACTCTCTCTGCTGTTTTAAACAAATGGCAGTGCTGCTCCAGGTGGCAATCTCTCTCTTATTGGTCGGATAAGTCGGATGCACTGGGAGGTGGTGGGAACATGAGGCACAATTTCTAAGTGTCCAGACAAGTAGCCTAGTCAAAGGTCAGCAATTACCTGTGCAAAGTATAATATGGCAGCTAAATTTGCCTTCATTCATTTCAATAAGACTGTAAAAATTTGTTTGGATTTCTTCAACAAAAAGACTAGACTGTGTCATGTGTCCTCTGCCCCACAAAGCAGGTTTACTGCAGATTACACTTAGCCCCATGTCCAGTCCAAATATGAATCATTTTGCTAAAGGATCACATTGAAATGTAAGCTCAATCGACTAACTGGTTGCAGTTATGGTTTGCGTTATATGACTTTCATGTAGGACAGTGTTTCCTAACCTTTTCAGACTCAGGGTCCCCCTGGAAAAAAAAAATTCCTTGGAGCACCCCTATCAAATAATTTTTACCAAAAGTCAAAAAACATCCTAAGAACGCAGATAACATTGCATAAAGGCATGAGATCATCCTTCTAAATACTTCTAGAGTGTTGAGGCCCCCTGTTGGTAATCACAGATGTAGGAGGGCGATACCCTTACAATTGGCACAGCAGACTTAAAAGGTTGCTGACCTCTGTTTTACATTATAATAAAGGACCTTATTGCCCACCACAGAATTCCCCCCCCCCTCCCAGTTCTTCAACGCTGCTTAAATATGTATACATGAAATAACATACAGTCCTTATCACCACATTCTGTCCTCCAGACCTCTATGGAAATACATTTTTTCTGCCAATGTCAGAGTCATCTCAATCTGATGTGTTTGGGTAACACACGTGACAATGCCACATTTTGTAGTGACTGTCCACACATCCACACACATCATAGACAGGCCCTGGACCACACAATAACGGGATTCTTGCCATCCTTCTCTCCTGTAGTGGAACCATCAGAGGACTGGAGCCTGGTGACTGATGAGATAAAGTCCCACTTCCAAGAGGAGAATGTGCCAGACATGAGTGTAGAAGAAGTAGGAACACAACCTGAGGTTCCTGTGTTGCTCTCCTTACCACAAGAACACGAGGAAGAGAAAGTGTAAGAAGTATAATATCACTCTCATAATAATATCAAGTCTCAATATCACCCATTTGTCTTACCCATAAGACACTGTAGTAGCATAAAAGAAGAAAATGACCACCCAAGAAAAGACCCTGTCAGAGTATACAGCTTGGCAGTATCTTATAGCTTGTCTTTCACACACTGCACACTTACCCCCTGAATTCCCTGTAAACACCAGACCCCACAGAATGTCATTGAGAAGTTGATCGTATGCCAAGCAGCCATCTCTAATTCTGTATTTCCTGAACCAGGTTGGAAAGAGAAGTCATGGAGTCTGACAATGAGTGAGTAATGGGTGATCTATACAAGGATTATTTATAGTCTCCTAGGTATAGGGTATCTCTTTATGTCATCTCCCAGATATAGACAATGGGAGGGAATGAGGGGAATTTTTAAAGCCAGGTTTGCTGTGTTGGTGTAATTTGCGCCAAATTTATCAAATGTCACACATGATTAATTTGGCGCATATATACATCTAACACTTTCATCCTGAGATGTTTCCCTCCATGGAATGAGATTGCAATAGTTTTTGCAACTTTTTAAAAAGTTACTCTTTATATCCACTTCTGGATATATAGAGTATCTTTTAATGATTCATCCCAGATATAAACCATATATTGTCTCTTTATATTGCCTCTTTATGTAGCCTTCCCAATATAGATCATCTCTTTATGTATTCTTCCGGAAATAGACTTTGTAAAGTCTCCCCAATGTTGACGACTCTTCATGTGATCTCCTGTTATTCTGTAGATGGTTTCTTTACATCTTTCCCTGCATATAGAGCATTTCTTTTTGCAATCTCCCATATATAGAATGTCTCTTTATGTCATCATCCAGATATGGAGCGTCTTTTTATCTCTCTGCCGTATGTACAGAATCTTTTTATGTTGTCTTTCAGATCTAGTGTCTCTTTATATTGTCTCCTACATATAGAGCATCCCGCATAAAAAGGGAATTTAAATATAGTCTCCCAGATATAGTGTGTCTGTTTATTGTGACTCTTTATACAGCCTTCAAAATACAGAGCATCTCTTTATGTATTCTCTCAGATATACACAATCTTTTTATGCCATCTCATGGATATATAGAGCATCTTCTTGTTTCCTCCCAGGTATAGAGCATTTTTTATGTGTGTCCCCTAATGAGACATAGTACTATTCGCTGGCCCACGTCTAGACCTCTCACACAACCAGCTAGTACCCTGCTCTGCACTGATGAAAGGCAATAACCTCAAAACAACTGTCTGCAGATGGAATCCTCTTTCTTTTAGAGGAGTTATACTGGCTTAGCTATTATTCCCACATTATGCAATTTGGAAGCTACCTTCCAAAAGGTGGCTCTAGGATCAAGTTCCCCTTTTCCACCAAGGATGTCTTATTTGCATATTCCTTACCCAAAATTCCTAGCAGGGAATGCATGGTCTAATAAGTCCCTGTGCCATCTCTCCCTAATGAAACATAGGTACCCTTCATGGATATATACATCTCTTTATGTTATCTCCCAGATAGAGTGTCTCTTTATATCCTATCTTGCATACAGAGCATTTTTTTTGTAGTATCCTGGACATAGAGCATCTCTTTATGCTGTCTCCTGGATACAGAGCGTCACTTTATATTGTCTCCTGAATATAAAGCATGTCTTTATGTAGTCTCCTGGATATAGAACTTCTCTTTATATAGTCTTCTGAACATAGATAATCTCTTCATGTAGTCTCCCAGGTAGTGTTTCTTTATGTAGTCTTCTGGTTACAAAGCTTCTCATTATGTCTCCTTTCGTATACAGAGCATCTCTCTATGTAGCTTCTTAAATGTAGATGTCTCTTTATGTCTACTCCTCACATATAGTGCATCCTTTCCTGTAGTCTCCTGGATACAGAGCGTTTCTTTATGTAGCTTTCCAGATTGTCTCTATATATCGTCTCTCATATTTAGAGCAATTTTTTTTTCTCTTTGGGAAACAGCGTACAAACAGAAAATGGGGGAGGGGTTTCCTTGTATACAAAATCCTGCCTCAAGCCCGTCCTATTGTGATGCCAATGAATATGTGGAGTCCCTATGGATAGAATTAAGGGAAGGGATAAAGAATAATAAAATACTGACAGGGATTTGTAAGTCCAAAGTATAATAGAAGAAGCAAAGTAAGAAAAATAAATGAGGCCACAAAACATAATAAGGCAATTTATATGGCGGATTTCAACTTCTCAAATATAGATTGGGACTCTGGGAGGCAGAAACCTGCAGGTCCAGCAAAGGTAACAGGTTTTTGTCAGTAATAAAAAAACAATTACCTTTCACAGCTAGTACAGAACCCAACAAGAAGGGAACTCTTTCAGACCTAATTTTGACAGACTTGATAAATTGTAAAAAGTGGAGGTCTTGGGACATCTGGCAATAATGAATACACCATAGTAAGTTTTTATGTATATATCAATAAGATGTTTAGTAAAGGGGGTACAAAAACATCGGGAGGGCAAATTTTCACTAGGTAAGAGAAGACCTTAATGGCAATAACTGGGACAACATCCTCAAAATAAAAGGAACACAAACTAAATGGGACACTTTCAAAAACATCCCAAATAAGGCCAGTGAAAAATATGTACCTCATGGGAATAAACGTCTTAGATAGAATTGAAAACCTATGTGGCTAACTAAAATAGTAAGTGGTGCAAAGAAAGCGTTTAAAGGAAACCTGTCAGGGTGTTTTTCTACCATAAACGGGCACCTTAATGTGTAGGATGAAGTAATTCTCTTTCCATTGCTGCCCCTCTGTAATCTTTCTGCTGCTGCAAAGTGAAGTTATAAATGCCTCAACCATAAAAATATCTACATTTCTGTTTTTTTCTGTCAAGATGGGGTGCTGAGTGTACATTAATGAGAAATAAAATGAACGTTTTTGCTTTTAGCAAATGGCTGCAATGAAGCAAAGAGTGAAAAATTTAAAGGGGTCTGAATACTTTCTGTACCCACTGTACAATACTCTAAGAAGTCACAGGAGTGGAGAGCAGCTTCAGCCTAGTCACCATGTCCACTTGCTGATCACGCCTCCTGGGCATGACTGACATCTCCTTTGTTACATCAGCAACAAAACGATAATAGAGGGGCACCAATGGAGAGAGCATTACTGCATCCTTCACATGATGGGGGCCAGCCTATGGTAGAAAAACCACCTTAAAACGGAAAAATAGCTACTTAATAATAAACAAATTAAAAACTGAAAATGTGCAGGATTGGTTTTGTTAGACTAATCTGATCAGCTTTTTTGAGGAGGAAAGTCCTAGGCTGGACCTGGGTAATGCTACCAGTATCTGGACTTTTTAAAGGTGTTTGATACTGTACCACATGATAGGTTGGTTGGCACATAAGATGAGAATACTGGGACTAGAAGAAAATATGTGTAACTAGCTTAATAATGGGCTCACAGGCAGGAAACAGAGGGTGGCTATTAATGGTATATACTTGTATTGGGTCACAGTCACCAGTGGGGTGCCACAGGGGCCAGTATTGGGTTCTCTCCTTTTTAATATGTTTATTAATGACCTTGTCCTAGGCGGAGGGAGGGTGTTTAGCTTAGTATAGAAAGATCATTTTATCCCGGACAACCCCTTTAATTTTAGCCACCAGTGCCAGGCAGCTTCTGCGAAGTCAAATAAAACCATAAGAAACATCAAGAGAGGAATATATGCCAGAAGAACATAGTTTTGCCTCTATACAAATCACTGCTCAGACCACATATGAAGAAATGTGCACATTTTTGACCACCTGTATGTCGGAAGACATACAGTAGCTGAACTAAATTAAGGGGATAAGTGGATTAGAGTATAAAGACTGGTTATCAAACAAGATGGCAATGGTTTAGGGGCAACCTAATTATAATGTACAAATATGTGAATGCACAGTACGGAGGTCTTTCTAATGATCTCTATACTCCTAGGCCTACAGTGGGGAAAAAAATTATTTAGTCAGCCACCAGTTGTGCAAGTCTTCCCACTTAAAGAGATGAGAGAGGCCTGTAATTGACATCATAGATAGACCTCAACTATGAGAGACAAAATGAGAAAACATATCTAGAAAATCACATTGTCTGATTTTTTAAGAATTTATTTGCAAATTATGGTGGAAAATAAGTATTTGGTCACCTACAAACAAGAAAGATTTCTGGCTCTCACAGACCTGTAACTTCTTCTTTAAGAGGATCCTCTGTCCACCACTCATTACCTGTAGTAATGGCACCTGTTTGACATTGTTATCAGTATAAAAGACACCTGTCCACAACCTCAAACAGTCACACTCCAAACTCCACTATGGTGAAGACCAAAGAGCTGTGGAAGGACACCAGAAACAAAATTGTAGACCTGAACCAGGCTGCAAACACTGAATCTGCAATAGGCAAGCAGCTTGGTGTGAAGAAATCAACTGTGGGAGCAATAATTAGAAAATGGAAGACATACAAGACTATTGATAATCTCCCTCGATCAGGGGCTCCACGCAAGATCTCACCCCGTGGGGTCAAAATGATCACAAGAACGGTGAGAAAAAATCCCAGAACCACACGGGGGAACCTAGTGAATGACCTGCAGAAAGCTGGGACTAGCGTAACAAAGGCTACTGTCAGTAACACACTGCACCGCCAGGGACTCAGATCCTGCAGTGCCAGACGTGTCCCCCTGCTTAAGCCAGTACATATCCGGGCCCATCTGAAGTTTGCTAGAGAGCATTTGTATGTTCCAGAAGAGTATTGGGAGAATGTCATAGGGTCAGATGGAACCAAAGTAGAACTGTTTGGTAGAAACACAACTCGTCGTGTTTGGAGGAGAGTGAATGCTGAGTTGCATCCAAAGAACACCATACCTACTGTGAAGCATGGGGGTGGCAACACATTGCTTTGGCGGATGTTTCTCTGCAAAGGGACCAGGACGACTGATCCGTGTACATGAAAGAATGAATGGGGCCATGTATCGTGAGATTTTGAGTGCAAACCTCCTTTCATCAATAAGGGCATTGAAGATGAAACGTGGCTGGGTCTTTCAGCATGACAATGATCCCAAGCACACCACCAGGGAAACGAAGGAGTGGCTTCGTAAGAAGCATTTCAAGGTCCTGGAGTGGCCTAGCCAGTCTCCAGATCTCAACCCCATAGAAAACCTTTGGAGAGAGTTGAAAGTCCGTGTTGCCCAGCGGCAGCCCCAAAACATCACTGCTCTAGAGGAGATCTGCATGGAGGAATGGGCCAACATACCAGCAACAGTGTGTGCCAACCTTGTGAAGACTTACAGAAAACGTTTGACCTCTGTCATTGCCAACAAAGGATATATAACAAAGAATTGAGATGAACTTTTGTTGTTGACCAAATACTTATTTTCCACCTTAATTTGCAAATAAATACTTTACAAATCAGACAATGTGATTTTCTTGATTTTTTTTTCTCATTTTGTCTCTCATAGTTGAGGTCTACCTATGATGTCAATTACAGGCCGGCGTCATCTTTTTAAGTGACAGAACTTGCACAATTGGTGACTGACTAAATACTTTTTTTTCCCCATTTTATGTTATGGTGACAAGGGAGCATTCTCTAGCTCTAGTCATAGACAGGGTTTTTTTTTTTACAGTAAGAGCGAAGAGACTATGAAACTCAATGAGTATATTTAATGGTAAGCTTTCGGGAGTACTAGCTCCCTTCATCAGACATGGTGTTATACAAGAAACTGAATATTCACAGATTTTTTTGTACACTAAAGACATGGACCTTCAAAGGATCTTAGAATACTTAAAAAAACAAAATGCAATCTAAGTAGAGAAGTTATTTACAACAGGTCAAAAAATAAACAATCTGGAAAGTTGTGGTGCCTGTCAGAGGGATCACTAATTCTTGCTATCTGTTTGCTGTCACGTGGTGATTTGTGACCCTCGCAGTTCATACATAGTGTGACATGAAACTGGCATGAATATTAAGTCCAAATTTCAGAGATTGAAATTTTTGCATTAACTTATATTCCCATTCTTTCCTCTCCCTTTGCGTCTTAAAATGACCCATTAAAACCACAACCCGCAAATCTTCAATAGAGTGGTCTTTTCCGGAGAAATGTGCGGCCACTGGGAGATCTGTTCTGCTGGTATTAATGGTGGATCTGTGTGAGTTCATGCGCTGACTAAATCTCTGCCCCATTTCCCCCACATAGAGACAGTCTGCTCACATATAAAGAGACCCAGAAAGAAGCCCGAGTGACCCTAGTTGTCACCTACAACCCACAGCTGAAGATCCTACGAAGGATTGCCAAGGAGCTCCAACCTGTGCTACATAGGGACAACAGACTCAAGGAGATATTTCCAGTCCCCCTTTTCCTTTCGGCAACCACCAAACCTGCGGCGTATTATTGTCCGGAGTGCCCTGAAGGCCCCAACTGAAAATGGCACCTCAACTTGCCTGCAAAACAGGCAAAACAGGTGCAAGACCTGCAGGCACATCCACACCGCTGACAGTGTACCTGTCCCACAGGTGCACAGGATTAGGGGGACATTTTCCTGCAGGTCCTCCAGTGTGGTGTATCTCATAATGTGTGTGTAATGTCCCACCACAGGCCTCTATGTACGGCAAATGGGGCAGAGACTTAGTGCATGAACTCACACAGATCCACCATTAATAACAGCAGAACAGATCTCCCAGTGGCCGCACATTTCTCCGGGGAAGACCACTCTATTGAAGATTATGGGTTGTGGTTTTAATGGGACATTTTAAGACGCAGAGGGAAAGGAAAGAATGGGAATATAAGTTAATGCAAAAATTTCAAACTCTGCAATTTGGACTTAATATTCATGCCAGTTTCATGTCACACTATGTATGAACTGTAAGGGTCACAAATCACCACGTGACAGCAAACAGATAGCAAGAATTAGTGATCCCTCCGTCACGCACCACAACTCTCCAGATTGTTTATTTTTTGACCTGTTGTAAATAACTTCTCTACTTAGATTGCATTTTGTTTTTTTTTACAGATTCTAAGATCCTTTGAAGGTCCATGTCTTTAGTGTATAAAAAATCTGTGAATTTTCAGTTTCTTGTATAACATCATGTCTGATGAAGGGAGCTAGTACTTCCGAAAGCTTACCATCAAATATACTCAGTTAGCCTCTAAAAGGTATCGCCTGATTTCTTCACTCTTCCACTACTTTCAATGGCTAACACGGTACAACATTATACTACTATGGAACTCACTGTCACAGTATGTTGTGATGGCTGATAAGTTCTACATATTCATGAGGGACCTGAACAACTTTCTATAGTAAGTAGGTAAACATATCACAGGTTATGGCCACTAGAATTTTGGGATAGGGTGTTGATCCAGTGACTTAGTCCAATTGCCATATTGGAGGTTGGGAAGGAATTTTCACTCTTATGAGGTCCTGGCATCATCATCATGGGGGGGAGTTGCCTTCCTCTGGATCAGCTTGGTAAGGTTAGGTTGGACTTGTGTCATTATCAGACCTTATCAATTATGTTACTATCATCTCCCGTATAAAGAATGACTTTTTATGTAATCTCCCAGATACAGAGTTTTTGGCACCTCTTTATGTAGTATCCCATATATAGCGTAGAGTGTCTCTTTATTATTTCCTGCATATACAGCATCTGTTATGTTATGTAGTCTTCTAGATATAGATCATCTTTTTATGTAGTCGTATAGATATAGATCATCTCTTTATGTAGTCTTATAGATATAGATCATCTCTTTATGTAGTCGTATAGATATAGATCATCTCTTTATGTAGTCGTATAGATACAGATCATCTCTTTATGTAGTCGTATAGATACAGATCATCTTTTCATGTAGTCTTATAGATATAGATCATCTCTTTATGTAGTCGTATAGCTATAGATCATCTCTTTATGTAGTCTTCTAGATATAGATCATCTCTTTATGTAGTTGTATAGATATAGATCATCTCTTTATGTAGTCTTCTAGATATAGATCATCTCTTTATGTAGTCTTCTAGATATAGATCATCTCTTTATGTAGTTGTATAGATATAGATCATCTCTTTATGTAGTCTTATAGATATAGATCATCTCTTTATGTAGTCTTATAGATATAGATCATCTCTTTATATAGTCTTATAGATACAGATCATCTCTTTATGTAGTCTTATAGATATAGATCATCTCTTTATGTTGTAATCTCCAGGAAATAGAATATATGTTTATGGTACCTTTGTATGTAGTGTTCAGAATATACTGTAGAGCATGTCTTTAGATCAGCTCCTCACACATGTAGAGTGTCTTTTTATGTAGTCTTCTTGATATAGAGAGTCTCCTTATATCATCTCCCACATATAAGGCATTTCTTAATGTAGTCTTCCAGATACAGACCGTCTCTTTACCTCAGCCTATTCTTTCTTCTTAGAAGACTTTCCTGGATCTTGGAGGAAGATGAAGATGAATCAGAGTAAGAAACCTCACATTGTCTTCTGGAACTCCACACAAGTAGTTTATAAGTTATACATTTTTTTAGTGTCTATAGGTTACAATATTCTGGGAGTGGCAGAGGGTCTAATATCCTGTGATGTTCTAGGGGAGGTGGCGAGGAAATGGTTATAGGTGATCCGGGGACTATAGGTTCAGTTCTCCCATGTTCCCCTGCCCGTGTCTTCCAGGCTGCAGATGTCTTGCTACCACAGTGAGAGTGAAGAGGAGACCCGGGTGACGCAGTAAGTAGCTGCCGCTAAAGATGCCTTGACGTGCAGTTCCCCGCCAGCGGTCTCCTAGCAACCCTGGCTCTACCCTAGTTACGGATGCGATTGCCTTAGTAACCGTCCTGTGCACAGAGGAGCAGCAAGGGCTGAGGGCTCGTGTACACAGGCAATCCGATTAATACACCACCCTCCCCGAGCCGCGGCCGCCCCACAACAAACAGATATAGCCCTAGCCGGTGGTCAATACTGTGGGGGAGGTGCAAGGTATTATTACTACAGCGGCGCTTTGGGGGTCAGTACTCTGGGGATGTGGAGAGGTACAGGGAGTCAGTACTGGGGGGGAAGAGATCCGCAGTGTGTGTGTGTGTCGGGGGGAGAGGTATAAAAGGGTCAGTACTGTGGGGGAGTTCAGGGGATCAGTGCTGTGAAGGGTAGATATAGACATTCAGTACTACAGTAAGGGGTCCATATCGTGAGGGAGCTAAAGGGGTATGCTGTCCTTCTCTCATGATGGCTGTGATGTGACAACCTTCTTTCATGGTGGGCTGTGGGTGAGGTGGTGAGGTTTAGGTTGAGGCTTCGCCTTTTGTTGTATACTGGTGATTGTCCAGTAACTGGAATGTTCTGTCAGTCAGGTGACGGTGCAGGGTCCCCCAGAATGTCTGGACACGGCTGTTCTGCCCCCCACAGTGGTTGAACAAGTGGTGAGCACCCAGTACATACAGGTAATACAGCACCACTATCCTTATTTCTTTGCAGCTCTGATGTGATGTCCTTCTGTCATGGTGTCTGTGATGTGATACCCTCCTTTTAAGATGGCTTTCATGTGACATCCGCCTATCATAGCAGCTCTTATGTGACATCCTCGTGTCATGGTCGTTCTGATGTGACGTTATCAGGTTCTGGCATCTGTGCTATGCTGTCCTTCCCTCATAACAGCTATGATGTGACATCCTCCTATCATAGCAACTCTGAAGTGACATCCTCATGTCCTGGCAGCTGCGATGCCATGTTGTCTTGTTGTGGCGACTCATCCTGTCAAGGATGTAACAGTGTTTTGTCATGGCGACTGTGATGTAAAACTGCCCTGTCATGGTGGCTCTAATGTTACATCATCATGTCATTGCAGTTCTGATGCGATATCATTCTGTCATGGCGGATCTGATGTGATGCTGGACTGTATTGTGAGGTCTGAAGTGGCCTTGTATTGTTTTGGCACATCTGATGTAACATCCTCCTGTCATGTCAGTTCTGCTGTGATGTTCATCCTGTCATGGCTGCTCTAATGTGATATAGTCCTGTTCTAGCAACTCTGCTGTTGATTCGGTGTCCACGTATTTTTCAGGTTTTGGAACAAGCAATTGGAAGTTTCTCAACTGAAGATTTAGGTAATGGTTCAGCAGATATTTGCGGGGTGTGTTCAGACTTAAGCCTCTATCCAAGCTAGCCACCATCCTCCGTTCTGATCATTGCCTCAATCCCCATAAGTTCCAGCCTCAGATGCAGCATTCTTAAAATATATAGTCCTTGCTTTCTCCCATGGTTCCTTGCTCTGCAGCCTCCTATAGCTCTGTTCTTCCTGAATTTTCAATGAATAGAATGTCATAACTACAGTGAAGAAGGACATTCATACAGGTAGCACAGTATGAGGGACGCATAACTCACTTTATCCTGTGCTACCTGAGTTTTAAGTAGAATACTAGAGGTTTAGTTTACACGTATACACCAACAAACAGGAGTGGATGTGACTATTTTTGTATGAAAGATATGGTGCAGTGGGTGTGGTTGTGACAAGTATGAACATTGCTCCTTTTCTTACGCTTTCTCCTACTTATTAAGTTGCAGGTTCAGTGCTTTGCCTGCTCTATAGCCGCTGCCATCATGTCCCACCAAAGCGCTGATGTAGAACTTTCCCGACTGGTGCCTGCTCGTGTTCATGATGGGCGCCACTCACAAGCTGCTTTCCCAGAAGCCTTAGATGAGCTTCCTAATGTTCCCCACTACCGAGCCCCTTCTCTCCCTCTCAGCTTCAGAGATGGGGTGCTGAATCCCACCTTCCAGGGGGACTGCGGCTCCCCCCGTCATGCTAGAGGTAGACATCGTAGTGCTTTATGTGATCCTCATAACACACAGGACAGTGTGAAGTGCGCCCTCATTTGGTGATATAACAATATCATATGTAACGTATTGCCCAGCAGCAGAAGAAAATTGGTCTGAAGTGGTCATAGTCTAAAGCAGTTGTCTCTAAACTGTTGTTCCCAAGTTCTGAAATTACAACTCCCTTTTAACCATCAAGTATATGCTGGTAGTTGTAGATTCAGAATTGCTGAAGTGCTACAGACTGGAGGAAACTGATTGAAAGTCTGATGATTCCCACTACTATAAATGTCATCCAATGCTGTGGTCACCAAATGTGGAGTGGCAGCGCCCAACTGTGCCTGTGATGTCGATCTTATAGTAATGAAGTATTACTGTGTATATCATGTTCATCATCATTCCTCATCTTTAATCCGCTTTGTCATCCCCATCATCATCCCTCATTATTCATCTGCATCATCACCTCATCATAATCCCTATCATTCATCCGTATCATCCTCATCTGCATCATCATGAACATCATTCATCTGCATCATCATCCTCATAGTCCATTTTATTATTATTTATTCTCATCATCCTCATTCCACATCATATTTCTTATCTTTTATCCACCTCATGATTCTAATCATTCATCCTCTTCATCATTACTCATTTACATCACCCTCCTCCCATCATCATCTCCTTCCTTTATCCACCTTATTATCTTCATCTCTATTATATATCTGCAGCAACATTCATCTGCATCTTCGTTATGCCACATCATTCACGTACATCATCCCTATCTTTTATCCCTATTATTCATTTGCATCATTATTCCCATCATTCATCAACATCATCCTCATCATAGTTCTCATTATCATTCCCAGCATTCTTCCTCATCCCCATCATTCATCAACATCCTCATTCACCTCCTATCTGCCAACTTCATTATACTGTGCCTAGTTATGTGCCAAGACGGGTGAATAAGGTCTAAATCTCCTATGGCTTGTTGGCACAAGCCTCATGCAGGGCTTGGCCAACTTATCATTTATGTGACATAATTTGTCATTGGGAATACTGACCATAGAACAATGGTAACCATCCCATCTGATGTGTAAGTGTATAATGTCCTGTGTCTGCTCCAACTAGATGTGATGTCCTTCAGTCATCCTGCAGTCAGCATTGAGGACGTGGACTCTGGCAGCATCACCGAAGCTATAGGACAGGAGGCTCCTATTAAACCCCCTGTTTCCCCCTACAAAGTCAGGACGCTGACTGTTCCAGGAACTTCTCTGGCAGCTAAAAGGTAATGACTCCTCCAAGCTGCTGTTTCCCCAATATCCCATAATCATGTGAGCTGCCCATGACAGTAGCAGCAACATGTGACATACTATTTGTCTTCATTTCTCACTTACATGCTGATATGTTGTTTACAAGCTTTCCATGGGCAGCTCTATGGTTTAACAGCTTATGAGTAGGTCAGCACACATAGCTCAAATTGCCCCATTTCTGGGGCTCACAATAATGCCACTGCCTAGTTTTTCAGAAAATCCCTGAAACATAATGTACAATGGTCGCTTCTGATATTTGTACCTACAGCCGAAAGAGAACGCAGTCTGAGAATGAAAACATGGATGATGCATCAGAAGCGCTGGAGGAAGAAGAGTAAGTGTGACCATTATTGTCTTCCACTATCATCACCATGTCTTTAGCTCGCTTTTTACTCCCCTGTCACTTCTTTCAGAATTGTAATGGATCTTCAGGCTCCTTAGTATCATCTGTCTGATTCCTGTGATCTTCTCCATTAGTCTTGCCCTCTTTTTCTATCTTCACCAAACTGGGTCACCTTATATTCAATAAATTTTCAGGTTGAGCTTTTTGTGGTCACTGATGCTGATTTGTTCTCTTTATAGTGAAGTAATGAACACCCAGTAGTATGGAAGTGGATTTGATCTTCTCTGATGGGGGGGAGGTTATCATTGGTATTGACATTCTGGGTAGTTGTATCAGTGCTGACTCTTGTACTTATCTTATCTGTGGTTTTAGGGTCATGGAGCGCTCTGCATCAGCTATCAGCCACAGCAGCGCTATCATCACAGAACGGCTGCAGGAACTGGTGCGGCTTTTCAAGGACAGGACAGAGCGAGTGAAGGAGCGACTCATAGACCCCGAGATGTCTTCTGAGGAAGAGAGTCCATCTTCATGTAAGTCTGTAATCAAAAACTAAGGTGATGGATAATAGGTCAGTTATTAACTCTGCTAGTTCTTTATTTCCTTCTTTGTAGCACCATCTAAAAAAGCTTCTCCTCCACCGCCTCCTCCTCCTCCACCTCCTCCTGAGGTGAAGAAGCCAGAAGGCGAGGGCCCTCCAGTGGAAGAGCATTATTGTGAAATGCTGTGCTGCAAGTTCAAGACCAGACCCTGGCGTGAACGCTGCCATAAGTACAAGTTTCCATCCAGCATCGATCCATTGACTAGTAAGGAAGTCTTGCAGGACATGGGGGGCTGTGTGGTATGGCCTTTCATGGTGGACTCAGAAGCAACTGGAATTCTAACATATAAAGCCTTGCTTGGTTATGCCATAGTATATGCAGAGGGCAATAAGGAAGGGCATGACTACAGCATTGGCCACCTTGCTTTCCTGGAGTCACAAGCATAGTGACAGCCACTTGCCCCCCCCCCCCCCCTATCAGTATACCCTCAACATCGTACAAATATCTGGATACTAAAAGTGTGTCCTGTAGTGCTTCATGTATAGGGGCAATAAATGTTTATCTGATGATATCTATGTGAAGCATCTGCCAGTGTCCTACCATATACCCATGTACTCTCTGATAGTGTCTGGTTGCATAGTTGGGGATTTTTGGAGGGGGCAAAGAATTAGCTGCTCCAGAGAGAATTCTGTACTCTTCACTCCTGTCTTTGTCCACACAGACCTCATGTATGTCCTGTGGCTTTTCTTTGTGGTTATGGCGTGGAACTGGAACTGCTGGCTGATTCCAGTGCGCTGGGCTTTTCCCTACCAGACACCAACAAACATCCATTATTGGTTGCTCATGGACTATCTGTGTGACCTCATCTATCTGTTGGATATCGTTGTATTCCAAGTTCGCCTACAGTTTGTGCGAGGTGGTGACATCATAGTAAGTAACAGACATGTATTCTGTATATCATTTACAGTGGGGAAAAAAAAGTATTTAGTCAGCCACCAATTGTGCAAGTTCCCCCACTTAAAAAGATGAGAGAGGCCTGTAATTGACATCATAGGTAGACCTCAATTATGAGAGACAAAATGAGAAAACAAATCCAGAAAATCACATTGTCTGATTTTTTAAGAATTTATTTGCAAATTATGTTGGAAAATAAGTATTTGATCAATAACAAAAGTTCATCTCAATACTTTGTTATATATCCTTTGTTGGCAATGACAGAGATCAAACGTTTTCTGTAAGTCTTCACAAGGTTGGCACACACTGTTGCTGGTATGTTGGCCCATTCCTCCATGCAGATCTCCTCTAGAGCAGTGATGTTTTGGAGCTGTCGCTGGGCAACACGGACTTTCAGCTCCCTCCAAAGGTTTTCTATGGGGTTGAGATCTGGAGACTGGCTAGGCCACTCTAGGACCTTGAAATGCTTCTTACGAAGCCACTCCTTCGTTGCCCTGGCGGTGTGCTTGGGCTCACTGTCATGCTGTAAGACCCAGCCACGTTTCATCTTCAATGCCCTTGCTGATGGAAGGAGGTTTGCACTCAAAATCTCATGATACATGGCCCCATTCATTCTTTCATCTACACGGATCAGTCGTCCTGGTCCCTTTGCAGACAAACAGCCCCAAAGCATGATGTTGCCATTCCCATGCTTCACAGTAGGTATGGTGTTCTTTGGATGCAACTCAGCATTCACTCTCCTCCAAACACGACGAGTTGTGTTTCTACCAAACAGTACTACTTTGGTTTCATCTGACCCTATGACATTCTCCCAATACTCTTCTGGAACATCCAAATGCTCTCTAGCAAACTTCAGATGGGCTCGGACATGTACTGGCTTAAGCAGGGGGACACGTCTGGCACTGCAGGATCTGAGTCCCTGGCGGTGCAGTGTGTTACTGACGGTAGCCTTTGTTACGCTAGTCCCAGCTTTCTGCAGGTCATTCACTAGGTTCCCCCGTGTGGTTCTGGGATTTTTTTCTCACCGTTCTTGTGATCATTTTGACCCCACGGGGTGAGATCTTGCGTGGAGCCCCTGATGGAGGGAGATTATCAGTAGTCTTGTATGTCTTCCATTTTCTAATTATTGCTCCCACAGTTGATTTCTTCACACCAAGCTGCTTGCCTATTGCAGATTCAGTCTTCCCAGCCTGGTGCAGGTCTACAATTTTGTTTCTGGTGTCCTTCCACAGCTCTTTGGTCTTCACCATAGTGGAGTTTGGAGTGTGACTGTTTGAGGTTGTGGACAGGTGTCTTTTATACTGATAACAATATCAAACAGGAGCCATTACTACAGGTAATGAGTGGAGGACAGAGGAGCCTCTTAAAGAAGAAGTTACAGGTCTGTGAGAGCCAGAAATCTTGCTTGTTTGTAGGTGACCAAATACTTATTTTCCACCATAATTTGCAAATAAATTCTTAAAAAATCAGACAATGTGATTTTCTAGATTTGTTTTCTCATTGTCTCTCATAGTTGCGGTCTACCTATGATGACAATTACAGGCCTCTCTCATCTTATTAACTGTGAGAACTTGCACAATTGGTGGCTGACGAAATACTTTTTTTTCCCCACTGTATATATTCACCTCTATGTCCTGCGTATTATCTAGAAATACCTATGTATCATGTATGTCATCTCTAGGTACCTTTGGGGATATTCATAGTTGATGCTAGAAATTAAATTTTAATATGCCACACATTGAGATTGCAAGTGCTACAAGTGCATCTCAATAAATTAGAATATCATCAAGAAGTTAATTTTTTTTAGTAATTTAATTGAAAAAGTGAAACACATATGTTATATTGAGTCTTTACAAACAGAGTAAACTTTTTAAGTGTTTATTTATGTTAATGTTGATGATTATGGCTTACAGCCAAGGAAAACCCAAAAGTCATTATCTCAGAAAATCAGAATATTATATAAGACCAACTGTAAAAAAATTATTTAACACAGAAATGTTGGCCAAATGAAAAGTATGTACGGTAAATGCACTCAATACTTGGTCGGGGCTCCTTTTGCATGAATGACTGCATCAATGCGGCGTAGCATGGAGGCGATCAGCCTGTGGCACTGCAGAGGTGTTATGTAAATCCAGGTTCCTTTGATAGCAGCCTTCAGCTCGTCTGCATTGTTGGGTCTAGTGCAGGGGTCGGCAACCCCTGGCACGCGTGCCAAGAGTGGCACGCGGGGCTTATTTCCGTGGCACGGCAGTGGAGTCCTCACCCAGCAGCTTCAATCGGACCAAACATGGCCGAAACGAAACTGCTATTATTATACTGTGGGGTCTCTTCAGATTCCCGAGTATAATAAGCGGAGACTTAGGAGAAGTGATGAAACATAAAAAACAATGATACACACCTTGCTCCCTGCGCTAAGCGGCGGTTGTGCGATCTGCCGGCACTTCTGACAGTTGACAGGGCCTCAGGGGTCACGTCCAGTGTCATTACGCATAATGACGCGACGTGACCCCAGAGACCCAATCAGCGGTCGCTGACTACAGGCAGAAGCGCCGAAGAGAACAGAGCGGCTGTGGAGCGTGGAATGGTGAGTACATTGTTTTTTTATGTTTGTCACCTCTCTTGGTCCTGCACTTGTTATACTCGGGGGTCTGAAGAGAGCTATGGAACATAATACCGTGTGCAGGGACCTCTATGGGAGCTAATACCGTGTGCAGGGACCGCTATGGAACGTAATACCATGTGCAGGGACCGCTATGGAACATAATACCGTGTGCAGGGACCGCTATGGGACCTAATACCGTGTGCAGGGGCCGCTATGGGGCCTAATACCGTGTGCAGGAACCACTATAGGACATAATACCGTGTGCGGGGACCGCTATAGGGCCTAATACCGTGTGCAGGGACCGCTATGGGACCTAATACCATGTGCAGGGACCGCTATGGGACCCAATACCGTGTGCAGGGACCGCTATGGGGCCTAATACCGTGTGCAGGGACCGCTATGGGAACTAATACCGTGTGCAGGGGCTGCTATGGGACCTAATACCGTGTGCAGGGACTGCTATGGGACCTAATACTGTGTGCAGGGACCACTATGGGACCTAATACCGTGTGCAGGGACCGCTATGGGACCTAATACCATGTGCAGGGACCGCTATGGTACCAAATACCTTGTGCGGGTACCGCTATGGGACCTAATACCATGTGCAGGGACCACTATGGGACCTAATACTGTGTGCAGGGACCGCTATGGGGCCTAATACCGTGTGCAGGGACCGCTATGGGACCTAATACCGTGTGCAGGGACCGCTATGGGACCTAATACCGTGTGCAGGGACCGCTATGGGACCAAATACCATGTGCGGGTACCGCTATGGGACCTAATACCGTGTGCAGGGACCGCTATATGACCTAATACCGTGTTCAGAGACCGCTATATGACTTAATACCGTGTGCTGGGGCCACTATGTGACATAATACTGTGTGCTGGGGTCACTATGTGACATAATAACGTGTGCTGGGGTCACTATGTGACATAATACGGTGTGCAGGGGTCACTATATGACATAATACCGTGTGCTGGGGCCACTATGTGACATAATACGGTGTGCAAAGGCTGTTATGGGATATAATACCTTGTGCAGGGGCCGCTAAGGGACATTATTCTGTATAACAGTGTGTTTTCTGCATCGAGGATGTGTTTTTGCACAGAAAACACTGGCATTTTTTTTGTGCAAAAATGCACCATGTGAACGCAGTTTTACATTGAAGTAAAATTTCCAGTGGCCTAAGACTATATCTGCATCCAGATACATAATGTGTTTCCATCATAAGGATGCTGCCATACGGTGCTCCTGGACACTTACATTTACCACTAATTGGGGGCTGCACATGGACTTTCATTGCTTCTAATCGGAAAGTACTGGTGCGTCCCAGGAAATAGCAGTAATTAAAATCGGCATGCTGAACAAAAAAGGTTGCCTACCCCTGGTCTAGTGTCTCTCATCTTCCTCTTGACAATTCTCTATGGGGTTAAGGTAAGGCGAGTTTGCTGGCCAGTCAAGCACAGTTATACTGTGGTTATTAACCCCTTCCTGTCAATGGAATGTTTAGATTTTTGTTTTTTGTTTTTGACTCCCCCCACCTTCCAAACCCCATAACTTTTTTATTTTTCCGCTCTCAGAGTCATGTGAGGTCTTAATGTTTGCGGGACAAATTTTTCTTCATGTTGCTATCATTTATTATTCTGTACAATGTACTGGGAAGCTGGAAAAAATTCAGAATGGGGTGGATTTGAAGAAAAAGTGCATTTGTGCGATTTTCTTATGGGCTTGATTTTTACGGCATTCACTGTGCAGCTAAAATGACATGTCACCTGTATTCTATGTTTCGGTACGATTCCGGGGATACCAAATTTATATAGTTTTATTTACATTTTAACCCCTTAACAAAAATCCAAAACTGTGCAAAAAATTTTTTTTTTTCTAAAAGTCGCCTTGTTCTGACACCCGTAACTTTTTTATACTTCCGTGTACGGGGATGCATAGGGAGTCTTTTTTTGTGGGACCAGGTGTACTTTTTAGTTATACCATTTTGGGGGAATTGATATTGCTTTGATCACTTTTTATTTAAATTTTTATCAGAGGCAAAACAGTGAAAAAACGGCACTTTGACACTTTAGATTTTTTTTTCCCGCTACGGCGTTTACCGTACGGGAAAAATATTTTTATAGATTTGTAGACCGGGCATTTTCGGACACAGGGATACCTAATGTGTATGTGTTTCACAATATTTAAGTACTTTTATATGTGTTCTAGGGAAAGGGGGGTGATTTGAGCTTTTAATATTTTTTATATATTTTTTATTTATTTATTTATTTTTTTGCATTTATTAGACCCCCTAGGGGTTTTGAATCCCAGGGGGCCTGATCACTAATGCAATGCATTATAAAAAAACGGCTCTTCTATTGCTATTCTATGTTCTTCTATTGCTACTCTATGTAGCCTGCAATAGAAACTAATGAAAGACAGGCCTGGGAGCCTTCAGAAGGCTCCCGGCTGTCATAGTAACGGGAAGCAGGCTCCGACTCTTGTTCCAGGTGCTGGCGATCCCCGGCAAAATGGCGGCGCTCGCGCCTCCGGTAAAATTGCACGTTGGTCAGCTTTGACCAAGGCACCAGAGGGGTTAATGCCCGCGATCAGTGCGGGCACCGATTGCGGGCATTAGCTCCGGGTCTCTCCTGTATAAAACAGCAGAGACCTGGCGGCTATGGCGGCCGCTTGGCTCCCAAGCAGCCGCCATATTTAAACACCCGACATCCGCCGTATTATTACGGCAGCTGTCGGGAAAGGGTTAAACCAGGTATTGGTACTTTTGGCAGTGTGGACAGGTGCCAAGCCCTGTTGGAAAATGAAAACTCCATCTCCAAAAAGCTTGTTGGCAGAGGGAAGCATGAAGTGCTCTAGAATTTCCTGGTAGACGGCTGCGCTGACTTTGGTCTTGATAAAACACAGTGGACCTACAGCAGCAGATGACATGGCTCCCCAAACCATCACTGATTGTGGAAACTTCACACTAGAGCTCAAGCAGCTTGGATTTTGTGCCTCTCCACTCTTCCTCTAGACTCTGGGACCTTGATTTCCAAATGAAATGCAAAATTTACTTTCATCTGAAAACAACACCTTTGACCACTGAGCAACAGTCCAGTTCTTTCTCTCCTTGGCCCAGGTAAGATGCTTCTGGCGTTGTCTATTGGTCGTCAGTGGCTTCACACATGGAATGCGACACTTGTAGCCCATGTCCTGGATACGTCTGTGTTTGGTGGCTCTTGATCACTGACTTCCAGCAGCAGTCCACTCCTTGTGAATCTCCCCCAAATTTTTTAATGGCCTTTTCTTAACAATCCTATCAAGGCTGCGGTTATCCCAGTTGCTTCTGCACCTTTTTCTACCACACTTTTTCCTTCCACTCAACTTTCCATTAATATGCTTTGATACAGCACTCTGTAAACAGCCAGATTCTTTAGCAATGACCTTTTGTGGCTTACCCTCCTTGTGGAGTGTGTCAATGACTGCCTTCTGGACTTCTGTCAAGTCAGAAGTCTTCCCCATGATTGTATCGCCTACTGAACCAGACTAAGGGACCTTTTTAAACGCTTAGGAAGCCTTTGCAGCTGTTTAGGGTTAATTATTCTAATTTTCTGAGATAATGACTTTTGGGTTTTCCTTGGCTGTAAGCCATAATCATCAACATTATCATAAATAAACACTTGAAAAAGTTCACTCTATAATTACTCAATATAATATATGTGCTTCACTTTTTCAATTGAATTGCTAAAAAAAAAAATAACTTTTTGATGATATTCTAATTTATTGAGATGCACTTGTAGCACTTGCAATCTCAATGTGTGGCACATTAAAATTTAATGTAGTACATAGAGATGAAGCATTTACCAAAGGGGGGATGGTCACAAATGGCTTTGCCCCCAGCCTTATAGCACCTAGAAAAATGGTTCTGGTATCATATGAAAGCTGAGATTCTCTGAGCTGAGATTTAAGAACTAGCTATAACATAATCTGAGATATCATTAATTAAAAACACAGTCAGGAATGTGATTTTATATGCAGCATGAAGAAACTTGCATATTAAGTTGAAATTCCCAAGTCAGTTTTAAACTAATGATAGCTCAGATTATGTGATAGCTAGTTCTTTGCATCATATGAAATCTGAGAATCTCATCTTTCTTATGATACCAGAACCATTTTTCTAGGTGGTATAAAACTGGAGATACAGCCATTTGAAGGGACCATTCTCCCTTTGGTAAATGCTTCAGTTCTGCATATTTACAATATAACTGTGTATGTACTTTTCCTAGCAACAGCTCAGTTAGGGGGTTGCTAAAGAGAATATTACAGTATGTTTTGTAATAAAAAGGAATTTAGATAGGGTAATAAAGTATATTACAAAAATGGTCACCAAACACACCCTGACACAATAGTCGAAAAAAAAAAATAGGAGTTACACTTTAAGTTGCCAGTGTTCTGCAGACTCAGTGACTGCAGAGTTCCAAACCTCCTCTGGCAATAACATCAGCACAAAAACTGTGTGGCGTGAGCTTCATGGCATGGGTTTCCATGACTTAGCGACTGCGTGCAAGCCTTACAACACCAAGCACAATGCCAAGAGTATTGTAAAGCACCTGTTGGACTCTGAGTCAGGATGAAATCCTTTATTCGAAGTCTTTCTATTTAGATGGAATATTAGTATTGGTATCGAGATTGGTATCTAGATAAAATATAGTACTTGCAAGACTTTGATTATGGTTAATATTAGAATATATTGCTGATATATTAAAAGGAATGTATTACCATTTATTTATTCATTCATTCATTCAAACCAGATAGTGAAATATATAACTTTTAACCTGTTTTCATTTTCTGACTAGATTTTTTAAATTCTATTTTCTGTACATGATTATGGTGGCTGCCATCTTGTCTGATCTTCTGCTCTGCTCTGTTAACAGCATTTAGTGATATGCTTTACGGTATAGATATGATCATAGGCAACAATAGACTGGATCCGATTCATTGAGGTCTATGGGAGAATTTTCTAGAAATGTTTTGTGTAGGGAAGAGGAGTAGATAAGCTGTGATATCATCTATTGTCAGTAGTGGATACAGTGATAGGGCAGTGTTGGTAGACAAGTGTTATCTTCTGTTGTAATACTGTCTGTAATATAAATAAGGTGACTGCTGCAAAGAAAACCCCTACAGAACTGGTAGTTGTCAGGCTATCATCAGGCTTAGTGGCCAGAGCAAAAATTGTAGGTTATAGTACATTTTTTTAAATATATACAGTATATAATGATATGAAAAATTTTAAATAAAATCAAAAAGTCTTCAAAAATATGTTTAACAGAAAAACACTTTTTCCAGAGCATGAATACCCAAAACAACAAGAGGAGAAGTCTAGTGACACTGCTATTATTGATGGGAACCTGCTTGGGGAAATTCACTGATGCACCAGTGAATAGCCCATGCTCGATAATGTATAAAGCAGCCATCATTTATATGAATCCAACAGTTCACTCTGAGCTTTTAGCCTAGTTCTCTTTTTAGAGGACATCCTGTAATGCTGACAAAATCTGCATGAAAATACCTTCATAGAGATGGTGAGACATTTTATATTATAAATGGAGTGCTGCTTCCCTTTCCATTGCTGCCATATTTTGGAGAAGCCATTTTCTCTGAAGTTTTGCACCCATTTGAATTATATGCTGTGCTGTACCATTGAATCTAATTATACTATACATTTTCTATATGTCTCTATATGTTTTCTCTATATTCTTATTTGCTTATTTATAGACAGATAAGAAGGCAATGCGTGAAAACTATGTCAAAACTGAACGATTTAAGGTAAGTTCTAGGTTTTTATAGGGATGAATGTTGGATTGTTATATTATAATAATGATTATTGTTAATAGCACTGTGTCCCTGCTAGATGGACGTCATCTGTCTCCTCCCTCTCGATCTTCTCTACTTTAAGTTTGGAGTAAAATCTATCCTGCGTTTCCCACGTATACTGAAGGTGAGTGTGTAGGTGGTTTGCTGTGCCCCATACATCGGATGTCAATAACCAGCACTGTCTTGTCTTCTAGTATATGGCTTTTTTTGAGTTCAACAATCGTCTGGAGGCAATTCTAAGTAAAGCCTACATCTACAGGTCAGTGCCCGCTACCCACCTCTGAGCCATAATTGTCTACGATGTGAAATTGTATCTGCTGCATTTGAAGAGCACTTTGTGTAGGCCGAGGGTGACTTAGGGCTGAGGGGATCAGGGAGTTTGCTGGTTTAAGTGCTTCTGTGGGGTGGGGGCCTGGGATTAATGTCAATTTCATCTTGCATATATCTCTGTGCTATTTGATGTAACTCTTTTGTTTGTGGATTGTCTGTGAGGGACTGTGTTTCTGCTACTGTTGCTGTTAATGTCTTGTTGAATTACAAATTACATCTGCATGTTTTCTATTATCAGAGTTATCCGCACCACTGCCTACCTCCTTTATTGTCTGCACATGAACGCATGCCTCTATTACTGGGCATCTGACTATGAGGGGCTGAGGTCCACCAAATGGGTGTATGACGGTGAGGGCAACAGGTAAGCAACTCAGAGTCCTGTAGGTTCACTTACTCTGTCTTTTAGGAGACATGGTGTCGTTTCTTAAGGCTAAATCCCCACGTAGCGAAATACAGCATTTTTCATTTTCATCATTTTTGCTGTTTTTGCTCTATAGTTTTTCTTCCCTTTATTGAATACCAAATCCAAGACCTAATAGGTCATTCACAATAGATTATCCAGAATAAACTTAATCCAAAATGATAATCCAAAATGATAATCACAATAATACATTAATATATAACCTTTAATAAATTGATTAAAAAGTATAAATATCACAGAAACACATTCCAACCCTAAAACAGCACAGTTAGTTGCCCTCAGAATATCAAATATATAAATTCAAGAAAGAACAGCATACAAAAACAGGCACGGCAGCCTGGAATAGGATAAACCAACCAAGACACTTACCGTGATTCAGATGATGCCTATGTTGCTGAATAACATATACCAGAAGGAAAGAGGGTAAACATGGTCCAAGGTTCAATAATTCTAGGAGCACCAGTATAAACGGGCTATATAAGGAAGCACATGTATCCCGACTATCCCTACTGCACCCTATACCAAGAAACTGGGTTGACCCTAATGTCCTATCTCGGGGCCACTGCCCTAAATAGCAAGTGCCCCCGACTGGAACCTGGCTCTATTATTGAAAATCCCTATCAAATCCCTTCAAACAAATAATGATATAAAGAGAACAAAAAAACAAAAAACAATACAAAACATTACAAAATGCGCCTAACACGAATTAAAAATAACCAAACATGCAATCCCGACATGCATGTTTCACTATACTCATCAGGGGATATAGTTGGATAGGATATGCAAAAATGGGACCACAACACAGCTACAACGCTATGACATGTGTAAAGAAATGCAAACGCTATAATCATGCGTTAACCATCACAAAGCGCAGCACAAGTGCAGGTAGCACACTAAACTCCTTATGGTGTTACAAATAACAGATAACTAATCACAGGTACAAAACAACACCATAATATATCAAAAAGTGGCCCTAAATATGGGGGAATAGCACAATTAGAACGCTACATATACCCCCCCAGATATATGGTATGCCAAACATACCTGGGAGACGAAGGAGGCGATACCTGCTTAAATAATAAGTGCTATAGGTGGAATAGCGCAATAGACATGCGCAATAGCGATTGAAAACGCGCATGCGCAATACAGAGGAGACACTAAATGCACAATGCGCATGCCCAAAAAAATGTCAAGCCACGCATGCGCATATACCCTGTGAAATAGCGCTCACCCATTCAATAAGGAAATAGAGTGAACAAAAAGCATGTAACCTATGAATAAATAGAAAATTGTACTAATCCAAGCCTCATAATACCTCTATATCTGATCAACAAATGATACAAATAGGTTAAAATAGAAGCAAACAACCTGCAAATAAAACATAATAGAAGTATCTGCCGAGTATATGAAAAGGTTTTTTTTTTTTTTAAACTCGTTTTATTGAAAATTGCGTATCAGACACAAGAAAAGGAATCAAAACAAATACATAACATGTTGCGCACCAAAAAACGAGAATTTCAATGTAAATTCACTCAACGCACCACATCCCACCTCGCCAGGTCCTCGTCCCATCCGGACCATATAACGTAGACTCGGTACAGAAAGAATATAATCAGGACATGTGTAATACTGTATACATCAGTTATCATGTACAAAACATGCAGTCAATAAGTCAAGGGTAACAACAAGGATACACTCCAAAATGAGAGGTTGTGGATACTCCCGGTGTCTCGCACCCCTCACGGCATGAGTAAATTAATGGCAGAGCGCAATGAGGGAGCCGTATATTGGGTTACCGGAGAATTGCACCATGTTCCCCACACCTTATGGAATTTCTGAGGGCACCCTCTCCCTTTATACACAATCTGGTTATAAGGAAGAACAGTATTAACAAGTTTCTTCCACTGAGATACTGATGGGGGTTTCGGAGCCATCCATCGCAGTGCGATAGCTTTCCTAGCATAAAATAAAGACTCCCTCAAAAGGATTCTAACATGGTGTTGCCATATTTCTTCATCTAATACGCCGAAAAGGCATATCTCTGGGGTTAATGGTATAGGTTTAGCCAGAACTTCCGCCAGGAGATCCACGACCCCTTTCCAAAAACATTGTATGATCGGACATTCCCAAATCATATGCCAAAAGTCTGCCTGTGGACAAAGACACCTAAGGCATCCGGGGGTTGGGCAGACGTCCCATTTTGTATAGACGGGAAGGTGTCAAGTAACATTGGTGTAGAATATATGTTTGAATCAGTTTGTTGTTAGCTGAAGGTGACACATGTTGAGGAGATTCAAGGATATCTTGAAACATCTCATCTGTGAGAGTTGGGATATTTATGCTCCATCGCGTCAAGGCCGGGGCGTCCAAAGTGGACACCTTGGCCTGTATCAGATGTGCATATAAAGTAGATATCAAACCCCCAGGGCCCTGTGAGCGAAGTATGCCGATAAGCAGATACTCAGATATATTGTCCAATCGATCCGGGAACTGAGAAGAAAGTGCATGTTTAATCTGTAGATATCTAAAGAACTGCGTTCTAGGGATGCCATAGGAGGAGCTTAGCGAGTCAAACGTTTTAAAAACCCCTTGTATGTACAGGTCACTAAGAGAGGACACGCCATACTGCGACCAGGCCCGGGCGCCAGGCAGGGCAAATAACGTCGGCAGACCAGGGTTGTGCCAAAGCGGGGTCTCCGCAGGTATATCAGAATAAGTGGACACCTTTTTCGCCTGACGCCAGACCTGTCCCGCCAGGGCATGGATGGGCAACAATTTCCCCCTAAACAAGGCCGGGTGTTCCAACACCGGCCACAGATTATGCAGACCCAGGTGGTGAGCCAGATGTGCCTCGGACCTCGGTAGGGGATCAGATGAGAGCCACTTCCTAATAAAACGGAGCTGTCCTGCCAGGTAGTAAAGAAACAGATCAGGGAGTGATGTGCCCCCGAGCTGCTTTGGTCGTTGTAGAGATGACAACCTAAGCTTAGATCTAGAGTTTCCCCATATAAAGGAGATAATGAGGGAGTCCATTTGTTTAAAAAATCTAAGGGGCACGGACACAGCAGAATGGCTTATAGCATATAGACATTTGGGTAGTACTATCATTTTAACTAGGTTGATTCTACCAGCCACCGACAAAGGCAGTGTAGCCCAAAGATTAAACTTAACCCTAAAGTGCGAGATGAGCGGAAAGATGTTCTGTTCCAAAAAACACCTATGGTCCCTAGATATAAAGATGCCCAGATATTTGCAGGTTGAGACTGTAGTCAATCCACATACCACATTCCCCTCAGCTACACTTGACGCACGGCCAATATGCATGTATGAGGACTTAGTCCAATTGGTCCGTAGGCCAGAATAATTACCAAATTCGTCAATTATAGCCATGGCTCTGGGCAGAGACCGGGAGGGGTCGCTCATAAACAGGAGTAAGTCATCGGCATATAGTGCTGTTCTCTCCTCCCGGGTGCCTATCACTATGCCTTTATATATGGGGTAATTCCGAAGCAGTATTGCCAAGGGTTCCACCGCCAGAGCAAACAGTAGCGGTGACAATGGACATCCTTGTCTTGTACCCCTACCCAAAGGAAAGTAGGAAGACAACGCGCCATTAATGGACAGCGCCGCTCTAGGGGAACAGTATAGAAGGGAAATCCAGGTAACAAACCCCTCTCCAAATCCGTATCCTCGCAACACCTGCAATAGAAAAGGCCACTCGACAGAGTCGAACGCCTTTGTTGCATCTAAAGAAGCCATCGCCCAGTCATGTGAGGATGATGCCCCAATCTGAGTTATCACCTGAGCCCTTCTAAGATTATCCGATGTGGATTTTCCAGGCATAAAGCCCCTCTGATCCGGATGGACAAGGTCGAGAACAACAGAATTTAGCCTTTTCGCCAACATTTTAGTAAGGAGTTTATAATCTATATTAAGCAGTGATATAGGCCTATATGAGCCACAGTCCAGCGGATCCTTGTCAGGCTTAAGTAACAGGATAATGGTGGCGTCATAAAAGGACTCCGGGAGACTGCGACCCACAAAGGCAGCGTTATAACAGTCAAGCAACACCGGGAGAAGCAGGCCCCCATACTGGGCATAAACCTCCACCGGGATGCCGTCCGGACCCGGCGATTTGCCCCTTGCCATATCTGCCAGGGCACCCGATAGCTCCTCTAGCGTAAAAGGGGAATCTAAAAATTCACGTTGGTCTTCTGACAATGTAGGAAGGGGGATCAAACCCAAATAGGTGGCAAGCTCTCCGTCAGTGACTCTAAGCTTGGAGAGGTATAACTCACTGTAATACCTATAAAATCTGTCACTAATGGCCAAGCTATTGGACAGTACCTCCCCCGTCTCTGAATGTACTCGTAGTATTGCAGGTGAGGCTGTGTTTTGATGTATCAGTTGAGCTAGAAAGCTGCTCGACTGGTTGCCGAGTTCGTAAAACTTCTGTTTGCTAAAAAACAGAGACCTACGTGCCTTGTCATGCAGTATATGCAGATATTGTCTACCCGTCTGCAACCATTGAGACCTAGCCTCATCAGTTGGATTAGCCACGTATGCGGCTTCGAGCGAGGCACACTGGGTCGCCAAAGTGGTCTCCAACAGCGAGGATTCCCTCTTTACAAAGGAAATGGAGGACTTAATACAACCCCTAAGATATGCCTTCATAGTTACCCATAAGAGGAGCGGAGAAGTGTTTGGGGAATTAATGGTCAAAAACGTCTGAAGTTGATCAGGTATTCGATCATGTGGTACAAATAGTTTCAACCAAAATGGGTGGATTCGCCAACCCTGTCGTGGCTTAGCAGCCGTACTACTATTTAATTGGACCAACAACGGGGAATGATCAGACACTGCCCTGGGTAAATAGGATATGGTCTGCAACAAAGAATATGCTTTAGTATTTCCAAAAGCATGGTCAATCCTGGACAGAGTATGTCTGTTGGCAGAGTGACAGGAAAAGGTGCGGGCCTCCGGAAACCGGACCCGCCACAAATCCAACCACCCCAATTCACGGATCACTCCGGCCATTGTAGTAGGGCGAGGCAGAGAGGGGGAACCTGGCTCCGCGGAGAACCGATCCAATGCAATATCCATAACTTTGTTAAAGTCACCCAAACATAATGCAATAGCCCCAGGGAATCGGGTCGCAAACTGCGCAGCCTGCTGGAGCACAGCAAGATCAGACGCCGGTGGCAAGTACACACCCAGGATAACATACAGGACAGAGTCAACCCAGGCCTGGACAAAAACGTATCGTCCCTCGGGGTCCCTTACAATGAGGCCTGGCTCCCACCTGAGTCTACAATGCACCAAGATGGACACCCCCCTGGAATAGGAAGTGTGTGTAGAGTGAGCCGCCCACTGAACCCATGGCTTCTGAAGTCGCCTGGAATTGTCTGGAACCAAATGAGTTTCCTGAAGGCATATGAGGTGTGGGTCAGCCCTCCTAATCTGAGAGAAAACCAACGACCTCTTTCGTGGGCTACCCAGGCCCCTCACATTCCAAGATAGTACACTAAAGGACGCCATGGTCGTCTAAGAGTGTAATGTAATCATGGCAATTCAGGACCCCAAAAGTGACCCGCCTATGAGTGTGTAGCGTGTGGCTGAGTGAAACACAAAGTGGTGTGCAGCAACCTAAGAACCATATACAAACAAAATGAACCATTACACCCCTAAAGGGTGTGAGACATACTACTGGCATAAACAAACAATATTTGTTAAATTAACCGTGGCTACAATTAACGGGGGAAGAAGTGCACCCACAGTGGTTGGTATACGGGGCACTGTCTTAAAGGTATGGATAATCACTAGGCTAGGAGATATACTATTCAACAGAGCCAGGTTCACATGAGTAAATGAGATACACCGGCGCCCCGGGGGTCGCCAGCCCAGGTAACTATAAGACTACAGGATACTAGAATAACAGAACCGCACTTTTCATAAAACTACTTATGCAATAAACAAGAGCATCCCGTAATACATAAGTCCTTATGTATGGTCCGATCGGACCTCTCACCACACGCCGTCAGGATCATCGTCTCGGAGATCGAGGAAGAAGAGATAGCCAGTCCTCCACATCCCTCGGTGAAGTAAAGAAAAGGGACCTGCCGTCATGGACGACCCGAAGACGTGCTGGGTAAATCATGGAGTATTGTATAGCCTTTTCTCTCAACCGCCTCTTAACGGCCACGAAGGATGCTCGGGTCTTCTGGAGAGCCGCCGAGAAATCTGGAAACATGGCCACTGCTGCTCCGTTGTACTTAAGCTCGCCGGCCTGGCGCGCAGCCCGCAACGCCGTATCCCGATCCGTGCTGTTAATCAGACGGGCCAACAAGGGTCGAGGAGGTGCGCCCTGAGGCGGCGGTTTAGCCGGAACCCTATGGACCCGTTCCACTGCAAATATTGGTGAGAAGTGAGCCTCCGGCAGGACATTTTTCAGCCACCCCTCCACAAAGGCCCGAGGATCTTCACCCTCCGCCCGCTCCGGCAGGCCCAGGATACGGAGGTTGTTTCGTCGCAATCTATTCTCCAAGTCATCCGCACGCTGGGTCCACAAACTTGCAGCTCTCTCCAGCTCCTGGAGTTTGTCAGGAAGTGGGTTAACAGTGTCCTCTACCTGAGAGACCCGATCCTCCACCTCACACACCCTGCCTCGCAAGGTCTGAAAGTCCTGACGGAGCAGGCCCAGGTCGATTTTTACCTCCTCAATTTTCCCGGTCAGCGAGGAAGTGCCGGCATGGATCGCCTCCAGTAGCTGTCCAGTAACTTGCTTTAAAGTGGGCTCGGGGTCCTCCTCTGGAAGGGCAGGAGAGGCTGCCTCAAGCGATGGTGATGTAGAAGAGGATGCTGCCCTGGAGAACCCCCTCAGGCGATCAGAGACAGAGGTTGATTGTGGGCGACTCATTTTAGAGAGTTGGCGGCCGCTCTTCCTGCGTTCCGTACGGGTGGATATGTTGGCAGAGGAAGAGGTGTGATTGTAGCAAGACCAGGCCGGCCCCAGAGGATTATAGACAAGGTCTCTGGCTAATAGCAGTTGCACAGTAGGAGCCTCTATGTCAGGCCACCAGGGCCAATAAGCCAGCCGAGGACAGACAGTAACTCAACAGTCCAATAGTATCGATGGCAAAAGACTCTGGATTATAAGCGATGTCTCCAAGAGAGAGCCGTCAGCAGAGTAATGAAATAAATAGATTGCCAGGAGGAACTAAGAGGGAACGGATGGCAACTCAGCGATCCAATAGTGCCGATAGCAACAGTCACTGGATTATAAGTAAGGCCTCCAAGAAGGCCAGTAGCGAAGTGATGGAGTAGATAGATTGCCAGGAGGAACTAGAGGAGGACAGATGGTAACTCAACAGTCCAATAGCACATACAGCAACCGTCACTGGATTATAAGTAAAGCCTTCCAGAGAAGCAGTCAGCAGGACGATAAATCGTACAGAGGCACACACCTTCAATGGGTCAGAGACAGTTGATGGCTGCCACAGATATTGCCTTGCACTACTGCCCAGAGGAGCCAGGGGATGGTCCTATCGTGCCCAGCAGCAAGCAGGAGAGAGGAATGCCGGCTCCCAAACTTCCAGGCAGGGAACCATAGAAGGAACCGTCAGAGATAGGCTCAGCTCGCCAGGAACGCCAGACTCAGCACCCCTCATCAGCAGATGGCCAAACCGGTCAGGGTTAAAATGGCCACCCGCCACGTGGAGAGAGGGGAGACCGCCGTCCGGGTGCCAGCAGGACCAGCGGCCCCAGCGGTGCCTGCACAGCCCAGGCCGGCCCACGAGCGCAGCCCCAGAACGGCAGCTCCACCCCAGCTCCAGGCCACAGCAGCGCGGGACAGAGCGGCTCCGGCAGCGGCGGTGGGAGTGTATGGCCGCCGGCCACGTGTAGCGATCACCGACTACTACCCAACGGAGAAGGACACCGGCAGAACGGGAGCTCTGGAACCAGGAGGAGGGCCTCAGAAGTGCGTTCCAGCGGACAGCGAACCCGGGCACCGGTAAGCAAGGATGGATTTCAGGATGGATGAGCGGCTCTAGCCGGAGCTCCGCTCACATGCGACCGTCCATGTCGCGCGCTAGCCACGCCCCCTATGAAAAGGTATTTTGAAAGGGGATAACTAAATATAAGATACAATGCACACATGGACTAAACATTATCTGATATTTGTAACACCATAAGGAGTTTAGTGTGCTACCTGCACTTGTGCTGTGCTTTGTGATGGTTAACGCGTGATTATAGCGTTTGCATTTCTTTACACATATCATAGCGTGGTAGCTGTGTTGTGGTCCCATTTTTGCATATCCTAGACTTTTATTAACCAACTATATCCCCTGATGAGTATAGCGAAACATGCATGTCGGGATTGCATGTTTTTTTTATTTTTAATTCGTGTTAAGCGCTTTTTGTAATATTTGGTATTGTTTTGTTTTTTTTTTGTTCTCTTTATATCATTATTTGTTTGAAGGGATTTGATAGGGATTTTCAATAATAGGGCCAGGTTCCAGTCGGGGGCCCTATTTAGGGTGGTGGCCCCGATATAGGACATTAGGGTGAACCCAGTTTCTTGGTATAGGGTGCAGTAGGGATAGTCGGGATACATGTGCTTCCTTATAAAGCCTGTTTATACTGGTGCTCCTAGAATTATTGAACCTTGGACCATGTTTACCCTCTTTCCTTCTGGTATATGTTATTCAGCAACATAGGCATCATCTGAATCACGGTAAGTGTCTCGGTTGGTTTATCCTATTCCAGGCTGCCGTGCCTGTTTTTGTATGCTGTTCTTTCTTGAATTTATATATTAGATATTCTGAGGGCAACTAACTGTGCTGTTTTAGGGTTGGAATGTGTTTCTGTGATATTTATACTTTTTAATCAATTTATTAAAGGTTATATATTAATGTATTATTGTGATTATCATTTTGGATTATAATTCCTTTTATTAAATGTATAGAGAAAATGCTTGGCAATTCCTTTTTTTCCGCAATGTGTGGATAAGATTAACCAGGATCTCATTCACTTTGCTGGTACTGTAAAACACAGTGTTTTCACAGCAGGCAAAAAAGCTGCATTTCTGCAACGTGGGACTTAGCCTAATACTGATTTTTAGTTCTGCAGTCCATGTTGCCTGCATTCTGTTAAATTTCTTCTTTATATCATGCTCTCCAGTTACATCCGCTGCTACTACTGGGCTGTGAAGACCCTCATCACTATTGGAGGTCTTCCGGATCCTCAGACACTTTTTGAGCTTTGGTTCCAGTTGCTGAATTATTTCATGGGTGTGTTCGCCTTCTCTGTAATGATCGGTCAGGTAAGTGGCAATGTACACAGATCCACACACGAATGAGCCAGTGTAATGAAACAAGAATATGGAAAATTAATACCCATCATGTAGTGAGCATAATCTTCATGTCATGCAGATGAGGGATGTCGTAGGTGCAGCAACAGCTGGTCAGACATATTACCGCAGCTGTATGGATAGCACCATAAAGTACATGAACTGCTACAGGATACCACGTTCTGTCCAAAACCGTGTGAAGATGTGGTATGAGTACACCTGGCAGTCCCAAGGCATGCTGGGTAAGGGTTGGCACTTGTCTGTATCAGTCTGATGTCAGATGTTGTATTGGTCACCTTTTGCGGTTATTCAGTGCTGGGAGTCTAGACTATAATTATTGATGCTATGTCATGACATGGGGTATAATAGCCTCTCTCTTATATTAATCTAGATGAATCAGAGTTGATGGTTCAACTTCCTGATAAGATGAGGTTGGATCTTGCCATTGATGTGAATTACAACATTGTCAGTAAAGTGGTTTTATTCCAGGTAATGACTACAGGGTCTCCTGTGTCCACAGTTTGTACCAAATCCCACCCATGCAGCTGCCATTGAAATCCTTTGTTGGGTAATTCTCTCCATTGCATTTTTCAGGGTTGCGACCGTCAGATGATTTATGACATGCTGAAGAGACTCCGCTCTGTGGTTTACCTGCCGGGAGACTACGTCTGTAAGAAGGTGAAGTGCGTGGATCACAGCCCCGCAATGTTATGTAATTTCATTGCAGGGGCTGTGATCTCACCAAATATTGCCAATGATCAAGGGCACACCCAAGAATTTTAACTAAGAGGAGTTGGTGGGAGGGGCCTGAAATAGGTGACCACCCATGAGAAGTGCTAAAAATAAATAGGATAGGAAAAGGTGACAAACCTAACCCACCGTGCAAATTTTTACTGTTAAGCCCCGTACCTTTTACAAGACACACCGACAATCTATCACATGTGATTCACAAGTACTGTAGTACATAACTCATTAAGCACATCCCAAAATTATTACAAACCACACTCCTCTTAAATACATATCACATAGGTAATCAGACATATACCTATTTAACAGAAGCCAAAAAAATCATTTTGGCCTGGGAAGAATCATCCTTGAGGTTTGTATAATTTTGGGATGTATGTATGGGGTCACACACGTAATGCTTCATTACACCAGGGCCTGCTGTTTACACCGTATATAATAATAATGTGGGTTATTGTATATAATGATAAGACATGGCATAGCAGGACACTGTATATAATAAGGAGGACATTATACATAATGTGGGGCAGAACTGGGGTCCTGAGTTTGAATCCAACCAAGGGCAAAATCTACATATGCTCCCTGTGTCTGCGGTGGTTTCCTCCCACACTCCAGAATATACTGATAGGTGTTGGGGGATGAGCACCTGCATGGCAGCCACTGACTCCCTTACGCCACAACTTTCCCTTTGTTTTGTATGAGAAAAGCACATTAAAAATGTTTCTCATGGACAAAGTGGACACTGTATATAATGATAAGACATGGCACTGTATATAATGATAACGGATGGCGGTATATATAATGATGGAGGAGCTCTATATCAGGGCGGGCTGCAAATTAATATAGGTCCTTATTTATTTTTATAAAGGCAAAATATTCAACTGAATAATAACACTAGACAAGGGGCAAATATCACCATACATGATACCATCATACTGTTAGTGAAAAAAATACTACATCAAGAACCACATTAACAATAATACCAATACATAAGACCTAAAAAAAAACGCCAGACACTTAATACTACCACATAGTGTTTGAATATTACCATCATACTGAATAAACTCCACTACACCGAGACCAGAATTACCACCATACAATGAATGTATAGAGGTAGATACCAGTTCTCCACAGACTTTCTGCAGACTGTGTAAGTGAATATAGTTGCATCAAGTGGCTTACTAGAGATGTCTGATTGTAGTCAGTTTCCTTGTCTTTATCTGGCTTAGACCTTCAGATGCCTCAGATGTCAACTTTTAAGTTCCGCACAGTAATAGTACCCCTTTTGCGCCCCCTTATAAACCTGCACAACAAATGTAATTTTTTTGCTGCTTCTCATAGTGTCCCTTTGAGACTCCTCACAATAAGGTCTTATTCACACGACAGTGAAAAATGGACGTGTGATGGCCGTTTTTGCAGCATCTGTCACACATCCGTTTTGAGAACATATTGAATCCCATGTATCTATTTCCATGTCTATTTTTTTGACAGTCTGTTTTTCACAGCTGTCAAAAAAAACTGAAATGTACTATCTTTGGCACTTTTCACAGACGCAGACCCAGTAGAAAAGAAAACAATGGATCCATTTTTAATTGATGTAAAATGTATTTACATCCGTTAAAAATGGATCAGTGGATTGAGTCAATTAAGGAAAGACCAATGAAATGCATTAATTTTTTTCACTGAAAGTTAAGAACTGATGCAAAGCGGATGACACTCAGCCATGAAAAACAGAATGTAAGCAATACATCCGTCAAAAGCAGGCATTAATGTCCATTTTTACGGAGGTTAGATCCATGAAAAATGTCACTGTTGTGTGCAAGAGGCCTAAGTGTCCCTTCTCCCTAACAATGCCCCAACAGTGTCCCTTCTCCATAATAATACCTTAACAGTGCCTATCTCTGTATTAATTATGCCTCCATGTGCCCCTTTAGGAAAAAAAAAACTTACACTCACCAAACTTTGTTCCCATGGAGAACCCTCATCATGTCTAACTGTGAGAGGTGGCAGAGTACAGTGATGTGACATCACCTGACCCGTGCTGCCTGTTCTGGGATGCTGACCTCTCACGTCAGCAGCGTCCCTATGTCATTTCATAGGGCACAGGCTTACACCTGTGAGTGTAAATGGCTGGGCAGGGAGCTAATGGCCAGGGATTCAGGGGCAAAAAAGAAAATATTCTGGCACTCTAAGAAGGGGGTCAAGACCTGCCGAGCAACACCCCCAATTGAAGACACCCCCCCCCCCAACTGCCAGTGGTAATGCAACTCCGGATGTTTCGAGACTTTTATGAGCACTAGTCAGATACTTATTTTATACATGGAACCAATATGTACTATGTCTCCTGCAGGGAGAGATTGGGCGTGAAATGTACATAATAAAAGCTGGAGAGGTGCAGGTCTTGGGGGGCCCAGATGGACAGACAGTGCTTGTCAGCCTAAAGGCCGGATCTGTGTTTGGAGAGATCAGGTGAGTGTAAAAGGTAGCAGTGTCCTTAAAGGAGGGCAAGCACCTGTTGTATACTGACAGCAATGAGCATATAAAGACAGGAACTGTTTACAGTGCTCTGTCTTCCAGCATTTAAGGGCAGTATGGGGCTCAGTGGTCAGTTTTACTATCTTATAGCACTGAAGTTCAGTGCCTAGATATGAAAAACAGGATCCTCATGAAGTTTATATATTCTCCCTGAAGGTTTCCAACAGTTCTTTAAAACCTCCTGATCAACAAATAGCTTCTTATGTATTGGCATTAACTTTTTAAGAGACAAGTTAGATTGCGAGCCCAATGGGAACAGGAACTGTGTGCCCACAACTGTAGGTCAGAAGCTGCGTTTGATCTCTATAGTTGCAGATAAATGGTGCAGTTTGCCGCCACTCCCCTCTTTTGTATCTCTCAGTTTGCTGGCTGTTGGTGGTGGAAACAGGCGAACAGCTAATGTAGTTGCTCATGGATTCACCAACTTGTTCATCTTGGACAAGAAGGACCTGAATGACATTCTCACACACTACCCTGAGTCTCAGAAGGTTCTTCGAAGGAAAGCAAAGTGAGTAAAAACCCATTGGGGGTGGAGGTATGACACATTGGGGCAGAGTTATGTTGTTCATAGCAACCAATCTGCTTTCTTTTTTTAAGAGCAGAATACAAAATGAAAGCTGCTTTATGATTGGTTGCTATTGGTAACAAAGACAATTTTCCTTTTTGATAATTTCCTTAAGGACAATTTTATCTGTACCTGTCATTCATTCCCAGTGTCGTCACCAATAACATTAAAGAGTGACAGTAGCAGTCATAGACAAAAGAGATGGCGACATTCAAAGGAGAGACAGCATCAGCCATAGATAGGAGAGATGATGCCAGTCATAGACATAGATGGATAGAAGGAAAGATAGCTTCAGTCATAGATAGAAATACAGATGGCACTAATCATAAACAGATATAGCAATGTTGAAGAGAAAACGTGGCGCTCACCGTCCACATAAAACTTCTTTATTCTAAAATCACACAGGAACAGACTGTGGGGAATACAAGGGAGGCCAGCAGTAAGTGTAGTGAGAAGCGAAACAGCTGTCATCTTATATTCCCCACAACCTGTACCTGTATGATTTTGGAATAAAGAAGTTCTATGTGTACGGTGAGGGACACTTTTCTTCTTTAACGTTGCTGCATCGGACTGCATTCAGCTAAACACTACGTATGTCCAAATGTTATAGGAGGTCCGGTCTTGGAACTGGGTGGGAGCGCAAGTGTGAACTGTTGCCTGTGGATGATAGCGCCAGCATACTTGGCTTGCTTTTTTCTAGACATAGATGGATAGATATAGTGTTGGGCCAGTCATAGATAGAAGGAGGAGCAAGGCCAGTCATAGAAGGAGAGGCAGCGCAGGTCATAAAAAGAAGGGAAGATGGATATTCATGGATAGAAATAGAGATAGCAGCAGGAAAGTGTTAGTTATGAATATAAAAAAGACAGCACCAGGCGTGGATAGAATCAAAGATGGCATCTGTCATGGATAGCAGTAGAGACTGCATCACTCATGGACCGAAGTAAAGACAGCACTAGTCATGGACAGAAACAGAGACAGTACCAATCATGGATATAAAAAGAGATGGTGTCAGTAATGGATAGGAGAGATAGTGGCAATTATAGAAAAAAGGAAGACAGTGTCACTCATAAATAGGAGGAAGATGGTGTCAATTATAAATAACGATAGGTTCACACTAGTGTTTGGGTTTCCATTCGTGGGGTCCGCTTGGGGACCCCTGAATGGAAACTTTATCCGCTTAAAAAAAGCGGTTACCCTCGGAAACCCGTGGACCCCATAGACTATAATAGGGTCTGCCCGGTTTTTGCCTGAAAAGGGCGGAAAAATGCAGAGAGAGAAGTCCTGCAACCACATTTTTAAAGTGGAATGGGGAACGGAATCCCCGAGCGGAGACTGAACGCTAATGTGAACCTAGCCTAAGACGAGGTTGGAATCAATCACAGAAACAACTTCGGATGTAGATAGGAGGAGGGGCAGGGTCATAAATAGGAAGGAGGGATCACATCAGTGATGGATAAAAGGAGACATAGTGCAAGTCGTAGATAAGAGGTTGAAGGGTCATAAAATTATTTTCATCCAATGTAACTGAGCATTCATTGATCGCTGTAGCTTATATTGAAATCATCTGTATTTTCTGCCTGTAGAAAAATGCTTAAAAACAGCAATAAACCAAAAGAGGAGGGTCCACAGCAGAAAGGTTTCCAGCATATTATCCCACCAAGACCAGAGACCCCCAAACTGCTGAAAGCTGCTGTTGCTGCCACAGAGAGGATGGGCTTTAAAGGACTGTCTAAAATAAGACGCCAACTAAAAGTGAAAAAATCGGTTGAGGTAAGGAAAGGAGAGAACATGGTAAAAAGGCAGTGGGATTGTATTAGGGGGTTGTAGTGGAGAGGTGGCCGTAGAGAAGAGGTGGTGTAGTGGAGAGTAAGTTGAAAAAAAGAGGTGGATATTTAGGAGATGGGTGCATAAGGTGGTGGTATAGGAGAGGAGCTGTTGTGAAAAAGGTGTAGTAGCAGAGGTGACCATTGGGGAGAGGGGGCATAGGGGAGAGGTGGTTGCTGGGCTTTGCTTCCCACTAAGTTTTGGAGTTCATGCTGTACATGACCTTTTTAATGGAGCAGTATTTTTGGGTTTCATCCTTCCCATCACAATAAGCTGATGTCTCCATAGTGTAGTAAAAGGATGCAAACCCCCATAATTCTAGATTATGAAAAAACATCTATAGTTGTAACCAGTGTTGTAACCTCTACAGCCTACAAGAAGCAGCCCTATCCCTCCAGGATCCCCTGTGCACCGCCGATCTCCAGTACCTGCCTTCAAGTCAGAGGAGGATGAGTCTGCTGAGATTGTTGCAGAGTCTACAGACAACACAGTATTTATAAGGGTCAGCCCATCCCCGCGGGGAGATGAGCAGATCCTTTCTGTGGAGGTTACTGAGGTTTCTGCCCCTGAGGAGGACAAGAAGTAAGATGAGGCACAAAGTACACCAGGCCTGAAAATAGAAGGACAGAGACAGCTTAACATGGTCGTGGCTTGGAAAGGTCCTATCTGCAATTAGTATCAATTGCTCAGTAGCCTTAATATTAGGATTGTGGGTGGTTCCTTATCTATGAATCCTGACATTGACGGGTCCACACACAGGTTAGTGTTCTGTAGATGGAGAGAGCAGCACTCAGGTCTGGCCATGTTCTTCTAGGACTAGAGCACCATCATGGCATAGGATGTTGCTGCTGCCATACTGGTTTCACCCCCAGTAGACTTCTTTCGATGTAGAGTCACTGTGAATAGATAAATGGTCCTAAAAGTCTGACTGATGCAACAATTGTCCACAACTGATCAGTAGGATTAGACATCTGTATATACGAGATGATAAGACATGTCCTTTGCAAGTGGAATGTTCCTGGGCACAACATTCTCCTTCAGCATAGACTGACACTGGGAGCTTGTGATCATATCTTATTGAGAAGCTGCTTCCTCCCGTCACAACAGATAATAACCTGCCAAGAGGGACCCAAGCAGCTGAAGACACAAATTTATGGTGGCACCTTACGACATTCTTGCTGATCATTGCTAGAAGTCACAATAAAGACATGACTCCCAATGGCTTTTAGCCTCCTATAGCTGGGGCAGTGGCAGTTAAACCTCTCCATATCAGCTGCTTCTGACATACTCAAGCACAGCTTTATTCCACATGTGAGTCTATTAGATGCTAAAGTTCTATTTTTGGAATAAAAGTAATGGCGCCAGTCGGTCTATGTTGTGTTATTATCATTATGTTTCTGGAGAATGCGGAGAGCTCTTTATACAACTGGATGTATAGATGACATCTACCAGGGCACAGGCAAAATGGCCACTAGACCTGGATATGACAGGAAGTGCTGCAATGCTGCCGTAACTCTCGTTGACCACAACAACTTCTGAGGCTGCCAAGCCTTACCTCAAATCCTCCTGCATCCCTGCTGAGTACTATCACCCCATCTGCACCCTCGCTGACCATAACCTTTCCATAAACACTTTTAAGGACATAACTTCTCTTGCGACCACAACCCCAACTCCTATGGACATAGCAACCTTCCTGCATTCTTGCTAACCTTTACCACAAGTACTCCTTTTGTGGTCCTGGACAATGTCTCCTCCTGCTGCCTTAGCTACTCTTGCTGTAGACATAACTTATTCTCCCTCTGCCACAACCATTCCTTCTGTGAACTCAACCTCTTCTGCAGCCACAAATACCGTTCTTATGGTCACAAGCACTCCTGTGAAGCTGGTGTTACTGCGGGGTTCTGGCCTACAATAGTACATATTTACCAGGGCCCCCACCTACCATTACCATGTGCTATCTCTGCAACTCCTGCTACTACATCCTTCCACATCCAGCCAGGGCTGCAGGAGTGGTTGTGGCCACAAAAGGAGTGGTTATGGGGGGCACAGGAGGAGTGATTGTGGTCACAGTAGGATTGTTGGGGGAGTGGTTGTGGCTGCTAAAGCCATAGAAGTTGTGGGCTATTATTATGGAATACATTCACAGGCTATTAAGGGTTTAAAGCAGCAATTTTCACCATGATCTGTTCTTTCTGTGCACTGGGTGGCGCTATACACCAACATACCACAATAACACCTTCCTGATGAGAATTACATTAGAAATGCTCAAGATAGTGATTTCAGAATGTGCTGTGCCCCCTATTGTACCCTAGGGTTACAGCCTAACGGCCTTGTGTGGCCAGTATAAGATGATGGGCCATGTGAGCCATAGAATGTCCAGATAAACTGTACATCCTTTGTGTATACAATGCAGAGCTGTACAATATAACCAGATATATTATACAAAGCCCTGTTCTATGGTCAGTATACAATTCAGAGCTTTGCAGTGTGACCACATATATAGTACAAAACCCTATGATCAAAATGACCAGCTGTAGATATGTAAATGATTTTATATGGGGCAGGAAATGTGCTAAATCTGTGGGTGAAAATAGGAAATATCACAATTGATGATATCAAGAAACCGCAGACAGAACATGAGGAGGCAGTCACCACAGTCTTGTTCCATCTCAAGCGTAATACAGCATGGAGCAAGCAAGTGATCCTCTGTAGTGTCTATATATATACATAAGCAGATGCATATTACTGTGTTAGAGACATCAAAGGTTCAACTGTGCCATGTTTCTAAATGCACAACAGAAGTTCTATACTGTGCCCTGTCCACACAAAGACACACACTGAGGATGTCATGCACTGGATTCTTTCACTGGTGTTGCACTCTCGTCATTGGTATGCAGGAACCTGCAGATCCACATTCTCACTGATGATTCTTTAGCTTAGGAAGCAGAAAACAGGAAGAGTATTATCCAAGGATTTCTACATTCAGCGCTGTGTTACCCTCTTCCCTGATCCTCTTATTGTAGAATTGTCACAATGAACAGTTCCTAGACAAAAGAAGTCACAAACTCGTTGATCATCAGTGTCCAAGAAAACTAAGTGCCCCCAAGAACATAGAAGGAGACATGTCTGTCTGTACCTCCTAAGCCTGACACAGTTGTGAGTCAGTCTGCCTTCATAGAAACTGCACACAATCTGTGAACCAGAAAAATAAGCTTTACCACTGAGAAGCGCTAAGGATACCGCATCCTCTTTTTCTCTGTGTTAGGTGCAGGGTAGTCATCTGGACCAGATCGCTGCCCACATCAGTGTCCACATCCTGCTTGACTTGCATATTGTCATGTGTGTAGATGTGAGTCACAGTCTAGAATCTTTACAGTGCACCTTTATTATGTAATAGCTTATAATGATCCAGTCTCACTAAACAAATGATATAACTAGAGCCAGGAGGTTCCACCTCTGTCCATGGTCTAGCGCAAGAATGGGGCACAACTGTAATACCAAACATTGCCATGAAAAGAAGGTATGCTTTTTCTGAATAAAAATCAGATCCAATATTTTTAAATCCTGGACAGCCCTCTTGACTGTTCACTATCCTGCATATTACACAGCGGGGGCAGTGCTTTTAAACATTACACAGCAGGGGAGGTCCAGTGCATCACACAGCAAGTGTTGTTGTTGTATATATCACACAGCAGGGGTTGTCTTTCTGTACATCACACAGGAATTGGTGGTCTGACAGTACTTCACACAGGAGAGGGTGGTCCTTCTATACATCACAGTGTAGTCACATAGCAGGGGCGGTCCTTCCTGTTTTCCTGTTTGGTTCTGCCAGATTTTGGTGATTTGGCACCTCAAAGAATACAGTAGTGAACAAAATTTCTCACACCGCCATTTTGTTATCAGTTCTGCCATGATGAGGCCTCGATCTTCTTAGTGAGACAGATGGCTCTGGGAAAGACACGGATTAATGGCTGCTGGGATTACTCAGGATACACAGCTTAATCTGATAATCAGGTCACCTGCGTCATCTCGTGTGGACGGATCCTGTCATCGTTAAGGACAGCGGGGAGCAGGGACTCAGGGGGCAGGATGGACAGGATGTGCTCCCTCCTTGTTACTGCCCTCCAGAACCTCCTGCGGGACCAAAGGACACAAAATCCTTACATTAATGGATGCAACATGGAAAGAAGAAAAGTGTTGTTGACACAATCTTGTGTGATGGAGAGGTCAGAGGTAATGCTGCAGGTGAGAAACTGCTCTGTCTACAGACACATTATAGACATGGTGAGTTAGGTGACTACTGTCATTCTGCACCAGACATTACACATGGGCGTCATGCGGTCACAGCAGGAAGAAATATCACCTGATGTTTCCCCAGCCAATCACAGTATACAAAAGATCTGACTAAAAGAGATCCATTGCAACAGGAGCTATCCATGCTTCCTGTATCCTGTGATATAGATCAGATTGTGAGCTCCCGGATTTATGGAAAATGGGGTAATACATTGTGTATGAAATAGGAAGATTCTATTGTAAACACCTGAGATCAGGGATGAAAGGAGTGATACCATGTGTGAGATTGGATTTTGAGCTCCTAGGGATAGAGATTGTGGGGGTAAGATATGTGTGCATACCTCCCAACTTTCAAAGAACAGAAAGAGGGACAAAATATGCGGCGGGCTATGCGCACTGTGGTAAATTTAGCTCCACCCACTTCTGTGTTGACTCCACCCATTCTCCTCTATTTTTCCATGTGCCCCCACACAGTATAATGCTCCTACAGTCACCCTAACATTATATGCCCCCACATTATAATGGTCCCCTCCATTTTCCCAACAGTACTAAGTCCCTCTCCTTCATGCCCCAGTTTAAACTGGCGGAGACTAGAGGGGGACATTAAACTGGGGCAGCTGGAGGGGGACATTAAACTATGGGGCAGCTGGAGGGTGACATTAAACTATGGGGCAGCTGGCGGTTGACATTAAACAGTGGGGGTAGTTGGAGAGGGACATTAAACTGGGGGCAACTAGAGGCAGACATGTCCCCCTCCAGCTACCCCCCACAATTTAATGTCCCCCTTCATCTGCCACCAGCCTAATGCCCCCCTTCATCTGCCCCCAGTTTAATGTCCCCCTTCATATGCCACCAGCTTCATGTCCCCCTTCATTTGCCACCATCTTAATGTCCCCCTTCATCTGCCACCAGCTTAATGCCCCCTTCATATGCTCTCAGTTTAATGTCCCCCTTTATTTGCCACCATCTTAATGTCCCCCTTATCTGCCACCAATTTAATGTCCCCCCTTCATGTCACCAGCTTAATGCCCCCCTTCATTTGCCCCAGTTTAATTGCCCCCTCCATCTACCACCAATTTAATGTCCCCCTTTATCTGCCACCAGCTTAATGTCCCCCTTTATTTGCCACCAGTTTAATTGCCCCCTTAATCTGCCTTCAGTTTAATTGCCCATTCATCTGCTCCCAGTTTACTTGCCCCCTTCATCTGCCTTCAGTTTAACTGCCCCCTACATCTGCGTTCAGTTTAACTGCCCCCTACATCTGCCCCCAGTTCCCCCCTCTTGCTCACACATGCTCTCTTCTCTCCTACTTATCTTCAATCACTCTGTTCCCAGCTTTCTGCGTAACATCACAGTGTGTCCCGCAGTATCCAGAATAGCTCCGCCCACACAAGAGTCTGATCACATGTTCATGACATCATCAAAGGTCCTTTAGCCATTACGATTTAGCATCTACCATTTAGCCTTTACCCTACCCTAATAAAGTTTGTTAACAGCAAAACACTTCAGGTGCATAGTGGGACAAACTGTAAGCTATGCGTGACCGCGGGACAGCACTGTACAATTGGGACTGTCCCGCCAGATGCGGGACGGTTGGGAGCTATGTTTGTGAGACAGAGAGATTAGATTAGGAACTGCTGGGGTCCGGGATCATAGAGTGATACATTGTTGGAGAGGTCACTGATATGTAAATAACAGTAATATTTCTATCATTATTAGTTTGCACCTGGCAGTACAAACCACAAGCAGATGTATGGAGATGTGACTAGTAAATATTGGAGTGCCTTCATTAAGCTGATTGGCTGGGAGTCAGTATATCAGATGGCTGGATGTAGGAATGGATGGATAAATGTTTGGTTGGATGAATGGATAGATGGATAGATAAATAGAGGGACAGATAAATGAATGGATGAATAGATATATGGATAGTTGAAAGGATGGATGAACTAATGGATGAATTGACTAAAGGATAAATGTATAGACAGATAAGTTATTGGATGAGCAGATAAGACTAATTGCACATATCCATTTGTGAAGTCCGATCCATGCAAGACTTTTTCTTTTGTTCGAAAAGTAAACACATGATGGAGAAAGTGGTGTTGGTGGACAATGGTCTTAACTTTAGCAACCAGTGCCAGACAGCTGCTTTTAAGGCAAATAAAATCATGGGATGCATTAAGAAAACAATAGATGTTTGTGTGAGGGACATTAATTTGGAGCTAGACAAATCACTAGTCAGCCCACACATGGAACATCATGTACAATTTTGGGCACTTGTATAAAATAAGTATGTAGCTAAAATAGAGCTGGTGCAGAGAATGTCCATCAAGATAATTAAAGGGGTTGTCCAGTTTCAGACAAATGAACTGATTTCTATCCACTGGGAGTAAGCAGAATGAATGAAAGCAAGCAGAGATCTGGAAAACTATGAGGAATTGATACAGAAAGTATAATTGTATAACTTTTTATTATTCAAACAATAACATTGGTGTCTCAATATTGGTATGAAAGTAGACAACCACTTACATTTACATTGCTGCTTAGCATAGATGAAGAGTCTGTCTCCACCTTTCACCTGCCATGTATCGCACTTTAGTCCACTTATTTAGCCCCACGTGTTAGGGGGCAGATGTGTGAAGTCTGAACCTCTAAAGTTACCATTAATGTCTCAAAACTGTCCAGAGGTCCTCTATTTCTTCATATGCTGGGTGTTACCAGTACATATAGTCATAAGAAGGACGTTGCATGTATTCCAGCGTCTGGGTGTGAGGACTTGTTAGAACTCGTGAGCACACACCCCTGACGTGGTTATGGAAATGTGACTGTCAAGAAATGTCCCTCCAATAATATGTCAGGAAAAAACATCCACATGAGGCGGAAGAACCATGCACATCATCTGCTTTACTCACATCATGTCATACTCCAGTCTCGTCTGTACTGCAGTCGCCAACATGATGCTACATAATGTCCAGAGTTGCAGAAACAATTTTTATACTACATTTTACCATATGTTCCTGTCGCATGCAGAGCCACTTTCATTATTCTGCTGTTACTTCATGTTATAAACTCATCTCATAGCCAGAGCTGAAGTCACTATTCTAATATTACACCATGTCTTTCTCTCTTCCTTTTGCTTTTCTTTCTTCCTCTTCCTTTCACTCGCTTTTTCTCTTTCCCTCTATTTCTTTGTCTTCCTCTCCACTCTCTGTCCTTTTCTTTCTCATTCTCTCTTTTGCTGTCACTTTTGTCCCTCTTTCTATGTTTCTTTCTCTCTGTGAAATTATCCCTTCCTTCCGTCCTCCTTTCCTTCCTTTCTTTCTCGCTCCTTCTCTCTTTCTTTCTATACCTGTCTGGTTCTCTCATCATCATCATTAAGGTTGGGCAAGGGGCAACACAGGAATGTAGTACTTGGGGTGTGGTGTAAAAATGAGCAGTGGCTTCCCTTTGTGTCAGCAAGGTCAGAGAACTCTGCTGTTGATAGGTATGTTTCTCTCTGATGTTAGGGTCTCAGTCGGTGGGTTGAAGAGTCCCCAGGATCAGAGCTCCCCCCATCTTCTAAAACCAAAATTGTAACTGAGCACCTCATTTGATATGTATGTACAGTGCCTTGCAAAAGTATTCACACCCCTTGAACTTTTTCACATTTTGTCACCTTACAACCAAAAACTTAAATGTATTTTATTGAGATTTTAAGTGAAAGACCAACACAAAGTAGCAGATAATTGTGAAGTGGAAGGAAAATGATACATGGTGTTCAAAATTTTAATCAAATAAAAATCTGAAAAGTGTGACATGCAAAAGTATTCAGCCCTCCTATATCAATACTTTGTACAGCCACCTTTTGCTGCAATTACAGCTGCAAGTCTTTTGGGATATGTCTGTACCAGCTTTGCGCATCTAAAGACTGAGATTTTTGCCCATTCTTCTTTGCAAAATAGCTCAAGCTCAGCCAGATTAAATGGAGAGGGTCTGTGAACACCAATTTTCATGTCTTGCCACAGATACCCAATGGGATTTAGGTCTGGACTTTGACTGGGCCATTCTAACACATGAATATTCTTTGATCTAAACCATTCCACTGTAGCTCCGGTTGTATGTTTAGGATCATTGTCTTGCTGGAAGGTGAATCTCCTTCCCAGTCTCAAGTCTTTTGCAGCCTCCAACAGGTTTTCTTCCAGGATTGCCCTTTATTTAGCTTCATCCATCTTCCCATCAACTCTGACCAGCTTCCCTGTCCCTGCTGAAGAAAAGCATCCCCACAGCATGATGCTGCCACCACCATGTTTCACAGCGGGGATGGTGTGTTCAGGGTGATGAGCAGTGTTATTTTTCTGCCACACACAGCTCTTTCCATTTAGGCCAAAAAGTTCAACTTTGGTCTCATCTGACCAGACCACCTTGTTCCACATGTTTGCTGTGTCCCCTATATGGCTTGTGGAAAACTGCAAACAGCACTTCTTATGTCTTCCATTCAACAATGGTTTTCTTCTTGCCACTCTTCCATAAAGACCAGATTTGTGGAGTGCATGACTTATAGTTGTCCTGTGGATAGACTCTCCCACCTGAGCTGTGGATTTCTGCAGCTCCTCCAGAGTGACCATGGGCCTCTTGGCTGCTTCTCTGACCAGTGCTCTCCTTGCTCGATCTGTTAGTTTAGGTAGATGGCCATGTCTTGGTAGGTTTGCAGTTGTAGAATACTTTTTGCATTTTTGGATGATTGATTGAACAGTGCTCCTTGGGATGCTCAAAGATTGGGATATGTTTTTATAACATAACCCTGCTTTAAACTTCTCCGCAACTTTATCTGCCCTGTCTGGTGAGTTCCTTGGTCTTCATGATGCTGTTTGTTCACTAGTGCTGTCTAACAAACCACTGAAGCCTTCACAGAACAGATGGATTTATACTAAAACTAAATTACACACAGCTGGACTCTATTAACTAATTAAGTGACATCTGAAGGCAATTGTGCGCACTGGATTTTATTTAGGGGTATCAGAGTACAGCGGGCTGAATACTTTTGCACGTCACACTTTTCAGATTTTTATTTGTTTAAAATTTTGCAAACCATATATCATTTTCATTCCACTTCACAATTATGTGTTACTTTGTATTGGTCTATCACTTAAAATCTCAATAAAATACATTTAAATTTGTGGTTGTAAGGTGACAAAATGTGAAAAAGTTCAAGGGGTATGAATACTTTTACAATGCACTGTATTGTATGATGTGTATGTAGTGTATAGTGTAGATTTCTTTGTAGTTTACAGAGGTGTAGCAAGGCTTTTCTTCACCCAAGGCAAAGATTCTGTTTAGCGTCCTCCTCCCTCCCATCATATCCTTCACCACCAATTAATGTAACCTAACTTCTTGTTTTACAATGTTTTATTTGACATACTTAACAGTGCAGACAATTTTTACATACAGTCATATGAAAAAGTTTGGGCACCCCTATTAATCTTAATCATTTTTAGTTCTAAATATTTGGGTGTTTGCAACAGCCATTTCAATTTGATATATCTAATAACTGATGGACACAGTAATATTTCAGGATTGAAATGAGGTTTATTGTACTAACAGAAAATGTGCAATATGCATTAAACCAAAATTTGACCGGTGCAAAAATTTGGGTACCCTTATCATTTTATTGATTTGAATACTCCTAACTACTTTTTACTGACTTACTGAAGCACAAAATTGGTTTTGTAACCTCACTGAGCTTTGAACTTCATAGCCAGGTGTATCCAATCATGAGAAAAGGTATTTAAGGTGGCCAATTGCAAGTTGTTCTCCTATTTGAATCTCCTCTGAAGAGTGGCATCATGGGCTCCTCAAAACAACTCTCAAATGATCTGAAAACAAAGATTGTTCAACATAGTTGTTCAGGGGAAGGATACAAAAAGTTGTCTCAGAGATTTAACCTGTCAGTTTCCACTGTGAGGAACATAGTAAGGAAATGGAAGACCACAGGGACAGTTCTTGTTAAGCCCAGAAGTGGCAGGCCAAGAAAAATATCAGAAAGGCAGAGAAGAAGAATGGTGAGAACAGTCAAGGACAATCCACAGACCACCTCCAAAGAGCTGCAGCATCATCTTGCTGCAGATGGTGTCACTGTGCATCGGTCAACAATACAGCACACTTTGCACAAGGAGAAGCTGTATGGGAGAGTGATGCGAAAGAAGCCGTTTCTGAAAGCACGCCACAAACAGAGTCGCCTGAGGTATGCAAAAGCACATTTGGACAAGCCAGCTTCATTTTGGAAGAAGGTCCTGTGGACTGATGAAACAAAGATTGAGTTGTTTGGTCATACAAAAAGGCGTTATGCATGGCGTCAAAAAAACACAGCATTCCAAGAAAAACACTTGCTACCCACTGTAAAATTTGGTGGAGGTTCCATCATGCTTTGGGGCTGTGTGGCCAATGCCGGCACCGGGAATCTTGTTAAAGTTGAGGGTCGCATGGATTCAACTTAGTATCAGCAGATTCTTGAGAATAATGTACAAGAATCAGTGACGAATTTGAAGTTACGCCGGGGATGGATATTTCAGCAAGACAATGATCCAAAACACAGCTCCAAATCTACTCAGGCATTCATGCAGAGGAACAATTACAATGTTCTGGAATGGCCATCCCAGTCCCCAGACCTGAATATCATTGAACATCTGTGGGATAATTTGAAGCGGGCTGTCCATGCTCGGCGACCATCAAACTTAACTGAACTGGAATTGTTTTGTAAAGAGAAATGGTCAAAAATACCTTCATCCAGGATCCAGGAACTGATTAAAAGCTACAGGAAGCGACTAGAGGCTGTTATTTTTGCAAAAGGAGGATCTACTAAATATTAATGTCACTTTTCTGTTGAGGTGCCCATACTTTTGCACCGGTCAAATTTTGGTTTAATGCATATTGCACATTTTCTGTTAGTACAATAAACCTAATTTCAATCCTGAAATATTACTGTGTCCATCAGTTATTAGATATATCAAATTGAAATGGCTGTTGCAAACACCCAAATATTTAGAACTAAAAATGATTAAGATTAATAGGGGTGCCCAAACTTTTTCATATGACTGTATCACATACTATAAAGAGGTTTCCATTATATACGGTTCTGATACAAACAAAAATAAGGACCATATTGTAGATTACTACAGACACCGTATCTGGGTGACAGAATTTGCAAAATTTTGTTGGAATAGTTTGCCCTTGTAGTGAGGACCTTTGAAGTACTCTAACATCGTAAGTGTTAAATAATGCTGCAAAGCTGACAGTGTACTGAACTCAACAGAACCTGCCCCCAGTTTCAGTAACTATACCACTGCACTGTCAGAGGGGCCGGCCTCATAGCTCAGAGTCATCGCAGGGTGGTGATGAACTCCCCCACTTCCCCCACAGTACAAGACTATAGAAGTGTACTGCCAGGGGGCTGTTCTTCATCGCTCATTGATGATGCTGAGCTGTGAGGCTGGTCCCTCTGACAACACATTGATATTTTTACAACCTGGTCAGATACCAGCACTGAATACATTAATTTAGCTTGTCAGTGGTACATGACACTCATCATGTTAGAGGACATAAATAAAAGGAAATAAATAGCATGTACTTTTAATTGGACTTGGACTTTACCCCTTCTGATCTTACAAGTTTTGTCATTACCTCTTTTTCCTATTCAAGATGTATAGGGTGTTCTGTGAGTGCCTAAGTGTAGCCCAGTTCCAGTTGTTCTGTGTTACCCAGTTAGGATGTTGTTGACTTGCACCCATTCACCCATTTGTTGTTTGGTTATTATTTCCATGGATTGGGCACTATTTTATCATCTAGAGTTTCCTGGGAGTGTTCTGCTTTACATAGTTACCCTGTACATATCATTTTAGCCCCTAGAGGTGCAACTGATTTTCTTCTACCCTCCCACCAACTACTTCATAGTTACTTTCTGGGTACTCGGTAACTGACAGAGTTCCCTTCTCCCTATGTTTTCTTTGCCCCCTTCTTCTTTCCCTCCTCCCCTCCTTTTTTTTAAATTATTTATATCAAAATAGAGACAACCAAAACAAACTGTACGAAACAGCCTCCAAATAGGAGCCAGTAAATAACTGTATGAAATACAGTAACAAATAATGAGGTAGGATACAACACAAGCGATAGCTCTTAAAGACATATATGCATAAAAAGTGGAAGAGGATGGGAGAAGGGGAAAACCAGAAGAGAGATAAGGAAAGAGAGAGAGAGAGAGAGAGAAAGAAGAGAAGAAAAAAAAAGGAGAGGAGGGAGGAAGGATCAGTGGTTCCAGCAGTCCATCACCAGAAGCAGTGGTTGCAAGGTCCAGCTCAGTTCACAAGGTCTCCGCAATCCTGCAAACCCCGGAATAGGATCCACCGCGTCCAGGCAGTGATTAAAGACTCAGGTGTGTGCCTAAAGAACGCAGTAAGATCCTCCTTACCCTGGATATCCTTCACCCTGCATACCCAATACATCAGCGAAAGAGAAGCGGAGGAATTCAAAAGCACAGGAAGGAAGGCCCTAGCCACATGGACCAGATAGTTCAAAGAAGAGTTATGATGAGCCCGGAGGGAGAAATCAGAGAGGCGGAGCAAGCGTCAGGAAGAGAGGAGAGAAAGTGAGTGAACCGAAAAAGCTATCTGGGATTTCTTACTCCACCTCAGGTGAAATAAAGAGGACCTCTTTTCAGTTGTGCAGAGGCCATTGGCATTGATGGACAAGAACCCCAGAGCATCTATGATGGGGGACCGGAACTCTGTAAAGGGGAGGAGAAAAGAAAAAAAAAATATTTGGGGGGGGGGGGTAGAGAAGAAAAGCTAAAGTGTGGGAAGAAAAAGGGAATAGCAGAGAAGGAGTAGAGTGAGCAAGAGGTTGAGAGGACAAATAAACAAAATACAACAATAAACCTCGATCAAAGCTAGTCTTAGAGTGGAGAAACACTGACAGTGAGTCAACTCACTAAAGCAGGTGTCAGGAGCACACCTCAGTGCATGACCAGAGAGCTGCAGAACAGCTACTAGGGGAGAGGTAGAACCACAAGGAGGTGCTACCCATTCCCCAAGTGTATCCAAAATAGAGCAATGGTAGAGTGTAGGGATGGAGATAAGAAGGAACCCTGACTCAGAATGGGAATACCCATAGAGTCAGTGTGAATGGTAAGGGGGGGACCATGGTCTGGGGGGGACTAAGTCAGTGCCCTAAACATCTGCATGTGCATTACACTTACAACAGAAAGGGGGACTGAGGGCAGGGACCAGAAAATCAGAATGGGCCTAGAGATGGTTTCAACATAAACTTAGTAGGGGGAAGTCTCGCTGGTGAAGACCAGCGCAGATCGAAATCTACGAGGGACTGCACCAGGACACAGGGATCGGGATTCAGTGCAGAATAAAACCGGATAGGACTACAACGCCGAAGCGACCCAGGACCAAGAGAAGCAAATTAGACACAGGGGCAGTCCAACACTGTGAGGAAGGACTGAAGAGACATCATAGCAGACAGTGGAATGGAGAGAGTCTCAAGGAGCGATAGCTGGCAGAGTCTACCGTTTATTAGGATGATCACAGCGCAGAGTCTTCCATCAGTTGTTGATGAGGCAAGGTAGAAGAGGAAGGACGCCTGTCAGAGGGAGTGGACACAAGGGGAAACACCAACCAATCCGGGAGAGACAAGTCCGGTAGATCAAGAAACTTAGCCAAGGAGGCCACCTTGTCAGGAGAGTGAAGAGCAAACATCGCCCTGTTGCAGCGAACCTGGAGGTGGAAGGGATGACCCCATCTGTATGTGGTCCTAGCATCCATGATGAGCTGGAGGACCGGCTTGAGAACTCGCCAGGGTGCGTCAGGAAACATCATGAAGGAGTTGAACGTGGGTGTCCAGGAAGGGGATTGGGCTTTTCCACCAGGCCACCCGAAGGATATCTTCTTTCTCTCTGAAGAAGTGTACCTGACAAAGAACATCCCATGGCTCAATAGAGTCATTATGTCCAGGACCCAGAACCCGATGCACTCTGTCGAGAGAGAACAGTGTTGAAGATAGATGTGACCGCAAAGCGTAACTCGGCAGGAGGAAGGCTGTCAGGAATACCCCGTAGTTTGACGTTGTTACGTTGACCTCTGTTCTCCTGGTCGTCAACTTGCAAAAGTAGGGACCAGTTGAGCTCCCTCTGAGTAGTCACAAAATGCTCCACTAAAAAAAAGTCGCTGATCAAATAGAGCAGACTGTTGTTGTTGAGTATTAATCTGCCCTGATAGGGAGTTAATTTCAGACTTGAATTCAGAGATGATGCGCTCCTGTTTAGTCTCCACTCTGCGCACAATAGTTTACGAGTCCACTTGCCCAGTTGCGATTATTTAAGATGCAAGACAAAGCCCTGGAACCTTCCATGACATTCTCTCATTTAATTTCTTGCCTGCCTTTAATTTAATCACCTCTAACCATATTCTCCCATGGGACATACTGTAGGCTTTCCTTACCACAGATACACTAAAGACACTTATTGTTGCCCTGATTCACTCTCGCCTTGACTACTATAGCTCCCTACTAATCGGTCTTCCCCTTACTAAACTCTCCCCTCTTCAATCTATTCTGAATGCGGCGGTCAGGCTCATCTATCAGTCTAGACTCTACAGCGATGCCTACGGAGACTAACATTGTCTATTATCAGAACCTTCCACGCTCATATATAAGACTTCTCCCGAGTTTCACCACTTCTCTGGAATGCTCTATCCCAGACTATCAGATTAACCCCCAATTTCCACAGCTTCAAGCGCAAACTAAAGACATATCTTTTCAGATAGGCCTATCACAAATCCTAATGTAAACCCTTCCATAGTTAGATTCCCTAAAACGTATCCTCTGTTCACGCTCCCACATTACCTCACAGGATATGATGCCGTATCAGACTAACTTTATATGTCCAGGCACCGCCTGCACGTTAAAGGACACGACTGGTGACGGCTCATACAGCTTTATATATGTGTAATGACAGTAACCTCTATTACAGAATTGTCTGACTATTGTATAAGCAATGCTACCTCCGATGCCACCCTGCTACCTCTTGTGTCACCCCCTCTACCTCATAGATTGTAAGCTCTTGCGAGCAGGGCCCTCAGTCCCAGTGTGTGAATTGACAATTTTTTTGTAATGTATCTTTTTTTTGTCTGTACTTGAACCCTACAAATTGTACAGTGCTGCGGAATATGCTGGTGCTATATAAATAAAATGTATTATTATATGGCCCACATCACTGTAATCTCTAAAGAATGGAAGGATCCCTGATTATGTTTAATATACGTTCTGTATCAATTCCTGATGGTTTTCTAGATCTCTCCTTGCTATCATTCATTCTGCTTCCTTCCAGTGGATAAAAATCAGTCCATGGTCATGTGATATACAGTCCATGGTCATGTGATATACGGTCCATGGTCATGTGATATACGGTCCATGGTCATGTGATGAGCACACAGGTGGACAGCTCATTACTAGGCAGATCTCTGATTACTGTGCTGAGACTATGATGAGCAGTGCACCTGTGTGTCCATCACATGACCATGAACTGTATATCATATGACCATGGACTGTATCTCACATAACCATGGACTGTATATCACATGACCATGGACTGTATCTCTCATGACCATGAACTGTGTATAACATGACCATGGACTGTATATCACATGACCATGGACTGTATCTCTCATGACCATGGACTGTGTATCACATGACCATGGACTGTATGTCACATGACTATAGACTGATTCTATCCACTGGAAGAAAGGAGAATGAATGAAAGCAAGCAGAGATCTAGAATATTGTGAGGAATTATAACAGAAAGTATATGATCATTGCACTGACACATATAAAGTTTCATTTGATTCCAAAAACTCCTTCTTGGTGCACAATTGTTTTCTGTCAATGAGTATATTACATATATACACATATTATAAATACATATATACATTATACATATACAGTACGTGTACATGGTACATGCACATGCTTATCCAAAGGAAAAGAAAGACCCAGATAGGTGGCAGGTATATACAAATGCTAAAGTCAATTTTCCCATTGCCAACTGATCCCCATTTTCACACCTCTGTATAAAGTGTATAACATTTTAATTAATCTACCTAATAAAACATGCTTTAAAAATTATGTGTGACAATGTGAGTATGTGATGGTAATTGACTACAACCTGAAATATACCATATATCTGTTTGCTCTATTTCACACAAATAAGTGATATGTTCTCTTAATTTACCACCATAAATCTCACTAAATGGCTCAGTGATATTTATATTAAGAAAAAAGAGTTCTGGTATATTTTAGTATCTACACAATGTCACAGCATTAACCTAGGTGATTGCCTGCACACCAACACAGTGTCAACACAAATTAAAACACTTGAAAATGGCTAACAAGTGTCAACCTCAGGGGTAGTGGGGCAATGAACACAATTGCCTGTGACTCAAAAGACTTTGAAAGTTACTGTGATGATTCACCCCATAAAGCCTCCTCCACTCAGTACAGAATGTTGTCATGAGCCCACATATAGTATCAGACTGATTGTAAGAAAGAAAAGAGGAGGCGGAGTCAGACACTACTATCACCTCCTATAATGAGTCCACTAATCGTATCGGGAGTAGATTCATTTAGTTTCGGGTTCGGGTGGCTCAGATACCAGATTCGTTTCAGGTCGAACAAGTTTGTGTTTTTTTAGACACACATGGCGGCTATATTGCAGAAAGCAATGGTTTTGTAGAAAAAATTGATGACTTGTAAGTGCTACAGGCTTGTTGTTGTTTGGGAGACACATTTCTTGCTGTGTTCCTCTTGAAAAGTGATGAAGAATTGGCTTTTCAAAAAGAAAAAACAGACCAAAAATTTTCCCTACAATGGAAGCAAATGTCAAATCAAAATGTTTTTGTTTTTTTTATGCCAACACTGTGGCACCAACAGTGTGCTATAGCGGAATGTGATGGTGGACCAGGCCACAGAACATGTCTGATTGAGTGGCAGCAGTGGTGGTAGCTGTGGCAACATGTGTGGCAGTACGGCAGGGCATAATACGATGGATTGGGCTGCAGGGCATATCTGGTTGACTGGTGGCAGTGGTGGCAGCTGTAGCAACATGTGTGGAAGTACAGCAGAGCATGATTTGATGGACCAGGCCACAGCACATGTCTGGCTGAGTGGTGGTAGGTGTGGCAACATGTGTGGCAGGGCATAATATGATGGATCAGTCTGCAGGGCATGTCTGGCTAAGTGGTGGCAGTGGTGGTAGCTGTTTAGGAGTAGCAGGAAGCATCAGCAGTACAGTAAATGGAACATGATAAAGGGTGGCATCACTATTCAGAGCCATCAGCTGGAGGTGTGTGAAAATCCTCACAGATCCATGTCTGATTAATTTTGACAAAAGTAATTTATTCTACTCTAGCAGTAGACAGTTTTGTTCTTTTAGGTGCTATAATACAACGGAGTGCCCTGAACACTTTCTCGGCCATTACGCTTGAGGCCAGCCAAGATAAAATTCCCATGGCAAACTACGTCAGCATATTCTACTGTTCTAACCTATTGGACCAGAATTCCATGTGGTCAGAGTTATCTACTGGAATATAGGTGTACTCTAGGTATGTCTGCACCTGCTGGTGCAGCTGGTGTGTCAGTTGCCTGTTGTAGCTCTGCTTGGTGCTGTGATCTGAAAAATTTCTGGTTCATCATCTTCCAGATACTGTACTGGGCCTGGCTGCTGATGCTGCTGCTTTTACTCCTCCCCACACTTGGAGCTACAGCTGAGCAATTAATCAAATTAATTTGATTAATTCACCCTTACGTAGTCTGACAACTTTGTTTTTTAACAGAACCGTCAAATCGACTCCTGCTCCAGCAGTGGGTCTTTCAGTATGGCGGTCGATCACAAGCAGAGCTAGTGCCTGTACTGCCGGGTCTCTGCTGTATCACACAGTGAAGATCACTATTTTTGTACAGCAGATAAGTAATGTCCGCAATCAGAATTCTTTCTGATCGTGAGCATTAAATGCTCATGGGGCCACCAATCCACCCGCCTGCACCCCCCACCGTGGTGTCTCCTGCTCAGTTGTTGACGGTTTGACTCCCACGTGATATGATACTCCCTGCTTGATATGATAGGTCCCCTTTAATTGCCATTGCTGAGGAAAATCTGAGGGTGTCCAGAGCCTTATTGTGTAGACCCTGCTTCCCACAGGATGGACAGGGCCATCTTGGGAGTCTATACGGTACAGAGAGAAAAAGAGAGAAGCAAGAGATCATATTGCTAGAAACTACCTGGCTCATCCCCTTCATTAGAACTCCCATTGAGAACTGTACTTCATTACTGCATTGGAAGCTGTATTGGTTGCTACTGCTTTAACAGCAGAAAAATTTCAACCTGTTTTTACTTGCAACCTGTGTCTTCTGAGTGCATTCCTGCATTCAAGCACTCTTCTGACCTCCATCAGACTCAGAGAGGCTGAAAACCCAAAATCCTTTGGTAATCTTCAGATTTTATGATGCCTTGCACACAGTCAAGGCACCCAGTGCCAGAGGCAGCCAAACAACCCCAAAACATCTTTGAACCTCCACCATATTTGGCGATTGGTACTGTGATCTTTTCTTTGTAGGCCTCATTTTGCCTTACTGACGTACATTTTGGCAATCTGCAGTTTAGCTTTTTGATTTCTTTGTGTCAGCAGTGGGGTCCTCCCAGGTCTCCTGACATAGCGTTTCATTTCATTCAAATGTTGATGGATATTTATTGATTGAGGCTACTTATCCACCATCCGGACTATCCTGCGTTGCAACCTTTCATCAATTTTTCACTTCCATCCACATCCAAGGAGGTTAGATACGGTGCCATGGGTTGTATACTTCTTGATTATGTTGCGCAGAGTGGACAAAGGAACATCAAGATCCCTGGGTGGACTTGTAACCTTGAGATTGTTGATATTTTGCCACAATTTTGGTTCTCAAGTCCTCAGACGGTTCTCTTCTACTTTTTATGTTGTCCATGCTTAGTGTGGCACACACAGTGCAAAGATTAAGTCAACTTCTCTCCTTTTAATCTGTTTTCAGGTGTGATTTTTATATTGCCCACACCTGTTACTTGCCACAGGTGAGTTTGTACAAGCATCACATGCTTGAAACAAAGTTATTTACCCACAGTTTTGAAAAAGTGCCAACAATTTTGTCCAGCCTATTTTTGGAGTTTTGTATGAAATTATGTCCAATCTGCCTTTTGTTTCAATACACACAAAGAAAATAAACCTAAATAACAAACAATTTAATAAATATGAATAAATACTGTAAATACCATAGATAACTTCATAAATAAATATGTATAAATTGACAAATGTCTATAAATGAAAATAATGAATTCATGCCATTAAAAATAATGAAACAGTCATACCAGCATTAGCTAATAGACTTAACCCCACAAGCCATGGCTCAAAGAGACATGCCCCCCCAAAACACAGCAGCCAATACTCCGTCCATACAGGAGTGAACCTAGCCTTTTTGCTACCTGAGGCGAAATATAGAAAGGTGCCAGCCCACCAAATAAAAAGATGCCTAATCCGGATATCTTTGGTTACTCGAAGGGGCCCCCCTAATTAGGACACCTCCCCAATGACAGATCAAAAAAATCCCCTTATTTGGCCCCCATATAGTATAACATCTCCTTTTTTGGCCCCCACATGATATACAACCCCCTTTCTTTTGACCCACCATACCATACATGACCTAATTTTTCTGTCTCATCACACAGTATATGACCCCCTTTTTTAGCTCACCACACAGTTCATGACTCCCTTTTGATTCCCCCCACAGTATATGTCCCCTTTCTTATGGACCCCACAATATATGACTCCTTTCTTATGGCCCCCCACAGTATATGACCCCTTTTTTGCCTCCACAAAGTATATGACCCCTTTTTATGGCCCCCACACAGTTTATGACCCCCTTTTTATGGTCACTACACAGTTTATGACCCCCTTTTATTTCCCCCACACAGTTTATGACATCCTTTTATACTCCACAACACAATATATGACCCATTTTTATTCCTCCCCCACACAGTATATCACACCTTTTTATAGCCCACACGCAGTATTTGACCCCTTTTAACCCCACACACAACGCCAGGACGCTGTACAGCGTTCTTCAGTGTCGGCTACAGTGCACCCTGGAGGCAGCAGCAGAGAGCGACCAGGACAGGAGCATGGACAGGTGAGTAAAAATTATCACTACTCTGTGTGGGGTGGTGGGAATAAGGGGGTCCTAAACTTAGTGGTGGTGGGGTGTGTGTATAAAAAAGGGGGTCATATACTGTGTGGGGGTATAAAAGCGGGCCATAAACTGTGTGGGGGCCATAAATAGGGGTCAGATACTGTGTGGGGGCCATTAAAAAGGGGTCATATACTGTGTGGAGCAAAAAAGGGGTCATATATTGTGTAGGGACATAAGAAAGGGGTCATATACTGTGGGGTGGCAAGGAGGACGGGGAAGGTGAAAAAAAAAAAACAACAAAAAAACATACTCACCTGTCCCTGGTGCTCTGGTGTCTCTGGTCCAGCGGCGCCACAGTGCTTGTACCAGCAGAAGTTCTTGCTTAACGTGATGCCTGAAGCAAATTAGCGGCCTAAGGAGAGTAACCTGGATGTCACTTGCATATGTCAACTGTGACGTCCCATGTCCTTTCCGTAGACCACTGAGGCCACTGATTGGCTTCAGCGGTCACATACGGCAAGAACTTCTGCCAGGACAAGAACCCGGGAGCAGCAGGACCGGACTGTGGTGGGAGACACCTGAGCACTGGGGACAGGTGAGTATGTTTTTTTTTCACCTTCCCTGGCCTTTTTTCACCTTCCCTGACCTCCTTGCCAAAAACAGTTTATCCTAGAGAAACCCTTGAAATACTGGAAAAAGCTGTGAATCTTGTAAAATAGATAACCTCACCCAATGGCCACAACCGGACTTGTCTGATTTAGATCTTTTGAGATGAATCCTGGTGTAACTGAACATAAGACATTTAGACTAGATGCACGCGACCGTGGTGCGTCTTGCAGCCGAGGGGAACCCATTTTCACAGATCCCCCATACATTTCAGTGTATGGAGGGATCCATGAAAATGGCAGAAAATAGGACATGACCTATATTTTGACGGTCCCTACTGGACTGAGTGGGAGGCATGCAGCAGGGACTTCTGGTGAAAGAAGACCCTGGGAGCAGCAGGACTGGACTGCGGTGGGAGACACCAGAGCACCAGGAACAGGTGAGTATGGGTTTTTTCTTTAACCTCCCCTGGCCCCTTTGCAAAAAATGCTTATCCTGGACAACACCTCTAAGTGCCCACACAAAGTATAATATCAGTTTTTATGTAATTGTTAACCCATCTAGAAACTTCTGGAGATCTAGGCAACTGAGTGAGGCAAACCTGAGTGTCTTTCTGTTGAACCTGTTCATCAAAGCATTGTTAGAGCATCCCATCTGGAAGAGATTTGATTGAACAAACTTTGATTCAAACTTGATTTTCTTGGCAACATCTGATTTCTGCCAATCCACACTTTTGCTCAAGGTGCCCCTTAGGTGTATGGCCGAGAGGAACAACAGATGATTAAATAGATTAAAGTAGCATACAATCCAATAGATTAATGCCATGGAGTCCTCTCTGGTTGAAGCTAGTCTATGACTGATCTTATAGAGTCCCTCTTGTATCCTTTCTTTATAAGGAATTTGTTTAGATAGATGAAGTCTTTCATTAGATGCCACTGAATTTAAAGTTCCGGGACTTGAAAGATGATACAGCAGACACCTGAGTCTTTTTGCTGATAAGGAACCCCCAAGGCTCTCTTGAGAATAAATTAATCTAGAATTTGAAACAATTTGGTTCCTTAGACTGCTCAAGACAAATTTGTCTAGGGGAATAGACCTGAACTCAAGAAAGAAACCTCTGCTGATAGAAGCCTGGACCTAGGTGTCTGAGGTGGTTGTTGTCCAGCTATGAAAAAACTTTATGAGTCTTGAACCCACTATAGGGAGCTAGCGTCTTTTTCTTGAAATTGGACTCTCTGTTCCTCTGTCTGGGGTTGTGCGTCTTTTGACTGATTCGCTGTAGTTTCTTCTAAGTTTAGGAGAATACCTTCTAAGGGGACAAAAAATCCTCTTACAGGGTTTCATGACCTCAGGAAAAAAAGACAACCTTGCTCTAAACAAGGGACTCTAAGACAGGAGACAACTGAGGACCAAACAACCTCTCTGGCTGAAAAGGCGGAGAGCAAAATGCATTTTTGGAGGCAATGTCTCTTGTCCATTTCTTCAGTCATAAAGCTCTTCTGGTGTTGTCTAGGACCATATTTTTAGAAATGACCTTCAGCATGTCTACTGGAAAATCCTATTGGATATAAGAAGCCATATTAAAGTCAACTGAATGGAGAATCTCCTGCCTTGGGATGCCATCTTGAATGTCAATAGTGAGTTGATTGATGAGGATCCTGAGTGTTCTTGCAGCTGAAATGACAACTTCAAAGGCTTTACATAAGGTTGCTGAATAGGAATACAGTCTTTTCAGGTGATACTCAGCCTTCCTATTTATCTGGTCTTTTAGGACTAAAGACTGGTTTACTAGAAAAACTGATTTAATAGAGAATCTTTCAACCACCAGGTGAATCTTTCCATTCCTCAAAATGAGTTTGATCAAGCTGGCATACTACCCTGAATTTTGACTCAGGATAAAATTTTCCCTCCGTTATTTCCAAATGGTATTCAGTAATATGAAATAAGCAGGTAGTGAGGAAAATTACAGCTTTTTTCTTATGGAAATAAAAGAGTTCCTCTTTGAATCTTTCTTCTCTGAGATCATCAGTCTCTGCCATATTTTTAGCAAGTTTAATGAGCTGTTGAGTTCTGTCCTTGCGTAATAGTCAGCACAAAAGTATCACCAGTGTTACAACAGTAGCTCACGTCAGAGTGTGAATCTAGTGCTGGAGAATCATCTGAGGAGGAGACATGAGCCAAGAAGGTGGTTTATTAAAGGCAATAGAACTCTTATGGGCAGTGGTGACCTCCCAGAAATCGTAGGAAAGTAGAGTTCTAAACTAAGTAAAAAAGGTATTAGCATGCATATTAGTAGCTGGATCTTGCTGAGGAGCAGTACGGTTGGAGCCAATGTCAGAATCCAAACTTGTCTTGTTAGATAACACACAGTTATACGCCACACAGTATAATGTTCCGTAGTGGCCCCCATACAGTATAATGTTCTGTAGCGGTCTTGTACAGTATAATGTCCCATAATGGTCACCACACAATATAATGTCCCATAGTGACCCTCTATACAGTATAATGTTCCATAGTGGCTTCTATACTAATACATTTTAAAAAATCCCACATACATAGGGATTTTCTATCAATTTCAGCTTTGGCTGAACCCAAAATTTTGTGGGTTCACCAACCACAAACGACAATTATACTCTTCAGCCCTCAGAGTATAATTAGTGGAGGCTCAGGGGAGGCGAGAAAACATAACAAACAGTGTTACTCACCTCACCTGGGCCCCGGAGTGGCCCCCCTGTCCTCTTCCAGCCTCCCGGGTAACGTGAATGGGCCTCAGCAGTTACGTGGCATTATGTTGGTATAACGCTATATGTAATTACGCCACGTGGCACACCAAGCAAAGGCCTCAGCGGTCCCAGATGTCACTCAGGAAGCCAAAAGAGGCCTGAAGAAGGTGAGGAACTGCGCCAGAACCCAGGGGAGCTGAGTAAGACTGTTTGTTATGTTGAATCACCTCACCAGGGCTTCTGCTTTTTTTTCAAAAACACAATGTGTGAACATATCCTAGTGTATCTATAATTTAGAAATCATACAATATTTGATACTTTTGTGTCAAATGTTGAATGTTTATTTTTCTGGCTATCACAGTACTACACTATTTTCCCCTATTTTTCATATAATTTAGAAATAGTATAATCACTTTTCACCATTCCCAAATTTTTATATGTTCCTTTAACTTTCACCTATTTATCTTTACGTTTTGCTTTAAGAGTGAAGAGTATCCTCCAAGGGCAAGCATTTTAAGAAATCTTCCTATGTTCCCCTATGTTCTAAGATACCATCTTTATTACTAAAAAAAAAAAAAAAAAATCCTGAGAAAATGCTCCATTCCTGCCTCGGACATCCCTTCATCCAACAACCACCCCCTTCCAAACTTAGAAAATAAATGATATGTTTTCCAAATAAATCATTACATTAGCTCCTCCCTCCTCGCTTGATACCCGAACTAACTACATTTGATGCTACAGATACAACTTACAAAAACTGTACCTTAGTCCATCTCAGTCTGTCAATCAAGTGCAAATTTCTGTAGGTGATTCAAAGAAGAGATTTCTCCTGCCAAAATGCCCATAGCCTAGCAGAGTACAGTATAGTCTCTTCTTAGGGGTCAGTAACAGTCCATAGTCCTGTTTTCAGCCAAAAGTCATACCCACTAAAGAAGCAAGGAACAAGGATCGCCTTGAAATATAAGTTTAATCAACTAATTACCGGTAATTAGTTGGCGTTATGGTTTATGATATAACTTTTTATGTAGGGCTCTTACAATTATTGCATAGTACACGGAGTACCTCATCTTTGATTTCCTTTAAAAAAAATCGACATACCAAACCAGAAAGGTTAGTGACCCCTGGACTATACTATTTTAGGCATTAATGTCCAAGTAACTCTTCCTGGGGTCGTAAAACTATTTAACGCCGGGGCCCGACGTAAAAAAATGCAGCATTTTACAGTCACAGCAAAGTGGATGGGATTCTAGCGGATCTCATCCCCCTTTGCGATAAAATGCACGCAGTGGAGATGCTGTGATTTCCAAAACCGTTGAGGTTTTCGAAAATGCAGCATGTTAATTATACCTACGGAAACACCAGCGGTTTCTCTATAGGTATAATTGAAGCAGAAAGTCCACAGAGGAAAACTCTGCAAACTTTCTGTGCAAACGCCACGTGGGGCATTAGCCTAATTGTTATTTTTTTGCCCTTAAAAATTTGGCACCTTTTATCGCGCAGTATACAAAAATATGTTACCTTTATTCAGCGGTTCATTATGGTAATACCAAATATGTATGAAATTTTTATGTTTTGCTACTTTTGCACAGTAATAATGTTTTTTGGTTTGTTTTTTTTAAGAGGCCCTTTCATGTCCTCTGAGATAGGGCATGCTATATGTATAGCAAAGATGATTATGTGCTGAATTCAGCATTAGCTTTGGCTACCGATATCACTGCATTGTCAGAGGGGCTGGCCTTACAGGTCAGCATCATTGCTGGGAAGTGAGAAATGCACCCCTATAAGCGTGCACTGTCAAGAACACGTTGCTCACCAAGGTGGGCTCCTATGACAGCGCAGTGATATTGGCAGCCGAGGATAACGGCACCAATATCTCTACAACATGGAACATACCAACAAAGCTGAAAGTGCACTGAACTCAGTGCACCATCCGTTTTGCAATGGTATATAACATGCGTTAAAAGACATGGTCCTGTTTAATAAACCATTTCTTTTTGTGTTGCTCTATTCTGAGAGGCATAACTTTTTTAATTTTTCCATTCACAGTGCTTGTTTTTTGCATGAAAAATTGACATATTCATTGGTATAACTTTGGTCAAAGTTATAGGCTATGCCATTTTTATTTCTTTTCAAGAAATAAAGCATTCTTCATGGGCAGATATCAGATTTTATGTTTTTTTTGTCATTTTCTTTAACATTATATTGATCACTGGTATAGCCCTAGTAGGCCCCTGCTGTCATCAGAACCAGTCAGCAGTCCCTACGGCCTTACAGGCTTTTAGCTGCCATTGTTGCTACTGACTGCAGTTCACCATTCGTAGCTCTCATCCTGTTTACTACCTTCCACCCTTGCAGGGGGCTAGTGAGCAGTGGGAGAAGGAGGAGCGCAATTCTGGGGGGCAGCTGCACTGTGTTTTCATGTCCCATCGCTCAATAGCTCAGTAAATTAGGATGTGAAAAAAACCTGTAATATGGCAGGAAATGGTTAACGTTCATAAAATGTGTTGCCCTTGGTAAATCAGAGAATATTGATATTTTGTAACTATCATAGCTCAATGTAGCTTTTTAATTATGGCTTCTCTGTCTTAGAGATGGAAGAGATATTCAGTGTATTGTACAGTATGCAGTGATGTTGTGTGTATGAGTCTTATTCAGCTTGGAGTTGCTAAATATTTGATGTGTTAGGTATCAGGTGTTCTGTGGGGACGGGGAGGGGAGTTGCACTCTCTCTCTTTTTGTACAGAGGTGACATATGATAAATTTGAGGTCACCATGACCCATCTTCACTCTGACAGTATTCTTTTAAAAATATAATTGACAGTACATACTCCTAGATAGTACACATTTTACATGTAGATGACCCTCACTTACCTCCTAGAAAACACAACATGTACCCAGTACATACGTATGTTATGGTTTTGTAGATTAGTCATTTGCAGGTTTGGAGGTGGTCATGTGTGTAAATATTGTCATCTCTGTGTCCTACTATATTTTACAAGAGGCTGGGAGATTTCAGACCATTATATATGGGCATTTATGGAGTAGACACACATTAGATGAGAACCAGGAGCTGCCAGACGTCTTACACTGGCCAAGTTAATAATAATAATAATAATAATAATAGTCCTTTAATAGTCCCACAATGGGGAAATTCAGTAAACATGTTACATGTTACACTTATGTCCAGGGGACAAAGGCATTTATCCTGTATGATCGGTATCATGTTACAAATATGTCCATGTGGGCAAGGTAATATACACGCTGTATGATGTGTCGGATGTTACACAAATGTACAATTGCCAAGGGTTTTTCAATTTTGTGTGATGTGCTTCATGGTACATGTACTTGCAGGGGGCACCAGTACAAATAGTCTGTATCTATTGTTACATGTTACATGTACAGTACGATACAAAAGTGTTAGGCAGGTGTGGAAAAATTTCTGAAAAGTAAAGCTATGTTCACACTACCGTTATTAATGTCCGTTGCTATCATACGTCACATGATGACAGCAAGGATATTAAGTGTAGTAACGGACACAGACAGAGCCCCTTCCGTCTGTGCCTGTTCCCATTTACTGTAATTCAAACAACATGACGGACGCTGTCTTCTGTCATGTTTACTTACTTTTGTAATGAAAAGAAAAGTCCTGCATGCATAACTTTTTCTTCTGTCAGAAAAGTAAAAAAAAAAGCTTACATCATCATGTTATATTTTACATTGGGGAAAATGCAGACACCCAATGGAGTGGGCTCTACATCTGTTAATTAATGTCCGTTGCTCTCATCCTGTAAAGGTCAATAACCTACCCTTAGAATGCTTTAAAAAATAGAAGTGTTAAAAGTTTATTTTTGTCAATTAACAAAATGAAGCAAATGACGAAAAGATAAATCTAAATCATATCAGTATTTGGTGTCACCACCCTTTGTCTTCAATGCAGTATCAGTTCTCCTAGGTACACTTACACACAGATTTTGGAGGATCTCAGCAGGGAGGTTGTTCCAAACATCCTAGAGAACTAGCCGCAGATTTTCTGTGGATGTAGGCTTGTTCAAATCCTTCTGTCTCTTCATGTAATCCCAGGTAGACTTGATGGTGTTGAGATCAGGGCTCTGTGTGGGACATATCATCACTTCCAGGACACCTTATTCTTCTTTATGCTGAAGATAGTTCTTAATGACACTGATTGTATGTTTGGAGTTGTTGGATGGATGAGAATACTGGAGGATGAGAATCTGCCTGTATTTCTCAGCATTGAGGACACCATTAGTCCTGGCCAAATTCCCAACTTCACTTGCTGAAATGTAGCCCCAAACTTGCAAGGAACCTCCACCATTCTTCAGTATTGCCTGCAGACACTCATTATTGTACCTCTCTCCAGCCTTTCACTTACAAACTGCTTTCTGTTACTGCCAAGTATTTCACATTTAGCATTTCATATGTATTATTTTGTTACAAATACCTACAGTATGTACGTCCTGTATGATTATCACATATTACATGTATATCCCGGGGGACGAGTGTACATACAAATTTCATGATGTATCTCATGTTACATATATGTCCAGTGGGTCATGGTAATGTACACCCTGTATGATGTATGTGATGTTATATATATATGTCCAGGTAGCAAGAATGTGTACCTCTTGTATGACATGTCCCATGGTAACACATGCCCAGGTGGTAAGGCGAGCCTATATACAGTCATATGAAAAAGTTTGGGCACCCCTATTAATCTTAATCATTTTTAGTTCTAAATATTTGGGTGTTTGCAACAGCCATTTCAATTTGATATATCTAATAACTGATGGACACAGTAATATTTCAGGATTGAAATGAGGTTTATTGTACTAACAGAAAATGTGCAATATGCATCAAACCAAAATTTGACCGGTGCAAAAATTTGGGTACCCTTATCATTTTATTGATTTGAATACTCCTAACTACTTTTTACTGACTTACTGAAGCACAAAATTGGTTTTGTAACCTCACTGAGCTTTGAACTTCATAGCCAGGTGTATCCAATCATGAGAAAAGGTATTGAAGGTGGCCAATTGCAAGTTGTTCTCCTATTTGAATCTCCTCTGAAGAGTGGCATCATGGGCTCCTCAAAACAACTCTCAAATGATCTGAAAACAAAGATTGTTCAACATAGTTGTTCAGGGGAAGGATACAAAAAGTTGTCTCAGAGATTTAACCTGTCAGTTTCCACTGTGAGGAACATAGTAAGGAAATGGAAGACCACAGGGACAGTTCTTGTTAAGCCCAGAAGTGGCAGGCCAAGAAAAATATCAGAAAGGCAGAGAAGAAGAATGGTGAGAACAGTCAAGGACAATCCACAGACCACCTCCAAAGAGCTGCAGCATCATCTTGCTGCAGATGGTGTCACTGTGCATCGGTCAACAATACAGCACACTTTGCACAAGGAGAAGCTGTATGGGAGAGTGATGCGAAAGAAGCCGTTTCTGAAAGCACGCCACAAACAGAGTCGCCTGAGGTATGCAAAAGCACATTTGGACAAGCCAGCTTCATTTTGGAAGAAGGTCCTGTGGACTGATGAAACAAAGATTGAGTTGTTTGGTCATACAAAAAGGCGTTATGCATGGCGTCAAAAAAACACAGCATTCCAAGAAAAACACTTGCTACCCACTGTAAAATTTGGTGGAGGTTCCATCATGCTTTGGGGCTGTGTGGCCAATGCCGGCACTGGGAATCTTGTTAAAGTTGAGGGTCACATGGATTCAACTCAGTATCAGCAGATTCTTGAGAATAATGTACAAGAATCAGTGACGAATTTGAAGTTACGCCGGGGATGGATATTTCAGCAAGACAATGATCCAAAACACAGCTCCAAATCTACTCAGGCATTCATGCAGAGGAACAATTACAATGTTCTGGAATGGCCATCCCAGTCCCCAGACCTGAATATCATTGAACATCTGTGGGATAATTTGAAGCGGGCTGTCCATGCTCGGTGACCTTCAAACTTAACTGAACTGGAATTGTTTTGTAAAGAGGAATGGTCAAAAATACCTTCATCCAGGATCCAGGAACTGATTAAAAGCTACAGGAAGCGACTAGAGGCTGTTATTTTTGCAAAAGGAGGATCTACTAAATATTAATGTCACTTTTCTGTTGAGGTGCCCATACTTTTGCACCGGTCAAATTTTGGTTTAATGCATATTGCACATTTTCTGTTAGTACAATAAACCTCATTTCAATCCTGAAATATTACTGTGTCCATCAGTTATTAGATTGTATCAAATTGAAATGGCTGTTGCAAACACCCAAATATTTAGAACTAAAAATGATTAAGATTAATAGGGGTGCCCAAACTTTTTCATATGACTGTATATCCTGTATATAGAGTCTCATGGTACATATATGTCTTGGAGACAAGGGTACATACACCCTGTATCATGTTTTGTTTGGAGGCAAACATATGTACACCTGTATTATGTGTTAAGCTAGGTTCACACTAGCATCAGCCTATCCATTGTTCTGGTCCATCGCTGCTACAACAGCGGTCACACAAAGAGCCCGACAGGCCCCATTAATTATAATGGGATCCGTTGGGTGTCCGTTCTTTTAAACTGAAACTGCCTGACAAAAAAATCAGACTTGCAGCACTTTTTCATCCGCCAATTTTCGACACCCACTGCTACAGCGTGTCCAAAGGGAGATTCCAACACAGATGTAAACGAAGCCTTAAATGTTACACATATGTCCAGTAGGTCAGAATATTTGATGTGTCGTATTACAGGTGTATCCAGGAGGCTAGGGCTCATGTATTGCTGAGAAGCTGGTGACACATTGGCAGGCAGAAAACTTTGTGACATCCTGCCCTTTACCTGTGCTCTTGTTCTCATTGTAGCCATGCTGCTCTGATGCGTCTTGTCTGTTATTACCCTGGACAGAGCTGGTCAGTGCTCAGCAATAACAAGCTGTTTGTCATATTTCTTTCATTGTCACTAGGTGGTATTTCTCTGATACTTATAGGGGTGCATTTAGCTGTACCCCCTGAAGGCTCCTTCTCTGTCCACTAATGCCATGCCACTATATAGGGGAAGGAGTACACCTTACATTTCTACATCATAACGGATTGTCTCTGTCTCCCCAGGGCTCCAGTGGCTGCACTCTTCATTACTTCGCTCAGCGATCCATCTTGAGTCTGACCCCCTGTAAGAGGGAAACCCAGAGACCCAGTGGTGAGTATCCCCCGCCCACGACTGTGAGGGAGGGGCTGACAGCACAGCGATCAGGTTAGATCACATTCCTCTCACTGCTTGTCAGCCCAGAGATAGACATGGTCCCGAAACTGAGACCATCAACCTGCAGCCAAACGGACTCCACAAGCTATACTGCCAGTACCAGGTATACATCTTGTACACAGCTGGGTATATGTCCAGTATCAGGTATCTTGTTTCTGAAAATGTTTGTATACCACCACTATTAGGTATATAGCTTCTGAAAATGAGTGTATACCACCAATATCTGGTATGTCTTTTCTGAAAATCCGGGTATATCACCAGTATCTGGTATATTGTTTCTGAAAATGTGTGTATACCACCAATATCTGGTATATCTTTTCTGAAAATCCGGGTATATCTCCAGTATCTGGTATATCTTTTCTGAAAATGCGGGTATACCACCAGTATCTGGTATATTGTTTCTGAAAATGTGTGTACACCACCAATATCTGGTATATCTTTTCTGAAAACACGGGTATACCACCGCTATCTGGTATATAGTTTCTGAAAATGTGTGTATACCACCAATATCTTGTATATCTTTTTTGAAAATGTGTGTATACCACCAATATCTTGTATATCTTTTTTGAAAATGTGTGTATACCACCAATATCTTGTATATCTTTTCTGAAAATGCGGGTATACCACCAGTATCTGGTATATAGTTTCTGAAAATGTGTGTATACCACCAGTATTAGGTATATCGTTTCTGAAAATGCGGGTATTCCACCAGTATCTGGTATATCTTTTCTGAAAATGCGGGTATACCACCAGTATTAGGTATATCGTTTCTGAAAATGCGGGTATACCACCACTATCTTTGGTATATCGTTTCTGAAAAAGTGTGTATACCACCAATATTTGGTATATCTTTTCTGAAAATGCAGGTATACCACCAGTATCTGGTATATAGCTTCTGAAAATGTGTGTATACCACAAATATTAGGTTATAGTTTCTAAAAATGCATGTATGTCACAAGTATCTGGTAAATCATTTCTGATAATGTGTGTATACCACCAGTATGAGGTATATAGTTTCTGATAATGTGTGTATACCACCAGTATCAGGTATATATTTTCTGATAATGTGTGTATACCACCAGTATCAGGTATATATTTTCTGATAATGTGTGTATACCACCAGTATCAGGTATATAGTTTCTGATCATCTGTGTATACCACCAGTATCAGGTATATATCTTCTGAAAATCTGTGTATACCACCAGTATCAGGTTAATGTCTTTTAAAAAGCCAGGCATGCTGCCAGCATTCGGTATATGTCTGCCAGAGAGCTGGGTATACCTCCAGTATCAGGCACATGTCTTGTATACAGCCGGGTATACTGTCAGTATCAGGTAAATGAGTTGTATTCCTTTTTCCACTCCTCTTTCTCGCCTGTCTCTGATATGGGTTGTAGTCTGAGTTGTGCTCCCCACTGCTCCTCCGCGTCCTCCCTCCCCACCTCCTCTTCCTCCCCTCTCCCTACTCCCTCCCCATAGTGAGAGCTGACTTTCCTGTCTGAAGTTTGTTATGGACCCTGGCATTCTCTATGAGGTAAGGAGCAGGAGTCACAGGTGGGTGGTGGGCACAGGGGAAAGTCTCTGTGTGTGTAGAAGCTGTGAGAGTTAATAGCTCAACTTTTTTAGCAATTCCGGCCACTTCATGGTTAACACTGCCAAAGTGTCTTATAGGAATGTGACCTTGGTGAAGCTTAGGCAGTGGTGGCAGTAAGGAACAATCCAGTGCTGTGGAAAGAAATTCCTCTCTGCTGTGCTCATGGGAATGGCATTTGTTTCCTTGTTGATGACCTGACATTCTCAGATAAAATCTGCTTCTTATTCCTTACTATGATATCTTACACCACTCACTGATAACTGCTAATGATTAACTGAAGGGTTAACTAGGAGCAGATCGGACAACAATGTATACAACAATGTTCTGTATGTGTATACAGTTCTGCGGGCTAGTATACATTGCATATGTATATACAGTACAGTTCTGAAGACTGGTTTACATTGTATTTGTGTATGCTGTATGTGGTTTGAGGGCTGATATACATTGTCAATGTATACACTGTATAAGTGCTTAGGGCTATTATATTGTATGTATATACACCTTATGAGTTCTAAGGGATGGTATACATTGCATGTCTATACACAGTATAAGTTCAGAAGGCTGGCATATAATATATTTGTACACTGTACAAGTTATGAGGGCTAGTATACATTGTATGTGTATACATTGTATGAGTTCTGAGGGTCAGTATACATTGTATGTATATACACTGTATATGTTTTCAGGGTCAGTATATATTGTATGTGTATACACTGTATAGATCTCAGGGTCAGTTTACATTGTATGAGTTCTGATGGTTGTTATACGTTGTATGTATATACACTGTATAGGTTCTCAGGGCCAGTATAGATTGTATGTCTATACACTGTATAGGTTCTCAGGGTCAGTATGCATTATATGTGTATATACTGTATAAGTTTTCAGGGTCAGTATACATTGTATGTATATACACTGTATAGATCTCAGGGTCAGTATACATTGTATGAGTTCTGATGGTTGTTATACGTTGTATGTATATACACTGTATAGGTTCTCAGGGCCAGTATAGATTGTATGTCTATACACTGTATAAGTTCTCAGGGTCAGTATACATTATATGTGTATATACTGTATAAGTTTTCAGGGTCAGTATACATTGTATGTGTATACACTGTACAGATCTCAGGGAAAGTATACATTGTATGAGTTCTGAGGGTTGTTATACGTTGTATGTATATACACTGTATAGGTTCTCAGGGCCAGTATAGATTGTATGTCTATACACTGTATAAGTTCTCAGGGTCAGTATGCATTATATGTGTATATACTGTATAAGTTTTCAGGGTCAGTATACATTGTATGTGTATACACTGTACAGATCTCAGGGAAAGTATACATTGTATGAGTTCTGAGGGTTGTTATACGTTGTATGTATATACACTGTATAGGTTCTCAGGGCCAGTATAGATTGTATGTCTATACACTGTATAGGTTCTCAGGGCCAGTATACATTGTATGCGTATACATTGTTTGAGTTCTGAGGGTCGGTGTACGTTGTATGTGTATACACTGTATACGTTCTCAGGGCCAGTATAGATTGTATGAATTCTGAGGGTCAGTATAGATTGTATGTCTATACACTGAATAAGTTTTCACGGTCAGTATATATTGTATGTGAATACACTGTATAAATTCTCAAGGTCAGTATACATTGTATGTGTATACACTGTATAAGATCTCAGGGTTAGTATACACAGTATGAGTTCTGAAGGTTGTTATACGTTGTATGTATATACACTGTATAGGTTTTCAGGGCCAGTATAGATTTATGTCTATACACTGTATACAGTGCCTTGCGAAAGTATTCGGGCCCCCTTGAACTTTTCAACCTTTTGCCACATTTCAGGCTTCAAACATAAGGATATAAAATTTAAATTTTTTGGTGAAGAATCAACAACAAGTGGGACACAATTGTGAAGTGGAACGAAATTTATTGGTTATTTTAAACTTTTGTAAAAAATAAAAAACTGAAAAGTGGGGCGTGCCATATTTTACTTTCAGTGCAGCAAACTCACTCCAGAAGTTCAGTGAGGATCTCTGAATGATCCAATGTTGTCCTAAATGACTGATGATGATAAATATAATCCACCTGTGTCTAATCAAGTCTCCGTATAAATGCACCTGCTCTGTGATAGTCTCAGGGTTCTGTTTAAAGCGCAGAGAGCATCATGAAGACCAAGGAACACAGCAGGCAGGTCCGTGATACTCTTGTGGAGAAGTTTAAAGCCGGATTTGGATACAAAAAGATTTCCCAAACTTTAAACATCTCAAGGAGCACTGTGCAAGCGATCATATTGAAATGGAAGGAGTATCAGACCACTGCAAATCTGCCAAGACCCGGCCGTCCCTCTAAACTTTCATCTCAAACAAGGAGAAGACTGATCAGAGATGCAGCCAAGAGGCCCATGATCACTCTGGATGAACTGCAGAGATCTACAGCTGAGGTGGGAGAGTCTGTCCATAGCACAACAATCAGTCGTACACTGCACAAATCTGGCCTTTATGGAAGAGTGGCAAGAAGAAAGCCATTTCTCAAAGATATCCATAAAAAGTCTCGTTTAAAGTTTGCCACAAGCCATCTGGGAGACACACCAAACATGTGGAAGAAGGTGCTCTGGTCAGATGAAACCAAAATCGAACTTTTTGGCCACAATGCAAAACGATATGTTTGGCGTAAAAGCAACACAGCTCATCACCCTGAACACACCATCCCCACTGTCAAACATGGTGGTGGCAGCATCATGGTTTGGGCCTGCTTTTCTTCAGCAGGGACAGGGAAGATGGTTAAAATTGATGGGAAGATGGATGGAGCCAAATACAGGACCATTCTGGAAGAAAACCTGTTGGAGTCTGCAAAAGACCTGAGACTGGGACGGAGATTTATCTTCCAACAAGACAATGATCCCAAACATAAAGCAAAATCTACAATGGAATGGTTCACAAATAAACGTATCCAGGTGTTAGAATGGCCAAGCCAAAGTCCAGACCTGAATCCAATCGAAAATCTGTGGAAAGAGCTGAAAACTGCTGTTCACAAACACTCTCCATCCAACCTCACTGAGCTCGAGCTGTTTTCCAAGGAAGAATGGGCAAGAATTTCAGTCTCTCGAGTGCAAAACTGATAGAGACATACCCCAAGCGACTTGCAGCTGTAATCGCAGCAAAAGGTGGCGCTGCAAAGTATTAACTTAAGGGGGCGGAATAATTTGGCACGCCCCACTTTTCAGTTTTTTATTTTTTACAAAAGTTTAAAATATCCAATAAATTTCGTTCCACTTCACAATTGTGTCCAACTTGTTGTTGATTCTTCACCAAAAAATTTAAATTTTATATCCTTATGTTTGAAGCCTGAAATGTGGCAAAAGGTTGAAAAGTTCAAGGGGGCCGAATACTTTCGCAAGGCACTGTAAGTTCTCAGGGTCAGTATGCATTATATGTGTATATTCTGTATAAGTTCTCAGGGTCAGTATACATTGTATACATAGACATTGTTTGAGTTCTGAGGGTCGGTATACGTTGTATTTGTATACACTGTATACGTTCTCAGGGCCAGTATAGATTGTATGCGTTCTGAGGGTCAGTATGCATTGCATGTACAGTGCCTTGTGAAAGTATTCGGCCTCCTTGAACTTTTCAACCTTTTGCCTCATTTCAGGCTTCAAACATAAGGATATAAAATTTAAATTTTTTGGTGACGAATCAACAACAAGTGGGACACAATCGTGAAGTGGAATGAAATTTATTGGACATTTTAAACTTTTGTAAAAAATAAAAAACTGAAAAGTGGGGCGTGCCAAATTATCCCGCCCCCTTAAGTTAATACTTTGTAGCGCCACCTTTTGCTGCGATTACAGCTGCAAGTCGCTTGGGGTATGTTTCTATCAGTTTTGCACATTGAGAGACTGAAATTCTTGCCCATTCTTCCTTGTAAAACAGCTTGAGCTCAGTGAGGTTGGATGGAGAGCGTTTGTGAACAGCAGTTTTCAGCTCTTTCCACAGTTTCTCGATTGGATTCAGGTCTGGACTTTGACTTGGCCATTCTAACACCTGGCTACGTTTATTTGTGAACCATTCCATTGTAGATTTTGCTTTATGTTTGGGATCATTGTCTTGTTGGAAGATAAATCTCCGTCCCAGTCTCAGGTCTTTTGCAGACTCCAACAGGTTTTCTTCCAGAATGGTCCTGTATTTGGCTCCATCCATCTTCCCATCAATTTTAAGCATCTTCCCTGTCCCTGCTGAAGAAAAGCAGGCCCAAACCATGATGCTGCCACCACCATGTTTGACAGTGGGGATGGTGTGTTCAGGGTGATGAGCTGTGTAGCTTTTACGCCAAACATATCGTTTTGCATTGTGGCCAAAAAGTTCGATTTTGGTTTCATCTGACCAGAGCACCTTCTTCCACATGTTTGGTGTGTCTCCCAGGTGGCTTGTGGCAAACTTTAAACGAGACTTTTTATGGATATCTTTGAGAAATGGCTTTCTTCTTGCCACTCTTCCATAATGGCCAGATTTGTGCAGTGTACGACTGATTGTTGTCCTATGGACAGACTCTCCCACCTCAGCTGTAGATCTCTGCAGTTCAACCAGAGTGATCATGGGCCTCTTGGCTGCATCTCTGATCAGTCTTCTCCTTGTTTGAGATGAAAGTTTAGAGGGACGGCCGGGTCTTGGCAGATTTGCAGTGGTCTGATACTCCTTCCATTTCAATATGATCGCTTGCACAGTGCTCCTTGGGATGTTTAAAGTTTGGGAAATCTTTTTGTATCCAAATCCGGCGTTAAACTTCTCCACAAGAGTATCACGGACCTGCCTGGTGTGTTCCTTGGTCTTCATGATGCTCTCTGCGCTTTAAACAAAACCCTGAGACTAACACAGAGCAGGTGCATTTATACGGAGACTTGATTAGACACAGGTGGATTATATTTATCATCATCAGTCATTTAGGACAACATTGGATCATTCAGAGATCCTCACTGAACTTCTGGAGTGAGTTTGCTGCACTGAAAGTAAAGGGGCCGAATAATATTGCACGCCCCACTTTTCAGTTTTTTATTTTTTACAAAAGTTTAAAATAACCAATAAATTTCGTTCCACTTCACAATTGTGTCCTACTTGTTGTTGATTCTTCACCAAAAAAATTTAAATTTTATATCCTTATGTTTGAAGCCTGAAATGTGGCAAAAGGTTGAAAAGTTCAAGGGGGACGAATACTTTCGCAAGGCACTGTATATACACTGTATAAGATCTCAGGGTCAGTATACATTGTATTTGTATATATTGTATGAGTTCTGAGGGTCACAGTACATTGTATGTATATATACTGTATAAATTCTCAGGGTCGGTATACGTTGTATGGGTATATACTGTTTAAGTATTTGGGGTCAGTATACATTGTATGAGTTCTGAGGGTCTGTATGTGTATACACTTTATAAGTTTTTAGGGTCAGTATATATGGTAAGTGTATACACTGTATAAGTTTTCAAGGTCAGTATACATTGTATGTGCATACACTGTACAAGTTCTGAGGGTCAGTATGTACTGTATGAGTTCTGAGTGTCCATATACATCATAATGATTCTAAGGGCTGGTGTACAATGAAGGATTTAAAGGGACAATGTTTTAGCTTTTTGGAGCCACATTCCTGTTTGCAGGAGTCCCAGCTCAGACTATGAACCTTGCACACTGTCATCCATGTTTGTATAAATCTGTTTGACCCCTGCCTTGTGTGCAGAAATGTATTCTAACCATCTACTGTTTTGTCTATATCAGGCTGCTGGTGGTGTGTGGTGGGGAAGACCTATAGTGCTCCTATCCCTTTGACCATGGTGGGATCCCTGAAACAAGATGGTCAAGTTCTCCCAGAAATAGAGAAGTCTGGGCAGAGGCCTCTGGACAGGGACACAATACAAGAGCTGAGAGGAAAACAGAGACCGCTCATGGCAAAGGTCCAAGAAAGGAGAACACAGCAGGAGGGGAAAACTCCTCCAGGAAAGAAACAGCCTGAGCATGAAACCACAAGAGACTTCAAAGTACAACTTCAGCTATTGAGACTTCAGGCAGAGCCAAAACTACTATGTGACAATGATGACAAGAAACAGACCAAGTGGGAGCACCCAGCAGAATTTAGACAGCTTGAAGGTGACAGCCACAGTCATGGAATGGGACGGTGTTTGGAAGACCACATGTTACAAGTGAAGTTACATGACATGCAGGACATGTTAGAACAGAAGAAGAAGGAGCATGAAGAGATGTGCAAGAAGTTTCAAGAGGTGAGGTGTGGTCACCTTTATGGGCTGTTGGGCCGCCCTTTATGACTTGCATAGTCACCTTTATAGTTTGTGTGGTCACAATTTAGGTTTTATGGGTTGTGTGGTCATTCCTTTGGGCTGTGCAGTCACCCTTCTTGATTCCACCCCCCCAGGTTGCGCGACCAGTCTTATGGTTTGTGCTTGTGTTTTGCAGATGCAACGTCAGACTGAAGAGATATCTAGTCTTCACATCCAGCTGGTAGGTCAAGCACACAAGCACATTCTTAAAGTGTACCTAAATTTCTGAACAGCTTTTAATTTTCTGGCACTATTTGTGTCATTAATAAATTTCGTGATGTATTTTATTAACAAATTTTGGTTCCTTTCCATGCAATCCTGCATTTCTTATTTTTTTCCCTTATTTCTCAATTGAGAGCTGAAATCTCTATACTACTTCTCACTGGAGTTAAAGGAGTTGTCCATTTTCAGACAAATAGTATTGTTTGCATAATGAAACGTTCTACAATTTTCCAATATACTTTCTATATCAATTCCTCACAGTTTTTCTAGATCTCTCCTTGCTGTCATTCATTCTTTGTTTACTTCCAGTGGATGAAAATCAGTCCATGGTCATGTGACATACAGTCTATGGTCATGCGACATACAGTCTATGGTCATGTGATCTACAGTCCATGGTCATGTGATCTATAGTCCATGGTCATGTGATCTACAGTCCATGGTCATGTGATGGGAACACAAGTGCCCAGCTTGTTACCAGGCAAATATCTGATTACTGCGCTGTGATAATCCTTGGGGCTTTGCCCAAAAAAATTAGCAGCATTTTTAAATTCTGTCCTGTCTTCGCTAGATCTCCGAAAAAGTGGCATGGTTAGGGCATGTAGGGGGGTGGGGTGGATTTATTTGGTGTAGAAAAAAGCATGCATTTTTAACTGCTTTTATGTGTGGAAAAAGCACCATACAGACCCTTCCTAAAGGCTGCTGTGTAATAGCACCTAGAGGAAAATGCTGCTCGGTGTAAAGTAAAGCCTGAAAATAGGTAACTCAGAGAACCTTCAAATGAGGAATGGTTTGACATAATTTCTCTTGCACCTGCTAAAGAATCATGGAGTCAGGAATGATGTGTGCCTGTTCTTTTATTCAGGGGGGAACAGATTTAGAGAAGCATCGTGACCTCCTGGTATCAGAGAATGGACGTCTGAGGCAGGAGCTACAGCAGCTGAAGAGCCGACTGGAAGGTGAAAATAACCAGGTAACACAATGTCCTCACCACAACCCCAGGCCAGTAGGTTTGGGCCCAATCATCAGAGGTCCAACATCACATCATTGTACCTACAGTCATGGCCAAAAGTTTTGAGAATGACACAAATATTCTATTTTCACATGATGTGCTGCCCTCTGGTTTTTATGTGTGTTTGTCAGATGTTTTTATCACATACAGAAATATAATTGCATTCATATTATGAGTAACAGAAGCTTATATTGACAGTTAGAATGAATTAATGCAGCAAGTCAATATTTGCAGTGTTGACCCTTCTTCTTCAGGACCTCTGCAATTCTCCCTGGCATGCTCTCAATCAACTTCTGGACCAAATCCTGACTGATAGCAGTCCATTCTTGCAGAATCAATGCTTTAATTTTGTCTGAATTTGTTGGTTTTTGTTTGTCCACCCGTCTCTTGATGATTGACCACAAGTTCTCAATGGGATTAAGATCTGGGGAGTTTCCAGGCCATGGACCCAAAATCTCTATGTTTTGTTCCCTGAGCCATTTAGTTATCACCTTTGCTTTATGGCAAGGTGCTCCATCATGCTGGAAAAGGCATTGTTGAGCGCCAAACTGCTCTTGGACGGTTGGGAGAAGTTGCTCTTGGAGGACATTCTGGTACCATTCTTTATTCATGGCTGTGTTTTTAGGCAAGACTGTGAGAGAGCCGATTCCCTTGGCTGAGAAGCAACCCCACACATGAATGGTTTCAGGATGCTTTACAGTTGGCATGAGACAAGACTGGTGGTAGCGCTCACCTCTTCTTCTCCGAATAAGCTGTTTTCCAGATGTTCCAAACAATCGAAAAGGGGATTCATCAGAGAAAATGACTTTACCCCAGTCCTCAGCAGTCCACTCCCTGTACCTTTTGCAGAATATCAGTCTGTCCCTGATGTTTTTTCTGGAGAGAAGTGGCTTCTTTGCTGCCCTCCTTGAGACCAGGCCTTGCTCCAAGAGTCTCCGCCTCACAGTGCGTGCAGATGCACTCACACCTGCCTGCTGCCATTCCTCAGCAAGCTCTGCACTGCTGGTAGCCCGATCCCGCAGCTGAAACACTTTTAAGAGACGGTCCTGCCGCTTGCTGGTCTTTCTTGGGCGCCCTGGAGCCTTTTTGGCACCAATGGAACCTCTCTCCTTGAAGTTCTTGATGATGCGATAGATTGTTGACTGAGGTGCAATCTTTCTAGCTGCAATACTTTTCCCAGTTAGGCCATTTTTGTGCAGTGCAATGATGACTGCACGTGTTTCTTTAGCGATAACCATGGTTAACAGAAGAGAAACAATGATGGCAAGCACCAGCCTCCTTTTAAAGTGTCCAGTGGTGTCATTCTTACTTAATCATGACAGATTGATCTCCAACCCTGTCCTCATCAACACCCACACCCGTGTTAATGGAGCAATCACTGAAACGATGTTAGGTGGTCCTTTTAAGGCAGGGCTGCAATGATGTTGAAATGTGTTTTGGGGGATAAAGTTCATTTTCTAGGCAAATATTGACTTTGCAAGTAATTGCTGTTAAGCTGATCACTCTTTATAACATTCTGGAGTATATGCAAATTGCCATTAGAAAAACTGAAGCAGTAGACTTTGTAAAAATTAATATTTGTATCATTCTCAAAACTTTTGGCCATGACTGTACACCAGTAAATCTCCCATGCTTACTGGATTCCCTTGTACTTGTGTTCCAGGAGTTGGCAGCTATGAGGCAACGTCTATTACACATGGAGCAGGAGGAGAGTGAGAGGAAGGCACTAATTGGCGCATTGAAACAAGAAGTGCAGCAGAAATCTGAGAGACTTGCCGAGGCCGAACTCCGAATGAGGGACTCAGTACGTGAGAAAGTGGAGGAAGAGGAGAGGTTAAATCGCAGATTGCGGGAGTATGAACTCTCTCATCAGCCACAGATAAAGGTTTGGGGTGAATCATCATCTGTTATGTGTAAATTACTTGTGCCTTACCACAAAGGTACAAGAATATTTTGTCCTATTCCTTCTGGCAGCTGAAAAGTCAAGACCGGCACCTTCTCAGTTGTGACCCCATAACCTAGTCTCTGATACATACACTATTAGCATGCCCCCTAATAATAATTATATATTTTTTTATTTATATAGCAACAACATATTCTGCAGCATATTACAAATCATAGAGTTCAAGTACAGACAAAATGAGACATTACAGTAATAAATCAATTCACACAATAGGAATGAGGGTCCTGCTTGCGAGAGCTTACAATCTATGAGAAGTGGGTGACACAAGAGATAGATGTACAGTGGTCCAGCCATTTTTAAGAGATAAGGTTAACAAACAAATAAAGCTACAGTATATGGAATAGTCACCAGCTTGTATCCTTTTATGTACCGATCCAAAGTGCCTGGGCATGCAGGGTGTGCTTAGATAAAGGAATCAAGTCCTGTGGGATAATGGGGAGGGAGAAGAATTATGAGATGAGAATTAGTTTGGGGTGCATAAATGCAGAAGTGCAGAAATGTTAGATTAGGAAATGTAATATACCTTCCTGAAGAGATGTGTTTTTAGGATGTACCTGAAGCTGCAGACGTTTGGTGTTAATCTGATTGTCCAGGATAGAGCATTCCAGAGAAATGGTGCAGTGATAGCAAAGTCCTGGAGACAGGAGTGGAAGGTTCTGATTATAGAGGCTGTTAGTCACAGGTCTTTGGCAGATATTAAGAGTAAGTGTAGGATGGTAGACAGAGATGAGGGAAGAGATGTAGGGTGGTACAAAGCCACAGATAACTTTGTGGATGCGAGTGATAAGTTTGTATTGTATTCTATAGTGAATAGGCAACCAGTGCAGTGACTGACAAAGAGTGGAGGCATCGCTGTAGCGTCTAGACTGATAGATGAGCCTGGCCGCTGCATTCAGAGTAGAATGTAGAGGTGAGAGTTTAGTAAGGGGAAGACCAATTATTAAGGAGTTACAGTAGTCAAGTCAAGAGTGAATCAGGGAGACAATAAGAGTCTTTGATGTTTCCATGGTAAGGAAAGGGAGATTCCTGGAGATATTTCTGAGGTGCAGGTGACATGAGCATTCAAGTTATTGGATAAAGGCAAGGTCTGAGTCAAACATAAACCCAAGACAGCAGGCATGTTGCCTACTGATGATTTCACTGACTAAAATGGAAATGTCAGGGTTAGGTTGGATAGATAGATGGTGGAAACAACAGTAATTCTGTTTTTTAAGAGATTCAATTTCAGATAGAGGGATGATGTCATACAGTCACTGGTGGTTTGTAGTGCAGGGGACATATAATTTGTTCTGAAATATTCTTGTCCTCAGACAGAGTTAATAGGTTTTGCTTGTTCTTTAGAAATAAGGACATAAATAGTATGTTAATTAATAAATAAGTCTCCCTACAACACCCCATGTCTGATATATAACTATACAAATATCACAGGAACCATTTTATTGGTGGAAATAAATGTTGTCTATAATAGGACAGATACACATTTTATGTTTTCTCAATGTCCTTAAATAATGGGATATTCATTACCATGCAAAAGTTTGAGACAGGTGTGGAAAAAAATCCTGCAAAGTATGAAAGCTTTCAAAAATAGAAGTCTTAATTGTTTCTTTTTGACAAAATGAAGTGAATAAACAAAAGAGAAATCGACATCTACAAGAAACAGCATCAATTCTTCTAGGTAAACATGTACAGTTTTTGAATTATGTCAGCAGGAAGGTTCTTTCAATCATCTCAGAGAGAACTAACTACATCTTCTGTGGCTGTAGGCTTGCTCAAATCCTTCTGTCTCTTCATGTAATTCCGGACAGACTGGATGACGTTAAGATCAGGGCTTTGTGGGAGCCATATCGTCAACTCCAGGACATCATAGGTAGAACTCAACTATCAGAGACAAAATGAGAAAACAAATCCAGAAAATCACATTGTCTGATTTTTAAAGAATTTATTTGCAAATTATAGTGGAAAATAAGTATTTGGTCAATAACATAAGTTCATCTCAATACTTTGTTATATATCCTTTGCTGGCAATGACAGAGTTCAAACGTTTTCTGTAAGTCTTCACAAGGTTGGCACACACTGTTGCTGGTATGTTGGCCCATTCCTCCATGCAGATCTCCTCTAGAGCAGTGATGTTTTGGGGCTGTCGCTGGGCAACACAGACTTTCAACTCCCTCCAAAGGTTTTCTATGGGGTTGAGATCTGGAGACTGGCTAGGCCACTCCAGGACCTTGAAATGCTTCTTACGAAGCCACTCCTTCGTTGCCCTGGCGGTGTGCTTTTGATCATTGTCATGCTGAAAGACCCGGCCTCGTTTCATCTTCAATGCCCTTGGTGATGGAAGGAGGTTTGCACTCAAAATCTCACAATACATGGCCCCATTCATTCTTTCATGTACACAGATCAGTCGTCCAGGTCCCTTAGCAGGGTCCTTGTGGTTTCCGCTCTGTCTCCACACGAAACATGCGGAGAGAAAAGAAACGTACGGAAACCACACGGACCCCATTATAGTCTATGGGGTCCGCAGGTTTCCTTATGTAAACCACTTCTCTCTGCGTATAGGTTTTCGTTCGGGGGGTCCCCAAACAGACTCCCCTGTACGGAAACCGAACTCAGATGTGAACTGGCCCTAACTGACAAAATAAATTATCAACATTCTTACTTCGTAACCTTTTTTTCCACACCTGCCTGAAATTTTTGCACAGTAGCAAAAAGAGGAGGATCCCATCTCAATAAATACCAGTACTAGAAGGTGCATTCCTTCACATTTTTAACTTTCTAAAATAAATATATATTGCTAAGCACTTATACTATTAGATTAGATGTCAACAGGAGTCATCAAACATAGTCTGTATTCACAAGTTGTGGTCATATTGTATTTTAGCTGGTTAACCCTGACTTCTGATGGTTGTGCTCATGTAGATCTTTAGACCATTGAAATATGTGATGTGTGATATGTTTATTATGTGAACTCTATTGCAGTATGTGGTAAAGACAGTTGAGGTTGAATCTGGCAAGATGAAGGCTGCTCTGAGCCAGGCACAGGCCCGGAGCCTCCACCTTCAGGAACAGCTGGATAGACAAAACCAGGCTGTGCAAGACATGAAGTGGCAACTGCAACATGAACAACAAGAGGTGGCCAAGCTCCGTGTTCAGGTCAGAACCCCCAAAAACATCTCAAGCTCAGATCAGGGCTGTCTGGTTGGTGACTCTGTAAGGATATGAGGAATGATTTGGAGTCCAATCCAGCCAATTAAAAACCCCTAAATTTTAAGAACAATGCTTGTAATGTAAACCTGTGTCCATGTAGGTGGAACTGTATGCTTCAGAGCTGGAACTTGCCCAGGAGCAGATGGTAAAGGAGTTCCATTCCCTGCAAGAGGAGAAGGAGATTGCAGTGTCTGAAGCATTTCATCGAGCTCAGGAGGAGATGAGAGCTGTACATCAGAGCTTAGACGGTGAGAGCATGTTGCCACGAAACCCTATCCTGATCATTTATACACTTCCAGTCACTTGATCGCTCCTTTAACTTCCCTCACTTGCTGCTGAGCTTTGTTTTACTTTTTGTCACTTGCTGTTAATCTCTCCATCCCCCACTTGCTACTGATCACTTTCTCAACTTGATTCACTTGCTACCTTTCCCTCTTTCACCTCCATTGTCTTTAATGAATATATGTGCTTTAACTTCTGTCCACATGACCCATGTTTTTAGAAATATGTTTTAAAGTCTGGATGAACTTTCCTGTTCACCATGATGACATATTCACTGATAATTTCCCCTCTCACTGATGGTCTTAGGTGTCCGCAGGAATCTCCTCATGTTACAACCAGCGCTGCGCACTTTGACCAATGACTACAATGCTCTGAAGAAACAGGTGCGAGACTTCCCAGGACTGCTGTATGAGGCCATGCGAGAAGCCCGTGACGAGGTGTGTGATTTGGTACATCACATGAAAGGGTAGTGGGGAATCTGACATTATCCTCCATAATGTTGCTGTTTTTTTAAGTTTTCCCAAGTTGTGAAACATGTTCAAGACACCAACACTGAGCTACTCTCCAAATACCAACGAGAACTTTACCTGCGCAAAGAGTGTCACAACCAATTGGTGCGGCTCCGAGGTGAGTTATCAGCACAACCTATCTGGTAATGACATTAGGTCCGCTGAGCATGGAAGACTCCAGACTGAAGGCACAAGGTCCTGAACTGTATAATGCACCTCATCGATCAAACCCTGGTTATATTGTCCATGTAATGTTATAGTATGGGCAGAATGACTGTTGTGGAGAACATATGTTACATAGGGACATACTAATTCCTGTCTTTTCTCATCAGGGAACATCCGTGTATTCGCTCGTGTTCGGCCAGTCACATCTGAGGATGGAACCGGTCTAGGCGCAAAGAACGTTGTCACCTTTGACCATGATGATGATGGGATTCTGCACATTACAAACAAAGGAAAAATCCAGAGTTTTGAACTTGACAAAGTTTTCCCACCCAGCACAACACAGGAGGAGGTACGAGGAGGGGAGAGGCCTAGGGCATGGTGAGGAGTTCAGGTGGCTAATAAGTTCTGTTGTTGCAGGTGTTTGATGAGGTATCTCCACTCATCACGTCCTGTCTGGATGGGTACAACGTCTGTATTCTGGCCTATGGCCAGACAGGATCTGGCAAAACATACAGTATGGAGGTAAGGGCTGTTGGAGAAAAGAGTATCTGCTATATGCTCCAAGTGAAGCATGAGGTTATATTTTATGTCCTTACCTTAGGGCACTGCTGTTAATCCTGGGATAAACCAGAGGGCCCTTCACCTGCTGCTGTCAGTGGTGAGTGAACGATCCAGCAGCTGGGAGCATCACCTGACCATCAGCATGGCTGAAATCTACAATGAGACGCTGAGGTTAGTGCTGCTCCATGTTACGCTAAAGCAGGTTATGTTCATGGTTATCTTTCATTCAGTTTTTGGTTACAATAACAAAAGGAACTGAAAAATCCGATGATAAATTACACCAAATGCTGACATTTCATCATTGTATCTGAAGACCCATCTGTTTTGCCCATTTATAAACATCTATAGGAAGATGGCATATAAGATTTCTATAACCACTGTGGCCATCTACCTACATCTGCTATCCGAACCTATCACATCCCATGGCTGCTATTTTTCTGTATCCTCCATCTTTGGCCTTCTTCCTATATACATTGTCCAGAACCACCATCTTCTATATAACAACACTCTGTGGCAGCCATCTTCCGCTAACCAGTCTCTGTGATCACATTCTCCTATATCTTTTCATATCAACTATCTATGGTTGCAATCTTCTGTTAACTATTCTTTGTGACTGACAGGGATCTACTGGGCTCTGACTGTCACAGTTCTCTGGACATAAAGATGGCTCCAGGAGGTGCTGGGGAGTTGTATGTGCCAGGGCTGACACAGCGCAGTGTGAGGAACATGCAGGACATAAATAAGGTGAGGACGCAGTGTTCCTGGTGTAACAAAGCAAAACTTCTCCTGTACATGATGCACATATAGGACATGAATCTTTCTTTCTCAGATTCTGGAGCTTGGACGCAAACAACGAGCCACAGAACACACAAACGCTAATGCCCACAGCTCCCGCTCCCATGCCCTTCTTATCTTAACAGCCAAGGGACGGGAGACCAGTACTGGGATCTGTACAACAGGTAAGTGACACTGTGAGCAGGCATTGTAGAGTTACCCTGCAGTGATCTTTAGAATGGTTCATTTATTACTGGTTCACATGTAACTGGCTTCATCCTCTCCATAGGAAAGCTCTATCTGGTGGACCTGGCTGGGTCAGAGCGGGTGTCACGGTCAGGAGCAGCTGGAGAACGATTGCGGGAGGCTCAGTGCATCAACCGCTCTCTATCTGCTCTGGGTGACGTCTTCTCAGCCCTACGAGCTCAGCAGGCCCATGTTCCCTATCGCAACTCCAAGCTCACATACCTGCTGCAGGAAGCGCTGAGCCGAGATGGGAAGGCTCTACTGCTAGTACAGGTGAGATCAAATCAGTCAGATGTAGAATATTCACACAATGCTCCCTTTTACATAGTCCAGGAGCCATTCAGATCATCCACATGGAAACAAAAGAGATTTTCCAAACCACAAAATATACCATTAAATATTTTTATGGGTCCTGCAGACATTGTAATGTTTCTAAAGTGAACTGTAGAATGAAAATGGCTCATACAGTAGTGTTCACAAAATAGCAGTCCAACATCATTATTCTGATAAATGAATGTTTTTGGTAGACATGATATTTCTACATAGCAAATAATTTACTTGTAAGTGTAGTAGAGGACATGCATGCCGCTCATTCTGAGTAACTGAATCATTCATTGAAAGAGGCTTGTTCTAAATAATAGCAGTGAGGGATTAAACTGGTGAAGTCATTCATTCTGTGGAATAACAAGGGGCAAGTTTGGCCCTTATTTATGGTAGGAGGGTGGCAAATGTTGCATATTGGATATAGTGAATTTCCTTCTGAAATACTGGGGAAAATGGGTCATTCTAGACATTATTCTGATGAAAAATGTATTTTGATTGGAGAGGAAAAAAAACATATGGAGAAGTGCAGCAAATTATAGGCTGTTCAGCTAAAATGATCTTAAATGCCTTGAAGTGGCAACCAAAACCTGAAAGACGCAGAAGGAAGCGTGGAACTACTGTTCAAATGGATCAAAGAATAGCCAAAATGGCAAAGGCTCAGCCAATGATCACCACCTGAAAGATAAAAGTAGATCTAAAGTTACCAGTAAGTACTGCTACAATCCAAAGACTATTAAGTGAAGCCAAGTTACCAGCAAGAACTCGTAAAGGTCCATTGTTGAAAAAAAGACATGCCCTAAATAGGTTAAAATCTGCCAAGGAACACATTGACTGGCCCAAAGAGAAATTTCGAAAGATTTTGTGGACTGATGACAGTAAATTTTTTTGGGGTGTCTAGTGGCCACAGACAATATGTCAGATGACCCCAACCACTGATGCCAAGCCACAGCACACTGTGAAGACAGTAACGCATGGTGGTTTGTTGGGCCCATTTATTGAATACAAGGATCAGTTTGAATAAAATGTTGCCCTATGCAAAGTCCTTGAAATGGCCTAAAACATACCAGTAATAGAACAACATCTTGGTTACAGAAAAACAGGATTAAAGTATTGGAGTGGCTATTCCAATCCCCAGATCCCAATCCCATAAAGAACTTGTGGGGTGACATAAAAATTGACATCTGAGGGTCATCCAAGTGCCTTCAGTGTTTTATTAATTCTTATGGGGAAGTTCTGTCCAGTTCCAATATCACGGAGCAGGATAGGACCTGCTCTATAATTATCTCGAATGGCACACTCGGTCATGTGCATGTAGACTTATAGGAATCATAGCTTGTAGCATTTTTTTCTTACCCCTTCCCATAGAAAGTCTGTGTAGAGCAGTCCATGGGATCTCAATATATAGTATATTCTGGTCTAGATCCCCATAGACGCTAGTAAAAAGGAGTGCCAATAAAGCCAGGGTTCATACTGTTATTATGCAAATCCCAAGAAGCATCAAAAAGAACGGGTGAAAGACTGACACATGGAAATCCCTAATTTCCCAGCTAAAAACCATAATATCACCACAGAAATATGAGCTACAGAAAGATTAGAACAACAAACAGAAAGATCCTGAGACCGCAGTGCTGAGGATTTTTTAGTCAGTGACAAATGGATCCAAAGGATACAGATGTATATAGTTACATTTATTTTTGGCAGTGAACCAGAAGTCAATATTCATAGACAGACCATTATATTCACCACAATTGCTTCAGAGCAACCAAACCACAAAAACAAGCTATAGATTAACTCATGGTACCCTTTACTAATCCCCCCATTACAGGTTGGTAGCTGCTTGAACTTGCTTTAGTAGCAATCTCTCTATTTGTCTATAGGTATCACCAGTGGAGCAGAATGTAAATGAATCGCTCTGTTCCTTACGGTTTGGGGACAGGGTTCGATCTGTGGAACTGGGAGTCCCAAGCAGAAAAATAGAGCAACTGCCACCAGCAGGCACTGAGAGCTCTGAGGTAGGAACACAACCCGAAAATCAGTATCTGGTGCCCTGAGAGCAGTCCAAGGAGGACTCCACAGCAACTAGACAGTGCTGCCTGTCACACCCCCCTGGGGTGTGACAGTGCTGCCTGTCACACCCCAGGGGGGAGGGGGACACATGATGGTGGTTACTGTGTGGCATTAGAACATTTTTACCATATAGTCTGCGCTTGTTCTTCTCCAGAGTGACAGCCCCTCCACACGTGGCCCAAGAACAACATCTGTGCGTAAGAAGCTGCCAACCTCAGGTATACAGAACCATCTTGTTATAGGGGATACATTAGTGACAATGAGGATTCCATGAGGGCCACAGCATCCCCCCTGGGAATATCCTGAGCACATGTATCTCTTAGCATCACATACTGCCTCCTGCCTCCTAATATAATAGCAAAGGCACTACATATAGTACTATGCAATAGCTTTAGGCAGGTGTGGAAAAATGCTGCAAAATCCGTTGCCATCATCCATCATAGTAGAGCAATGGACACAGAAGGAGCCCCATCCGTCTGTGTGAATTCCCATTTACTCTTCCATCATGTTCACTTTTGTAACGGAAGAAAAAGTCCTGCATGCACAATTATTTTTTCTGTCAGAAAAGTTAAATAATGATAATAAAAAACCCCCCAAAAAAACCGCATGATTGAAGAAAGCATCTCATGCTTTTTTGCACTCCCAACAAAGGGGGCGTCATCTGACACTGTCTTTTAACCCCTTCCCGCCGGTGATATTTTTTGATTTTCGTTTTTTGACTTCCCCCTTTTTCCGTTCTCAGAGCCATATGAGGTCTTAATGTTTGCGGGACAAATTTTTTTTTCATGATGCTACCATTTATTATTCTGTACAATGTACTGGGAAGCTGGAAAAAAATTCAGAATGGGATGGATTTGAAGAAAAAGTGCATTTGTGCGACTTTCTTACGGGCTTCGTTTTTACAGTGTTCACTCTACAGCCATAATGATATGTCATTTGTATTCTATGTTTCGGTACGATTCCGCAGATACCAAATTTATTTGGTTTTATTTACATTTTAACCCCTTAATAAAAATCCAAAACTGTGCAAAAATATATATTTTTTAAAAGTCGCCATATTCTGACACCCGTAACTTTTTTACACTTCTGTGTACGGGGATGCATAGGGCGTCTTTTTTTGTGGGACCAGGTGTACTTTTTAATTATACCATTTTGGGGAATTACTATTGCTTTGATCACTTTTTATTCAAATTTTTTATAAGAGGCAAAACAGTGAAAAAACGGTGGTTTGGCACTTTTGATTTTTTTTTTTCCCACTACGGCGTTTACCATACAGGAAAAATATTTTTATATATTTGTAGACCGGGCGTTTTCGGACACAGGGATACCTAATGTGTATGTGTTCTAGGGAAAGGGGGGTGATTTAAACTTTTAATATTTTTTATTTTTTTATATATATTTTTTTTTACTTTTTTTTATTTATTTTTTTGCATTTATTAGACCACCTAGGGGTCTTGAACCCCAGGGGGTCTGATCACTAATGCAATGCATTACAATGCTAATGCATTGCAATAAAACGGCGCTTCATTTGCAGGCTACATAGAGTAGCATGCAATAGAAACTAATGAAAGACAGGCCTGGGAGACTTCACAAGGCTCCCGGCTGTCATAGTAATGGAATGCCGGCCCTGGAGTTTGCTCTGGGTGCCAGCGAACTCCGGGCAAAATGGCGGTTTAAAATGGCGTCTCGGTCATCTTTGACCGAGGTGCCAGAGGGGTTAATGCCCGCAATCATTGCGGGCACTGATCGCGGGCATTAGCACCAGGTGTCTGCTGTATAATACAGCAGAAACCCGGCGGATATGGCGGCTGCTCGGGTCCATATTTAAGCATGTCAGGAAAGGGTTAATGTCCATTGCCCTCATCCTGATATGGATGAGAGCAAAGGACCTTGAATAATAGTAGTGTGAACCTAGCCTACTAACAGCGTTAACAGAATTAACAAAATACAAAGTGAACAAAAGAGAAATACAAATCAAATCCATATTTGGTGTGACCATCATTTGCCTTCACAATAGCATCATTTCTTCTAGGTACGCTTGCACAAATTGAAAACGGCAGAAAACCTGCCCCATAGGTAAAATGTGACACGCAAATTTTAACTTCCCCAACAATGAATGCAGTTCCCTCAGGGTCAACTTTTTTTTCGCTGCTGCGCCCTTGGACCTCGAGTCGAAGTTGCTGCAGCTTATCTTCCGGCAGACAACACTCCATCGCCTATCCATGTCTATCAAAATGCCCAAAAATGTCAAGGCCGTGGTAGGCTCTTCCATCTTCTCCGCCACCAACGGAATTCCAAAACGCCCCGCCACACTTTCTAACGTATGGAGCAACAACGAGCACACACTTGATCCTGGAGGCCCAATGCACAAAAAGTCATCCAGATAATAAATGACTGAAGACCACCCTGCCTCCCTGCGAACTACCCATTCTCCGAACGTACTGAACAACTCAAAATATGCACATCAGAGCAAACACCGATCCACAAAGTAACTCCCTTCCCAGTAACAACACAATAAATGTACAGGTTCATCTCAATAAATTAGAATAACTTTGTAACGTTTATTTCAGTAATTAAATTTAAAAAAGTGACCTCCTATATTTTCTAGATTCTTTACACACAGAGGGTTCTATTTCAAGTGTTTTATTTCTGTAAATGTTGATTATGGATTACAGGTAATGAAAACCCAAATCTAAGAAAATTAGAATATTGTGAAAAAGTTCAGTATAGTTGTGAAAGATCCTCAGTGCGCCAACACCGCTGTGGCCCCACCTGAGTCTTCTTTCATATAAAACCACACTCACCGCCAGTGAGTGTTGGGTCCACAAGATAAATACAAGACAAGCCTTCTAAATTTTATATATTTATTAACCCCTAAATGGGTCGGTATTAACATCTAACACATGCAGTTCAGAACAGATATGCAGATATATGTAAGGATTAACAGTTACTAGTTACAAGATACAGTACAAATAAAATAAAAGGGATAAAGGTGAAATGATTACTTTACCACACATGTCCTTGATGTAGTTCTGTAGTCCAACACTCACACATGCTCTGTCATGTGTGAATAACCAGTGGAGGCTGTTTAGCATGTGGCATTAATACAATAATCCAGCCTGCATGCTCTCATCACAGTTTTTCAGCATTAGTCCAGTAGTCTCATCACAAAAAATCTCATGGTGTTCTCTTGTAGTCCCAACACAAATCTCCATAGCATAATCTCCCCCCACAGACCTCTTACCTCATCTTTTATACCCTTTATGCCACCTCCCAGAATGAGGTCATCGGCGGCAGCAAGTCTGATGGATTAATCCACTCAAGTCCAGATTCTTTGCAAAGAGTTGAGACCAAGTGAAATGATACAATGTTATCAGCCATATCTGATCTATCAGTGCAGACTGGACAATGCAGGTGTTTGTTTGATCACTCAGGGCTGTGTAGGAATACATTGGAGCCCTGCTGGGATTGATACAAAGCCCTATTGTTCCAGGTTGCTACTACTGCCAATATACACCTAGGCTTATAGCTGCGCACATTATGAGTAAATAGAACTAGAGAGAAATACGCTACCCAGAGACCAAAATACAGCTCTGAATTATAGCCATATTTAAGCAGAATCATCACAATAGTAAATTCAGTGTGTCACCTGCCAAGGTTTCCTAAGCCTTTACATGGTCCCTCAGTCTGGTTCAGTAGGACACACAATCATGGAAGACGCTGATTATGAATTGTATTACTGAATTACTGAAATGAATGAACGTTTCAAAGATATTCTAATTTATTGAGCTGCACCTGAAACTCTCGGGGTAGACTGGCAGCAACCGAAAGGCCCCCTTCCCAGATTCACGTACCTATCTAACCACAGCATCAAAGGAGGTATATACCACCGCAAATAAACCGGGGGCAATGCCGTCATTCACCGACATTCCCTTAGGGAACGACAAATGATGAATGAAAAAACGAATCCTACCATATGCCCCAAAGCAACTTCCTTCTGCAGTTTATCCGATACTATCCCTGAATGCTGATAAGCCGACCGTAGGTTCCTTCTAATCACCCCCAGGCCCCCCTCCACAAATGGGATTTTAAACCCCTACTGTGAAACCCTCTAACAATAACTGAGCCGCCGCTCTATCTGGGTACTCATTTAGATGTGGACGCATCGCGTCCAGCAGTACTACCGTCTGACCCTTTTCCAGTACCATCCCCTTTAGATTTCCCCCCCTTGAAACAGCGAGGCACCTCGTGATTACCTCCACAAAAGGAGCACTCGTGCTTAAACTTGCCCTTAGCTCCAAACTTGCACGATCCTTCGTTAAAGGAGAAACAGAGCTCCTTTTGTGAGGCGGCCAAGTGGCCCAATGCGTCGGAACCCCCTGCCCCCGACTGAAAGGACTGCCGTGCCCGGACTGGGGCCGTTACTTGCAGCCATAACCCTATATCTTTATGGTTCCACCTTATACTAGGCCTCACCACCTTCCACTGACGAAACTGTTCATCCTAGTGTAGCCACACCTGACCCTCGTACACCTCCCAGATCACATCCATATAACAGAAAAGGGCGGAGCAATTCTCTGGTGCCTTTTCACCTACCACACTCACCAAAATTGCAAAGGCTTGCAAAACCAGTTGGCGAACATCCGAGGAATTAACCGATAACGCCTCTTCTCTTCTTCCTCTTTCTTAGACTCATCCTTTTTTGCCCGATCCAAGAAACCGTTCCAGAAGGTGTAAGGAAAAATTATCTACGTACTCCCCTTTCCATATCTTATCCCTCACCTCTTGCTTCAAGTGAGCCCCCAGGGCCACAACAGGTCTAAGGCGCGCCGTAGGCCTGGTCCTCCACGGCCATCTCGGAGACACAGGGAGATCCACAGCAGGGGAATCCTCCGGCCCCTGAAGCAGGCTCTGCAGCTGAGCCTGCAGCCACTCCACGAACCTCCACAGAGGCCCTCAACTGACTGATCATCACCTCAATGGCAGACATCGCGTTGGAAGCTTTACAGCGTTACTGTGAGTACCGGAGATGACTTGTCCTGTCTTCTTCCTCACGCAACTGATGCAATCTTCACGGGCTTTCTTATTTAAACCCAATGGCTGCAGTCCGGCTCGGCCCACATCATGAGAGGCCTCCCCTTTATTCTGCATCCTGAGTCCGGCCTCTTCTGGAACACCCATCTACAGTTTGGAGAAGTCTGGTGGTGGTCTTCATAGCAGAATTGCAGCAAAAAAAAAAAAAAAAAAAAAACCATACCTTCAACCAGGTGACCAAACAGTGCACAAAAACATAGCAGCAGGTGCTCTGGACTTAAAAAGTGAGATATTTGGCTATAACAGGAAGCAGTACAATGAGTATCTGCAGGTAACAGTGAAGCATGGTGGAGGTTCTTTGCAAGTTTTGGGCTGCATTTCAGCAAATGGAGTTGGTCAGAATTAATGGTGGTTGTTAATGCTGGGAAACAGAGGTAGAAACCACAGATACAAGCAATACCATCAGGAAGGCTTCTGAGTGGCTCTAAATTTATTCTGCTGTAGGATGACCCCAAACATAAAGCCAATGTCACTAAGAACTAGGTGTCCTGGAAGTGACAATGTGGCATACACAGAGCCCTGCTCTCAACATCAAGTCTTTCTGGAGTTACATGAAGAAAATGAAGGATTTCAGCAAACCTCCATCCACATAAGATATGTGCTTAGTTCTCTAAGACGTCTGAAACAACCTCCCTGTCGAGTTCCTACAAAAACTCTGTGCAAATGCACCTAGAAAAATTGATGCTGTTTTGAGGGCAAAGGGTGATCATACCAAATCGAGAAATCTACATCTCATTAATTTTGTTTACTCACATTTTATAAATTTTTTAAATTAACTATTAAAAGGGTTTTCCGGACAAAAAAAAATATTTTTAAAAAAGGTTTGTTCGTGCCATCAATGGGTTAATAAGTGCACCCAAATACCTTTAGCAGTGTTTTGAGCGATTTCTGGCTTTCTATGGGATCTCCTGGTATCCTCTGCATTTGTTTACATTGGTAGCTTAATGCTCTAAGCCTGCAACTACCATGATGCATTGCAGTTCACTCAGATCCCGCCTCACCCCCCCCCCCCCCGTTTCCCTAGCTAGTTTGCAGAGTACTAGCCCTACCTACCTAGCTAGCTAACTAACTCAGTCCCCCATCCACTCATACTTACCTGTTTTCTCGTCCTGGAGATGACTTTCGTCGGTGCCGCTGTCCCCTCTTCTGCCCGTACCTGGGAGCTGGCGCCTGCGCAATAGAACGCCGGCAGAAGCGAATAGAAGCAGCAGGTCTACCATGCATGCGCAATAGAACGCTGCTTCTCTTCTGCTGGCGTTCTATTGCGCAAGTGCCGGATCCCTTGAGAAGAAAGCGATGCCCAGCAGAAGAGAACGTGAGTATTGGCGAGTATGATGGAGACGGGGGACAGGAGTACTGGTGACCTCCCGTCTCCAGAAACGAAATGTCACCGGGAAATCAGAAAATGTGCCTGGGCATATGGATAAATATACATTTTTTTTTTTTTAAAGGGAGTAAATTAGAAGTTAGGTGAGGGGGGTTTAGCTTAGTGTTAAAGTTTTAGTTTATGCCGTTCAACCCCTTTAACACTTCTATTTCTGAAAACATTCCTACTTTGTAACATTTTTTTCTATGCGTACCTAAAACTTTTGCACAGTACTTTATGTAGCGTCTCTACTATTATATCAGGATGCACTGCATGATACTAAGAGACACATCATCGGAGGACATTCCCATGGAGGATGCTGTGGCTTAGTCGTTAGTTACCTTCTACCATAATAGTCTACATAGCACACTGTTACCGAAATTAACTAAGTGGGGTGCACCTAGAAAATGGAAAAAAGGGGCTTCAACTTGGTGCATTTTTGGCACATCTCAGCTCCTGCACCCCACTTGTCGCTTTTTTTAGACAGTGGCCGGCACAGGAAAACTGGCATAAATTATACCAGAAATCTACACCGCTGCCTGACTGGCCTAGATCTCTTAATTCTTGTGCGTGTAGGTGCCAGAACTCTTTCTGGCACCTACAGTCATGGCCAAAAGTTTTGAGAATGACACAAATATTATATTTTCACATGATCTGCTGCCCTCTGGTTTTTATGTGTGTTTGTCAGATGTTTTTATCACATACAGAAATATAATTGCATTCATATTATGAGTAACAGAAGCTTATATTGACAGTTAGAATGAGTTAATGCAGCAAGTCAATATTTGCAGTGTTGACCCTTCTTCTTCAGGACCTCTGCAATTCTCCCTGGCATGCTCTCAATCAACTTCTGGACCAAATCCTGACTGATAGCAGTCCATTCTTGCAGAATCAATGCTTTAATTTTGTCTGAATTTGTTGGTTTTTGTTTGTCCACCCGTCTCTTGATGATTGACCACAAATTCTCAATGGGATTAAGATCTGGGGAGTTTCCAGGCCATGGACCCAAAATCTCTATGTTTTGTTCCCTGAGCCATTTAGTTATCACCTTTGCTTTATGGCAAGGTGCTCCATAATGCTGGAAAAGGCATTGTTGAGCGCCAAACTGGTCTTGGATGGTTGGGAGAAGTTGCTCTTGGAGGACATTCTGGTACCATTCTTTATTCATGGCTGTGTTTTTAGGCAAGACTGTGAGAGAGCCGATTCCCTTGGCTGAGAAGCAACCCCACACATGAATGGTTTCAGGATGCTTTACAGTTGGCATGAGACAAGACTGGTGGTAGCGCTCACCTCTTCTTCTCCGAATAAGCTGTTTTCCAGATGTTCCAAACAATCGAAAAGGGGAGTCATCAGAGAAAATGACTTTCCCCCAGTCCTCAGCAGTCCACTCCCTGTACCTTTTGCAGAATATCAGTCTGTCCCTGATGTTTTTTCTGGAGAGAAGTGGCTTCTTTGCTGCCCTCCTTGAGACCAGGCCTTGCTCCAAGAGTCTCCGCCTCACAGTGCGTGCAGATGCATTCACACCTGCCTGCTGCCATTCCTCAGCAAGCTCTGCACTGCTGGTAGCCCGATCCCGCAGCTGAAACACTTTTAAGAGACGGTCCTGCCGCTTGCTGGTCTTTCTTGGGCGCCCTGGAGCCTTTTTGGCACCAATGGAACCTCTCTCCTTGAAGTTCTTGATGATGCGATAGATTGTTGACTGAGGTGCAATCTTTCTAGCTGCAATACTCTTCCCAGTTAGGCCATTTTTGTGCAGTGCAATGATGACTGCACGTGTTTCTTTAGAGATAACCATGGTTAACAGAAGAGAAACAATGTTGGCAAGCACCAGCCTCCTTTTAAAGTGTCCAGTGGTGTCATTCTTACTTAATCATGACAGATTGATCTCCAGCCCTGTCCTCATCAACACCCACACCTGTGTTAATGGAGCAATCACTGAAACGATGTTAGGTGGTCCTTTTAAGGCAGGGCTGCAATGATGTTGAAATGTGTTTTGGGGGATAAAGTTCATTTTCTAGGCAAATATTGACTTTGCAAGTAATTGCTGTTAAGCTGATCACTCTTTATAACATTCTGGAGTATATGCAAATTGCCATTAGAAAAACTGAAGCAGTAGACTTTGTAAAAATTAATATTTGTATCATTCTCAAAACTTTTGGCCATGACTGTACACGCACAAGAATTATTAAGAGACCAAAACCTCTCAGTAATTCCAGCGTGTCTAGCAGCTGTTGGGGAATATATTAAGACTGACATAAGAAATTTCCATGTGTAAAACTGAAGATCACTGACAGATATGTTTCTTTTCAGTGCGGCAGCGGATCGGCCCTCCCTGACCTTCGCCTGAGCAGCTCCTAGAACTAGACGGTTGCAATAACTCCTCGCTTGCTTCCTGTGTACATGTCCATTTATATTTTTGTATATTTCTAGAGAACTACATCTTATTACAGAGTATTTTATAAGGAATTTCTGTTGCATGCTTGCTTTTGTTTGACTCAATTATTTGGTGTAACCTCGCACAGAAGACAAATCACATACGTGTAAAATATGACACTTGTTTAATTGAACTATAAAGGAGACACTTAAAGTGACAAGCACACATCTCACAGAGACACAGTGACTTTTCTGGATCCTGCTGCTGGAGTAGTCATGGAATGTCATGGGGCTTTTACCACAAAACACCCCATAAAAAGAGAAGCCGTAGTGTCCATTGCCTTCCACTGTATTTCAAGGCCACAGGGTGTTGCATTCAGCTGTTCATTTCTGCAGCATCATTCACCCACATCACTCGAGTCCCGACATCAGGAGCTGCAGCTCCCAGAAGGCACTCCCATATCGGCCACTCTGTGATGCTTTGCTCTTCACCAGCATATACAGGCTCTTCAGCTGCTTGTAACACAGCTTACATTTCATCAGCCTGCAGAGAGAAATTGATCATTGGCAATTACAGCAATGTTGCTACATTACTGCACTCAAGACAGACGCCTTACCTTTCTTCGCGTGAAATATCCACACCCACAGAAGGTGGAGCTGAGAGCGTGTCTGTGATCAGAGGCAGGAACCTCTGCAGGAGGAGCTTGAGGGAGACACATCCAGTCTGTACATAACTAAAAAGTGAGATAGGATACTCAGTGGGTGATAAGTAACCAGGACACAATTGTCGTTGCACTACAAAAGGTACTCACCTCTCATATTTACTTTGTAGCAGTTTATCAATCTGAGGCAGCACAGTGAGGCAAAGATCCAGCTTCCACAGAGACCTGAACCAGACAATGAGTGGTCAGCAACAAGAAAAATACGGAGAGCACTGAACCATCTGGACAGAATACTTACGCTTTCTGGTTGATTATGTTAAGGAGATCTACAACCACAGAGAGATCATTAACAGCCACAGCAGAGTCCATTGAGGTCTACAATATAAAGAGCACAGTTCAGAGCACCCCTATCTGACAATCCATTTCCAGGACACATAGAAGACTGCATCTTACCTTCACGTCCCCTGTGCTCCATACTGCTCTTACAGTATCCAAGTTCCGCATTCTGCTAGTCAGTACCATGCACATTGTGTCATGGCCTTTTCGGATCTGACATACAGCTTCTTCATCCACAATCTCCGCTGGGGATGAACCCTTGACAACCTGCAGAAAGGAAAGTGGGAGAGTTTCTGTCCAAGATTCAAGTTATAACCCAACTGCCCATCAGAGGTTTACTTACTGGGAGAAAGTCTGCAACTTTAAGACCAATGGGCTCATTCCTTGCTGCAGATATAACCGGGGGGTTACAGGATATGGATGGAGCAGCTGGTGGGTCCGGGCATACAGTGGGTGTAGAAGCTGCAACTGGGGGTCTGTTAAGTTGCTCAGACTAAATAAAAGAGAGGTACAGAGGCTCTCACAAAATAGGTCACATACACATACAACACAAGCAGAACAGTCACAGGCCAGAAACACAGACCATTGACGCCCAGCCCCCAATATTCATCTATATTAAGGTACATACATTTTTCCTAGTAGTGGGAACAGGAGTAACAACCTCTGGTGCGGCAGGAACGGCTTCCTTTATTACAGTGAGGTCTGGGAGCAGAAGAGAGACTGTATGGATAGTGTTTCATAAGATGGCCAAGATATCAGGTGATGCCAGTTTTCAGGTACCAAGAAGATCCACTGTACTCAAGTACTGGCCAGTGCAAGAATAGGGATTTACATGAATGTAAAAGAACTTTGCGATCCCAGATAATTATACACAAGTATGGTAAGCCGGTTTTAGTGTAATATTAGGATCCACGAATACCAGTCCTCTTTCACACTACTAGTACTAGCTATTTACATAGCCTAACAGTCTTCCACTCCATTTGTGACAATTTGTGTCTAAGGAGTGCCCATTATTTGTGTTATGAAACATCACACTAAAACTAGATTGCCTTTCTTACAAACAAGTTATTACTCTGAGCAATTCTGGACTCTAATTTCTTTTACTTACAGTTCCTACGTACTACCCAGAAGGTCACAGGTTTTCCCTCAAACCAATTTACACATACCATATTTTTCACTTTATAGGACGCACCTGATAAGACGCAGGTTTTAGAGGAGGAAAATAGGAAAAAAAAATATTTTTAACTAATTCCTGGACAATCTCTAAGAATAATGGCCAGCTAGCGGCCCCCTCCACACACTGTATAATGGGCAGCTAGCGGCCCCTCCACACACTGTATAAAATGGCCAGCTAGCGGCCCCTCCACACACTGTCTAAAATGGCCAGCTAGCGGCCCCTCCACACACTGTATAAAATGGCCAGCTAGCGGCCCCTCCACACACTGTCTAAAATGGCCAGCTAGCGGCCCCTCCACACACTGTATAAAATGGCCAGCTAGCGGCCCCTCCACACACTGTATAAAATGGCCAGCTAGCGGCCCCTCCACACACTGTATAAAATGGCCAGCTAGCGGCCCCTCCACACACTGTATAAAATGGCCAGCTAGCGGCCCCTCCACACACTGTATAAAATGGCCAGCTAGCGGCCCCTCCACACACTGTATAAAATGGCCAGCTAGCGGCCCCTCCACACACAGTATAATGGCCAGCTAGCGGCCCCTCCACACACTGTATAATGGCCAGTTAGTGGCCCCTCTGCATACTATAACACTATAATGTCCCAAAGTAACCCACCAGACACACACTATAATGCCCTATCATGGCCCACATGGTTCTCAGAGGCCTGCGGGAGGTGTTTAAACATAATTAACAGTGTAATTCACCTCTTCTGGGCTCCAGCACTGATATTCCCGCGTCTTCTGTTAACAGAGACGTCTCTGAACAATCACAGGCCTCAACGGTCACGTCAATGTCATGACACAAAATGACGGCGGCATAACCCACGTGACATTACGCCAGTGTAATTTTATATGAAGACGCCAATGTGACTGCTGAGGCCCAATCACAGGCCTCAGCAGTCTCTGACGTTATTTGGAGAAGTCTCTGTGAATAGAAGAGGCTGGAGGATCCGCACTGGAGACCAGGAGAGGTGAGTAACACTGTTTATTCACCTCTCTTCAGACCCCAGAGTATAATAAGGGTTTATGGATGACGATCGTGCAATAGTGCTGGCTTAATTTTCCCCTATTTCCCCCACTTTGGAAGAAAAAAAAAAAAAGTGCATCTTATAAAGCAAAAAAATATAGTAAATCATGAAATAGGAACTGTTCACTCCGTTGTACATCCTCAGGGCATGTGAAATATCTAAGACATGTAGGTATGAGGTGTGATCTTACCATCCTCTAGGGGAGCTGGGAAAGGTTCACTATTCCGTGGAGGAGTCCGAGCTGCAAGCAAGAAAAATGAAATACAAAGGATGTTCCATGTGATGAGTTATCAAATAGAGATGAAACTGTGCATATGCTTACAGATTGTATTCTTGGGCTGGAAGATTTCCTTGTAATCCTCTGCATTCTGGATCTCTGCTCGTGACTCCTTCTCCTCGTCATCACTGGTTGGGCTAACCCTGCGACAATGACACGGTCAATATTATAACATAGGAGAGGAAGAGATTGTGAGACCTAGGCATTCCTGGCTAATGCTCATTGTGCTTCTACCTCTTTGGCTTTGTGCAGGTGGTTGATGGTCGCTCGTAGTTACGTCTCAAGGATGATCCTCTTGGAGCGGGCTGACTGACTGGCATTTCTTTTGGAAGAGACCCCTGAGACCCTGATCCAGTCATTTTCACACGATGCAGGTCAACCACAAAAGAGGACACGTTGGATTGAGTGCTAGAGACCCCAATCTGCAAATCATAAAGTACAGCTCAAGTCAAGTTAAGTTAAAAAATTTCTATGCAGGAAAGAGATCCTATCCTGGGTCAATGAGCACCAGCCTCTTCTCAGATTCCACTCACCAGCTGGTTGTTGCAGATGGATAGGTCAGAGACTTTGCCCCACGCAACAGACACAGTATCAAAGCAGCGCTCTGGTTCCCAGCCATAAACACGTAAAGCATCCCGGCCCCCGCAGAAGAGACAGCCACCATCACTGCTGAAAAGGATGGACCTGCAGAACAAACCAGATCTAGCAAACACAAGTTGATCCACGTCCAACAGTTGTGACAGCATTGGGCTAACCCTACATAACAATCAACAAAATCAGCTTAACATAGGGAAATGAAAGTAAGACACAAAATACCCTTTAATTCCATCCACAAGACAGCATCCTTTGATGGTCCTGGCAGCTATAAACCATCTCACCTGAAAGGTGTGGCTTCCCCCTTCCATACAGCCCACTGACTGGAACTTCTCCAGATCCCAGAAACGAACTGTCCTACAAAGTAAAAACACCCATTATCACACAACTCAGAAATAAGACAGAAGAGGGAAATTGTATGCCAGAGAGAATCCCAGTGTACCTGTCTCCACTTGCTGATGCCAGCAAATATTCATTGGGGTGAAACTCCACAATCTGCACAGGCCCTGTGTGCTCAATAAACTCAGCCATTAACTTTCCAGCACTTAGATCCCAGAGCTAGGAGAATAATGAAGATGAGTCAGTCTTATGCATTTCCCCTAGGTTACTTCGGCCCAAAAGAAGTTAAACTGCAACTTTATAATATATAAACTTTATTTTCAGTAAATGGAACACTCTTGTTAACCAACAGCGAGCAGAGATCTTAAATATGAAGGTGAGAAGAGTTCCATTGTGAGCAAATATCAAGAAGCAGGTTATAAACTCTTGACCAAATGGTATCATGTCCCTTCTAAACTGCACAGAATCTTCCCGTCAGCCTCTTCGAGGTGTTGGCAGTGTGGCTTGGAGGAGGGAACACTACTGCACATTTTCTGGGAGTGTGTGGTGCTGAGGGACTTTTTGGACGGGGTTCACCGAGTAATATGTACAGTCATGGCCAAAAGTTTTGAGAATGATACAAATATTAATTTTTACAAAGTCTACTGCTTCAGTTTTTCTAATGGCAATTTGCATATACTCCAGAATGTTATAAAGAGTGATCAGCTTAACAGCAATTACTTGCAAAGTCAATATTTGCCTAGAAAATGAACTTTATCCCCCAAAACACATTTCAACATCATTGCAGCCCTGCCTTAAAAGGACCACCTAACATCGTTTCAGTGATTGCTCCATTAACACAGGTGTGGGTGTTGATGAGGACAGGGCTGGAGATCAATCTGTCATGATTAAGTAAGAATGACACCACTGGACACTTTAAAAGGAGGCTGGTGCTTGCCATCATTGTTTCTCTTCTGTTAACCATGGTTATCTTTAAAGAAACACGTGCAGTCATCATCGCACTGCACAAAAATGGCCTAACTGGGAAGAGTATTGCAGCTAGAAAGATTGCACCTCAGTCAACAATCTATCGCATCATCAAGAACTTCAAGGAGAGAGGTTCCATTGGTGCCAAAAAGGCTCCAGGGCGCCCAAGAAAGACCAGCAAGCGGCAGGACCGTCTCTTAAAAGTGTTTCAGCTGCGGGATCGGGCTACCAGCAGTGCAGAGCTTGCTGAGGAATGGCAGCAGGTAGGTGTGAGTGCATCTGCACGCACTGTGAGGCGGAGACTCTAGGAGCAAGGCCTGGTCTCAAGGAGGGCAGCAAAGAAGCCACTTCTCTCCAGAAAAAACATCAGGGACAGACTGATATTCTGCAAAAGGTACAGGGAGTGGACTGCTGAGGACTGGGGGAAAGTCATTTTCTCTGATGAATCCCCTTTTCGATTGTTTGGAACATCTGGAAAACAGCTTATTCGGAGAAGAAGAGGTGAGCGCTACCACCAGTCTTGTCTCATGCCAACTGTAAAGCATCCTGAAACCATTCATGTGTGGGGTTGCTTCTCAGCCAAGGGAATCGGCTCTCTCACAGTCTTGCCTAAAAACACAGCCATGAATAAAGAATGGTACCAGAATGTCCTCCAAGAGCAACTTCTCCCAACCGTCCAAGAGCAGTTTGGCGCTCAACAATGCCTTTTCCAGCATGATGGAGCACCTTGCCATAAAGCAAAGGTGATAACTAAATGGCTCAGGGAACAAAACATAGAGATTTTGGGTCCATGGCCTGGAAACTCCCCAGATCTTAATCCCATTGAGAACTTGTGGTCAATCATCAAGAGACGGGTGGACAAACAAAAACCAACAAATTCAGACAAAATTAAAGCATTGATTCTGCAAGAATGGACTGCTATCAGTCAGGATTTGGTCCAGAAGTTGATTGAGAGCATGCCAGGGAGAATTGCAGAGGTCCTGAAGAAGAAGGGTCAACACTGCAAATATTGACTTGCTGCATTAACTCATTCTAACTGTCAATATAAGCTTCTGTTACTCATAATATGAATGCAATTATATTTCTGTATGTGATAAAAACATCTGACAAACACACATAAAAACCAGAGGGCAGCAGATCATGTGAAAATATAATATTTGTGTCATTCTCAAAACTTTTGGCCATGACTGTAAGGTATACCAGTTCTCCCCTTCCCCCCCCCAAGACTCCCGCTTTCTATCTGCTCCACCTCTCTGACTACTTCCTCCACGTGTAACGCAAGTCTTCTCTGAAGCATTTGGTTAACGTGGCCAGGGTCTGCATTCCCGCGCACTGGAAGTCTTCCAGCCCCCTCTCTCTCCTTCATTGGGTTCGCAAGATGGAGGAGATTCAGGGCATGGAGGATCTTACTTCGTGCTTCCAGAACACACCTGAGTCCTTCATTTCAGCTTAGACACTCTGGGTCCTTTTCCAGGGCTCACAGGACTATAAGGACATTGTGCGCTAGGCTACACCTTTCTGAACTCTGCTGCCAGTGGTGGGGCTTCTGGAACTCACACCTCCCCCACCCTCATCATCATCTTCCTCCCTTGCTCCTGTGTCCACTGTTTGTCTTCTCCTGCTCCCTTCCCACCCTACCTCCTGCTTTTCTATCTACCTCTCTTTGAGAGTATTAATGTGGGTGTCTCACACCGTGTCTTCCTGCTTATCACTGACCCTCAAGGGGTTTGTTTACAGACTCCTGTTTGGTTGGCTGTCGGATCTACTTGGTTTGTATCTAATATTTATATATACAGTACAGACCAAAAGTTTTGACACACCTTCTCATTCCAAGAGTTTTCTGTATTTTCATGACTATAAAAATTGTAGATTCACACTGAAGTCATCAAAACTATGATTTAACACATGTGGAATTATATACTTAACAAAAAAGTGTGAAACAACTGAAAATATGTTTTATATTCTAGGTTCTTCAAAGTAGCCACCTTTTGCTTTGATTACTGCTTTGCACACTCTTGGCATTCTCTTGATGAGCTTCAAGAGGTAGTCACCTGAAATGGTCTTCCAACAGTCTTGAAGGAGTTCCCAGAAAGGCTTAGCACTTGTTGGCCCTTTTGCCTTCACTCTGCGGTCCAGCTCACCCCAAACCATCTCGATTGAGTTCAGATCTGGTGACTGTGGAGGCCAGGTCATCTGGCGTAGCACCCCATCCCTCTCCTTCTTGGTCAAATAGCCCTTACACAGTCTGGAGGTGTGTTTGGGGTCATTGTCCTGTTGAAAAATAAATGATGGTCCAACTAAACGCAAACTGGATGGAATAGCATGCCGCTGCAAGATGCTGTGGTAACCATGCTGGTTCAGTATTCCTTCAATTTTGAATAAATCCCCAACAGTGTCACCAGCAAAGCACCCCCACACCTCCTCCTCCATGCTTCACGGTGGGAACCAGGCATGTAGAGTCCATTCGTTCACCTTTTCTGCGTCGCACAAAGACAAGGTGGTTGGAACCAAAGATCTCAAATTTGGACTCATCAGACCAAAGCACAGATTTCCACAGGTCTAATGTCCATTCCTTGTGTTCTTTAGCCCAAACAAGTCTCTTCTGCTTGTTGCCTGTCCTTAGCAGTGGTTTCCTAGCAGCTATTTTACCATGAAGGCTTGCTGCACGCAGTCTCCTCTTAACAGTTGCTGTAGAGATGTGTCTGCTGCTAGAACTCTGTGTGGCATTGACCTGGTCTCTAATCTGAGCTGCTGTTAACCTGAGATTTCTGAGGCTGGTGACTCGGATGAACTTATCCTCCGCAGCAGAGGTGACTCTTGGTCTTCCTTTCCTGGGGCGGTCCTCATGTGAGCCAGTTTCTTTGTAGCGCTTGATGGTTTTGGCCACTGCACTTGGGGACACTTTCAAAGTTTTCCCAATTTTTCGGACTGACTGACCTTCATTTCTTAAAGTAATGATGGCCACTCGTTTTTCTTTACTTAGCTGCTTTTTTCTTGCCATAATACAAATTCTAACACTCCATTCAGTAGGACTATCAGCTGTGTATCCACCTGACTTCTGAACAACACAACTGATGGTCCCAACCCCATTTATAAGGCAAGAAATCCCACTTATTAAACCTGACAGGGTACACCTGTGAAGTGAAAACCATTTCAGGTGACTACCTCTTGAAGCTCATCAAGAGAATGCCAAGAGTGTGCAAAGCAGTAATCAAAGCAAAAGGTGGCTACTTTGAAGAACCTAGAATATAAAACATATTTTCAGTTGTTTCACACTTTTTTGTTAAGTATATAATTCCACATGTGTTAATTCATAGTTTTGATGCCTTCAGTGGGAATCTACAATTTTTTATAGTCATGAAAATACAGAAAACTCTTGGAATGAGAAGGTGTGTCCAAACTTTTGGTCTGTACTGTACATTTCTGTTTTTTTCTGTCAATATGGGGTGCTGAGTGTACATTAATGAGAAATAAAATGAACTTCTTTGCTTTTAGCAAATGGCTGCAATGAAACAGAGTGAAAAATTTAAAGGGGTCTGAATACTTTCCGTACCCACTGTACATTATTTGTTCTAGGGCAAGGCAGACCCAGAACAGCAACAATCCCCTCAGGGCCCATCATGTGCTGTTTTCTTGTGGACCCCAGGTCCACTGTGACTCAGGATCGAGGTTTGAAGTCCCACTTACCTTTACAGTGTGGTCATCTGAAGATGAAGCCAACCACTTGCCATCTGGACTGAAGCGTAAGCAGCGCACGGCTTGTGTGTGCCCCTGAACATAAAGCAAACAGAGTGAGGAGCCAGACAAGGATAGAAACCTACTATAAACATTTAGGGGGAGGCCTTACCTTGTAACGAAACACACACCCCTTCCTGCGCACGTCCCACAGCTGCACAGAAGAAAAGATGTTTAGCAATTTCCCTACCCTCTATAATAGACATTTTGGCGCAAGGACATGCAAATGACAATATCAGTTACATGGGACTGGCACATAGCAAATTCAAGTGAATGGGTTTTTAAGCAAAGCATCGCAAACCTTTCCCTATCCAGTGCCTATCTAGTTTTCCGACATTTAGGTCGGATTCGTGGCGGACGGAGTGCCGCCGCAAGTGTGAACCCATCCTTAGCACTGTGATGTCAAGAGGACTAGGGGAATGCATCTACACCAGACCTGTGGGTATGCAGGTGGAGATGAAAGATCCAGTATATTTGGACGGCATCTAGTGTCATATAAGAGATCCTTACATAAAATGAGAAGCTGGGAATGGACAAATGGAAGTAGTACTGGAAAGAATCAGGATTAATACTAGAATACCACAGATAGTCACTAATGAGGTATTACTGGGAAAGGATGTGCCACAGAACCCTCCACTCAATGCACGAGCAGCGGCAAAACAGAGACCCCCCACTCAACATACAAGCACCAGCGCCACAGAACAAGACTGGCACATAACAATTCTTGAGGTAAAGGCCAAGCCTGTAAGTTTTGGTTGAAGTCATCCTGAATAATCTCAATTATAATTTTATAACAGATTAGCACAAGCAGTCATACTATGGAACTCCCTAATTTAAGAGCAGCAAAATTTTGGGACCGCGAGGAAGCTGTGAAGGTTTACTGAAAGAGTCTAAATTGGCTCTACAAATTCTCTAGAAAAGATACTGGACATGGGTTGATGCTCTGAGACTAAGGCTCTACTCATATCACATTTTTTACATCCATTTAACAAATGTAAATAGACGGCCATCCATTTACATAGATATTCATGTTAGAAACAGTTTTGGTTTTTTTTCTCTGTTTTTTTTTTTTTGAAGGACATAAAAAACGTAGGATACCATAATTTGTGTGTGTGTCCAAGAAAAACAGACCTTATTTTGAAGGCAGCACTGGAACAGGAGCAGTAGCTTGTGGGCACCAGATGTTTACAATAAATAGTTATAGAACAGTGAAGTCGATAGTATAGATAGTAGATAGTAAAGCTAACACAAGGGGTTAATAACACTGCACCTTAATGTTTGTGTCCAGAGACCCCGATGCCACAAACTCTCCATACGGGTGGAAATCTAGACTGCACACATTGGCTTTGTGTCCCATTAACGTTCTCTGTACTAATGAGAAGAGAAAAAAAAAAAAATAAGAAGAAGGGTCATATGTATGACATCAGAATATAATCTGCAACATGGGGATTATATATTTTATGTAGGAGATGCAGGTTTGCAATATATACAGCCCCCCTCATACATCATCGTATATACCTCCCCCTTCCCATGGGCATGTATATTATATACCTGTCTAATATATAAGTCATGTACATAGGATGCGTATATAACACTTACTTTTAGCTTCTTCCATGTTCCATACCCGCAGAGAACCTGACTGAGATCCGGCCACTATTAGCTTCTCGGACGTGCTGAAGCGGACACTCTCCACTGGGGATGTGTGTCCAGTCAGATTCTGTTATGAAGGTACGTGAACAATATTAAAGGGGTTTTTGGAGATTATATACAGTTCTTAAGTCAAAAATAACAGACTGTTGTGGATCTGATACCCCCATTGATCAGCAGCTCTCAGTAGTTGAGAATGGAGCAGGAAGTAGACAATACCATCATCTTTGTAGTGGTAAAACTGAGTCACTGCAGCTTAGCTCACTTTCAAGTGAATAAGAGCTGATCTGCAGTACCTCATCTGACCTCTTCTGATTGTTGGGAGTGCTGTGTGCTGGACCACCACCACTCTGGTATTGACAACCTATCCATAGGATAGGTCATCAATATTTTTAGCCAGGATAACCTCTTTAATAAGGCACAGGAAGTGATGATAGTAGTGGAAGCACAGGTAGAACATGGAGTGGCAGGAGGAAGCGTTGGTAAGTACACAATGTGTGTCAGCCAATGAACTGATGCCCTGGAAGTATCTGAACCAGGCAATACTCGAGTATAGAAGAATACAGACACCATATGGAAAGGTCTCCATTCTGGTTGGGAAGTATTAAAGAGGACTTTCACAACCTGCATCAAGTCAAGTTCTTTACATCAATTAATAGGTACTGCTCCAATGATTCCAGTAGAATTAGAATTTTTTCTTTAGCCCCTCCATTCCTGATCAGTCAGTGCTGTTAGTTTTGGTGCTTGACTTACATTTTAGGCTCTGTACTGTAAGGTTGGCATTGTCAGATGGTGTGATTCTGAGATATGACACTGTTCACCTCTGACTGGAGCTCTGAATCACACCCCTTACCTATCACTGTCCACCTGACGCTAGGTTCACACCTGCGTTCGGGTTTCCGTTCGGGGGTCCGCTTGGGGATCCCCCGAACGGAAACCTAATGCGCTTAAAAAAGCAGTTACCCTCGGAAACCTGCGGACCCCATAGACTATAATGGGGTTTGCCGGGTTAACACCCGAAAGCACTGCTTGCAGGACTTTTCTCTCCGCATTTTTCAAGTGGAATGGGGAACGGAATCCTCCAGCGGAGCCTCAGCGCTGCTATGTTTTCTTGGGAATGGTGGGGTCTAGAGACAAAATTCGAACTGCGCTGGAAACAGTGGAGAGGTGCCTATTAGAAACCAAGAACTGGTGAAAGGTCCTCTAAATTTAATGAACAGTAATCTAAACATGGACAATGTTTGTAAGTGGGTGTTCCATCTTGCCATAGCCACCTGATTCCTCACCATTATACAGTTTGGTTTATTGACAGACCACAGATTGACACGGCAGTCTTCTCCACCGGTGGCCAGGAGGCGGCCAGAACTCTTCCCAAGGGCGAGAGCTGCAACATTGCTGGCATGAGCCACTATTTCTTCTGTAAAAGAAGAGTAAAGAAGTTACCAGATAGAACAGCCCAGCAACATAAGCCCACCTTGTCCCACAACACTCACGCAGCTTCCATGCTGTTTTCGTTGTTCCTGAAGTCGCCATGTTTATATGCCAAGGAACACATGCATTACAGGGAAGACGACGTGTCTGGGTTTGGGGGATGAACCCCCCAGTCCTTTGACCCAGATACAACAAGTGAGTTGTGACAGTTGAGAAATCCAAGGATCTAGAGGCAGCACAATACTACATAGGGTTAATCATAAGACAGACCCCATGCTCTCCAATAACAGATTTATCACTCATCCCCCTCCAGTCACCCCTCTGTGGACCTCTCATAGATAATTATTAAGGATAATTCCCACTCCCCAGCCCCCTCTTCCCAAATGTCATCCTTATACTACTCCTGTCCTACCTCACATCATATATACCCAGATACCATACCCCCAGCGGTCACTCTGGCCCAGGCTGCAGACATCTTACAGATAATTACAAGTGAGGAATAACTCATCAGACATAATGAGAGCTGTCAGCAGGAAGGACGAGTCACCAGGAGGGGGATGGGTCCCCAGAAAACAACAGCTATACCTCAGACACAATTATCTACCTACTGTACCTGGGTCCCTAACACCAACCAACCTCCCAATATTGTAATAAAACTCACCCTACTTACCATACCCCACATATACTTCCACCCCAAACTGTGTCTCTGCTTCACCAAATACCATAAACTCCCCCCACATCTCTCATCCCTAATATCACTCTGACAGGTCACCCGTCCTACAGTCACCTACCCTCACATCACATAGATACTACAGTCACCTACCTAACCACAGACTCTCATATCAGCCTGCCCCCCAACATCACACAGATATTACAGCCGTCCCATCTAACAATATCTTATGCACCCCACATCACCCTGATACCTACCTAACCACGTCCTTTGCCAGCCCGATACTGCACCCCAGTACTTACTTACTTAGTTACCTGCCTATCCTCAGCCCCAGCCGCCGGTCTACAGCCACCAGGATATAATCTGCGCTCTTATTCGCGGTTTCCAGACAACAGGCTTCAAAACAAACGTAACGCCACGCCCCCTAACAGCTAGGGCGTCCATCTGACGTAGCTACGTATACGTCTTTTTCGAAGCGCCATGATTGTTATGGGCAGGGTACTCTATTCTAGCATCTACTAATGCAGGAACTAGAGAGTTCTTTATCATGCTTGGATCTGAGCGGTGAAATCGCTGTTGTATTAATGTAATATATGGAGAAAGGTGATGTCATTGCTGTAGACTATAATATCAGGAGGGTGGTGATGTCACTGCAGTATGCAATAACGTCTGGAGAGCGGTGATGTCATTGCTGTAGACTATAACATCTGGAGAGTGGTGATGTCACAGCTACATACTATAACAGGAGAGCGATGATGTCACTGCTGTATAACATCTGCAGAGCAGTGATGTCACTGCTGTATAACATAACATATGGAGAGCAGTGATGTCACTCCTGTATAAGAGAACATCTGGAGAGCGGTGATGTTAGTACTGTATTAATATAGTATATGAAGAGTGGTGATGTCATTGCTGTATAATATAACATATGAAGAGTGGTGATGTCACTGCCATATAATATAACATCAAGAGAGCAGTGATGTCACTTCTGTATAGTATAAGATCTGAAGAGTGGTGATGTCATTGCTGTAGACTATAACATCTGAAGAGTGGTGATGTCACAGCTACATACTATAACATCTGGAGAGCGATGATGTCACTCCTGTATAAGAGAACATCTGGAGAGCGGTGATGTTACTACTGTATTAATATAGCATATGAAGACTGGTGCTGTCATTGCTGTATAATATAACATATGAAGAGTGGTGATGTCACTGCCATATAATATAACATCAAGAGAGCAGTGATGTCACTTCTGTATAGTATAACATCTGGAGAGCGGTGATGTTACTACTGTGTTAATATAGCATGTGAAGAGTGGTGATGTCACTCCTGTATAAGATAACATCTGGAGAGTGGTGATGTCACTGTTGTATAATATAACATAAGGAGAGTGGTGATGTCACTGCTGTATTAATATAATATGTGGAGAGTGGTTGATGTCACTGGTGTATTAATATAGCATAGGAAGAGTGGTGATGTCAGTGCTGTATAATATAACATGGAGAATGGTGAAGTCACAGCTGTATAATATAACATATGGGAAAAGGTGATGTCACTGCTTTATAAAGTTAAATATGGAGAGTGGTGATAGCACTGCTGTATAATATAACACCTGGAGAGTGGTCATGTCACTGATATAGTAACATAACATCTGGAAAGTGGTGATGTCACTGCTGTATACTACCAGAAACTTACCCCCAAAAGATAGGAAGTAACTTACTGATCAGTGGGTGTCCTGCTGCTTGAACAATCACCAATATTTGGATAGGGGGTAACATGCTGTAATTGGAACACCCCCTTTATATTCAAGCTGTTTAAAAATTAGAATTAGCACATCTATTCCAGTATGCTTTGATGCAGCTTATCATAGATGCCATGTGGTGGACAGACTACTATTATCTCTTTTTAGCCCATAGGAAGACTTAAAATAACAAATACTATATACTCACCCCTGCCTTCAGCCAGGGATCTAGTGGAGAGTCTATGTTTGCGCCCTTGGTCCTCCTGACCTTTGTCCTGCAGAGGAGCGCTTCTGCCATTCAGTGGCGAAGCAGTGATACTCTGTTGGCTGACGCATTTGTGTGCATTAGTAGCTAGGCCAAAACCAGAGTCCAGAACAGAGACTCTCCACTGAATCCTTGGCCTAATGGACAGGTAAGTATGTAGTATTTGTTATTTTAAGCCTATGTGTGGATAGTTGTTAATACCGCATTACTCTTGTTGGACATACCTTAAAATGGTTTTCCAGGACTATTTATGAGTTATCCTAATCACCAATCAGCAGGAGTCACAGTGCCAGAAGTTGCAGTGTACAGAGCAAGAACAACACAGTGTCCATTGTACAGTATGTGGTGGGTTACTGCAGCTCAGTTCCCATTGAAGTAAAAGGGAATTAAGGTGCAGTAACCCAGCATGGCCACAGCACAGTGGACTGTACTGTGTGCTGATAAAAGCACATTGAAAGAGTGATGCTTGTACTGATGTACAGTAGCTGCAGAAAAAACAACTTGCGCAATATATTTGCCAGGATTCATGAGATCTGCCTCCTATTTCAGGAATCCAGGAAATCTCCCATTTTCTGGGAGCCTTCCAGACATTCTGGGTTGTTTGGCAAGTATTGTGAGGAAAAATAATCCAAGTTACTCAATGATGAGCAGGTAAGGTACATTCACTAAGGTTCAGTCACTATACAGACACTACAGTTAAGGTACAGTTCAGTCAGTGCTAAGTTTCTCCCCTCATCAGTTTCTACAGATACAGTTAGTGCTCACTCCTCCTCTCTGCACAGGTTGATTCAGGGCTGTTTCCTCCCATCTGCATTGGCTCTGACAGTATTGACTTCTCCCCTCTGTACAGGTACAGTCAGCGCTGTCCTCACCCTCTACAGTCTCCACAGCTTCAGTCAGTGTTGCGGTTCCTTGCTTCCCTCTGCACCATATTCCACTTCTGTTATCATTTCTCTGCTCTGATTATTCTTGGGAGAATTGCAGGCTTCTCAGGGAAAGTTGGCAAGTATGTGTTTACTATCTCTCCATAATGAGAGACATTCCCCCTTATAATTTGTTTCTGAAGAGTGGTTATGTCACTTATGTATAACATAACTTATATCTGGAGAGTGGCAATATAATTGCTGCATAATATAATTTGTATCTGGAGAGGTCTATAATGTAACTTATGTCTGGAGAGTGGTGATGTCACAACCATATAATATAACTTATATTTGGAGAGCTGTATAATCTAACATATCTAGAGAGTGGCAATGTAATTTTTCTATAACATAACTTATATCTAGAGTATTGTATAATGTAACTTATATCTGGAGTGTGGTAATGTCACTGTGATATAATTTAACTTATATCTGGAGAGCTGCATAATGTAACATGTATCTGTAGTGTGGTGATGTCACTGCTGTATAGTATTTGACATTACAACAATGGAGATGAAATGCTGGAGTGCATAGGGTTATCAGAATCCTGGGTGCAATTTATTATACATTATCTTCTCTTAGGATATTGCAGCACAATGATACAGACATTACACAACAAAGTCTTGATCTTCTCCTTATTATTCTATGTCACATGACTTTATGGATGACAATATGTTGAGGTCCAGACTAGAGAGAAAGCAGTTGCTCACATAGCCGGGGATCCTTGCTTAGCCGATCTTCAAGGGCTATGTACTTCTGAGGGGCTAGTTCCTTATGTCTGAGAAGAGAAAGATGAAAAGTCATCAGCTGAAGATTAAAGAGGAGGATATACACAGAAAAATGGTGGCTGAGTACATAGGCACTATGACCAGAAGCAATGTGGACAGTACCACCATGACAACATAATATCAATACATTACCTATTCAGTCTTGTCTCTAAGATCTGGATGCGGAACATAGCCTCAGAGCAGTACTCCAGGTATGCCTCCTCATCTTCTTTGTTCATGGTTGGCTGGTTCTGGTGATACCACTGTTGCTTCTTTTGTAACTCTTGCGTCTCCTAATGTGGGTATGACATGAAGAGTTACAGTATGTATCAGAGTTATATATGCTGGTATAGACAGTTGATGTGCACATGGACCACCAAGTGGAATTTATCTCTGGGATCAGCAGTATATTTGCAGAGTCCGCCTACAGTATACACAAGTCTTTATCAGAATCACTATGGAGCCAGTCTATAGGATACTGGGGTTTATGAACATATACTTGATCACTTAACAAACCTCCCAACTTTTTGGACTGTCAAAGAGGAACACTTATAGATTACTGGGTGAACATTTAAAACGTGTTTGTAAATCTATCTATATGCTTGAAAAGGTTTTCTTAAAATATTAGCACAAACAATATCTGAGTATAGACATTTAAGAGTCAAAATTACACCAAATTATGACATATTATATAAACTGGGATCTAATATACAGCTAGGGACCAGACAGTTAGTTTCCAGAACAATATACTTAACCTTTTAAGGACGCAGAATAATTTGGGTGTTAATGCTCGTCAACTCATATTTTCAATCTCTGTCTTCCAAAATTCATAACTTTTTAATTTTTTTGTCAACATAGCTATGTGAGGCCTTGTTCTTTGCATAATGAGTTGTACTTTCATTTGGTACTATTTTGGGGCACATATAATGTATTAACTAGCTTTTATTAACATTTTTGGGGGTCCATGTGAAAAAACCTACAATTCTGTCATTATTTTTTGCATTTGTTTTTTATGGCATTCATTCTGCATTAAAAATGACATGTCCAGCGTATCATTACAATTATGGCGATACCATATTTATATTGGTTTTATTAAGTTTTACTTCTTTTTATTAAATATGACTTAAAAAATAAGCAATTTGCCTTGGGTCACCGTATTCTGACATCTATAACTATTTTACTGTTTAGTTTTTATTCGTACTAGTTTTTGGTATGTACGACTATTTTTGGGTAAGGCGAGGTGACCAAAATACATTAATTGGAGCATGCAGTATATTTTTTTTATGTTCACAATACAGGATAAATTATTATTATTACAAGTACAATGATAAACCAAATGGTACACTGGGACAGGGGGCCCTGCCCGCAAGGGCTTACAATCTATGAAGGAACGGGGATAGAGACAGTAGGTGAGCGTAGGAACTGTTCACATGGTGGGGTGGTAGCAGTAGTGTTATTGGAAGTTGTAGGCGTTCCTGAAGAGATGAGACCTTAGGGTCCTCTTGAAGCTTCTGATTGTGAAGGACTATCTTATGTGTCGTGGTAGTAAGTTCGAGAATGTGGAATCTTGCCTCCTAACAAGTCAGCTGCAGTGCTCATTATTATATAATATGTAAAATGAGTGGAGCTACAGTTCCCCAGCATCATGCTGTGGACTGGGCTGCAGTTAATGCACTTCTGCTCATGTTACTTGAATAGGAGCAAACTGCAGTCTGCCAGAACTGCTGATTTGTGCGGGGTTTGGGACCTCCACAGATCACATACCAATTAACTATCCTATGCATTGGTCGTCAGTATGAAAAATCAATTTGAGCAAAGAGGGACAGAGTGACTTAGGTCAAAAGTAGGGACTGTCCGTTAAAAAGACATTCAGGAGGTATGTTTTAAATCGGGGAATATCAAAGATCTCTGCAAAGTTATACTGTAGTACACAGTATGCTATGAGAATATCTAGGTTTACTGTGGAGTCTGTAAGTAAGGTAGAAGGTTAGCCTCCTCCTTCCTGACCACCAGACCAACTAGATTCACTTATGATGAATAGGTACTTTTCTTGCGCAACTTAAAACGTGTTTCTGACCTAAACCGGGCCCTTCGTCAGCTAAACTGTACAGTGGAGTGGAGTTAAGATGGAAATTTGGAGTCAGCCGACAAGACACTGGAGTCGAAGGAAATATCTGAGATCACTATAGAGACAGTCTATGGTATACAGGAGTCAGTAGGAATATCCAGAATCACTGTGGAGTCAGTCTACAGGACACGTGGCACATGATGTCCTAATGACAGTTAGACTCTGTATTATCTAAGATGCCTGGTCTTCACCTATGAGCAGTAGACCGACGGGATGGGAAGGCAAATGGAATGTCCTTGTCATATAACCACTAGTTACCTTCTCAAAGCGGGCCTGGATGAGGTTGGCTTGCTGAATGAGCCTGTTCTTGAGATCATGCAGACAGTCCTCCTTCACCTGCTGGGCCTGTAGACGTGTCAGCTTCTCTGGGTCTCCCAGAATTGCTAAATATGGAGCCAGATAATCCAGTTCCAGCACAGATTGTAGCTGCCGCTCTTTCAGTATAGCACGTTCCTGTAACAAGACAATGACACATTATTATGTCTGCATGCGTCCAGCAAGTACCCCTTATAGTGACCACTCACTTGGGATGCTCGTTGCTCCTTGCTTTTCTGATTCCTCTCAGTGTCATAGATGGAAATTGTGAGTTGTGGATCTGCCTCTTCCTGAGTCCGCCGGGAAAGGATCTCTAGAACCTGCAGGCAAGGTCATATCCTTCAGTGTCACATCACCAGGCAATTTGCTTAAAGGCATATAATATACCTCACATAGCAGAAAGAATATAATATACCTAAAGTTAAGTTATTTTATTTGTATTATAAAATACACTTGATTTTTACACCTCACATAAACACTTAGTTTAATTTAACCTCTTCATTATCATATTGCTTTGTTACTTCACACAGAATGCAAACACTTATAATTCAAATGAATTGTGTATTCACATGTAAAGCTGGTGGATCCCTGCAAACTACTTGCATAATATACATGTGTGCCTGAATCACTATTATTAAAATCAGTGAATCATAGCTCCCACCCCAGTGTGCCCAAAACAGAGGTCTTATAATGTTTAGATGCCATCTCTCTGCAATACCATAATTAATCCCTGAAGATACTATTTATAGCGAAACATTTTGGGGGGCTAAGACTCACTGGTTTTAAAGAGGTTTTCTGGGCAGATCAGAGGGGGTCCAACACGCAGAATCTCTTCCAATCGGCTATTCTCACTAGCTACTATATGGAGAACATAGCCAGAAGCAGATAGTTCTGTTCTAAGTGTAGTGGCCATACTGAGTTACTTTAGCTCAGGACCCACAGCATACAAGTGTATGGGAGCTGAGGTGTAGTATTCAGCATGGCTATTACAGTGAGAACAGAGCTATGTGTTTCTGGTTCTGTTCTCCTTGTAGCGGCTGGTGAGAAAAGCTAACCACGTATCCTGCTGATCTGATATTGATGAGCTATCCTTATGGGTTTTGGCCAGAAAACCCCTTTAGTAATAGTGATTCAGACCCATATGTATAATATACAGCTTGACTGCAGCGATCCGCCAGCTTTATATGTGAATACACAATAGATTCCAATTAATAGTGCTTGCATTCTGTGTAAAGTAACACAGTAGTAATCCTGGATTTGGATAAACTGTGTGTACACATGAAAATAAAGTGGCTAAACATAAAAATACAATAATACTATTATTATTGTGGAGCCCTGCATTAAGTTTACAAAGTGTTTATGTGAGATGTAAAAATTGGTGTGTTTTACTTATGTATCCCATTGTCCATCACATGCATCAATACACCTCCATAATCTGCCACATCCATTATGGACCCCTTATTGAAGGGGTGTTTCAGGTGAATAACAATATACTTAAAGCATAAGTAAACTTTCAAACCACTTTAGACTTTCTGGTAGTATTTGAGTCATTAATAAATTTTGTAATAAACTTTATTAACAAATTTTGGCTCCTTTCTGTGAAATCCTCCATTTCTTTATTCTTTCCCTTTCTTCTGTATTGAGAGCATATGTGTGCAATGAAGAGAAAATAAGGATGGGGGGAAGCACTTCAAATAGTTTAGTTATGCTTAAAATAGCTAAACATGGTGCTTTAACATAAAAACGGTAGCCAGTGATCCCCTATTGCTGTATTTCTGCTGCTTGGGACCTCTTGGTGCCTGACATACACACAAGGCTGAGTTGGGTCATCGCTTCGGCCAAGCATTTCCTGTGATAGCAGGAAGATGCCAAGAAGAGATACCAGGACGTTTTCCTCAGTATCAGAACCTGACCGGTGAGGATTAGTGAGTGGTGATTACCATTGTCCTGGAAACCACCTTTAAAATAACTGAATAAATTCATTCTATATTAAGATTTTATACACATGAATATGCATAGAGGATGAATATGAGTAACCAACACTTGATACCAAGGTGCATTCCTTAAAGAAACATAACTTTAGTCATTTTCATTAATATTTCATTATCAATAAAGAGTAATGGTTCATTCACATCACAATATTGAGTCATTTAAACTGATATGTTTTTATAGTTCATTTGTCTATTAAAACATATCCATCAGCAGACCCATAGGCTGTAATACAAAAAAAAAAAGACAATATACACACGTGGAGAAAATTGTTGGTACCCCTCGTTTAATGAAAGAAAAACCCACAATGGTCACAGAAATAACTTGAATCTGACAGACTGGAATTTGCCAAACTACATGTTGACAAGCCACAAAGCTTCTGGGAGAATGTCCTATGGACAGATGAGACAAAAATCTAAATTTTTGGCAAGGCACATCAGCTCTATGTTCACAGACGGAAAATTGAAGCATATCTTGAAAAGAACACTGTCCCTACTGTGAAACACGGAGGAGGCTCTGTTATGTTCTGGGGCTGCTTTGCTGCATCTGGCACAGGGTGTCTTGAATCTGTGCAGGGTACAATGTAATCTCAAGACTATCAAGAGATTCTAGAGAGAAATGTGCTGCCCAGTGTCAGAAAGCTTGGTCTTAGTCGCAGGTCCTGGGTCTTGCAACAGGATAATGACCCAAAACACACAGCTAAAAACACCCAAGAATTTCTAAGAGGGAAACATTGGAATATTCTGAAGTGGCCTTCTATGAGCCCTGACCTAAATCCTATTGAGCATCTTTGGAAGGAGCTGAAACATGCTGTCTGGAAAAGGCACTCTTCAAACCCGAGACAACTGGAGCAGTTTGCTCATGAGGAGTGGCCAAAATACCTGTTGAGAGGTGCAGAAGTCTCATTGACAGTTACAGGAATCGTTTGATTGCAGTGATTGCCTCAAAAGGTTGTGCAACAAAATATTAAGTTAAGGGTACCATTATTTCTGTCCAGGCCTGGTTCATGAGTTTTCTTTTTAAAAAAATTCTGTTGAAGAATGGTTGAAAAGCAATGTCTGACTTTCATTTGTTCACTTCCATAGAATTTTTATATATTATTACTTTTGTCAGATTCAAGTTATTTGTTTGACCATTGTGGGTTTTTCTTTCATTAAACGAGGGGTACCAACAATTTTGTCCACGTGTGTATGACAGATGTGTCATGCATCCACTAGTGTCCCCCGCTAGGTGCCATCTATATTAAATATATTGACCAGGGGCGTAACTACCGGGGTAGCAGTGGTAGCGACTGCCACAGGGCCCGGAACATTACGGGGCCCGGAGCCCTGTGGCAGTCGCTACCGTGAACCCCACAATCACTGCTATCGTTATACTCCGGGGTCTTTTGAGACCCCGGAGTATAACGATTGGGGGCCCAGGGGAGGTGAGCGAACATAAAAAACACTGTAACTCACCTATCCGCCGCTCCGCAGGCTTCGGGCCTGTTTGGTGACATCCCAGACGTCAGCCGACGTCATTATGCGTCGCGACGTCGGCCTGGATCGCGCGAGATCCGGTCCGACATTGAAGTTGGCCGGAGTAGCGCACGGGAGTGCACCGGAGCGAGGAAGAGGTAAGTTGCAGTGTTTTCTATGTTTCTATCCTCCCCTGGGTCTCCGATCATTATACTCTGGGGTCTGAAAAGACCCCAGAGTATAATAATCGTTCATGGGTGGTCCACTATGGGGCATAATACTGGGTGCAGGGGCCACTATGGGGCAAACTACTGTGTGCAGGGGCTACTATGGGGCAAACTACTGTGTGCAGGGGCTACTATGGGGCAAACTACTGTGTGCAGGGGCCACTATGGGGCAAACTACTGTGTGCAGGGGCTACTATGGGGCAAACTACTGTGTGCAGGGGCTACTATGGGGCAAACTACTGTGTGCAGGGGCTACTATGGGGCAAACTACTGTGTGCAGGGGCCACTATGGGGCAAACTACTGTGTGCAGGGGCTACTATGGGGCAAACTACTGTGTGCAGGGGCTACTATGGGGCAAACTACTGCGTGCAGGCGCCACTATGGGGCAAACTACTGTGTGCAGGGGCCACTATGGGGCAAACTACTGTGTGCAGGGGCCACTATGGGGAAAACTACTGTGTGCAGGGGCCACTATGGGGCAAACTACTGTGTGTCGGGGCCACTATGGGGCAAACTACTGTGTGCTGGGGCCACTATGGGGAAAACTACTGTGTGCAGGGGTCACTATGGGGCATAATATTGTGTGCAGGGGCCACTATGCTGCATAATACCGTGTCCAGGGGCCACTATGGGGCATAATACCGTGTGCAGGGGCCACTATGGGGCATAATACCGTGTGCAGGGGCCACTATGGGACATAATACCGTGTGCAGGGGCCACTGTGGGGCATAATAGTGTGCGCAGGAATGCGGTTTGTGTGGGGGGGGTTGGGGGCAGCGGTTTGGGGGGGTTGGGGGGCGGCGGCTTGGGGGGGCCCCATGTCAAATGTTCGCCTTGGGGCCCAGCCATTCCTAGTTACGCCACTGATATTGACCCACTCCATTTCCTTCATTTAAATATAATGCCCCTCCTTTAATTTTCAGGGAGTGAATGGTAAGCCGGTACAGTGTGAATACCACTTGCTCCCTGACTTGCAATGAGTGCTTACATAAAATTGATGGAAGTGCTCAATACTCTATAAAGGGGTTATCCACAATTATGACTTAACCTTGGATAACCCCCAGTGCAGGGGCCCCTTCAGAACACACTGCACTAGAATGGGCTAATCATGGTCAGAACTTGACTGCTACTAACCCCTAGTGCAGGGACTCCTTCTGCTATAGAATAAGTTCCTGCGCTAGGGGTTACCCACCAAGGGTAAACCCTGGAGTGCAAGGACTCCTTGGAAGGGGTTAATCGCGGTCAGGTTTTGAAGGGTCTCTAAAGTTAGGATTGCCCCCACGTCCCCTCATTGTGTAAGGCCCGGTTCACATCTGCGTTCGGGTTTCCGTTCGGGGAGTCCGCTTGGGGACACCCTGAACAGAAACCTATACGCATCAAGAAGCGGTTTACCTGGGAAACCCGCGGACCTCATAGACTATAATGGGGTCCATGTGGTTTCAGCTTGGTTTCCGCACAAAGCAAGTGGAGAGGAAAGTAGTGCATGCATGCTGTGGTACATTGTTTTTTGCAGTTTTGTTGCAACCTCAGAAAAACCTCAACAAAAACTGCACTACAACCACAATATGTGTATACAACCTTTGGGGTATGTTCACATGGCAATTTTTCAAGTGTATTTTATCTTAAAATGCTGGTATTATGCAATGAAATACCAACCAAATACACCTGGAAACAGCTTTCCAATTATTTAAATGGGAAATATAAGGAAGTGTCTCATATTTAATGAGTTGTAGAAACTGGTTTTACCTAAGTACACTCCAACTACTGCACATACTCAAAGCTTGGTCAAGCCAAATTCCAGCAGACAAACAAAGAACCAGGTGAGACTGAGACCTTTAATGTCACCTCATATCTTTTTATACATTCCTACCAAATGCTGGAAGGAGTTTTCTTTTATATAGATGACCCTTCAGGGATCACTCACCTGGGGTGCCTGCTGTTCCTTGCTTTCCTTATTCCTCTCAGTGTGATCAATTTATCAGTATACTCCATCATCATCATCTGTCACATTGCATCCCTATCATCTGTCATATCCACCATTATACCTCTATCATGTGTCACATTTGTCATTGTATCTCTTTTATGTGTCATATTAGTCACTGTACCCCCTGTTATCTCACATTTGACACTATGCCCATGACATGTGTCACTGTACCCCTATCCTGTGTCATATCTGTCACTGCAGCTCTGTCATGTATCACATCCATCACTATACTTATGTTGTGTATCACTACAGTCACTGTACTCCTGTCAAGTGTCACAAAAATCATTGTACCCCTGTCACATGTTGCATCCAACACGGCACACATTTCAAGGGTCACATTGTCACTGCACTCCTATTATGTGTCACATCGGTCACTGTACCCATGTCCTGTGTCCCATCCATCAATGTACCGCGCCATGTGTCACATTCACCACTGTACCCATGTCATATAGATCTGTCAGTGTATCCCCAACATCCAACTCATATCCCACTTCAATTTAACATGCCTTAACTGCATTGTGTAGTGGTGTACCTCTGCTTCAGATTTCCGAACCGCCTCCTGGGCACACTGCTCCCCCTGCTGGAGCTGAACAAGAGTCTTATAAACGTAGAGCTGTTTGCTAAACTTCTCCAATGGCTCCACCTGGTGGACAATACATAGCAAACTGTATAAGAAATTATAACATAGAAACAGATGAGATCCTGACAAAGGGAAGGTAAACAATACTTTTTTCCCAGAAGAGCATTGTATGGCCTATAAGGTGCTTTCTCTAACAGTACCTACTGGAACCACCCACTGAAGCATTGCACCATCTGCAGGTCATAGACCTCAATTCCCAATATCAAAAAGTTGCTGGGGAGCCGCGTATTCTCATGAAAGAAAAAGATCAGACACATAGGGGCATATTTATGAAGACTGGCATATTGAACACCAATCTTCATAGCCCGGGCACCACCGAAAGAGCCACCTGATTTATGAGGAGGCACACATGAGGAGCTCCTACGCCAAGCAGTGTGCCTATGCTGGACTCTATGCCTGCTTGTAGCTGGTGTAGATTTCACTGATCATTTGAACCAGTAAACTGGCGTAAGTGATACTGGATGTGCTGCAACTCGCACTCCACCATCACGTTCAGAAAAGTGGCGTGGGAGGCGCAAAAATGCCAGTTGTGACAATTATTGTCGCAACTTTTGTTTAAAAGATTGTAAACCCAAAGTTTCCAACTTTTTTTATGCCAGATATCTGGCGTAAACTAAGTAATGAATATGGCCCCATTAAGGCACGGGACATTCTAGTGTCAGTGAAAATTATAAGTTTCAGGGAACTTACTGTCCTTCAAGATGTAAACAGGCCAAAAGATGGCCTTAAAGGGAGTCTGTCATAGGAACCTAGCATATCAACCCAGCTCAACAAATAGGTTAGGATCACCTGAATCAAATGATGTTTTCCCCTTGTGAATCCATGCATCTGTTGTTAAGATATCATTATTTTTGCCAATTTGCAAATCAGCTTTTTGGAGCAAGGGATTGTCATTGTTCCAAAAATCTCATATACATGTTGATAAAAATGGAAATATCTCAGTAAAGATTCACAAAGAGAAAATAACATTACGTTAGTGTCAATTCAAACCAATCTATCTGCAGGGCTTGGTTGATATCTTGGGCTCTGGTGACTGACCCCCTTTAAATGGCTGTTGCTAACATGGGTTCATAGATATAGGATAGGCAAGCTCAGTCTTAACTGACATTGATGTCCGTGTATTGAGATTATGGTGAATGAGCCTGGTCACATCTGTTTTACATTTCTTCTTTTTGGACAAAGATGGGGACAGTGGTAGCAGAACCATGGAGGGTGACAGTGGTTGCAGGACAGTGATGGTGGGATTGGCACCAGACAGACACTAAAACAGCCTATTTACAGGAATCATGAGTTGGGTTAGATATTGTGTTCTTTTCTCTGAATCTCTTTTCCAAAGAGCAGTAGTTAGACCTTATCACTGGTCAGTCCTTAGATATAATTTGCCTTCCACCTCCTTGGGTCTACCTGCTTGTACCAAAATAGTGTACTAGGGGTTACATAGCAGACAACCTCTCAGGGCTTCGTATGTCATATAGTTAGCAGTGCACTCTCCTGCTGAGTATGGGTACAGGATAGCATCTCATCACCTGGAAAGAGATGCAAGTCTCAGGGCTCAGCATCACATGTGCCCCCTTTTCCCCAAGGTTGACCGGCTTCAGGAACTCCCAGGTGGATGTTGTGATGTGATCGTCTTCCCGCTGGCAGCGGACATGGATGCGATCCTCAGTGATCAGGAAGATCCGTTCAGCCACATCCTCATTGGCTGACTTTTCAGCGTTTCTATGGAAACGTTCTGTGATTTTCTGGCAAAGAAAAAAAAATATATTTATAAAATCAGAAATTTCACAAATATATCTGGAATACTGAGAAACCTGTTATCAGAATTAGAATGGTCTTTAAAGAAGAATTTCTCAATGTGAGAAGACAAGAATCACTATACAAGTGATAGTACATGAGCAGTCTGTATTTCACATATATTATTTATTTATTATGCTTACTTATATAACGCCATCATATTCCGCAGCGCTTTACAGATATTGTCAGTCACTGTCCCATATAGGGTTCACAATCTACATTCCCTATCAGTATGTCTTTGGAGTGTGGGAGGAAACCCAGGGAGAACATACAAACTCCTTGCAGATGTTGTCCTTGGCAGGATTCGAACCCAGGACTCCAGCGCTGCAAGGCCACAGTGCCTCCCATATATATTATCACAGTGAGGGGGAAGCATCTGTATTACATGTTTAATATTACACAGGGAACATCTGTATTACATGTGTGACATAACTGGCTTATCAGCAGGAAGAAAATTGAGGTTGAATAGGGGGATTTAAAAGGAATTTGTTACCAAAATGGTCCCTATTAAACTATAAGCACAGTCAGAAAGATGGGGTTCACATGAAATAGACACTTTTTTTCCGTTTCCCCATTGTGCCTCCATTGCTCATATTGGCTTTTTCCTGAAATGCTAATGAGCTGTTCGGTGCAGGGTGTGCGTCTCCATTACATTTGTTGCATCAAAGAGCTACCTCCCTGCTATGACTGACGCAGTGTACATGTCAGTCATAGTAGAGAGGGACTGGGTTCTGGAAAGCATCGCTCTATGGCAAGATGGGAGCTACCGTGACAACAGCTCATTACCATATTAGGGGAAAGCCAATATCTCAGTACTGATAGGCAAGCAGAAAAAGTGTTTTATTTAGGTCAACTATATATGACTGCACTTAGTGTTCAATAGGGACTGTTCTGTTGACCGACTCCCTGCAAACTGGTAGCAGGTTGGGAGCTTACTGGTGACAGACTCACTGCAAACTGGTAGCACTGCAAACAGGTTAGGAGCTCACTGAGTTTTCAGTTGTGCTAAAAAGTTTACATACCCAGGCAGATTTTTTGGCCTTTTTTCAAAGAATATGAATGATAACACAAAAACTTTTTCTCCACTCATGGTTAGTGGTTGGTTGAAGCCATTTATTGTCAAACTTCTGTGTTTTCTCTTTTTAAATCATAATGACAACCAAAAACATCAAAATGACCCTGTTCAAAAGTTCACATACCCCAGTTCTTAATACCGTATATTGCCCCTTCTAACATCATTGACAGCTTGAAGTCTTTTGTGGTAGTTGGGGATGAGGCTCTTTATTTTCTCAGATGGTAAAACTGCCCATTCTTCTTGGCAAAAAGTCTCCAGATCCTGTAAATTCCTGGGCTGTCTTGCATGTACTGCGCACTTGAGATCTCCCCAGAGCGGCTCAATGATATTGAGGTCAGGAAACTAAGATGGCCACTCCAGAACCTTCACTTTCTTCTGCTGTAGCCAAAGACAGGTTGACTTGGCCTTGTGTTTTGGATCGTTGTCATGTTGGAACGTCCAAGTACGTCCCATGCACAGCTTCCTGGCTGATGAGTGCAAATTTGCCTCCAGTATTTGCTGATAACGTACTGCATTCATCTTTCCTTCAACTTTGACCAACTTTCCTGTGCCTTTGAAGCTCACACATCCCCACACCATCAGTGATCCACCTCCGTGCTTTACAGTAGGAATGGTGTTCCTTTCATCACAGGCCTTGTTGACACCTCTCCAAATGTAACGTTTATGGTTGTGGCCAAAAAGTTTGATTTTTGTCTCATCACTCCAAATTACCTTGTTCCAGAAGTTTTGAGGCTTGTCTCTGTGCTGTTTGGCATATTGAAGGCAAGATTCTTTGTGGCATTTGCGCAGTAATGGCTTTCTTCTGGCAACTCGACCATGCAACCCATTTTTCTTCAAGTGCCTCCTTATTGTGCATCTTCAAACAACCACACCAATAGTTTTTGAAGAGTCCTGAATTTCAGCTGATGATATGTGTGGATTTTTCCTTGCATCCGGAACAATTTTCCGGGCAGTTCTGGCCTAAATTTTGGTTGGCCTACCTGACCGCGGTTTGGTTTTTACAGAGCCCCTGAGTTTCCATTTGTTAATCACAGTTTGAACACTGCTGACTGGCATTATCAATTCCTTGGATATCCTTTTGCATTCCTTTCCTGTTTTATACAGTTCAACTATCTTTTCCCGTAGATCCGTGGACAATTATTTTGCTTTCCCCATGACTTACAATCCAGAAACGTCAGTGGCTGGAGGAAAGATGCAACAGTCTGTCTGGATCCCAGAAACTCACTCAGCTTTTATGCACACACACTGATTACAAGCAAACAGGTCACAGGTGAGGATGTTACTTTTAGTAGCCATTCAAACCCCTTTGTGTCAACTTCTGGGCATGTTATCAGGCCAAAATCTCCAGGGTATGTGAACTTTTGATGTTTTTGTTTGTCATTATGTTTTAAAAAGATAAAACACAGAAGTTTGATAATAAATGGCTTTAACCAACTACTAACCATGAGTGGAGAAAAAGTTTTTGTGTTATCGTTCATATTCTCTGAAAAAAAGGCCAAAAATCCCAAAAATCTGCCGGGGTATGTAAACTTTTTAGCATAACTGTGTAGGGTGATATTTTCCCCTCAGCTCATTTTAGGTGTTGTAACACCAGACTGCAGTACCATATGGCAGGGTTTCTGGTCAGTGGAGGAATTCTGCAGCAGGTCCCTTCAGATGGACTCAGGTATCCACGAAGGTTGGTCAGTGAGATAATGGTGGAGAATGGGGACCTCTGGCGCATGGAAGACTGGTGGTAAAGTGCGCCTATTATGATAGTTTGTTCCTGCTGGTGCAGATACGTTCCAATCTGGTTACTTATCTCATGGATATGATAGTTCAGGATCCTTACCAGGATAGGTCGGGGGTTTGCCTCTGTAGGTCCTCCAGCTATGGACACTTTCTTTGGCCTTTTCCCATATAGTGTGTGCCTGTAATACAAGAAGTCCTGTCGACCCTGGAAGATCTCCATCATCTCCTTTGGCTGCTCCTCACGTTTCTGTAATCCATCCAGACGAGCCTCGCTGTAAAACAGCATTGTGCGCTCTGTTTCTGGGGCCAGTGATCGGAATGTGTGAACTAGAAGATAGCTGTAGGTTAGTAGCATAGTGTTTGAGGAATTATCCAACACACACCATAATGTCAGCATATTACCCTTCAGAGCGTCGATGCGACCTGGAGAGAAGTAATCAGTGGTGACGCCAGACTGTCTCTTCTGTTGTCTCATGTCCAGCTTGTCCTTCCGATTCTGGAACCAGTCTTGAACCTCCAGCTCTTTGGAGCCTGAAATGAAGTGCATGGCCAAGTGTTAGCAGGTAATTTCTAACCCTCTTCATTATGGTGACCTGTGGGGACTTACATCCTGTGTCTTGGTAGAGAGTTAGGCGGGATACCTGTCCGTCCTCTAGAAGGTAGGGGGCCCACTTCTCCACCTTTGCCTTCTTGTATTGTAAAACTTTCTTTCCCTGAGGACATCGCGTCTCAAACTCTAGAGGAAAGAGCAGAAGTACATGTTGGAACTACCTAGTACCAGTCATGTAGACCTCCACTGTCACAATTGTTGCCAGCACACTCCACTCGTACTCAGTTTCATACTGACACTGTGCATTCAAAATATGGTGCATGCATATCCTGTCCTAATACTCAAAGACAAAAAGGGGAGTGGTATTTCAAAGCGGGAGTGGACTCACTGGAATGGGGCTTTGGGGATTATACAGAAGCACTGTCCCACTGACAAAATCTGTCCCTTCTTATATAAAGTGATATGAGAAAGTATTTGAATTTCTCCATATATGTGTTTCACCACACATCACTTGCATCACCACATGCCATGTGCGCCACTGCTGAATAGGCTGTGGTTGGCTGCTATGGGCAAGATACTGAGAAATCTTCTTACATACGCACTCTAATGAAAAGATAATAGAACTGTATGTACAGCAACTAGCCACAATGCTACTAGCAACCTCCCACCCCCACCCCATATAATAAGATTTAATTAAAGCAGAACTAACATCTTCTAGGGCAGTATTTGTGACATTAATAAATTTTGTTATACTTTATTTAATGAATTTTAGTTCCTTCCTGTGAAATCCTGCACTTCAAAAATAGTGAGTGAAAGTAGATTAAAGAGAACCTGTCACTACCAACTCCATCTCTCTTCACCCTTCCATAAGTACATGTATTACCAGACACCAAGCTCACCATGATATATCATGTGAGCCATCACATACGCAATGTTCTTCGGCACAGACATGTGCAGTCACCGCACACTATGTGCACCATCCCACATGTGCACTAGCACAAATCATGTATTACACCACACACACCATGTGCACCACCAAAAAGCATGTGTGTTCATCGTAAAGCAGTGACACATCAGACTTTCAGGCCTCCAACCTCATATTGTTAAACCAAATAACAATTGCCCTCATTCTATAATCTATTATAGTACAAACCTTTTGGGGTCACCACAATTGGCAGCACCCAAGACACCGGCACCTGCATCACCTGGTTCTGGAAATACAAAGAAGCAATGTGACATCTTGATTTTCTTCACTGCCGCACCTTGTGACCCAGAACTATAAGCCTCATCATCCTTTATATGTAAATATAGTAGGCAGCTGCCACAGATACCACTTCTGGACTTACTTGGTCTCCATCCTCCTCCTCCTCCTCATCTTCATCCTCCGTCATGCCTGGGATGAGCAGCGCAGGCTTCACAGTGCTAAACAGCATGAACTCCCAGCAAATCGGGTCCCCCAGGTCAAAACTCATTTCCTATCAAAGGAGAAAGGAGGTCCCACTGACAAAATATAATTCCAAGTTATCCATGATGTAGTTTTCCAGTGTTCACATGACACCATGCAGTGCCCAATGTCACTCCGTCCACTCTCCACCCTGTACTGTCCCATCTCACTCTCTACACAGCACTGTCCCATATCATTACCTCTACTCTTCACTATCCCTTGTCACTCCCTACACATTGCTCTATCCTATGTCATTATGATTTATTTTTAGAGCATCATTAATTCCATGGTGCTGTACATTTGAGGGTTTACAGGTTTCTCCTCAGCAATCTGGCTCACGCTGAGCTTAACCAAGTCCCTTCTGGATTCCAGTCTTCTTGGGACAGTCCACCTGCTTCCTGCAGGTCACCAGCAGCACTATCCTGCTGTGTGCTTTCTCTCCCTAGAGTTGGGTCCCAGGTATGGGTGTGGTCAAGGTCCTTTTCAACCTTGTTTTTGGGTCATTCTCCAGAACCCTCTAGGTTCACCCCCTCACAATATATATAACATGCTACGCCCTACACACAAAACACAGCACTACACTATGTCACTCCCTCATGTCTACACACTGCACTATACACCGTCACTCACTGTACTATACAATGTCACTGCACAGTCGCTTGTCCCTTCTTACACACTAAAATATCCCATATCTTCCCCTCCACTCTACACAGTAGACCATGTTACTCCCCATGTGATATTGCTATGTCACTCCCTCCAAGCTGTACACCTTATTTCATGTCACACCATGTCCACTCTACACTATGTCACTCCATACATAATGCACTCCGCACTATCCAATGTCACTCCCTACACACTGCATTATTCCATATTGCTACCTACACTTAACATAATGTACATGACACATTCTTCACTCTACACGCCACTATCCTATCAATCCCTACTCATGATACTAGCCCATGAAAATCTAAAGTACCTTTCTATATGTAATAGATAACAAAGTCCCTATTCCAGGCTTGGTACCTTGCAGCCATTGCGACAGTCCTGCATATTGATCCAGTAATTTTCATGATTCCACAGACTTTCAATACCCAGGAAGTGTTGGTCTTTTGTTTCGTATGCATGGCCAGTCTGTGCATCAATGAAGAAATTGTCTGGCACTTCCCTCTTCCCTGCCAGGACTAGCACCCAGCAGTGGACTCTGAGACCATACAGGGGGTCCGGACCAGGCTTCTCTACATTCTGTGGACACACATCATTCTGTTAGTCATGGATGATGATGAGGGCTGTGTTAGTAAAACATTTTGCACCAGAATGTTCGAGAAGTGTTGAGCAGTACTGTAGGGATCACACCACGTTTCGTCATCTGCCTAGTTGTCAGTGATATGGCTGCCCAGTGTCTGACACAAGGGACCTGTCTGAACTGTAGGAATCATGCACGCAACATGCAAAGTCTAAGGCCCAACTTATCAGTGTGGAGTGCATGCAGCTTTGGAATTACAAACATTTGCATAGCTCTAAGTACAATAAGCAATCTGGCACATAAACTTACCACCAAGCGCTGCTCCTCCTCTTCAAGTTGTTTGAGGCGGGAGGCCTGCACCTTGGCTTCCTTCTTGACTACTTGCTGCAGTTCAAATTTACTGACTAGTTGTCTAGGAGGCCGTACACTGTATTTTTTGTGAGGCTTTATTGGTGATGCTCCATGGCTCTACAATGCGGAAAAATATAGGAGTCAAGTGCCCACCAATAAGAGGACAACAGAATGGGTATGTATGGAAGGTGGAATGGATATGCAGAAGGTGAAGGCATACACCAGGTACCTCACTTGGAGAGGTGATAAAAGTAAATGGAGAAGAGATGCCTGCACAGAGAAGGATTTTCTGAGGAAGCTCTAGAATGGTTTACCTATATGGGGAAATTACTAGAAGGAAAATTTCAAACTTCAGTCTGTAATATGTAAATTCACCTTCCTAACCTTTCATCTTGGCTCAAGATATTCCAAGAATATTGGTGCAAGATGATCATAATGCACAGTGGAGTAACATAAAAGTTTTTGTTTTGTTTTTTAAAAACTGCTCATCTTGCACCAGTGCCAAAGGACTTATCTGTATGTTGGCATGTGATACACTATGTGTTTGGGTTGTACAGGGCTGTCATGTGTCAGTAGCCAGGGAATCTCATTAACTAGTTCTAGATATTTCTTCAAGATTCACACTTCTCATCCTTGTTAAATAAAAGCAAAGTGTATGATGGACTCATGTACAACACTCTCTCACCTCTTGTGTGGTTCTCAGTAGAGGACATGTTTCTTGAGTCTCATCCATAAGACACATTTCGCGAGTGGCATAGCCACTGACACAGTAGACATCATATCCAGCGCCCAGCAGCAAGGAACACAGCAAGATGCTAAAATCAAAGCAATTTCCCTTCTGTTCCCGCAGAATGGAGTACGAGGAGAAGAGGTGCTGTGGCTGTGAATGTGAACAGCTCAGGCAATGAGGGGTGAAGGACAGAACCATTGAGACATATAATATACAGGTGTAATATACATACGTACAATAAGTAATAAGGCAGGAGAAAAGTGAATACGAGGAAAAAAGCTATAGGAGAGAAATACTGAGTGAAAGAATGAGTGCATGAGGGGTGGTGATATATTAAAGGAAGAGAGAAGATACATGAATGATGAAAAAAAGAACCAATGGAGGAGATATATATAAGGGTCAGAGAGAAAATGAATGGTGGAGATGTTCATTATCAGTGAAAAATTTGAACATACCTTTTCATTCCATGGTTTTTCTTTTTTTTTATTATATACAGATTCATATTGAATACATGAAAACTATGAAGGAACACATGTGGCATTAAGTAGTAAATGAAAAAGTGATACACAAACCAGAATATGTTTTATATTTTACTCCAAAGTAATCCCTTTTGCTTTGATAACCGCTTTGTATACACTTGGCATTCTCTCAATCAGCTTCATCGGGTAGTCACCCAGAATGGTTTTCAATTAAAAGGTACAGTATGCCTTGTGAAGAGTTACATTTTGGAATTTCTTGTCTTCGTAATATGTTTGAGTTGTGTTGTGCAGAGGTAGGATTGGTAGACAGTTTCTTACAGTCTTTAGACCTATTCAAGTGCTGCTGTAATCCACATTATGGCAAGAACCAATCAATAAAGAGACGGCAGTCGATCATTACTTTAAAACAGGAAAGTCAGAAAATCCAGAAAATTTTAAGAACTTTGAGGGCAGTCATGAAAACCACCCAACACTATGATGAAACAACTCTCATGGGGACTGCCCCAGGAAAGAAGACCAAGACTGTGGTCACACGGCGGAAAATGAAAATCATTTTCCGCCGCCGGAATTTTTGCCGCAGACTGCCGCGACGGGATGCCGATGCAGTACATCAGCATTCCGTCGCAGCATCCCGCTCCTGATTAGGCCCGGATGAATGGGCCTAATCAGGAGCGCGTCTCAAGCCGCGGATACCGCGGGCGGAATCCGCGGCAAGATAGAGCAGGTCACTTCTTTTCTCCGCGTCCTGCTGCTATCTCCGCCTCCCATTAAAAACAATGGGAGGCGGATTCGGGAGGAATCTGCTCCGGATTCGGGGGCGGAATCCACCCCCAATTCCGCAGCAAATTCCTCCGTGTGAACACACCCCAAGAGTTACCTCTGCTACAGAGAATAAGTTCACTTGAGATACCATCCTCAGAAACTGCAAATTAACAACACCTCAGATTAAAGCCTCCATAAATGCTTTACAGAAATCAAGTACTAGACACATCTTAACATCAACTGTTAAGGGGAGAATTGCTTCAAAGAAGGAGAAACAGTCGTTCAGCCAAGAAACACAAGGAATGGACATTAGAAAAGTAAAAAACTGTACTTTAGTTTAATGAGTTAGAATTTGAGATCTTTGGTTACAACCACCACGTCTTTGTGAGATGAAGAAAAGGTAAGCAGATAGTTTCTACATTCATGGTTCCCAAAGTGACGCATGGACGAGCAGGTGTTATTGAGTGGAGATCCTTTTATGGTGATACTATTGGAGATTTATTCAAAATTCATGTTTACTACAGTTTTCTTAGTAGTATAATGTTGTACCATGCTAGCCATAGAAAGTAGTGGAAGAGTGAAAAAAATCAGGCGATACCTTTTAGAGGCTGAGTATATTTGATAGTAAGCTTTCGAGAGTACTATCTCTCTTCTTCAGACATGGTGTAATACAGGAAACTGAAAATTCACACTCTTTATACACACAAGACATGGATCTTCAAAGGCTCTTGGAATAACAAAATGCAATATAAGTAGAGAAGTTATTTACAACAGGTCAGGAAATAAACAGCTCCAACCTGTGCTACATAGGGACAACAGACTCAAAGTCATATTTCCAGTCCCCCCTCTCCTTTCCTTTCGATAACCACCAAACCTGAGTGCCCTGAAGGCCCCAACTGAAAATGGCACCTCACCTTGCCTGCAAAACAGGTGCAAGACCTGCACACACATCCACACCGCTGACAGTGTACCTATCCCACAGTCACAACAGGTGCACAGGATTAGGGGGACATTTTCCTGCAGGTCTTCCAATGTGGTATATCTCATAATGTGTGTGCAATGTCCCACCACAGGCCTCTATGTGGGGGAAACAGGGCAAAGACTTAATCAGCGCATGAACTCACACAGATTCAACATTAATAACAGCAGAACAGATCTCCCAGTGGCCGCACATTTCTCCGGAGAAGACCACTCTATTGAAGATTTGAGGGTTGTAGTTTTAATGGGACATTTTAAGACTCAGAGGGAGAGAAAGGAATGGGAATATAAGTTGATGCAAAAATTTCAAACTCTGCAATTTGGACTTAATATTTATGCCATTTTCAAGTCACACTATGTATGAACTGTGAGGGTCACAAATCACCACCTGATTGCAAACAGATAACAGATCCCTCCGTCACGCGCCACAAGTTTTCCAGACTGTTTATTTCCTGACCTGTTGTAAATAACTTCTCTACTTATATTGCATTTTGTTATTCCAAGAGCCTTTGAAGATCCATGTCTTGTGTGTGTATAAAGAGTGTGTGAATTTTCAGTTTCTTGTATTACACCATGTCTGAAGAAGAAAGCTAGTACTCTTGAAAGCTTACTACCAAATATACTCAGTTAGCCTCTAAAAGGTATCGCCTGATTTCTTCACTCTTCCACTACAGTTTTCTTAGTGAGACCCTCATTTGTTTTTCAACAAGAAGATAACTCCAAACACACCTCCAGGCTATCTAAGGGTTATTCAACCAAGAAGGAGAGTGGTGGAATGCTTCATTAGATGCCATGGCCTCCACAATCACCCAACTTAAACCTAAATTGATATGGTTTGGAATGAGTTGGACCGCAGAGTGAAGGAAATGCAGTCAACAAGTGGTCAGCACCTCTGAGAACTCCATCAAGATTGTTGGAAAACTATTCCAGGTGAATAGTTTTCCATGTGTTTAATATTTTATTCCATGTGTGTTCCTTCATAGTTTTTATGTCTACAATGTAGATAAAAATGTACAAAATAAAAAAAATTAAAAAAAAGGAATGAAAAGTCCAAACTTTTCACTGGTGACGTATGGAAGGTGCAAAAAAGATAATTCAGTGATGTAGATATACAGTGCCTTGCGAAAGTATTTGGTCACCTTGAACTTTTCAACCTTTTGCCACATTTCAGGCTTCAAACATAAGGATATAAAATTTTAATTTTTTGGTGAAGAATCAACAACAAGTGGGACACAATTGTGAAGTGGAACGAAATTTCTTGGTTATTTTAAACTTTTGTAAAAATTAAAAAACTGAAAAGTGGGGCGTGCAATATTATTCAGCCCCTTTCAGTGCAGCAAACTCACTCCAGAAGTTCAGTGAGGATCTCTGAATGATCCAATGTTGTCCTAAATGACTGTTGATTATAAATATAATCCACCTGTGTGTAATCAAGTCTCCGTATAAATGCACCTGCTCTGTGATAGTCTCAGGGTTGTGTTTAAAGCACAGAGAGCATCATGAAGACCAAGGAACACACCAGGCAGGTCCATGATACTGTTGTGGAGAAGTTTAAAGCCGGATTTGGATACAAAAAGATTTCCCAAACTTTAAACATCCCAAGGAGCACTGTGCAAGCGATCATATTGAAATGGAAGGAGTATCAGACCACTGCAAATCTACCAAGACCCGGCCGTCCCTCTAAACTTTCATCTCAAACAAGGAGAAGACTGATCAGAGATGCAGCCAAGAGGCCCACGATCACTCTGGATGAACTGCAGAGATCTACAGCTGAGGTGGGAGAGTCTGTCCATAGGACAACAATCAGTCGTACACTGCACAAATCTGGCCTTTATGGAAGAGTGGCAACAAGAAAGCCATTTCTTAAAGATATCCATAAAAAGTCTCGTTTAAAGTTTGGCACAAGCCACCTGGGAGACACACCAAACATGTGGAAGAAGGTGCTCTGGTCAGATGAAACCAAAATCGAACTTTTTGGCAACAATTCAAAACAATATGTTTGGTATAAAAGGAACACAGCTCATCACCCTGAACACACCATCCCCACTGTCAAACATGGTGGTGGCAGCATCATGGTTTGGGCCTGCTTTTCTTCAGCAGGGACAGGGAAGATGCTTAAAATTGATGGGAAGATGGATGGAGCCAAATACAGGACCATTCTGGAAGAAAACCTGTTGGAGTCTGCAAAAGACCTGAGACTGGGACAGAGATTTATCTTCCAACAAGACAATGATCCCAAACATAAAGCAGAATCTACAATGGAATGGTTCACAAATAAACGTATCCAGGTGTTAGAATGGCCAAGTCAAAGTCCAGACCTGAATCCAATCGAGAATCTGTGGAAAGAGCTGAAAACTGCTGTTCACAAACGCTCTCCATCCAACCTCACTGAGCTCGAGCTGTTTTCCAAGGAAGAATGGGCAAGAATTTCAGTCTCTCAATGTGCAAAACTGATAGAGACATACCCCAAGCGACTTGCAGCTGTAATCGCAGCAAAAGGTGGTGCTACAAAGTATTAACTTAAGGGGGCTGAATAATTTCGCACGCCCCACTTTTCAGTTTTTTATTTTTTACAAAAGTTTAAAATATCCAATAAATTTCGTTCCACTTCACGATTGTGTCCCACTTGTTGTTGATTCTTCACCAAAAAATTAAAATTTTATATCCTTATGTTTGAAGCCTGAAATGTGGCAAAAGGTTGAAAAGTTCAAGGTGACCGAATACTTTCACAAGGCACTGTATATAAATAAATAAAGAAAAGTCAGTAAATTAATGAATGGTAGAGTTCTAAGAAGAATGAAGAAGATGCATAAAAGGAATAGATATATGGAGAGAAGAGAGAAGATAAATAAATGGTAGAAATATGAAAGAGAAGACGAATGAAAGGTGGAGATTTATGAAAGGAAAAGAGAAGATTAATGAAGTTAAGAGAGAAGACAAATGAATGGTGGAGATATATGAAAGGTCACAGGTGTCTTGAAAAATAGCGCTTCTCACCAGCTCCATTGCAGGATTCAGCGGTTCCATTGTTACAAATTCTGACACAAAATGCGCACATTCCTCCCAGTGATAAAGCTCTGGGTATGGGAGGAGAGTGGGGCGCAATGTAGAGCATACAAACTTCTGTAACAAAAAGAGAAACTGAGACAGTCACTGCATAGTCCCTATTTTACATGCTGGGGATGGCTGCACTTTGTTCACACTCACCTCCACACCGCACTCATTCAGCGGGGATATGAAAAGTGACTTCCTGTCGGGGTAGAGATGCGTGTACTGACGGCAGAAGTTTTCAGCCAGGTTCAGCAGTGTTTGTTCCTTAGGAGAATTCACAGTGTAGGATGATGGAAAGCTTGTGAAGTCCACCGCTGTATCCATTTCTCTAGGAAACAAGGAGAAAATTTCAGTAAATGTTAGAAGATGAAATAATCCACACAGTCTTTACAAAGTGTAAGGAGGTGATTTGCAAAGTAATACTGTTAATTTCTGCACTATAAAGTATCACGTCAATGTGATAAATATGAGATGTGATGATTTTTAAAGGGGTTATCCACTTTCTACAATTGATGGCCTACCTATCTTAAGGTATATTAAATATTACATCTGCGGGGGTCCGGTACTGGTAATATTAGATTACAGGTACCAAGGCAGGGCAGCTCTTGCCGTGCTGCTCACTTCCCATACAAACTGTAGCAACAAGTGTTGGTACTGAAGCTGTCCCATTGAAGTCTACACTCACCTCACTGCCTTGGAATCGGTGATCTGCATGGGGTCCTGGGTGTTGAACCCATGCAGATCTAATATTGATGGCCAATCCTAAGGATTGTAGAAAGTGGATAACTCCTTTAATACTTTATTGTATTTTTATTGCCACGTACCCACCGAGTGTAGGCATCTCCTGCTGCAAACCATTGCCTGTGTTAAGATGACAATGGACGTTGTAATGAAAAAAGGCTGTTACAGTGTCTGTATTTAGGGTTGAGATGCATCCATATAACCATGTTTGTTTGGTTCCTCTGATAGTGAGACCTGCTATGAGTCTTAGTGAAGATCAAGGTCTAGACGGCCACTGAAGAACATGCTAGTGGGCTGTGAGAGAGAAACCAAAGCTGTGACGGAAACTTGAAGAGGTTATGAGCTTGTGAAACCATGTCATGTGTACAGTGTAAGAGAGAAACACAGGTACTAGAACTGAAAGGCCTCAGAGAGGTCACAGAAAAATTAAGAGAACAGCAAAAGCAGATGAGCCTGAGAGGAGGCCACTTGCTGGTTATTGTGCCAGAGCATCTTTTACACCCCAACAAGTTCAGCGTCGTATTAGAACTAATTGCCCCACAGCCTGGATAAAGATGAAGTGACCATGCAAGTGGGTGATACAGGAACCATGTCACAAAAGACACTAAGAGTAAAGTGGTGTAAACGGTAAGCAATTGTCTGGAGAGCAGAGTGTCCAAAATGGGGGGTGTAGTCTGTGCAGTCTTTATAGTGGGGATCATGCAAAGCGTGAAAGTTTTATACCTTTATAGTAGGGGCATGTACAGCATGGAACCTTTATAGTGGGGGGCATGCAGAGTGTGGAGTATTTATGGTGGGGTGCATGCAGAACGCGCAGTGTTTATAGCAGGGGGCATGCAGAGCATGGAGTCTTTATAGTGGGGGGTATGCAGAACATGGAGTCTTTATAATGGGGGCATGCACAGTGTGGAGTGAGGGGTGCAGAGCAAAGAGTCTTTAAAGTGGGGGGTATGGGAAGTGCAGTCTTCAAAGTGCAGGGGCTTGCAGAGCATGGAGTCTTTATAGTGTAGGGCCAAGCAGAGCACAAAGTCTTCAAACTGGGGGTGTGCAGAGCACAGAATCTTTAAAGTGGGGGGGGGGGGGGGTGCCGAGGGCAGAGTCTTTTAAGCAGAGGGGTGCAGAGTGCAGAGTATTCAAAGTTGGCATCATGCGAAAAGTAGATCTTTAAAGTAGGGGGTGTGCAGGGGTGTTTAGACCGCAGAGTCTTTATGGGTGGACAACGCCCATTTCCAGTCACCTACAGTCTAGAACTGCCACCACCATTGGACAGTACTCACCCAGGGGTGTCCGTCACCTCGATGAGCACCATCTGCTCTTGAATATTGCGCAGCTCATTGTCACTCAGAATGTCATCTTGCTCCTCCTCATGCCCCCGCTCATCTACCTCCTCTAAAGCCTCCATTACACCTGGAAAGGAACAGACATGAGACAATAACATCCTCTATTGTATCTGGACCTCTCATGATGATGGGGGTAGTAGTGTGAAGACAAGTGGGGACTTGTAGGGGGTAATATTGTGGGGAACAGGGGCATGTACAGGGCTGTTATGCTAGACATTATGATAATGGGGGTGACAGCCCGGAATTGGGGGGGCACTGTGCGATGATAGTAGTGACAGTGTGGAAGACATACTTATGGGTGTCGAACATTCATATGCAGTGATAAAGATGAAGCTCTCACCTGCTGTTTTCTTGTACGCGTCTGGTTGCCTGGTAACAGGACCGGAAGTTGGACGCAGAGGCTGCAGGGAGATGTAGTCCCGTCCTTCAACATGTCAGTCCATGTTATTAACTAGTACACTACAGCTCTGTGGCTGCTGGGGGAGCGGGCAGGAAACAGTTAATCTAATGATTGACACCTGGTGCTTATAAGTGGAAGCGGGGTGATGGGGAGATGTTCCGGAGCCCAGGATCACATGGTGGATTGTAGCTTTACTACAGGAGATTTAGTACGCGATCTATAGCAGCTCCTCTCCATATACACTCTCACGTGTTCTATACATCACCTGCTCCTTATACCCCCTCAATATATCACCTTATAATACACACCTCTACGAATTATATACATCGCTTTTCCCTCTATATACACCCCTACACATTATATAAATCACATTTTCCTTCATATACATCCTTACAAGTTATATAACCCCCCTTCCAGATACACCTCTACACATTATATACACCCCTACATGTTATATATATCACCTACCTCTTTATATACCCTAGCACATTATATACATCACTTCAACATGAACCTCTTCACCTCACCACCTCTATTTACTTTACTTACCCCTTCATATACCCTAACACGTTATATGCATAAACTCCCCAACCACATACACCTTTACAGGTTCTATAGATCTCCTCCCTACATGTTCCATACTTTCTATATCTCCCCCCCCCCACTCGTTCTGTGCATTATCCCTCCCCCTCCATATACATCCATACATGTTATATAAATTACTACATATCCTTCCTCTAGTGTTAGCTTTCTGTTACTCTTTCTTATGTTAACGGGTCGGTTTTGACCCGTGTCTTAAATCACCCCTAGGATACCCTAAAAACAGTTATTTATGATCCAATTTGTTTCTTACCTCTTAGTTACCTTGTTAGGGTTTCTCATCCATGGAAGGATTGATTTTAATATTTTTGTTGTGGCCCCCTGGGCCTTTCATTTGAGAGCGTACCCTTCATTTTCAATATAAAAATATTGTCAGATGAACCTCAAGAGAATAATATAAACTTAAAAAAAGTTTGTTATATTACCTGACTATTGCTGAAGGGTTTTAGAACACATTTCTTAAATGTAAAAAAAATATACATATATATATTTTATATTATTAACTAGTAACATCTATGGTGTTACGGGTCAATTTTGACCCATATCTAACTACTTTATGAAAAAGGCAAAAAACAGATTTTTTTTTTTTATAGAACTTTAATACAAATAAAAGATGAAAATTATATTAACATTAATAGCAATAATAATAAAAAGTAGCTTTTCTAGGTCAAACAACAATCAATCAAGCAAATCAAATCAAATCAACAGAAATCAAGTACTAGTTTTTAGATGCATTAGTATTTAGATGCATGTGAGGCAAAAAGTGACACTTTTTGTGTGCTCTTTGCAGAGGTATTTTTTGCAGGCGAAGCACGATGTGTTTGTCTTTCTGTCCTTATTGCTAGGGCAGACCTGACACCTCTTTTCTTTTAGAATCAGGTGGTCTCACTGGGGTTGTGGCTGTTGTGGTTGATGTTGAGGCAGGGCTGGTTGAGGAGGATGCTGGTGATGATGCTCTTTGTGTTGCTGTGGGTGTGGGCGAAGCACTTGTTAAGCTCTGGAGTTGTCGGACCAAGGCTGCAGTGGCTGGGTCTCGGGGCACCCGTTCCCTTTGGTCAATGTGCGCCTTGACAAGGGATCTTCCTAGTTCCTCAAGAAACATCCTCCGCTTGTTTTTTTTCTTTGAATTCCATCCTTGGTGAAGGTGGGTCCACAACACAAATGCATTGTATGCTGACACATCAAGGATGTTGGAAAATACAACCATTGGCCATCTCCTAGTCATTCGCTGGCAAGTGTAGGTGGCAGTCAGCTTGTCCAGGTTGTCCACTCCTCCTTTGTTTTTGTTATAGTCCAGGATGATTCTGGGCTTTTTGTCACTTCCTGATGACACAGCTGCATCTTTGTGAAGTGTGGACATCAGTACCACATTCCGTCGTTTTTTGGGGCAGTATGAAACAGCAGTGGTGGTGTCTGTAAAAACAAACTTTGAGGAAAGTGGAGCCCTGTCCTTCATCTGCAACACTTCAGCGGGCAGCTCAGGTTTGGTTTTTTTTCACTGTGCCCACCATGGTGATTTTCCTCCTGAGAAGTTCTTGTCCAAGGTCATAGCTGGTAAAAAAATTGTCACAAGTAATGTTGTGACCCTGCAGTCCAGTAGTCATATCGAGGACTACACGTTTTCCTTGGTTTTTTTCAGGGATGCCGCTTGCAGACTTGCCTGTGTAGATTCCATGCATAGCTAGTTTTTGCATTACAGGCTGCCCAGATTTTTATGCCGTATTTGCCTGGCTTATTTGGCATGTATTGCCGGAAGGGGCATTTTCCGCGGAAAGGGAGAAAACGTTCGTCTACTGTCACCTCTGGCCCTGGGTTGAACATCAGTGGAAGGAGCTGCACCCATTTCTCCCAAACATCCCTGATGGGAGCAAGTTTGTCAGATTTTGTTCTGGTGTCTCTGTTGTCAAATGTGAGGACTCTTGATATCATTTGAAACTTTTGAAGTGACATTGTTGCCCGGAAAATATTCCTGCCTGTCGATGCGTCCCAGAGACTATCAGTGGCCTCATTGCAGGATTTGTACACTCCAGCAAGGAGAAGAACGCCAATGTAGGTATCCAGGTCATCATCATGAAGGTCATTCCACATGTTGCCGTGGACTTTTTTTTCCTTCAAGGTTTGTCATAGCAATAATGACTTTTTTTATTGACAATGGCATAAACAGATCAAAACATGTCTTGATGTCACTTACTCTTGTCACAGCAAACCTTGTGATCCCAGGGGTCATTTTTATGACATTTGCAGCATCTGCCCTGCCATGTACATCTGGAGGTACTGAGCTCCAAATGATCTTGCCACTTTTGGATTTGAATCTTTCAGCGGGAGCAGCTTCAGCACCGGTGACCTCCTCATCAGACTGATCAGAACTGTCTGTGTCTTCCGGTTGATACTCCACATCATCTTCCTCCTCAGAAACCTGTTCATCTGTATCAGTTTGCTGCTGTGTGTCCTCTGATTCATTATCATCCAAGATATAATCCAGAATTTGGCTTGCATCTAATCTTCTCCTCATTGTTGCATGGTGTAAACTGAAGATGTATACTCTGCAAAGTACCAACTGTAAGCTGATTTGGCCATACATGCCTGGACATGTCCCTAACTCAAGTTGTTGGAGGTAGAGCTGGCTGTGGGCTGTTGGTTTATATTGTGTTTATGAGTTCAGTTTTGGGACTTATTATTGTTTTTTTACTCTTATATTAGACCTGGGTCGAAATTGACCCCAACAACACAAATGTTATAATTTTAATAAGAGCATTTTACAATTTAGTAAAATAGTTTTATTTTATTGTATTTTGTTTAAAAATAAGTTCCTGAAAAAGTCAAAAAGTCTTGATGCAATAAACATGTATGTAGAATTTGTATGCATTTAAAACCTAAAACGGGTCGGTCACGACCCTAACACTAGAGGAAGGTTAAATTACATCACCACCCTGCACATAATAATCTTGTCTGTAATCACTGGTACAAGTGATATACATGATTTAACCTTTTATATGTGATACGATATGCAGGTGGCATTGGTGTATACAGTACACACCACAGACTTCTACTATGATTGCATTAATGTGTTTTATTGTAAGTTTGCTATAACGTTAAAATGGCTGATAACAGAAAAGCAGTGTGTATTGATCTAGTAGTGTTTTGGTATGAGGGCTTCCTGGTCTGGTAAATGTGTTCGGAGATGCCTGGGATTGCATGTGGGGATTCTAGTTGTTGACTATCTACTTTCTGTTATGTAGATGGCGCCTCTTGCTTCTTGCTTTTGGTTTGTTGCTGTGTTGGAGTTGATGGATTTGGTCAATCCAGAGCAGATTAATGGTAAGCTGTGGAAGCTCACACACTGTGGACAGCTCCTCCACCACTTCTTAATCTTTATGGTTTCTTCACTTAGGTTCAGAGTTGGATCCTAAAGGCAGTGTACAGTTCTACCTGGACCCGTGGCCCAAACAGCAAAGTATGATGCCTGCCACCGATGTCACACTGAGTGCTAGATGTCCTGCCAATGTGTGTGAGAATGGAGGCAGATGTGAAATTCTCAGTGGAGAACCTCGGTGCTTGTGTAAACCAGGCTTCATAGGAGACACGTGCCAAAGTAAGGTAGAGAGGATGGAAGATGCCTTAATGGGTAGAGTGGGGTGCTGGGAACCATTTTAAGCCTGATATTCTATGATTGCCAGATCTTCAGCTGCAGCTAAGCTGTGATCATGATAGGATGACTTTCCGGGTCCTAAAGAGTGTTCTTCATGAGCTGAATGTGAACATGTCCATCCTACACATGTTTAATCCAGCGTGTAAGCAACTGGACACATCTGAGCTACATGTCTCAGTCACACTGACCCATGAAAACCACACTCTATGTGGCACTGTGGTCCAGGTACGTCATGTTTCTGATGCTAGGCTGTACAGTCAGTGATTCTCTCCAGATTATGGTGACTTTGTGTGTGTGTGGGGTTTTTTTTTTTTTTTTATATTGCCATAAGGTACTAATACACATCTGTGTTTTTTCTGGTGTTACCATGAGTGTTTCCTAAACACAGGTGTATTGCATCTTTGACCGGTGTTTGTCATTAGGGTTGCCACCACAAATCAGACTACTTGACCTAAATCTTCTTGCTTTACAGCTGTTGTAAAACCTGAATGTTATGTCTGCTATCTTCTATATATTTCAGGTGAATGGCAGCCATCTTATCTACACCAATGAGCTGAGCACAAGTACAGCAGGGGAGTTGGCAGAGGTCCCCAGCTCCATGATATCCAGGTCCTCTAACATCCGAATTGGCTTTTCTTGTGTATATCACTATGACCGAGTGGTGTCCCTACCGTTCCCTCTGGTGACTAGCGCTGCGTAAGTAGAGCTGGCTGTGTGCAGTCCCATGATCATGCCACAACTCAACTATTGAGAGGATCTGTGTAGAATCTGGGGTCCATTATTTTATTTTATGTTGCCTCTTAACATGGATGGTAGCTGTTTTGTCTGAGTGCTGCCTCCTTTCTTAATATTCAGGTTGGTGACTTTCATGGTGAAGGAAGGAAAGTTCAATGTCACGATGACTTTGCACCCCACAGCTGAGTACCTAGAGCCATACAGTCACCCCCCTGTCATCCCTTTGAATCACCGTTTGTATGTCCAGCTACAAATTCACGGTCATGACCCACAAAACTACTTCACCCTGAAGCTTGAGGAATGTTGGGCCACCCCCTGGGCTCATCATGGAAGTGCAGTTCGCCATCTCCTCATTACAGATGGGTGAGTTTCACATTCCTCCTAAGGTTTGTATGATGGAATTCTCTGCTGACTGATATCTCTCTATAGGATTGCTAATGACTCCACAGTAAAGATGATGGACTCTGGAAACCAGTCCCTGAGTCGATTCTCTCTTCTGATGTTCCACTTCATCCAGTATCAGGAGGTTTATCTGCACTGCCGCATCTGGCTTTGCCAGTACAACTCCACGCAATGCCATCATCAGGTTTGTGCTGTCCCCTCAAATAACTCTGTGATGTGACCAATGTTCTATTACCATTAAAATCGCAGAATGGTGGCTCAATGGTTAGCAATGTTGCCTTGCAGTGCTGGGGTCCTGTGCTCAAATCTGCATGTTCTTTGGGTACTCTGGTTCCCTCGCATATGCCAAAAATATACTGATGGGTAAATTGTCTTCCCATAGACCACTTCACTAGTGGGGGTGAATGCTTGTTCAGCAGCCACTGACTCCCTTGTATGAGAAAAAGCATATTACAAATGTTTTTTTTCAATGTGGAAAATGCTATACATGTCTCATAGATGTGGGTCCTAGAGGATCATCTATCTTGAGAATGGGGGTCATGGTTGTAGATGCGTGACCTTTTCCATTCATCTTTACTTGGCAGTTTTTGGAATGTCGTAAAGCATGCTCAGCTTTTTTTTTTTTTTTTTTTTTTTTTTAAAGTTCCACAAAATTGAATGAACAGATCTGTTTGGAGCTACAGGTGCATCTAAGTAAATTAGAATATCTTTGAAATGTTTGTCAGTAATTAAATTAAAAAAGTGACATATATTTTCTAGATTCTTTACACACAGAGTGTTCTATTTCAAGTGTTTTTATTTCTGTAAATGTTGATTATGGATTACAGGTAATGAAACCCCAAATCTAAGAAAATTAGAATATTGTAAAAAAGTTCAGTATTGTAAATTCAGTGTGTCACCTGCCAAGGTTTCCTAAGCCTTTAAATGGTCCCTCAGTCTGGTTCAGTAGGACACAATCATGGAAGACGCTGATTATGAATTGAATTACTGAATCACTGAAATGAATGAACGTTTCAAAGATATTCTAATTTATTGAGATGCACCTATAACTGTTAACACTAAACCTATCATTTTCCTGTTTCTTGTGTATCCTGAATGGTCCACTGCTGGCTTTTTCTATGATCCCTCCAGTCATAGAAAGAGGAGAGATTCTTTAGACTGGTGTATAAGGGTGTGCCCTCCTCTTCACTATGGGCACTATTTGTAAAATGGATATTCTTGAGCCATTGTTGGGAAATAGGTGGATCCTTTCATAGTGATTAGGTGTGTTGTTCCCATGTCCTCTGCAGCCCAGATCCAGATGGCAGAAGAGAGAGCTGAGTGACCCATACAGGAAGGTGGTGTCCTGTGGCCCTGTCCAGATGGCTGGAGGTGTCAGGACCAGCACAGAAGAACAAGAATCTGGTATGTTATATTCTAAATAGTGAGAGAACAGGATGATATCATTTAGGTTCATGTAATATGTTAGTACCTGTATCAGAAAATCCACCTTTACCTAAATGCTGCCTGTGCTGGGCTTTCTCTTAAAAGCCGTGGATGGTCTGTGTTGAGCCTAAATAATCTTGCTACTTTCACTGAGGATGTAGCAGAAACTGTACTGTATTCTACTGAGCATGCATGACTAACAGATTGTCACTAGAATGACGTACACACACCTATATTTTGAACATGGGGAGGTTCTATTACAAGAAATAAGAAGGCAACAGTACTTTACTCTAAAATGCATATTCAGTTTACTCAGTCATTACATTGCTGTCACAACCTCTTTAATGTAAAGTGGCCTAACTGCAATTGTTAGGGTATGTTTACATGCGGAATCTGATGCTGATTTTGAGGAATATTCAACCCCAAAATCCGTGGCAGATTCATCATGATTCCTGATTACAATGGGAGGCAGAGATCAGTGCAGGACACTGAAAAAATAAGCATCTTGCTCAATTTTGCCTCAGATTTCACGTCTGATTCATCCAGAGTCTGCTGCTCCAGACATCCTGCTTATTAGGCCCATTTCGCTGCAGGGGTGGTGAAAAATGAAGAGGAATCTGAGTGTCCCCCTCAAATTCCTCTTCTTTTTCCACCATGTGAACTTACCCTTATATGAATCTGTTTTTACTCCTTCAGAGGAGTGAAATGAGCAGTTAGAGGACTGTGCCTGCATAGTCTGATTGTATGGCTCTGACTTTTTATTGCAATCAAGCAGAATGATGTTGGTTTACATGTGTAATATAGAAATAATAGACTCCTTTGTCCTAACCACTGGCTTCTCTCCTTTCTAGGGCTCAGGGTGCTTGTCTTTGCAGGATCTTTTGCAGCAGGAATGGTTCTCCTTATCCTCAGTTCTGTTGCTTTTGCAAAAGCTTTAAAGAAAATTTCCAAACTGAGGAAGCCTGTTAATCCTGCTCGGTTGCAGCTACTCCTCTAAATAAATACTGAACCTACCATGTCCTGTCTGCCTCTTGTCTCTTGAATGATCCACTACTGTCCCTGCCTTTCCTTTGATTTGTACATCCCTAGACAAAGAGAGGGATGGATGCCATAGACTGGAGTGTGGATTAAGGGATTAGTCCCTGGTGTGCTGTCAAGTCTCCCAAAGGCTCCGCTGGTAGATTGTATATTATAAGAGCCACACCCATCTATGAGGCAAGGTGAGACTCTGGCCTTAGCCAACACTTTCCCAGAAGTGCTGCCCTGCACTCCTGTATAGTCCTGCACACATCAATGTTTGTGGGGATTCTGGTGGAAATTGTACCCACATACACTGATGCAACAGCCTCCTGTCTGAAGTAGTTATTCTCATTTCACTGCAGGACCTGTGATGATCACATGACCAAAATGTACTTCAAAATCATGCAGCAGATGTAATTCTCTGGGTAGAAGCTACTGCCCCCTTATGCCATAGTCCAAAAAAATGGCAACCCTCCCATGCAAATGCAACGTAAATCCTTTATTCCACGGGTGGCGACGTCTTTGTTACAACAGGAAGCATTCTCGAAAGGAAATATCTCAACCCATAGAACAAAGAATTCACTAATATATAATCTCTGCACAGTATCACTACTTTTGTTCAATCGCCCTTATTGTATTTGTATATTATATATACACCTACATAATCTGCATAGTTCCACTTCTCTTGGTGTAATTCTCAGTATCTGGGGGTGTGTGTGTGTGTGGGGGGGGGGAATATATGGTCAAGCTGCTCCCACAACAGCTCAATGGGGTTGAGATGTGGTGACTGCGCTGGCCACTCCATTACAGATAGAATACCAGCTGCCTGCTTCTTCCCTAAATAGTTCTTGCATAATTTGGTGGTGTGCTTTGGGTCATTGTCCTGTTGTAGGATGAAATTGGCTCCAATCAAGCACTGTCCACAGGGTATGGAATGGCGTTGCAAAATGGAGTGATAGCCTTCCTTATTCAAAATCCCTTTTACCTTGTACAAATCTCCCACTTTACCAGCACCAAAGCAACCCCAGACCATCACATTACCTCCATCATGCTTGACAGATGGTGTCAGGCACTCTTCCAGCATCAGTTGTTCTGGGTCTCACAAATGTTCTTCTGTGTGATCCAAACACCTCAAACTTTGATTTGTCTGTCCATAACACTTTTTTTTTTTTCCCAATCTTCCTCTGTCCAATGTCTGTGTTCTTTTGCCCATATTAATCGTTTCCTTTTATTAGCTAGTCTGATAAGGCTTTTTCTTGGCCACTCTGCCCTGAAGTCCAGCATCCCTGAGATGCCTCTTCACTGTAGACGTTGACACTGGTGTTTTGCGGTTACTATTTAATGAAGCTGCCAGTTGAGGACCTGTGAGGTGTCGATTTCTCAAACTAGAAACTCTAATGTACTTGTCTTGTTTGCAAGAGAAGTACATTGCACTTCTCTTTCTACTCTGGTTAGAGCCTGTTTGTGCTGTCCTCTGAAGGGAGTAGTACACACCGTTGTAGGAAATCTTCAGTTTCTTGGCAATTTCTCGCACGGAGTAGCCTTCGTTTCTAAGAGTAAGAATAGACTGTCGAGTTTCACATGAGTTTAATCGAACCAACAAATGTAATGCTCCAGATTCTCAACTAGCTCAAAGGAAGGTCCGTTTTATAGCTTCTCTAACAAACAAAACTGTTTTCAGCTATGCTAACATACTTGCACAAGGGTTTTCTAAACATCCATTAGCCTTCTTACACAGTTAGCAAACACAATGTACCATTAGAACACTGGAGTGACGGTTGCTGGAAATGGGCCTCTCTACACCTATGTAGATATTGCATAAAAACCAGATGTTTGCAGCTAGAATAGTCATTTACCACATTAACAATGTATAGAGTGTATTTCTGATTCATTTAATGTTATCTCCATTGAAAAAAAAAAATGTGCTTTTCTTTCAAAAATAAGGAAACTTCTAAGTGACCCTAAACTTTTGAACGGTAGTGTATATGTATATAATCTTTATTCCTGCACAGTACATCTTATCCAGTATGTTGGCTATGAGGCTCTTATTTGGGTGGTGGCATGTATTGTGTGGAACACTATTTCATTTTTTTTTTCACCTCCTGCAGCAGAAAGGCTAGGTGCAGCCGTGATTATTGCCAATCACAAGCAACCCAGGCTGACTTATAATGCTTGATTTGTCATGTGATTGGATTCATGTAACCTGGACCATATGGAAAATTATCATGGAAACATTTGCTGCTCTTCTGTGTTTAGGTTCCACTCCTGGTTTTTGCTTATGAATAATGATGCAAATTACTGAGAATGCTGCTGTCTGAATGAGGCCTAAGTTTTACCAGTACTCACATTAAACACAATGAATCAGACAAAACCCTCAATCTAAAATATTTATTTATGGCACAAAAGAAAATATACACAGGAGCTGCAGCACAGGATATACACACAGGTTTTATGTACACAATCTATACAATGTTTGTGCATGTAATACAGTAATATATTGGTCATCCCATGGCAGCGAACAATGGGTTAATCTGGCCAGAAGCAGTCGGCTGCTGAGATTGGATTTAAATAAAGCTTAATATCTTTATAAATAAAATGTATGAATATCCACTTCTGCTCTTTTTCAAGGTCTGTTTGCAGCCTAGAGTCCAGGTTATTTATTATGGGAAGAATGAAGGGGGGTGTAGGGTATGTTCACATGGGAGCTCTATGGAAAGGATACTAAGGCGGTCTTCCTCCTCAAAATCCTTTCCAATTTGAAGGGTGTCTACTCCCTCTCCCAAGCATATTCAACTACCCCCACCATGTTAGAGCATATTGCAGTAATAAACAGCATACTGTTATGTATGGCACTTTCATCGTTTTGGAGAAAAACAACTTAAGTCTTATGCAAATGAGGCACCTGACACACTGGGGACGGGCCTTCAGCTTCCTGAAGCACCGTTCTTCCCACTCAGACCCCTACATCTCCTACCTGTGCCACCCTGTGTAGTGGGATTTGATCTTCCCATTGCTATGACATCAGCTATACTCCCTGAGCAACAAGAACAATGCCGCCAGGACTGAAGGCTTGCCCCCAGTGCAGTGCACCAACTACCTCAAAGTTGGTTTTCTCCAAATCTACAGTGACATACATAACAAAGGTATGTTGTTTATCACTGTAATGTGCCCTGTATCATGGTGGTAGCAGTTGAATATGCTGGTAGACTCTCTTTGAACACCCATTGATTCAATAGGTGTTTATACTGTTCAGCTGTCATCCGTTCAGTCATGGTTAAGGGTTTTTTTTTGGTTTTTTTTTTAAAGGAAAAAAAAAGTCGTGCCTGCAGGACTTTTCCTCCGTTCAAAGAAACCGCCAAATCCTTTTTTTCTTTTTATTTTACTTTACATTTAATTCATTAGGAGTATGTGTTTTGTTTTTACAAATGTCAAAAACAGTTAACACTACAAAGATGTGTACTTGCCCTAAGCCAGCAGTGAAACATGAACAAAGAGAAGTTCCATGGAGAGAATTCTGTGTCTTGCGTGGTTTTTAGGTTACATGACTGATCACATTTTAGACATGTGACTGAAGCGTTACTTCTCATATCATGATGTAGAATAGTCAGTGTGGTGAGTTTACTCCTAAGATGGCGAGGCTTTTCGTTGGGTTGCATGACATTATTCTCACAATAATCTGACCGCACAATGTGGTCAGATGTTTTCAGTTAGACAGTAGCAGAATCTGCTGTATGTGGCTGCCCAGATCATGGCAGTTAGATTATAAATGATCATTACTAGCCATTTATATTGGGGGTAAGAACCATTGTACTTCATTGTATGTCTAATAGGTTGTGCAGCTCTATAGTAACATAGGAAAGTTTCTATGCATACATAGCCACACATGTAATATCTGACTTTTAATGTAGATGTGCGCAATTAGCAAGACTGACACACACCTTTAATAAATCCTGTCTGTATGTCTTGTTGTTCTTCAGCTGTTTTTGTCAGTAATTTGCATCTTTTGTCTTTCAATTTAGATGCAATGTAAACAAAATCTGTTAAACTGTAATAAATGCAGCTCAAATTGTTGTGGTCATTGGAAGTGCAGTTTAAGAAATCTGTGAAGAAAACGACCAAAGTTAGGTCTTATTCACATGTGTGTGTTTTGCATCAGTATTTGTGAGCCAAAACCAGGTGTGGGTTGAAAACACAGAATAGGTACATATCTTTGTACTATATATTATCTCTCTGTATTCTCCACTCCTGGCTTTGACTCACTGATGAAAACACTGCTGTGTGAATAAGACCTTAAAAGCAAGCAGGGCTCATATACAGTATGTCAACTGTCCATACAGGGATCTTTCACAAACCACAACACTTTGCTATTTCTATCAGTCCCATAAACTTTGAATATGCAGCAGCATACTTACTCAAGGGCTGGAATGGGAAAATCAGGGCCCTAATTTTTGTAATAATGGAGGGTACCAATGGTTACACAATTCCCAGCAGTCACATAGATTTGTGATATGTGCACCTTAACATACAGCTATTTATACAGGCAGTAAGTTGAATGGTCATCATCCAGCACTTCCTTGGAGGAGGCATTTGCGTCTCTCAGTTTGCACCATTACAAGCAGGGGCATAGCTATAGAAGGTGCAAAGGTTGCAGTCACTACTGGACACTGAAGGTGCCCTCAAAGGTCCCTATAGACTGCATTACTAGTGGCCATCTCATCTCACGTGGCCAAGTTTGAGAAGAAATGTCTCTGCTTATTTCTATAAATCATGCAACGTCATCTACAAGTTCCAGCAGGTCACAATCCTGCAAGAGCATGAATGTTTCAAGGCAACATGCTGGATCAGAGCGTTGCAGAGCAGACAACATCTCTGCACAGGCCCCAGTGCAACAGAACTGAGTCAGGGTTCATAATATCTCCCTATTTATTGCTTTCAGTCCCAAGAAATGCTCTACTGACCCAATAGTTGCTGTGTCTCTTCTATGATGAGGTGTATAAAGGCAGTTTGTGTCACACATGTAGATACTAATAAAATGTGTTTTTTTTTTTCCTCAGATTAGGTCATGAATATCAGAGTGGTGGGGGTTTGGCTCTGCCAAATGTAAATGTTGCTTTATCTTCATTGCTTAAATACACACCATCTACATAGTGGCTGTGCAGGGAATTACAGTTTTGCACTAGTCACTTGAATACCCCTCCAAACTCCTGATTGGGAAGGGGGGTTTCTGAGAGTCAGATCCCCACCAATCTGATAGTGAATCCAGAAAACTCCTTTACGCCACAGCCCCGTGTGGCATAAACGCTGCAGTTAGACCGCAGCGTTTTATAGTTACTGTATAGTGAATGGGATTCTAGCAAATCCCATCCCCACACTGCAGGAAAATACGTGCTGTGGACACGCTGCAATTTCCAAAATCATTGCGGTTTTGGAAATCGCAGCATGTGAATTATACCTACGGTAATGCCAGCGATTTCCCTATAGGTATAACGGAAGCGGAAAAAACCATCAGGAGTGGATTAAGCAGAAGGGAGAAGTAGAAGTACTTTCTATATATTTCCTATTCCTTTGGTAGCCATTCTTGGCTTTGGCTCAAAAAATCACAGCAAAATCTGCAACAAAAAAAGCTGCATTTCTGCAACGTAGGGCCTCAGCCTAAAGAGTCTTCTGTATGCACAACTGGGACAGTCTAGGCTGGCCTTACAAATTAGACTTTAGTCAGCTAAAATGGCCGATCTTGGCTATTTCATTTGATGAATGTTTAAAAAAAAAAAAAATACCGCAAACGTACGTTTGTGATGGCTGACAGTGGAATTTTGTCTGCCAATAAAATATCAAATATGCTGAAAAGTTTTGGGTATCAGTGGGCCAAAATTAAGTGTATGGCATTCAGTTGATCATTTAAGAGACTGGTCTGTCTATAATGATAGATAATGATAACATGATGATAAAGAGGGTGCACATTTTATGCAATGATGATGTAAGATATCACTCTGTACCATGATGATCAAAATGAATGCAAAGCCTATATGATGATAATCTAAGGGCCCGTATCTTATACCATAAGAAGAGAGCAGCCTTCTGTTCTAGAACAGCGACTTAGAAGATTTGTGCATTCTCATTGGCTGCGGTCCCAGCAGCTATTTAAATGCTGCATCTGCTCCTTTCCCTCCTCACATCCTTGTCTGGCGCCTCCACTCTCATGGGAGAATTATGGTCACACAATGTTCCACATTTCCCTGGAAATATCCTCCTTTTCCTGGATGATCTTTAGATATAATTTGCATGGGGTAGGCAGTTGTGTGACTGATCTTTGGTCTAGATCAAGTCTTATAAATTAAGGTATATTATGTGATGCTAAAATTTCTGCATTTAGAACCATAGGTAAAGTTTCCACAAACAGAAAATTGGTAACTGGACAAATCAACTTGAATCTACAGTTGTGTATAGCAGGAGTTCACTGACGCACGCTCTCTGTATCTGTTGTCATAGAGTTTACAATCTACACCAGTCCACACCTGTCCAGCAGGTGCAAGAATGGCTGAGACATCAGTGTGGTTCTGACCAAGTGCTTCCACTCTTAGTAAAGTGCTTGTGACATAGGAGTGACAAGGGGGCAGGTTCAACAGGGCTTACTCTCTGCATCACACCTGTCATCCCAGGAGTTTCTTGTGGTCGCTGCTGAGACTCAGATCAGCCTTGGGGGAGGCAGGGGTGGCGCTTGTACAGTCTGAAGAGTGTGACTGGTTCTTGGCAGAAGGCTGCGACAAGGCACAATACCACAGGAAGATGAAGAGGCCTGAAGGGAAGAAAACACCAGAGAGGTTGTTACGGGAATAGGGGCTATCATCAACCTCAGTTACATGAGGGTAGTTGGATCTGTCATGAGCTATAAATATATGCAATATATATAAGGGATCCCAGAGCTGACATAATCTATAGTTGAATGCAGCATAGATGGGGGGAGCCTGATATACATACATACATACATGAAGAATGTGCAGGCCTGTCATGTATAGAGTAAATGCACAGATGGCAAATTACACATGTATTTTCCATGCAGATTTTCATGTGGATAATCTGCATTATAATCTGCAGATGGGTGTCTTTTCCTCTTGGAAGTGACTTACTAGTTTTGCTATTATCCCAAGTCATCTTCCACAACTACTTTGTACGTCAGAAATGTACTTATAGGGAGCTACCTTCCAAAGGTGGTGCTGGAGAAGACCTACTTTGCATTTCTATTCCCAGAATTCCCAAGGGATCATGCATGGCTTTTACAGGGGTTATGTGAGGATACTGCCCTGGATAAGCAGCCTTATTTGGATAGGTGACGGTTTCCCAGAGCCTATTAAATTTGCAGAGTGCAGGAAGTCTTTGTGCTCAGCCTCTTCTGTAGGTGTTCCAGCTCTCTGTTGTGAGACTGACTTCACTGTACTCCTTTTGCTTGTACATAAAGTAGGATGAGGTCAGTCACATGACAGAATTGTGTTGACAGCAGAGGGTGCTGAGCGCAGAAACTTTTGACACCTTGTTGTGCTCTGCAAATCTAATTATAGGGGACCTTCATATATATGGTTAAGGATCCTTACACAGTGCAGTGAATACACTATTATGTCAATTATACCTACAGAAATGCCGGTGGTTTCCCAATAGGTATAATTGAAGCAAAAAGTCCCTTTCTGTGAAAAGTGTTGTAGGAAAAACTGCGATGTGTTGGTTTTTCCCGCAGTACTTTTTTTTTGCTGCGGCCCGCTACATGGGGACTTAGCCTTACAATTTTTTATTTTCGCACATAAAGCCTTTAAAGGGAATCTATCATTAAAAAAACAACTTTTAAGCTAATGGCATGTTGGAATGGCCTTTAAAAAGGCCATTCTTCTCCTAGCTTTCATTGTAATTGTTGTCTTCTCCCAGCCGTTTCTGTAAAAATCTTTCTTCAATTATGGAAATGATCCTCATGGAGCACCCGGGGCGTTCCTCCTTAGCAGCAAACACCAACCACATCATCGCTTGTCACCGCCCATTAGTCTGTTGCGGTGACTCCCATCTTGGTCTTCTCTGTGTGTTCTTTCTTCTACTTCCTCTGACGCAGCGCTGGACGGCAGGGACTGCGCATGACGGGCTGCCATTTTCCAGTGGTCCATACTGCGCCTCTTGTGAAAGACCACTGGAAAATGGTGGTGGTCCAGCGCTGCGTCAGAGAAAGCAGAAGAAAGAACATACAGAGAAGACCAAGATGGGAGTCACCACAACAGACTAATGGGCGGTGACAAGTGTTGACGCGGTCGGTGCTCGCTGCTAAGGAGGAACGCCCCGGGTGCTCCGTGAGGATCATTTCCATAATTGAAGAAATGGATTTTTACAGAAACAGCTGGGAGAACACATCAATGAAAGGTAGGAGAAGAATGGCCTTTAAAAAGGCCATTCCAACGTGCTATTAGCTTAAAAGTTGTTTTTTTAATTATAGACTCCCTTTAATTCTCCCTACGCTTAAAAAGAGAAGACATGGTATCCTCCGAACCAATGTCAATGGCCTCTTACCTAACCAACTAGTGCACTGCTCTGCATTAATAGGGGGCAAGAACCCTTCAATTGCTGTCTGCAGATGGGTAACTTTTCCTTTTAGAAGAGACTTACTGGTGTGGCTCATCGGAAGTCATGATCAAGACTTCTTTGTAAATCAAACATGTACTTGATTTACTTTATGTAGTCGATTTGCCTTCCAAAAGGTGGTGCTGGAGGAGAAGTAATTTTCATTTTTTCCCTTCTCTAGGTGTCATGGCATTAATTTCCAATGATATGTAGATGCTAAGTAGAGGGCAAAAGGCAATTCAATCTCTACACACCTTCACTGGTGCTCTCCTCAATGTGAGAGATTCTTGTCCCTAACCCATTCAATGCCTCCCACAAAGCCAGCCAGTTCACTTTGCTCTGTACTGATGAGGGACAACAATCCTGAAACAGCGCTGTATGCAGATAAGTGAAATTGGCTTGGCTAAAATCCCTTTTGCTGTCTCAAGACTCGGTGAGTCAAAAGCAAATTGAGGATCTGCTACATCCAACAGAGGGCGTATGAGCTCCCCAGCTCCTTTCCCATAATGCCTTGTGATATGTGGCTCATATCAGACACACTACAAGAAGAGTAACAGGAACTACTGGACTCTCCTTTCCCTGGATATGTCAAGAAGCAAAATACCTGACAAGTAGTTCGCAGACAAGTGGCTTCAGACCACGAATCACAAGATGTGACTAAACTACATTGATGCACTCTGATAATGACAAATGAAGGGGGTTGGATGCTCACCTTGCAGGGCATTCAGAATGGTAAAAAGATACTGGACAGGTAGGTACAGGGCTCCGTTTGAGAAAAATGCCAGGCCCCACGGCAGTCCCAACATGCAGCTGAGGCCCAGTAATGTGACACAATGTCTAATTTTCTCTGCTCGGGTGTGTGGGAGGAGTCGTAGAACTCGCCGGGTCATGGCTACCATCATACAGACATTAAACAGCAGAATTGCAGCGCAGATGCCCAGATTTGACATTCGGACAAGGGGCTCCGTCAGCCAACAGCTACAAGAAATACAGAACAAAAATGTAGCAGACGTAAATTAAGAACAAGTTGGCCATAAACTGTGACAGTAAGAGCTTACATAGAAGCTGTGGAGTTACGGAATGAAGGTCGCTCCACGGCGATGTTATAAACCCCATAACTCTCTGAATCTATCAGGATCACAGCAGCCACAATAAGGACTGGAACACCTGTAGAGAAGACATGACAACCCTTAGTTATTGTGTCTAATGTGGAAGACATAAAACAGATACAAACACAGGAGAACTCACCCCAGCCCACCAGGGCCAGTTTTATGGTGGTTACAGATGAAGCTGGAAAGACTTTGACTACTAGCCGGTAGAGATTGAAGCCTTCAATGGCCATCCAGGAGAAAGTACAGAGCAGAGAGAAGTGCAGAGCAGCTGCAGAGCTGATGCAGACAGCACGCTCCTCCAGGGTCCCAAGTACCGCACTCAATATGAAGCTCACATCCAAAAGAAGCACTGCCCCCAGCAGATTTACATGGATCTGCAATGTGGGGTTTGACTGCATCTTCCTGTCAGAAAAAGGAATATCTGCTTTGTACACACACATGTAACACATCAAAAACACTGCAAACATACAGTATGTGTAACATGCCTGCATGCAATGCATTGCAGACATTCACCTAACATGACTATACACACTCTGTTACACACACTGTGTAACATGCCAGCACACTGTAGATAAGTTGTACATATAAAGTTAGAATACATATACATGTAACAAGTCAGCACATACTGCACGTATACATGTAATAGGTCAGGAAACTGTATGCACACTGTGCATGTTATGTCAGTTTACACTGCATATTACACACACATGTAACATGTCAGCACACTTTCTACTACAAACATATATGTAACATGGCAGCACACTGTACGCAATACCTGGAGCAGCAGATCCAGATGATTGTGAAGAAACAGGAGATGGCAGAAATGCTGCAACCAGCAAATGTCAGGACAGACAGTGACACAAGATGGACCTCAGGGATGACCTCACTGGACATATGCTGGACAACAAAAGAGCAATAAATAACTGGTGATGTAGCCGATTACAGAGGTCAGAATGTCGGTGATGTAGTGATGATGGGGTAGTTAGTGTAGTAGGTTATTAGGGTTTCGGATGGAGTTGACATAGTTGATGACTGAGTTTCAAGATGGGGGTGATGTTGTAGGTTACTGGGGTTCAAGACAGGAGTGATGTAGAGGATCACTGGAGTTCAGCATGAGGGTCATGTAGACAGTCCGGGTAATGTCAGATGGGTGTGATTTAGTGAACTACTGAGGGTCAGAGTGGGAATGATGTAGGAAGTTACTGGAGTACAGGATGGGGTTGCTATAGGAGATTACTAGGGATTAGGATGCGGGCAATGTAGCAGGTTACTGAGAGTATGAAGTATGAGTATTAAGGTGATATAGCAGATTACTGAAGATTACTGGGGTCAAGATGGTGTGATGTAACAGGTTAATGAGGTTCAAAATGGGAGTGATATAGTAGGTTACTGGGGTTTAGGATGGGGATGATTTAGTAAATTAGTGGGCATCAACATGAGTGTGATGTAGTGGATTACTAGAATATAGGATGGGGGTGATGTAACAGGTTATTGGAGTTCAGGATGGGGTTAACCTAGTGTATTACTGGGGTTCAGAGAAGGTGATGATTGAGTTAATATAGTAGATTATTGAGGCTCTGTATGGGGGTGATGTAGGAAGTTAGTAGAGTTCAGGATTGAGGAGATTTAGTAAATTACTGGGAGGCAATATCGGGACCAGGTTACTGGAGTTCAGGGTAGGGTTGATACAGCAGAACAGGGGTGATGTAGCAGGTTTGTGGGGTTCAGGATGTGGGTGATATAGAAGATGTTAGGAATGTTTTTGTTTTACATTATATCATATAAGTATTTGTAGTGATTGCTATTAAGGATTAGAATGACACAGTAATTAATCAGTCTGACAGAGGATGGTTTTGTGATTTATGTACTGAACTGTTTATATAAAGATAAGATAGCTAATGAATAAGTTACTATATTCCTATTATTGTTTTGTGTGTCTCCTGTTTGATATATGTCATATGATGTCAGCATATTTTTCAGTATATTGTGAAAAAGCTAATCCATAAAATCATGTGACCAATAAGGTATAAAAATCTGAGTCTATTGGAAGTCTGTGGGCAGACACACTATAGCTTGTATGGTGTGTGTGTGTGTGTGTTTGTGTGTGTGTGTGTGCTCGTTCCTGTTTGTTAACAAATAAAACTAATCTTATTTTGTTTTAGATGACTGGTGATGTCATGATTTGATAAGGATTTAGAATTTTCCCCACAGGAGATTACTCGGAGACCAGGATGGCCATGATGTTGCGAATTGCTGAGTGTCAGCATGAGAGTGATGTAGCAAGTTACTTGCAGGAATGGGGAGAATTAGGAGGTTACTGAATTCAGGATGAGCATTATTGAGGGTCAGGATGGGGATTAATGTAGCAGATTACTGGAGTTCAGGAGGGGGAGGAGGTAGCAGGTTAGTGGAGTTCAGGATGGGGAATCTATAACAGAGTACTGGTATTCTGATTTAGTAGAATACTGGGGTCCAGGATGGAAGCGATATAGCAGATTTCTAGGCTATGAGATGATCTTGATATAGCAGATTTCCATGCATGTACTAAATACTCTACTAGTAGTAGGACCTGGATCATTGTTAATAACTCACCATCAATAGAGCGAAATAAGTGAGGTGGCTGCATCTACAATCTGTGTGCCTCTCACCAGACACCGTGCGACAACCATCCGTCCTCCAGTTTTTTGATAACTCTGTGGGAATAGACATAAGACCAGTCATAAGTACTCATACATTAGTCTGTTGGTGAACCTTACCCTATATTATTAAAATGCAGCTTACTCACCATCCCAGAACACACAGACTGGAGACGAGTTTACCTGTAGTACAAAAGAGGTAAATACATTAGGGAAAATGGTATTGAAGGGTGATGGGGTACTGGGGCAAACATTCCACACATGTTCTATGTATTTTTGGTATATACAGACAGAAGAAGACGAATGTTCTGGGAAGCTTATCTCTCAACACTGTCTTTCTGTCAATGGGGAAAGGAGGGGTGAGGGAGAGGAATGATAGGGGGAGCATATGGAGGAGACACCGGTGACATCTGCTTACCCTGTATTTGGGTCTGTTTCCTGTACATCAACAGTTACACCACAAAATTTTACAGGTGCAACTTCCAGCCTGTAACCGTGTGACAAATATCACACAAAACACAACATATACAAAAGGGATCTGGATAGATACCACAAGATGGTTGTTACAAGAATATGGACAATTAGCCAGAAGGGTGTAACAAGAAGAGGGGCATTACCCATAATGGGTGTGACAAAGAGAGGAGTGTTTTTCAAGATGAATGTGACAGGGAGAGGGGCATTATTCTGGACAGGTGTTGTTGGATGAGGGATGTTAACCAGGATAGGTGTTACAGGAAGGGGAGTGTTACCCATAATAGGTGTGGCAGAGAGAGAGGGGTTTTTACCAAGATGGGTGTAACAGGGAGAGGGATGTTATCCTGAACAGGTGTTGTAGGGAGAGGGATATTAACCAAGACACTTGTTACAGGAAGAGGGGTGTTTTCAAGGGACAGGTGTGGCAAAAAGAGGAATGTTATCCAAGATGGGTGTATATATGTACACATGTGTCTGGTATCTTGTAAATTCACCTTTTTGTTCCAGTTAGTGTAGAAAATGGGTATCACAAAACTTTATTAATCCTTTCTTGGTTCTGAATTCTCTGAGCAGGCTTAGAGCCGGCCTTAGGGACACCTGCTTGACACTGCTGGTTTTCCTGCATCTCTCTGATTTACATCCCCCCAGCAATCCCCGGGGTGGTTGCGCCCTCGCTGATGGGGGTCTGGTCCGAGACTGTTCTAGGGTCTTTTCCTGGCCCTCTACCTCCCCCCCCCCCCCCCCCGTTTTTTTCTCTCTCTTTCCCTTTTGTTCTTCTTTTTTCTCTTTATTTCTCTCTTCCTCCCCATTCTCTCTATGCTCCTTACTTGTTTTTCCCCCTCTCTCTTACTCCTCCACTCTTCTTCGGTTTCATTGCCCATTTGGTCTATTTCACTGACTTGTATTGTTTAAACACAATTGTCTTTGTTGTTTCTTTTGCTTGTCTATGCTTGTTTGTTTTTGACGTTCAAAATTAATAAAACTTTTGAATTGAAAATAACTTTATTAATCCTTAAAACATCTTGAAATCTCATTTGGCAGCATATTAGTATTTTAGTATACAGAAAATATAACAGTTCACAGATCCCGGACGTTTCAGTCCTTTAGGACCTTCATCTGTGCGAGATCTAAGGTAAATCAAAAACGTATACATAAATAACATACAGATTTAAAACAACAAGATGTTAGAAATGTCAGTATAAATTTTTCACATATCAATGCTAAATAAAGGCAACACGGGTCATCCATCTCACATCAATGTAATAGGTCCCTAGTAAACACAGTGTCCATTATATATAATATCAATATCAAGTCACTGTCACAATGCCTACAACCTAATTCCTCATATTAATCCAATGAATGCATAGTGTAGACAATAATATCTCAACACCGATCTCCCAGTAAGATAGAATACATATGTCCATAAGATGTCACATACTCGGACTAATAATGACCAGACTCCCTGTACATATAAGGGTAAAGTATCCCCCAAACAGAGTTAGATATTGATTACCACAAGGTCGGGTCCAAATGCTGCTATTATGAGAGTTAATGACTTGATGTGATATTAGAAGTATATATAATGGACGCTATGTGTTTACTAGGCACCTATTACATTGATGTGAGATGGATGAATGTATTGTATTTATTTAGCATTGATATGTGAAAAATTTATACTGACATTTCTAACATCTTGTTGTTTTATATTTTTCTGATATTTATGTATATATTTTTGATTTACCTTAGATCTCTCGCAGGTAAAGGTCCTAAAGGACCGAAACGTCCAGGATCTGTGAGCTGCTATGTTTTCCGTATACTAAAATACTAATATGCTGCCAAATGAGATTTCAAGATGTTATTACATATTGACAAGTGGAGTACATTCAGTACATCGGCACTCAACCCACAAATACAGGACTATTGAAATTGTGGAGTGCATATTTTTTGATATCCAAGATGAGTGTGACAGAGAAAGGGGCATTACTCTGGACAGGTGTTGTAGGGAAAGTGATGTTAACCTGGATTAGTGTTACAGCAAAAGGGGTGTAACCCATAATGGGTGTGACAGGGAGAGGGATTCTGCTATTGACAGGTGTTAGGTGTTACAGGGAGAGGGGTGTTAACCAGCATGACAGGTGAAACAAGTAAAGGTGTGTTATCCAGGACAGGTGAGACTGTAAGAGGGTACAAAATGAGTCCACCACCCTCTGCAAATCAAGTACATCTACCTCATATTGCCCTCACTGTTTAGCACTGAACTTCCATATTCTTTCCTACCATGAGCTACCATTGAACCTGTTGTGGAGGATATACTACCTGTTACTATGTGAACATTATATTTGTTATGTATTAAATGCCACTTATGGCTTGGTATGTTATGTTATACAATGTGATGCCATGCTGCATACCCCAGCAATATAATATGTTGCCAGTTAGGGTTGTATCTTAGAAAGTGTGTTGCCTCTGTAAGTACTTTGGCACTACAAAATAATACTGGGTAGATTTTGCCTCACCTAGATACTGTATTCATTTTATTGTAGTAACATGATTGTGTTATACTGTGAGGAGACCACCACTGTAAGGAAGCCACAGTGAGACCAGATCAAAACAAGCCAGGTAACAGAAAGAAGCTGATGCTGCAACTTAATGAGCAATGAGACCAGGACTACATGACATTGTTCACCATCTAAGAGGTGACTCAGATTAAGGGCATAAGACTACCTCAGTGTAAGAGACTGGGATACAACAGCACTGCGGCACAGTTTGTTACCATCCAAGAGATTTGTCTGGTACTGTTCAAAAAACCTCTTGTGAGATTGTGTAACCATGCACTGGTGGCCACAACTGAGAATCAACAATCAAGCTTGTTGCCTTTTCATAAAGTTACACCAATATTCTGCTACCACTCTCTCCATCTCAATCCTTCCACTGTAGTAGGGAACACCAAAGTAGCACATTATCCTATCATGTTACCCAAGATAGGTGTTACAGGAAGAAGGTTGCTGCCAGGGTCACATTATAGGGAGAGCGCATGGGGCCTCCTGCCTTTGACAGTCACTATTTATATGGGTAGTGTAATGACTGCTCACTTCTTGGACCCCCATTTGCCTGTGCCTCTGTTTCTGGTCTCTATAACACCAATAGACTTCAGAAAAGATGGTTATGCACATGTGCAGCTTCTTATATGTAGATGTGATAGGGTTCCAGACCTAACACATTTTTTGCCCAGAGTCTTCAATAAATCCAAATGTGGCCCTGGTTGTCACATCTGTTACCTGTAAGGGCTGGTGGTGAAATGTGATGACAATGTCTTCAGAAAGATTAGCGACCCGTGTGCCCTCAAGAGTGACGCCGACCACTTGACTGTCCAAAACTGTGCTTTTAACAGCATCCTGTGTGCACACATATGACAATACATGATTTTCTGAAGTGGAGAACACGCTACATGACAACTATGAGCTTGAAGACTTACCTGGAAGAGTGCACCAGAGTCGTGGATTCGGACAACATGCAACCGAGTACCCGGGTCAATCTTTTCTAGCAACTCATTTGGAAAAGACAAAGAAATGCCCATACGATCAGGGAGAGAATTCAGCTGTAGGGGACAAGAACACATGTACCTTACATTTACAAGTCACTATACGTTGACCTCAGTGTTAGAGTTTTGTAAGTACACTGAACACATTTATGATGCCATTACCACTCACCACATCAGTAGAATGCAGCTTATATACAGCCGCCTGTAAAGAGCCCTTTCCAAAATGGTGTCTATCCTCACTGAATGTCACCTTGGACAACACAACTTCAAGCCAGTCACGGAGCCTGAAAAGAGACAGAAGAGGCTATGATGTTGGCGAGGGGTATACCTAATTCCCCTCAGGAATTAATTTCTTAGGGATTGACTTACACTTGTCCACTCCCATTGAAATGCTCCTTGTCAAGATAGTCAGAGACTTGTAAAATCTCATGCTCCACACTCTTTGTATCTACAAGGCAAACAGGCACAGAGATCAGTACTGACCCTAGGTGTATAACCTCCATCTTCTGCCCTAATAAGCGAACTGGAAATTTAATGAATAGTAAAATCCATATCCCTATTACTCCAAGTAGCCACCATGAACAAAACAGACTGTCCTGCTCAGTCCCTTCCACACCTGTGCTGAGACCCTTCCTTGCAATTCTACTCTTTACATGCTAGAACTGTTTTTCCTTTTCATGCATGTACTCTGTCCTTCCCCTGCCTACACTAAGTACCTCCTCTTCATGTTCTCTGCCCCTCCCCTGCCTGAAGCTGTACTGATATCACCAATTTGCTGGAGTATGACCCTGATAATCCTGAGCATGACAATATGAGCAGTGACTATGTAAATCATTGTGAAGATGTAATTCACAGCGCAGAGCAAAACACAGAAAGGGAACTCAAAGTCCGCAGACTTCCTCTTCCACCATTATGACATCCAACCACACATCTATGTTCTCACCCTGGATACATGTATGGATAATTATGTAGTACACACACCTCTCACGAAATACTTTATGCTGCCGGTAGACTACTGCATAGGCATCATGGATGTTACAGTATAATGTGTGAGGCTCCAGACACTGCAGGTGTCTTATTATTGGAATGTGAACTCCTTTGCCATCTACAACTGATTCCCACACATAATGCCCTGTTGTGGGGAGGGGAGGATGTGGAGGACCTTGCCCTTGGCACAGATTTCAGATAACTTAAATTCCATCAATTCAGAAAAAGTGCTCAGTAGCGGCGCCTCCTCCCCATGGAGATAATATTAAACTTTCTCTGGAAGAAGTAATCTGTGTCCACGCCAGCCCTTTATTTAGAGGACAAGCACCTGACATGAAGCAAAATACTGTTTGAGAACAATGCACACCATACAGGGGAGTGAGAGCTACTAGGAATAGTGGGGGAGGAGTATATTACACTGTGTTACTACTAATGACAAATCATTAACAATAGTAAGAAGTGACTGCTGTAGAAGAAATCATGTGATCTGGTATCAGAGGGGAAGGGGGTATCTGACCTTCTTTGCTCAACAATATGTTCCAACATAGTGTACTTCCTGGGCAGAAAGAAAATATTAACATTCACTTCAAGATTATAACAAAGTAAAATGTAACCAACTGCCAAAGCAACACCACGGCTGCCTTGACAGTTGGGGGACTGCTAAGTAGCAACTGACAGCTAAGGAGCAACTGAGTGATTGCAAAGGAGGAAATATTGGTCACTGTTCTTGGGAATTCTAAGTGAGCCTAACTCCTCTCCCCATTATTCACTGTTTTTAAAGCACTGTGCCCTCCTATGGTCACAGAGTCCTCCTTCATCAGTATCTGTTTGGATGCACTGTGTACTCCTGTTGTCACAGAAACCCACCAGTTCTTCTCCAGCCATATTGGGTAATAGACAAAATATGTACAAATTGCCTGATCCCTGTACTTGTACATGCACAGTGCACCATCCTACAGATAACTGGCCATCCACATCACATTAGAAACATCGTTTAGAGATGGCCATTCATTTACACAGAGTCTATGTTAGAGTTAGTTTCTATCCATCTTTTTTTATTGGACACAGCATTGTAGTATACCAGACAAAAACGGATCCAAATTAGTTTATTTTACCTAGACACTTTTTGTAGAACTCCCAAGTTATGATCCTTTACCACATACTGGATATGACTCCTGTCTCCAGCTGTACTGATCCCAGCACAATTATATGAGTTTTTCATAATGATGGGTCAGCATCTACCCTGATAGACTAAGACACCATAAACAAGTGCTGTCCCACAAGGTAAGTCCCGGCTTCAACTCATCTGTGACCGCAGGATGCTGATGAGTTGACATCAATGGTGAAGCAGGCAGCCGTCTTCTCCCTGCTTCACTATTTGGCCCCTGTTTCTGCTCCGGGAGCAGTTTGCACGATGTAGTGACGTCACTTACATCGCATCTCCAGCTCCCTGAAGCCTCCATGACCAGAAACAACAGAGAAGAACTGCAGGGGAATAAGGAGAGGTGAGTATTAATTTTTTTATATTTGTTTAATATTGTGGGCGCACCCGAAGGGGACATAATACTGTGGGGGCCACTGAAGGGGAGATTTATACTGTGGGGACAACTGGAGGGGCACATTACACTATTGGGGCAGCTAGAGGGGGACTGAATACTGTGGGGGCAGCTGGAGGGGGACATTAAACTGTGGGGTCAAGTGGACGGGGACAATAAACTTTGGGGGCAGCTTGAGGGGGACATTAAACTGTGGGTGCAACTGGAGGTGGACATTAAACTGGGATCAACTGGACGTGGACAAAAACTAGGATCAACTGGAGGGGGACATTAAACTGTGGGGTCAACTGGATGAGGACATTAAACTGTGGGGGCAGCTGGAGGAAGAAATTAAATTGTGGCGGCAGCTGGAAGGGGACTGAATACTGTGGGGATAGCTGGAGGGGGGACATTAAACTGTGGGCACATCTGGAGGGGGACATTAAACTGTGGGCACAGCTGGAGGGGGACTGAATACTGTAGGGGCAGCTGGAGAGGGACATTAAACTGAGGAGGTAGCTGGAGGGGGGACATTAAACTGGTGGCAATGGGAGTGGGGCTGAATACTGTGGGGGCAACTGGAGGGGGACATTAAACTGTGAGGGTAGCTGGAGGGGGACAATAAACAGGGTTCAATTGGGAGAGTACATTAAAATGTGGGCGCAGCAGGAGGGGGACAATAAACTTTGGATGCACTAGAAGAGGGACTTTATACTGTGGGGGGAAGCTGGAAGGGACATTATAATGTTTGGGCATACCATGTCAGAGTAAATGTAGGGGATTATACTGTGTGGAGGCACAAAAAAAAAATGGATGGGAATGGGCAGAGTCAAAGTGGAAGTGGGTGGAGTTAAATTTGCTGCAACGCACATAGCACAGCACATTTTATCCCTCTTTCAGTCCTTTGAAAGTTTGGTGGTATTGAATAGTTAGTCAGCCAGTAGTAAACTCTGTATTACACATGCAAAAATAAGCATGTTGCTTCCACCACCTGAAGTGCATCTGTGTAGACTGATTCTGAGCATTGATGAATAAAATAGGTCAAGGGATTTTAGAAAGAAGACACAGCACAAACAGGCAGGTTGTGTGGTAGGCAAGTTGTGTAGGTGGTTATAAAATATTCACCCACATGTGACATCATAGACAGAAACGAGAAATATTAAACCTGTAACAATTATAGCCAAATACAGAGAGACAGTATGCATATCACCACCAGAAAGAGACAGAGAAAATGAGAGAAAGAGAGGAAAGCAAAATAGAGAGAAAGGAAGGAAGGAAGGGAGAGAGAGAGAGAGAGAGAGAGAGAGAGAGAGAGGGAGGGAGAGGGAGAGGGAGAGGGAGAGGGAGAGGGAGAGGGAGAGGGAGAGGGAGAGGGAGAGAGAGAGAGAGAGAGAGAGAGAAAAAAAAAAAAAAAAAAAAAAAAAGGAAGGAAGGAAGAAACAAAGAAAGAAATTCGGCACTCAGATGGATAAGTTGCAAACGTATGAGTTTTATTAGTAGAGTAATAACAATCCAGACATGGTAATCTTGTGTAACGTTTCAGTCTAATACATCAGACCTTCATCAGACATGGATTGCACCAGAAGCAGTTGGGAGGTAAGTGAAAGATACCACGGACTTCGCAACTCACCACGCAACAAGACGGAATTCACATGCCTGCAGGACAGCCAACTCCATGGCGTCTTTCACTTACCACCAAACTGCTTTTGGTGCAATCCGTGTCTGATGAAGCTGTGTTGTATTAGGCCGAAACGTTACACATGATTACCATGTCTAGATTGCTATTTGTCTACTAATAAAACTCACATATTTGCAACATATCCATCTGATCGTCTAGTTTTTATGAAGAATTTCATATCCTAAGCTATCCTTTGTACTCTGTTCCTCAAACTCTGACCCCTCCATCCAGAAGTTACCCTGCATTCCATGCACTTAGTATCTGTATATTTACAGATATCAGTAGGTTACGGGCTCATTCAGCTTCAGTTATATGACCAAACTTATTAAAAGATGGCTGGACCATTGTACCAAACAAGCCCTCTTACCTCTTGTGTCTCCCCTATTTTCTCATAGATTGTAAGCTCTTGCGAGCAGGACCACACTATTGTTTGATATGTTAATCATTTTGTTACACTGTAAAATCAAATATTGTCTATTCATGGATCGTCTTTTTTGTAAAAGAATATGTGGCATATCTGTTATATATTTATATGTTATATGAATAAAAATGTATTATTATTATTATTAGTTCTCACTACTCCTCCCATCTTTCCCATCGGTGCGGTCTTACCTGTGTCTGTGATGTGGAGTGAGAAGTTGAAGCTGCAGGAATTGCCAACTGGTTGTCCATTGATAGTAACATTAATGAGCAGGTAGCTGGAGTTGCAGGTGTATGATGTTGGTGTTGCCTGAAGCAGGTTACTTCTGGTAGGTGGGTTGGCTGGCACGTTCCATGATCTGGTCACTCCATATGTGAAGTTAAAGATGCGCAGGGCAGGTATCCAGTGCACGCAGAATACATAGGGCCCAGGATGTGGTTGCAAAATGATGTCATCAGAAAACAGAAAAGGAGAAAGCACGAACAGAGCCTCTGGTTTGTTCACCACGCTCAATGTATCTTCTCCAGAGCCACCAGAATATCGCATGGTGTTTCCACCACTCTGCTGTGTCCGCCATCCACACAGTGACAGGCCTTGTGTGCCTGGCACCACACCTGAGATACAAAAAAGCATGAGTCATATGTCATGGCAGCTAAACCAATGTAGCGGGCCGCAGCAAGAACTAGCTGCTGGAAAAAACGCTGCGGATACACATTGCAGTTTTTCCCTTAGCACTTTTCACAGAAAGTCCGCAGAGGTTTCCTTTGCAGACTTTCTGCTTCCATTATACCTATAGGGAAACTGCTGGCATTTCCTTAGGTATAATTGGCAAAAACAGCGGCATTTTACATTCCCTGCAAAGTGGATGGGATTTGCAGTTTCGGAAAATCGCAGCATTCTAATTATACCTATGGAAACACCTGCGGTATCCCTATAGGCATAATGGAAGCAGAAAGTCCGCAGAGGAAATGGACAAGTGCTAAGCCAAAAACCGTGATGCGGTGCCACCGCGGTTTTTCCCGCAGGACTAAATGCTAGGGCCCGCTACGTGGGGCCTTAGCCTAATAGGGCTTTCAGTTTTCTGTGAAAAAAAAAAAAAAAGTCTTAATCTTTATGTTGTGCAGTGACATCATCGCGCCCCGTCTTCTATTTAGTCATCTATGTCAGAGCAGGGACTTTAAAGCTCCCTGCTCTATCATAGATATCCACAGTGTCGCCGAGCATAGCACGCCAATACGCTTGTAATTAAGGCTCTCCCCGATCCGGATCACCAGACCAAACGTCTGGTGCTACGGATCCCAGGGCCCCCTTGGAGATGGGGGCCCTGGGCATTTGCCCAGTTTGCCCCCCCCCTAACGCCGGCCCTGAATATATATTACAGCGAGGCTGCAGGGACAGGAGGCTACAGGATTCTGGAAGGTGAGGAGATGACACTGCCATCTAATATATATTACAGATGGGCTGCAGGGAGAGGAGGCTACAGGCTTCTGGATAGTGAGGAGAGGAGTTTGTCCTCTAATAATATATATTATAGAGAGGCTGCAGGGAGAGGAGGCTACAGGATTCTGGAAGGTGAGGAGATGACACTGCCCTCTATATTACAGAGGGGCTGCATGGAAAGAGACTACAAGCTGCAGGAAGATGAGAAGATGACACATCTCTAAAATATATTACAGAGATGTTGGAGGGAGAGGAGGCTACAGGATTTTGGAAGGTGAGGAGATGACACTTTCCTTTAATATATACTAGTCTACAGAGAGGCTGGAGGGAGAGGAGGCTACAAGCTGCAGGAAGGTGAGGATCCCTTAGTCATGTAATGGTGATGGAGGACACACAGTGGATTTGCTTGGTTTGTACATATTGATTTGCAGCGTGGATAGGAGTCACACAGTCAGAGTGAGAAGTTTCGATAGAAGTGGCAGTGTATTTTGTGCCGTGAATATATCACAGTCAGCCCCGGGTTCTCTCACTTTGTGTCAGCTGTGTCTGGTTTCATATAGCAGAATAGTCAGAAAATTCCTTACAATATCACTGTTTCAGAAAAATCCTACTAGAATTACTACGACAAGACACAGCCTGCTCAGACAGCGCAACACCAAAGACATATTACATGATGGGGAATGTAGTGCTGGTTGTCTGAGGAAGTATCACACATTATAAGATTAGATACAGCAGTTTAGCAGACAGCATCTCACATGATAGGCTACACACAGAACCTTAGCAGACCATATCACACAAGATAGGAGCAGATGCATCATCTCAGAAGACAGTATCACACAAATTAGACTTAGATACAGTAGCTCTGGACACAGCATCACACATACTAGAATTAGATATAGCTGCTCAGCACACAGTATCACACAGAATAGGAATAGATACAGAGGTTTAGTAAGCAGTATCACACATGACAGGATCAGATGTAGAATCTTAACAGACAGTATTAAACAAGTTAAGGTTAGATACATGAGCTCAGCAAAGAGTATTAAACATGACAGTTGGATACGTAGGAGATAGTATCACACCTTATTGGTTTAGATCTAGTACATCAGCAGACAGTATCTTCAGAATAAGGTTAAATACAGAGATTTAGCAGGCAGTATCCCACATGACAGCATTAGATACATCAGCTAAGCAGAAAGTATTACACATGATGGGATTAGACACAGCTCAGCAGACAGAATCATGCTGAAAAGGATTAGATACACTAGCTCAGCAAACGGTATTACACATATTAGGTTTAGATAAAGTGGCTCAGATACTATCACACCTAGAAATATTAGATACACAGATCAGCAGACAGTATCACACATGGTAGGATCACATACACTGACTCAGCAGTATTGGACATGATTAGATACAGCAGATCAGTAGACAGTATCCTAAATAATATGATTAGATGCAAAGGCAGTATCATAAATTATTGGATCAGTAACTCAGCAGAAAGTATCACACATGACAAGGTTAGATACAACAGCAGACAACATTAAACATGATAGAATTAGATTAAGTAACTACACAGATAGGATCACATATGATAGAATTAGATATAGCAGCTCAGAAGACATTTTTCACACTTAATAGGCTTAGATACATTGATTTAGCATTCATTGTTGCACATGATAGAATTAAATATAGTGTTCAGCAGACAGTATCACACACAGGCAGATTAGATACAGTGGCCCAGTAGACAATTTTGTACATGATAGGAATAGAAACACAGACTTAGCAGACTGTTTCACACTTGGGGGGACTAGATATATAGTTGATCAGACAGTATCACGCAGGATAGGTTTAGATACAGAGGCTCACCAGACAGTATTACACATCACAGTTTTAGGATTAGTTCACACTTGCAGTATGTTGTCCGTTATTCTCATCAGTCAGCAGATCAGAAAAACTGAAAAAAGTAGTCTGTTAAAAAAGTACATTTATTTCAGTAGGCTTTCTGTGCCATCAGTTCACCTCTGTTTATGTCTGTTCTATCAGGTATCTGCGTTTTTTATGGAAAAAGTAGCGCAGGCTGTTAACTTAAATTCAGCGGACATATCACATATGTTAAGCTTAGATATGGTAGCTGCAGACATGCCACACATGATAGACTGAGATACAGCAGCTCTACAGGCAGTATCAGTGAATAGGTTTGTTTGGGTGTAGGTGATAGGGCAGTATATGGAGTGCTGAGGACAAATGTTTGGGTTGGAGGTGGCAAGGACAGTATTTATAGTGCATGGGGCAGTAATTGAGGTACAGGTGGATGGAGTGCATGGGGCAGTAATTGAGGTATAGGTGGATGGAGTGCATGGGGCAGTAATTGAGGTATAGGTGGATGGAGTGCATGGGGCAGTAATTGAGGTATAGGTGGATGGAGTGCGTGGGGCAGTAATTGAGGTATAGGTGGATGGAGTGCATGGGGCAGTAATTGAGGTATAGGTGGATGGAGTGCATGAGGCAGTAATTGAGGTATAGGTGGATGGAGTGCGTGGGGCAGTAATTGAGGTATAGGTGGATGGAGTGCGTGGGGCAGTAATTGAGGTATAGGTGGATGGAGTGCATGGGGCAGTAATTGAGGTATAGGTGGATGGAGTGCATGAGGCAGTAATTGAGGTATAGGTGGATGGAGTGCGTGGGGCAGTAATTGAGGTATAGGTGGATGGAGTGCATGGGGCAGTAATTGAGGTATAGGTGGATGGAGTGCATGAGGCAGTAATTGAGGTATAGGTGGATGGAGTGCGTGGGGCAGTAATTGAGGTATAGGTGGATGGAGTGCATGAGGCAGTAATTGAGGTATAGGTGAATGGAGTGTATGGGGTAGTTTGTGGAAAGGCAGTATATCAAGAGCAGAGATTAGTGTTTAGCATGTAGATGAAGCAGCAATATTTAGGGTACAATTTATTTAAGGAGCAGGTGGAGGAGTCCAGGGAGAATGGCAAAACATACCATACAGAAGTAGCAGCAGGAACAGCAAGGACATGGTGACTGATCCTCCAGGGTGATCCGGGCACTGAAGCTGTAGGAGAAAAGAACCTTTGTTAATGTTTGCAGAAGGAGGAGGGGTGGGGGGAGCCTTTCACTGACACCAACAATGCAAAAGACACAAGGACAACGACATCTCTGTCTGGGGACGGCCCCATTGCACAGACTCAGGCAGGGAAGGGGTTATACTTCAGTGTCTGGCAGGGAAGTGGTTATACTGCACAATCTCTGTAGAAAAGTTACCACACTGCAAATTCTATAGAAGAAAAGGGATTATGTGCACAGTCTATGCTAAAAAACATTGGTTAGACTGCAGAATTTCTAAAATAGTAGGGGGTTAAACTGCACAGGAAATGAAGGGGTTACATTGAAGTCTCTGGAAGAGAAAGGATAACACAGCACAGTTTCTGGATGAGATTGCGCTACACTGCACAGTGTCTGGAATAGATAGGTCTACAATGCACAGTCTCTTGAAGAGAAGAGGCTACACTGCACAGTCTCTGAAAGAGAAAGAGTTACACAGCACAGGTTGTGGAAGAGATTGTGATACACTGACAGTCTCTGGAATAAAATGGTGTTATACTAGACAGTTTCTAGAAGAGAAGGAGTTTACACAATACAGTCTTGGGAAGGGATACAGTGCACAGTCTGTATATCTGTGCAGTGTACATTGTTGTATATTCTGTACACTGTTCTCTATATCTACCATGGGATATTTTCTTGTTTTGTCCTTTGTCCTTTACCTGTCGTGTCTCGACAGATTCCGGTGAGTGCTCCTCCCTTTCAGGTGTGTGTACAGGTAACATCAGATAATCCCATGTTCCCTCCCGGATGCGTGAGGTCACATTTATTCTAAACAGTGAGCAATGTTCCCTCCATGCTGAGTGTGGTAGTGCTCCAGTATTAATTCTATACACTGGGGAGAAAGAACGAGTGAGGGTCAGATATATTATGGACTCCCTATTCCCTAGGTTTTACCATATTACTTGTTATCACTGCCATAGAAAAATATCACACCCTTGCATTGTCCCATATGTATTTTCTATTAAGGCACATTCATAAGTCATAGTAAGGCTGATGCTTGGCTAAGAGCCTTTATGTCCAGTCCCCCAAGGACCAGCTTACTATGTTCTAATGTCAGTGCATTGTTTGTTGCCTAGGCTCTGGGACTTGGCTGCAGGTGAGGATGTGTGGCTGTGTACAGATCTGAGGTCAGTGCTTCCTGTGCTGCTGAACAAATGTATTCACCCTCGCCACCAGCCCCCACACCGACCGCTTCATGTTTAACACTAGGTTCACACCTGCGCCTGGGTTTCCGTTCCCTGGGTCCGCTTGGAAACGTAACCCGCTTAAAAAGCGGTTACCCGTGGAAAATCGCGGACCCCACAGACTAGAATCAAGTTTCCATCCGAAAAATGCGGAGAGAAAAGTCCTACTTGCAGAACTTTTCTCTCTGCATTTTTTTTTTATACAAAAGTTTTTATTGTTTTCTGTAAGTAAACAAATAGACAAATGTAAGTAAGTACTTTTGTAAGTAAACAAATGTAGACAAATACAATATGGAGGCAAGTACAATATAATGGTACATACAGGGATTGAAAGTGAGCCATATCTACAAATGTATGAGGAAGCAAATGAAATCTAAGACATCAAATAATACTAGTGTAAGTTTGAAAGGCAAGGTACATGTCTAGGCAAGATCAATAGCACAATATTCATTCAATCCAGCCATCAGACAATAATTAGTAGAAGACGTCTAACGCCCCATAGTGATGGGGAAGATAAATGGAAGAGGAAAAGGTATCGTGGCCACTGCTCTAGAGACAAGAAACAAGAAACATACATATAACATACGTATAACATACATATAACAACGAAAGACCCGCATAACACTAGGGAAAACGGAGGCATTAAGAACAAGAGCAAGAAAAGGAGGGGCGAAGAGGTTAGGGGACAGGAAGGAAGAGAAGAAGGAGAAGGGAAGAAGAAGAAAAGGGGTAAGTCAGAAGGAGGAGAAGAAGGGAAGAAAAATGAAAGAGAGAACAAAGAGAAGAGTAAGAAGTAAAAGAAGTGAAAGAAGAGAAAGTAGGGTTGAGTAGTGGAGAAATAAATGAATAAATTAATAAATAAAATGGAATCTATGAGGAGGTAGGCAGATCCAGAGGTGATCCATTAATTCTGTAATCTAGCCGGACAGGTCTACTATCAGGGCTGACAAAGCCGGAGGCACTGGGACCATATGGTCACGAACTTCTGGTTCGTCCGTCTGGACCAGCTCAAGAGTTCTTCAAAACGAGAGATCTGGTGCACCTTAGATTCCCATTCCTGAATAGAGTGAGTTGAGGTCTGAAGCCAATGTAAGGGGATAAGTAGCTTCACTGCTTCAAGCAAGTGTGTAATCATTCGATCTCTCTGGGGGCTATAGTGCAGTTTTGGTTTCGCCCAGAAGATCATGGCAGGAGTCAAGGTAAAGTCTGAATACGAGACCTGTCGAATCTGGCTTTCAACATGGGACCAGAAGGGAGCAATCATGGGGCAGTCCCACCAAAGGTGCAGATATGTACCTAGGCCATTGTGACAGCGCCAGCAAACATTAGTCAGAGTGAGCTTTTTATGGTACAAACAGTCCGGAATCCTGGAACATCTAGAGAGCAATTTATAATGATTCTCTTGAATGCATATGCAAGTGGAGAAACCATGGGAGTGATGGAGAGTGGTTCGGACTTCCTCTGCATCTCCGCATTTTTTTTTTAAGCGGGTTTAGGGACGGAGAACCCGAACGGAATACAGGCACAGGTGTGAACCTTTGTGTAACTACATTAGATCACAGTGGAGTAAGGCTCGATTCACATCTGCGCTTGTACTCTGTATGGGGATTCCGTTCCCCTCTCCGCATGAAAAATGCTGCAAACAGCGCTTTTCTCTCCGCATTTTTCACCCTTTTCGGGAGGAAACCAGGTGGACCCCATTATAGTCTATGGGGTCCACGGGCTTCCTTAGGTAACCGCTTTTTTATGCAGAATTCTGTTCCGGGGTCCCCAAGCAGACCCCCCAAACGGAAACCCGAGCGCAGATGTGAACCTAGCCTTAATTTGGCATTTTTGACCCTTATAAACAGAAAAAAAGTGACGAAACAAACATGAACACATAACTATTAATTCCCATCCAGACTGGGTTAACAATTATAACTTGGGTGTGTGCAAATAAATTTCTATTAGTCTGAGGCCCCAGGATGCAGCAAAGCTGCCTTTTTGTTGCAGATTTTGCTGCAGTTTTTTGAGCCAAAGCCAGGAGTGGCTACAAAAGGAATGGGAAATATATAGGAAGCTACTGTATTATACTTCTGTCTTCTGCGCTATCCACTCCTTAGGCTGAAGCCACACCTTTCAGAAACACAACGGAAAAAAAATTGTGTTTTATAGGTCATGCAAAGTGAATGAGATTTTATGTAACCCCACTCTGTACCATATTATTATGTCACGTTGAGCGTATAGTTAACGCTTAAGGTGCTATAGTACTGCAGGCACAGGAGCTGTGTCTGTGGCATTACTTCCAGCACATGGCTGTATTACACCGCCGAGGTCTGGGACTAGCCTCCGGAGTTGGAAAATACTCTGACTCTGGTGGATTAACCCCTGGGATACCGTGATCAATAGCGATCACGGCATCCTTGGGCAAGATCAGCACCACAAGGATCTCCCGTTATCTCGCATGGGTCTGAGGAGTTGCCATGGCAGCCAGGAGGCCGAGCAACTCCCTGTTATATGTAGGGAGCCTATGTGCGATGTGTTGCAATATAATGTATTGTATCAGAGATCACAGGTAAAAATTTTTTTTTTTTTTTTTTAAAGTTCAAAATAAAGAATAAAAAAATAAAAAAGGTTAAAAAACCCACCTTTTAATTTATAAAACACATAACAAAAAAAATAAACAAACGTTAGGTATCCCTATGTGTGTATAAATTCACACTATCCAAAAATAGCGTTATTTATCACCTTGCTTTGCTCAAAAATTAGCATTAAAAAGCCATACATACCAAACATTGATTACAACAAAAACTACAATTTGCCCCACAGATAAAGAGCCATACATATCAACAAAACAGTAAAAAAAAGTTATAGGCGTAAAAATACGGTGACCCTGGGTAAATTGTTCATTTTCAAAACATTATGTTTTATTTGTAAAGGTGGTAAAACATGATAAAAATAATATAAATATGGTATCACCGTAATCGGAATGACCCAGCGGACAAAGTTGCCAAGTTATTTTTAATATAGAGTATATATACACTATAAAAACAAAAATGCAAAAAATAATAGAATTTTGTTTTATTTTTTTACACAGACCCTCCAAAAATGTTAATAGAAACATTATCTGTATGGTATGGTGCAAAATGAAAGTACAACTCACCATGCAAAGAATAAGCCCTCACATAGCTACGTCGACAGAAAAATAAAAAAAGTTATGAATTTTGGAAGGCAGGGAAGAAAACTATGAAAAAAGTCACCGAGCATTAACATACAAACTACCCTGTGTCCTTAAAGGGTTAATCTTATTCCTGCAATGCAGAAAAAAATGCAGTGTTATGCGTAGCCTTAGGGCACATATACACTTTAAAGTGTTTGCATGCAAGTTCAGTAGTTTTTTGAAGCCAGAGTTTTTTTTGCAGTGAAAAACAAACACTGTGATAACCGGAAAAATTTCATGCCTAGAGCATGTTGTTAGCGACAAAGCAAAAGAGAATTATGATATGCCTTTTTTTGGGGGGAGGAGGGGTTCCATGCTTTTTTTTTTTTTTTTAGAGAACATGCTCTATGAAACTTTTTCAGGTGCTTTTGCATAGACTTCTCTATAGGAAAAAAACATGGCAAACCCCAACCCACTGGTTTATGTCTTTTTTACACCATGATAATGGAGCAGATTCTTAGTGAAACTGCCACAATAATTTTACATACACATCACAGACATCATATATTATGTACACATCATACACACAATTACATCATACACACAGTAGACCCACAATAACATACACACATCATGTAAACATTAACATATACTCTGACCTCTTCATATATCATGCACACTCTCGGTTAGGAACTGGGTTAGATTTCCATTAAACGTGCTGGGCATCCCAGTCACGATTTGCAAAGCCCAAGTTCTCACAATGTGGCAAGCGAGGTGCAGAGTGGGGGTTGTGGTGCATGTTTGCCGCAAGAAAGGCCTGTGCATCAAATGTCATCCACAATATTATTCCTATACACCAGAAAACTGGCTAAAAAGCATTGCTAAATTCCCCCCAATGTGTAAACATTTGCACATTTTTAGGCAGTGTCTCCTTGTGGGAACTATGAGAGTCTGAGTATCGTCTTGGTGTCACATTTCACACCTACACGGTTTACTGCTTGTATAGAGCTGATATACAAAAAGGCTATACCACGTACATATGGAAGAGGCAGGGTGTATACTACCAGTGGATATTAATCTAAACCCCATATACTGATCCCTACACAGTGATTGTACCCTCATACCTCACTGTACGCCTTATACTCACAGTCATTTTCATTTAGCTCAGGTGTTATCTGTAGACCCTGTGATTGCTCAACCTGTACCCAGTGATCTGTCTGTCTAACCTCCATGATCTTTCATTCAGTGTTTTCACTGCCTGTGCCCATGATCTCTCAGCCTGTGCCCCATGATCTCTTAGCCTGTGCGCCATGTTCTATGTCATCTTGTTGTCTGCTGTTCGTTCATCCTGTGTCCTGTGATCACTTAGCCTGTGCCTGGCGTTCTCTTAGGCTGGGGCCCCACGTGGCGTAAATCCTGCAATTTGCCCGCGGTGGAAACGTCGTGGAAAAAATCGTGGCAATTTACAGTTAGAGCAAAGTGGATGGGATTCTAGTGAATCCAAAGCCCACTTTGCAGAAAAAAACGCTCTGCGGACACGCGGCGATTTCCGAATCCGGCGTGGTTTTGGAAATCGCAGCATGCCAAATATACCTACGGAAACGCCGGCAGATTCCCCATATGTACACTGTGTTTCAAATTATTATGCAAATAATATTTTCTCATATTTTCCAAAATTACCTATATGAATTGCAGTCATTGTAATTTTCCAGTCATCAACTATTCGAGTATAATTGAAATGTTTTTGAACAAACTGCCTATGATAACAGTATTTTTTAAAAAAAAATAAACACTCAAAATGCATGTTTTAAATTATTATGCACAGCAGAATTTGCAACCTTTTCATTTTTATTAAGAACAAAAAAATGGTCATTGTGAAATTATAAGCATTAGCAGGTTATTACAAACTGAAATCAAACAGTTTTCAAGCCAAAACTTTATTCGAGGTGATGTTACATTTGCACATAGGACCCCTTGTTCGAAAGAAGATTCTGAACTCTCTCGTCCATTGAATTTGTCACTTTTTGGATGGTTTCTGCTTCAATTGTTTTGCATGAGGACAGAATACCCTCCCAGAGCTGTTGCTTAGATGTGAACTGCCTCCCGCCATCATAGACACTCCTTTTGATGATGCTCCAGAGGTTCTCAATGGGGTTGAGGTCAGGGGAGCATGGGGGCCACACCATAAGTTTGTCCCCTTTTATGCCCATAGCAGCCAGAGATTCAGATGTGTTATTTGCAGCATGAGACGGTGCATTATCATGCATGAAAATGATCTTTCTGCGGAATGCATGGTTCTTCTTCTTGAACCATAGCAGGAAGTGCTGTTTGAGAAACTCCACATACATTATGGAGTTCATCTTTACCCCTTCAGGGATCCTAAAGGGGCCGACAATCTCTCTCCCCATGATTCCAGCCCAAAACATTACTCCACCTCCTCCTTGTTGGCGCCGTAGCCGTGTTTGCATGGGGTGTCCATCAACAAGCCATCCTCCACTCCATCCAGCTGGACCACCGAGCGTTGCACGGCACTCATCGGTGAACAAAACAGTTTTGAAGTCAGTCTTCATGTATTGTTTGGCCCACTGGAGCCGTTTCTGCTTGTGTGCAGTGGATAGAGGAGGTCGACAGGATGGCTTACGCACAGCTGCAAACCTCTGAAGAACACTGCATCTTGTTGTTCGGGGGACGTTGGAGGCACCAGCAGCTTCAAAAACTTGTCTGCTGCTATGACAAGGCATTTTTGAAGCTGCTCTTTTAACCTGACGTAATTGCCTGTTGGAAAGAGTCCTCAATTTTCCCTTATCAGCACGCACCCGTGTGTGCTGTGAATCAGCTACATACTTCTTGATTGTGCGATGATCACGATGAAGTGTCTTGGCAATATTGATTGTAGTCATACCTTGACCTAAACACTCCACAATTTGTTGCTTCTCAGCAGCCGACACATCCTTTTTCTTTCCCATTTTGGCTGAAAATGTAGGCTGCTTAATAATGTGGGACAGCCTTCTTAAGTAGTCTTGCCTTTAATTGGACACACCTGCCAAACTAATTAGCACAGGTGTCTGCAATTGCTTTCAGTGATATAAAGAGCCCTGACACACATCACCATCAATGAGTTTAACTGACAAACAAAATAATTCTTACCTTATCACTCCTAAACACTTTTTGCATAATAATTTGGAACACAGTGTATAGTTGAAACAGAAAGTCCGCAGAGGAAACCTCTGCGAACTTTCTGTGTATAGCGCTGCGGGAAGAACCATGATGCGTTCCCACGCGGTTTTTCCCGCAGCACTTTTTTCCTGCGGAACACCACGTGGGGCCTTAGCCTCAGTCTGTAACTGGTGTTCTCTCAGCCTGTGCCCCCATGAGATCCAGCCTGTGATCTGTAATCTCTCAGCATGTGCCCTCTGACCTCTCAGCCCGTGCTGCATGAACCCTCAGCCTAGATCTATGTTCATGCTGTCATTTCCCTTTCTTACCTCTAAAATATATAAGAGCAATGGACAAATACTTTCCCATTTACGCTAGGTTCAGGCTAGGGGACCCAAACTACAGAGAGTCGGACAGCTACAACAGCAGTTACGTACACATGGAGCCCCGCGGACCACATTAACTATAATCAGGTGTATAATCAGGTGCCCGCCGTTTAGAAACTGAAAGCGAGGGAGAAAAAAGTCCTCCATGCAGGACTTTTTTCTCTGCCGAATTTTTGGCAGTCTCTGCAACAGAGTCATCAACGGATGTGAACCCAGCCTTAATTGTTAAAAATAGAAGACTTTCCTTTGTATCCATCATATTTCACTGTTTAGATACAAAATAATGTTCATTTACACCAGGCTTACGTTTTTTATTCTGCTAGGAAAAATAATGCTGCAGTCTCTATTTTCTCACAACAGAAAGTAATAGCAGTGATAATGTATCCTAAGCATGGTTTTCTCTCATATTATTCTCTGTGATCCTAACCTGTGAGGCGATTTCTCAGCTTGTATCCGGTGTTACCACAGCCTGTGCCCCATGATCTCTCATCCTTGTGCCATGTAATCTCTTAGCTTGGGCCATCTGTTTTTTTTGGCCTGTGCCCTCTGGTCCTGATGCCCCTCCTTGTTTAGAGCATGCGTTAGAAATATTTTCAGATCCTGAATCCTAACATTGTGTATGAGGGGCAGAATCACAAGGCCCCCAATGAATGAGAATGAGTCATAGAATAAATGTCTCTACAGGGTCCACACATGTCTCTCACCCATGACAGGTGCCACCAGAAGACCACTACCAGCTGCTAGTAGTCAACCAGAGACAGAGTCAACCAGGTCTGCCAAAATATGGAATAAGCCGTTATCTGTTCTTTCATAGGAACAAACAATATTAACCAGGATCCCACTGAATTTCCCCATGGTGGGACTATTAAAGGATTTATTATTATTATTATTATTATTATTATTATTATTATTTAGAATGAGCCATGGTTAGTTCTTTGCCATCCAGGAAAATGACCCTCAACCTGTCCTATGCTCTGATATACACATGCCAGTTCCTATAGGCAGAGCCATATGCTGGATTGTAGTCTTACAATCTTACCCTTAGTCCGTTACAGTGTCACGGCTGACAGTATTGCACTTAATGGGTTTAGAGATGTCATCTCAATGTACAGTATTACACATATTACAACTCAGCCAAAAGTGTCAAAAAAGATAGGATTAGATACAGTCTCTCAGCAGACTGTATTACACATGATAGGCTTAGCTACAGCAGCTCAGCATATAGCTTAACATATGCCTGCCTTAGATACAACAGTTCAGCAAACAGTATCACACACGATAAGATTAAATATCACAGATTGGCAAACATATGACAAGATTAGGTACAGTGGCTCATCAGATACTATTACACATGATAGGCTTAGATACAGTATCATGCATGATAGGATAAGATACAGCAGATCAGCAAACAGTTTCACATTTTAGGATTAGATACAGAGGAGCTCAGCAGACATTATTATACATGATAGGTTTAAAGACACAGCTCAACTGCATAGTTGATAAATGTGAGTGTGATAAAAGTATTTTCTTCACTTCTACATTACTTTGACAATTCAGAAAACCTTTATCCTCGTGATAGGCTCTTCTCTCTTCTCCTGACAGGCTCTTCTCTCTTCTGCTGGCAGTCTGCTTTTCCTCTTCCTTCTGGTAGGGTCTTGTCCTCACCTCCTGGCAGGCTCTTTACTCAACTATGGCTTCCTAGCTGTTTTCTGCTGCTTTTTGGTATCTCAGTTTGCAGGATAATGATGTGTGACACTGATGCTGGTTACATGGGCTTTATCTGGAGTTGCACACATACACACTGACTCATCATTAGTCAGATCTCATTTCCATACAGTTACTGACAGTGTAGCCTGCTCTAATTCTTAATTCCACACTACACAGCTCCACAATATACAGCACACTATTACACAGCTCCCCACTACAGAGCCACACTTTTTAAAGCTCTCAGCTACACAACTCTATACTACATAGCGCCACTCCACATTCTCTACAGTTCTCTACTACACAGCTATACACTAAACACCACTCTATACTACATAGCTCCACGCCACATTCTTTACACAATTCTCTACTACACATCTACACACCACTCTATACTACATAGCTCCACTCCACATTCTCTACTACACAGCTATACACTACACACCACTCTATACTACATAGCTCTACTCCATATTCTCTACACAGTTCTCTACTACACAGCTATACACTACACACCACTCTATACTACATAGCTCCACTCCACAGCTATACACTACTCTACACTACATAGCTCCACTCCATATTCTCTACACAGTTCTCTACTACACAGCTATACACTACACACCATTCTATACTACATAGCTCCACTCCACAGCTATACACTACTCTACACTACATAGCTCCACTCCATATTCTCTACACAGTTCTCTACTACACAGTTATACACTACACACCACTCTATACTACATAGCTCCACTCCACATTCTCTACTACACAGCTATACACTACACACCACTCCATACTACATAGCTCCACTACACATTCTCTACTACACAGCTATACACTACACACCACTCTATACTACATAGCTCCACTCCATATTCTCTACACAGTTGTCTACTACACAGCTATACACTACACACCACTCTATACTACATAGCTCCACTCCACAGCTATACACTACTCTACACTACATAGCTCCACTCCATATTCTCTACACAGTTCTCTACTACACAGTTATACACTACACACCACTCTATACTACATAGCTCCACTCCACAGCTATACACTACTCTACACTACATAGCTCCACTCCATATTCTCTACACAGTTCTCTACTACACAGCTATACACTACACACCACTCTATAATACATAGCTCCACTCCACAGCTATACACTACTCTACACTACATAGCTCCACTCCATATTCTCTACACAGTTCTCTACTACACAGCTATACACTACACACCACTCTATAATACATAGCTCCACTCCACAGCTATACACTACTCTACACTACATAGCTCCACTCCATATTCTCTACACAGTTCTGTACTACACAGCTATACACTACACACCACTCTATACTACATAGCTCCACTCCACAGCTATACACTACTCTACACTACATAGCTCCACTCCATATTCTCTACACAGTTCTCTACTACACAGCTATACACTACACACCACTCTATACTACATAGCTCCATACTAGAAGGCTCCACACTATAAAACACTATCACACAGCTTCACAGACAGTATCAGAGGCATAGCTAGGAGTTCAGCATGAGGGGGCAAACACATCCAAGTGGACCTCCAACTCAGGAATACCATCTTTGGCTCCTCACTTTTACAGGCACCTGACCCACATTGAACTCACCTGCACAAAGTCTTGATCCTGCTGCTACCCCCAATTATAAAAAAAAATGTAATATAAAATTCCCCTAAAAAATGAATAAATATACCTTGTATGCATCTTTAAATTAATACTTCCTGTGTGCCCCCTTAATTTATAATACCTTCTTTGTGCCCACTTAAATTAGTAAAGCTCCTGCGTGCCCCTTCAATTAATAATATCCCTACTGCCCTTTAGTAAATTAATAATACCACTATAGTAATAATGCCCTCTAATTAATAATGCCAGAATGCCACCTTAAATTAATACTGCCTAATTCCCCAGTGGTTAGTACCATACTCCCTTATGCCCCCTTATAATATTTCCCTGATGCCCCATGCATACATACTGTTCCCTCATGCCTCCCTTATATTAAATGGTTTATCCAGGATTTTTTAAAAATCTATGCATTTGCATCCTCCTCTCTGTTCCTGCACTGGGCTGGCTGTCTCTTCTGCTACTCTGTATGTAGAGTGGTTGCGGTGGCGATGGTCACATCGACGGGACCACTGCAACCATTCGCTGCTCTCAGCTGTATATTGCGCTGATTGGCTGCAGTGATCCTGTCAATGTGACATCATCATTGTAGCCACTTTGTAAAGAAACAGAGCAGTGGAGGAGGCAGCTGGCCTAGCACAGGAATGGACGGGAGGATACAGATAAGTATAAATGCAGTGCTATCCTTATACCACCCTACTGCCTGCATATATTTTTTAAATTCCAGACAACAACTTTAGTCTAAGGACCCATGTAGCGGGTCGCAGCATAAAAGTGATTCGGTTAAAACCACGGTGCCAATGAATTGCGTTTTTTCCCTCAGCGCTTTTCACAGTCCTCTGCGGACTTTCTCCTTCCATTATATCTATAGGAAAACCGCCGGCGTTTCCGTAGCTATAATTAACATGCTGCGATTTACAAAACTGCAACAGTTTGGAAATCACAGCATGTCTGCTGTGCATATTTTTTTACGCAAGGTGTGGAATGGGATTCACTAGAAACCCATCCACCTTGCAGGGACTGTAAAACGCAGCGGTTTTTGCCGTGGTGTTTCCTCTGTGGCCAAACCGTGGCATTTACATCATGTGGGGCCTCGGTCTTAAAGAAGACCTTTCACTTCCTCTAACATTGACCGTTTTATATACCGCTGCAAAGCTGACAGTGCGCTGAATTCAGTAATAGTAATGAAAATTATCACACTATATAATAATAAATAAGCAATGCATCAATCAATGTTAAGAACCCTGATGCAGACACATATAAATCATATAGACAAAATTAATCAAACATAACATAATACTGACTAGAGGGGTCCAGACCACAACATGTGTTTTGCAATAATCGAGCATTATAATGTGTGGAAGCCCTAAGAAGCATTACACTGTGTGGGGGTGCCCCTCATAGAGTATAATGGCCCTGACTGTCCCCCCCATAGTAGAATGTTCCTTATTGCCTCCCACACAGACTCTGACAGTGGTCAGGAGAAACACTTACAGTATATCCTGACTGCTGTTCTTTTCCATTAATACATTACTGTAGCAACAGGGATCAGTATCATCCCTGCTGCTTGCACACAATTTGCACAGGTAGCAGAGACGATTACTAATCTCTGCTTTCACAAGAGTAATGTATTCATGCTAAAGGATGTCGGCCAGAAGGTGAGTAGTTTCACAAGGAGTTTTTTGCAGGCGGATTTTGTGGCAGAATCCGCCTCAAAAACGCCTCCCATTCATTCAATGGGAGTCAGTATCAGTTTTTTTCATCCAGCTGATTTTTTTCCTAATCACATACCCTTGCTGTGATTAGGGAGGCAGGGTCCAGACAGCTGTAGGATATGGTCTCTGTTCAGACCATGGTCAGCCAGCTGATCTATCCTCTTCCCTGCCCTGCACTGACCCTGACCCTGACAAATTGTTGTGGGTCTGGGAGGGAGAGAATTGTGTAGACATATGCACAACTGTCTGATCACAAGTGCGAACATTAAAGGGAATCTGTCAAGGCAACCCATATGGACCTGGGGTTTAGTGTCCCAAATCACCCTGTTATAACGCACTCCATGGCCGCATTAAAAATAAAGCAGCTTTATACTCACCCTGCCGCTGTACTCCCCGCGCCTGCGCAGTTCTTCAATGATGCCAGAGGAGTACACCACGGCTTCAGTGCGCATGACCCGTACCTCCGGCAATTGTGCAGTGAAGCCGGGGTGTCCATCTCCAGCTTCACTGAAGAACAGTGAAGGCGCCGGGAGCACCAGAGATGGGTCCGATGAGACTCATTGGACCCATCTCTAGGTAAATATAAAGGTTTTTTATTTTTAATGAGCCGGTGGATTGCAATAAAACAGGGCGATTTGGGACACCAAACCCCAGGTCTATAAGGACCTGTGGGTGGTTTAGTGTCCCAAATTGACCTGACAGGTTCCCTTTAAAGCAACTATAAACCAATAATAATTCTCAGATACAATAAATCATATATAATCAAAATTCATCTTTATTAACAAAAATAAATAAATTTCATTATGTTGCAAGACTTAAAAACAATTAAAAACAAATAAAAAACAAAATGTAGTATACAGGGATGGCAAGCTTATAACCACAATATAATTTTATAGGTGACACATGATAAGGTTATACAATATAATTACAGCCCAATAAATTCATATATACTGTAAATAACAAAATAATCATAACTGAAAAAATAAGTAAATAATTAATTCATGAAATAAATATAACAGCAAATCACAGACCAATAATAAAAGTGCACCAGTTCCAATGTGCAAATGTGTAAATAGCTATAACCCAGGGCTTATCACAGGTACTCTGTTATAGGATAGATTAAATAATCAATACCAACCAGCCATCATACCAAGACCCCTGCAACCAGATGGACCACCACCCCAATGCACGTTTCGCGATAGCTTCCTCAGGGTGTGCTGGTTCAGTGTGTTATGGAGGTTTATATAGGCACAAAGAGTGCTATCAGACTATAATAGCTCATAAATAGAGCTCACCTGTGCTTTCCTATGCAGCGCATGATCTACAGCCGGGATCTCCACCACATTGCGAGTAGCGTCACATGCGGTGGAACGCAATTGCGTTCCACCAACACATAAAGCGGCGCCATCGCAATGTGGTGAAAGAGCAGGACATCCAGTGCATGCGCACAGCACCAGTGAATAGCGGTGGCCATCTTAAAAACAAGAAAAAACACTATATGCTATAATAGTCCCAATAGATACCATACAGCATATCAATTGTCACAGCAATATCAATAGACATACAAAGACATGACAATACAATGACAAAAACATACATAAAACAAGAAATGAAGATGCACAAATTAATTGTGCAAAAGTGCAAAAAATGTGCTAGAAAGTACATATGAGAAAAGAAACAAAAATAAAAAGTGAGCTTGTGATTAGAAATGATGAAATAAATATATAATGTGAAAATAAGAAATATATGTATAAAAAGTAAAAAATTAAAACCGTGAAAATTGATTATACTGTAGTATAATATGTATTATGTGTATACATGTGAAAATATGAAAAAAAATGTATATATAAATTTTTTTTTTTTTTGACTATTGGCCACAATTGATAACTCATGACTACCACCACAATATGTTCACAACACATTATGGACCGATAAGGAACCACAAAAACGTAACAAAAGTCAATGCATGTACATCGCCATAAGAAAAGACCGCCACATATAAAATGCAGTTACGCATCTTCCAAGCCCCTTGCTTTAATATGGTGAGCGCTACAAGACCTATATAAAACAAAACAAAACGGAAGTAAATTTAACCACCAAAACCAACAGAACTATACAATAATCTGTACAAAACCTAAACATAAACAAAAAGGTCAAGAGACTGATCCCCCTACTCCAAAAACGGGGAGAAACTGATCATTTCATTTAGGCCCTTGGGGGCTACTGTCTGCAAGTTATGATCCATTTACACTCTTTTTGAGCAAGGATCCTTTTAATATTGCTCCCTCTACTTCCCAATGATACTTTATCAATGCTTCTGCATTTAAGTAATCTCCAATTACCTTGATGAAACTCTCTAAAATGGTGTGGAATAGGCTTCAAGTTTTGGAGTTTTTCAGGATCATGAATCTTCATTGCATTCTTTATATCTCTTATATGCTCCAAGATACGAAAACGAAGTTCACGTGAAGTAAGACCAACATATATCAGTTGGCATGGGCATATTGCATAATAGACAATAGCCATTGCTCTACAAGTGATGTGATGGACTATCTGAAATTCTTTATCCCCGGATGAATGCAAGAAATGTGTTTGCTTTTCCATCAAAGAACAGGCGCCACAATCCCCACAAGGATATGATCCCCATTTTGGACCCTGTGAACCAAAAATAAATTTGGTAGATGGTGCACCATAATGGCTTTTTACCAACATATCCCTAAAGTTACGTGATCTCCTAGGGGTCACAGAGGGATGGTGAGCAATTGCCATCCTAAAATCCTCATCAGTATGTAATTTAGGCCAAAAACGTACCAAGATTGAATTCATCTCACGCCATGGTATGTGGTATTGTGCATGGTATCTCGTAATGAATCTTACCTTATTATCTATTTTCTCAAGAAATTTGGGTTTCAAAAGAGACGCACGAGTAGTCATTTTTGCTCTCTGATAACCACGCTCAATGTCTTGGCTATGATAACCTCTGATGTGGAATCTCTCAACCAAGTCAGATTCTTGTTTTTCAAAAAACTGATCTGTTGAGCAGATCCGTTTTGCTCTTAAAAATTGGCCAGTGGGAATGGCTCTTAGCGTCTGTATGGGATGAGAAGATTTAGCAAAAAGGAAAGAATTAACCGATGTTTCCTTACGATATATATCTGTCAAAACATTGCCATCCTCCGCTTTACTGATCTTTAAATCCAAAAACTCTCCCTCGGTCTGACTCCACTTTGAAGTGAGGCGAATATTCAAATCATTTGTGTTGAGTCCTTTAATAAATTGTTCCAAATTGTCCAGAGTACCATGTCAGATAAAAATGATATCATCAATGAAACACATCCATATAAGGATGGCTCCATCATCAAAACCTGGCATACTCATGTCCTGCTCCCATAAAGCAAGGAAGAGGTTGGCATATGAGGGCGCACAAGTCGGTGGGTCACTGCTGGACCCTGCTGACTTCGGACTAGAAGACGCAGGAACTTTTAGCAAAGCTTTTCACTGCTAAAAAAGTGTGTCTTATAGTCTGGAACATACGGTATATTGTTACTGTATGGGGTATATAAAATGTGGGGATGGGATACATCATAATCTCTAGTGCGTTTGTTGGTTGTGCCTACAATATGATAGTAATACCTGTTAATAAAGATGATATATGTGGTTAAATTTTATATGTTGTTGTGCTGTGTGTTTTTGGTGGGTGTAGTGAATGCTCAATTGCAACACACGAGTTGTATTGGTGTTGTAACCGGGACTATACATGTGAGGACAGTATACAAGACACACTTTTTTATTTAAAAAAAAAAAAACAAAACAAAAAAAAACTGACCAAACATATTAGATATACAGGTGCATCTAAATAGATTAGAATATTTTTGAAACGTTCATTCATTTCAGTAATACAATTCATAATCAGCGTCTTCCATGATTGTGTGTCCTACTGAACCAGACTGAGGGACCATTTAAAGGCTTAGGAAACCTTGGCAGGTGACACACTGAATTTACAATACTGAACTTTTTTACAATATTCTAATTTTCTTAGATTTGGGTTTTCATTACCTGTAATCCATAATCAACATTTACAGAAATAAAACACTTGAAATAGAACCCTCTGTGTGTAAAGAATCTAGAAAATATAGGAGGTCACTTTTTTAATTTAATTACTGATAGAAATCGTTGATTGTAATGTCAATCTGTATTCCCTTAGTCCAGACAGCAGCACAATATGGGGTATCTCTGCCCCTGTGTGTTGTTTAGGACAGTGGAACCTTTAATTAGCACCAAATTTAAGGTGCCTCCTACTGGCCCTATAAGAGGGCACTTGAGACCTCCCTCCACTGTGTAAATTATAAAGTAAAAGGAAACAAGCTTCTAGGGAGGGAAACCTTGTGCTGCTGTCTGGACTAAGGGAATACAGATTGACATTACAATCAACGATTCCCCTTACGTCCGACAGCAGCACAATATGGGGAGATAGCAAGTAATTCCCCTAGGGAGGGTTTCCTCGCCTTACAACGTCAAGGACTGTCTGACCAAAGGCAGTTGTCTGGGAACTGCAGACGTCTAAACGATAATGTTTGACAAAGGTCAACTGGGATGACCATGATGCAGCCGCACAAATCTGGTCCAAAGGTAAGGGACCGGTACTCAGCCCAAGAAGTCGACACAGCCCTGGTCGATTGGGCCGTAGAAAAAACTGGAGGGAGTAACTCCTGAATAAGGAAGGAAGACCTAATTGTCTCCTTGATCCATGTGGATAGAGTAGGCTTGGAAGCCTTGAGGCCTTTGTTTTTACCCTGCATATTAATTAGTAGGTTTTCGGCCTTCCTAAACGGTTGAGTGCGGGATAGGTAAATCCGCAGACACCTTACCACATCTAAGGTGTGGAGCTTTTCTTCCTCCTCAGAGGTTGGAGTGGGGAAAAACACTGGTAGCGAAATTAGCTTATTGCTATTATAGCATGAGGGGACCTTAGGGTTAAACCCAGGCAAAAATCTAAGGTGCACCCTATCTGCAAAAAACACAATGTACGGTTCTCTAGAAGAGAGAGCCTGGAGTTCCCCTACTCTTTTGGCAGATGTAATAGCCAACAAAAAAACGGTTTTGTATGCCAAATATTTTAGCTCCGTAGTCTCCAAGGGTTCAAATGGAGGACCGCACAGGCCTGTAAGGACTACCGCAAGGTCCCACTGGGGAACTGGAGATGATACTGAGGGCTTTAGCCTCATTGTCCCTTTAAGGAACCTTGCAACCAGAGGATCCTGAGACAGACGTCTGTTCAAATGAGCGGAGAGGGCCGCAATCTGCACTTTCAAAGTGGCAGGGGCAAGGCCCTTATCCAAACCGTCCTGAAGAAAATTTAAAATATCAGCCGTTGAAGGTTGTAGATTATTAATACCCTTCTTGGAGCACCACTCCATGAAAATCTTGGCTGTCCTCTGGTAGTTCTTATTGGTAGAGTCTGCTCTTGCAGAAGAAAGGGTCTTCAGGACGGCCTCTGACAGTCCTCTATCCTGCTGTAGGGACTGCTCAACCTCCAGGCTGTCAGGTTGAATCTCCAGAGATCCTGGCACATCAGAGATCCTTGGGAAACCAGGTTCTGGATGGGGGGAAGCCTCCAATATATCCCTCGACTCATCTCCAGGAGTTGGTAAAACCAAGCTCTTTTTGGCCAGAATGGAATGATGGCTATCACAGAGACTTGGTCCAGTCTGATTTTCATCAATACCTTCGGTATTATTGGAATTGGAGGGAAGATGTATACCAGCCTGGACCTCCAAGGGATGGACAGGGCATCCACTGCCAAGGGATTGTCCTCCTGGTAAAGGGAACAGAACGTCTCCACCTTGGCGTTGAGTCGGGTTGCCATGAGGTCTATTTCTGGAAGACCCCACTTCAGGGTAATCTGATGAAAGACTTCTGGATTGAGTGACCATTCTCCTGATACGGCATGACCCCGACTCAACCGATCCGCTACTATGTTCAGGGAGCCCTTGATGTGAACTGCGGATAAATGGGTTAGATTTTTCTCTGCCCATGTAAATATCAGATCTGCCTCCCTGAGGAGGGTTGGTGATCTGGTACCTCCCTGTCTGTTCACGTACAGCACTGTGGTCATGTTGTCTGACCGGATTTTGACTGCTCTTCCCTTGAGAAGAGGCGAGAAATGGAGTAAGGCACGATATACAGCTCTGAGCTCCTTCCAGTTGGACGAGGTCCTTCTTTCTGGAGCTCTCCAGACTCCCTTTATGGAGTTTTCGTCCAAATGGGCTCCCCATCCCGAGAGGGATGCATCTGTAGTCAACAGGGTCCAAGAAGGTTGGACCGTGGACCTTCCGTCTTTCAGGTGCAACCACCACTTGAGGGAAAGACGGGTCCTGGGGGAGAGTCGAATCTTCTTGCTGAGTGTAAGAAGGGGAGCGATCCCAAACCTCTAGTACTTCCTACTGGAGGGGATGTAAGTGCCACAAAGCCCATGGGACTGCCTCCACTGAGGAAGACATCAAGCCCAGGATCTTCATCAATGTTCTGATGGAGGCTATCGGCTTTTTGAAGAGGTGCCGGACTGCACCGACCAGTTTCTCCTTCCTTGCTGGTGTCAAGGAGACCTGCAGGCGGACTGAATCCAGGAAGTAGCCGAGGAACTTCCTTCGGGTTGAAGGGATCGTTACCGACTTCTCCCAGTTTATAAGCCATCCCAGACTCTGAAACAGGGACACGGCTGTCTGTAGATGCTGGAGCAGAACAGACTCTGACTGGGCTTTTATCAACCAGTCGTCTAGATAAGGCACCATGAATATCCCCTGAAGTCTGAGGGCGGCTGCTATAGGAGCCACTACCTTTGTAAAGGTGTGGGGAGCAGAGGAGATCCTGAAGGGTAGTGCTGTGAACTGAAAATGCTTCGTGTGGCCAGAAACTACTACGGCAATCCTTAGAAACCTTCTGTGTGGAGGATAAATAGGAATATGCAAATAGGCGTCTTTTAGATCCAAAGTCACGAAAACATCGCCTTGGAGGAGAAAAGTGGTGACAGACTTTATGGTTTCCATACGGAAGTGCTTCTTTTTGATGAAGCGGTTGAGGTACCTTAAGTCTATGACCATTCTCCACTTGTCTACCGGTTTTGGTACCAGGAAGACGGGAGAATAGACACCGGATCCTTCTTCTAGAGAAGGGACTTCCTCCAGGGCTCCCTTGTGAATGTACTCTCGGATGGAGCATTCCAATGTAGTCTGCTGCATTATAGGGAGGCTGCGAGTTAACACAAACCGATCCTGAGGAGGATGGAGGAACTCGATTGCATATCCTTTTTGGATTACCTGCAGGACCCATGGGTCTTGAATTTTTTCCTGCCAGCAGTTGAAAAAATGGGGGAGACGACCCCCGACAGGAATCTCGGCCACAGGAAGACTGCTCCTGATGTCAAAAGCTAGGCTTCTCCTTTTTATCATCAGACTTCGGGAATCTCCGGACGGCGCCTCTAGAGGAATATCTAGAGCCTCTTTGGGACTGCCGTCCACAACGAGGTGGATAGCCTCTATCACGGCCAGAATTAGATCTACCTCTAAAGGCCTGGGGTAAAGTTTTACCCTTCCTATCAGCCAAGCCCTCCAAGATCTCGTCTAGGGCACTGCCAAAGACTCTACCTGGCTCAAAGGGTAATGCGCACAAATTATATTTTGAGGGGAAATCAGCTCTCAAGGGTTTTAACCATAGAGGTCTTCTTGCTGCAGTGGTAAGTGCCAGAGATTTGGCTGCCAGCCTTAATTGATGGTGGGAGGCCTCCGCTAAATATTCAGCTGCCAGGGAAACCGAGCCTAGAAACCCTAGCAGCTCATCTCTGGAGACTCCAGAATCGATGTCCCTCTTTCGAGATGAACCAGGTCAGTGCGTAATTTGGCTGACACTTCACAAGACGCAACCTCCACAGCGGTCTGGGCCGAGGCAGCTGAATACGCCTTCTTGAGGGTATTGTCGATGCGCCTGTCCATGGCGTCGTGCAAATTTGATCCATCATCTGATGGTACTATAGTGCGGCGGGACAGTTTGGCCACCGCCATATCCACCTTGGGAGGAGGACCCCATTGATCCCATTGAACAACTGGGAATAAAGCCTTGAACCTCCTAGAAACCACAAGAGGTTTTTCAGGACATTTCCACTCTGAAGACATTAATCTTTGTAATGTCTCGTCCACTTGGAAGACCCTAGGCCCTCTATAGGTGGACGTGGAGGCTTCCCCCGTCAACATCACGATCCTTAGACCGGATGGACTTCAGCAGCCGGCTTAATTTTTCGAGTGGGAAGCACGGCCTGCTGGAATCTTCAGTGGAATCGTCAGATGAGAGTGTCTCGTCCACTATCTGATAATCTTCGTCAGCGATGCGTAGGGAGGACTGTGTCTCAACCCGCGGTTTCTTGGCAATCTGGGCGATGGAAGAACGGATCTCTTTAAGAGACTCCTCCATATAGTCCTTTACCCAGGTGACAACCTCTCTTATAGAAGGTTCTTCTGACGGAGGTCCGCGGCATTGGCGACAGCGGGTAAAATCATAGCCGTCAGGTAAAGGGGTATTGCAATCCAAACACATTAGGTGTTTACGTTTAGAGGACTTTTTCCTCCTAAGCTCATCGCCGTTACCTGATGCAGAAGATGACATCTGAAAAATCAAAAGCCATATGAGAATGTAGAATAGAAGATTGCCAAGCATCGCTTACAAGAAGAAAAAAACCAAGGGGTACCTTACTTTTTTAAATCGGTCACTTGAAAAAAAGATCCCGTCAGGAAAAACCCAGACACCGCAAACCGCAGCAGAGGAGCTAGTAACCACGAGCTCACAAAGTAAAGGACTGAAGCCCTTTTAAATGTAATACAGCAGCGAGGGGAGGAGCCAAACAAAGAAAATATTCATACAGCGCCAAACAAGGTCAAATGCCATAATGGAACATAGAGGAGCATAAGCCTAAGCCAGAGGCTCCACATACAAGCAGCAAAAAACAAATCTATATTTTGCCATTAAAATTCCAATTTTCAAACTTACCGCACTTTTCCGAGAAAACCGGAAGTAGGCCGCGGTGGTGCGCAAAGGCTTCCATCCCCGGGGAACACGGGACCGAAAAAAGGTTCTGACCGAAGAGGTTCCCCGCTTACTTCCGGGATCGCGCTGCCTGCAGAGCGATGAGCTGGGTAACGCTGCGCTGCGGGGCGGAAAAAGGCCCGAAGGACCGGAGGATCTTAGGAACGTAGGAAAGGACCGAGGTACCCCCAAAAAGGTAAGCCAGGAGCTTTTTTAGGAAAAAAAAAACCTAGGAACGGGAGGTCACCAGAGACCTCCGTCCACCTGTCCCACACAGGACAGAAAAAAACACAGTGGAGGGAGGTCTCAGGTGCCCTCTTATAGGGCCAGTAGGAGGCGCCTTAAATTTGGTGCTAATTAAAGGTTCCACTGTCCTAAACAACACACAGGGGCAGAGATACCCCATATTGTGCTGTTGTCGGACGTAAGGGGAATAAACGTTTTAAAGATATTCTAATTTATTGAGATGCACCTGTATATGCCATTCCCACTGAGTTTTCCAGGACCAGCTGACCATCTAATATACATGAGAGTCTCCTGACTGTCCCCAGATGTCAGGGGTGAGAAAGGTCAGGCATGATTCTTTTGTTTATCAGGGACACAAGTCATCACCAGAAGTTAGCTAACTCTAGGTTCACACTAACACTTGGGTTTCCGTTCTTCGGGTCAGCTTGGAAACCATAGACTATAATGGAGTCTGCCAGGTTTCTGCCCGAAAAATGTGGAGAGAAAAGTCCTGCTTGCAGACTGAACAAGCAGTGATCAACAATAGGACAAATCTATCGGTGCTTGTTTAAAACAGTATGGGGGATGGAACAATTATTACTACAGTCATTCATCCTCATACAGGTTACATATTGTTGACAATACATCCCCTGTTTATATAGCGTTATGTGCTGTCTACAAATGACCGTGTTTACACAGAACAAGCGCCTATAGGAACATTTGTTCACTGTTAAAAGACAGTATACAAGGCAGACTTCTAATCTACAGAACTGTATACAAGGCAGACCTTTAACCTAGGGTACAGTTTGGGGTAAGCTTTGATCTTTTACATTTAGTGCAATGTCTTTAATATTTATTGATTTCTCTGATCAAACCTCAGAGATGAGACCAAAGAATAGATCACTGATCACTCAAAATCTACCAGTTGCAGACAGAGTATTAAGGGGTCCTATGTAGAATGTGTCTTAACCTGCCAATAGCAGGGTAGGTCTGTATTTGGCAGGTGTTGATGTCACCTGCTCTTTGCTGGGGTAGGGAGGAGTGAGAGCAATGTAACTCTCCCCCCCCCACCCACTTATTTTTTTTTGGCATCTTTCCATCATTCTTCTTGGTAATAAAGGTGGATAAGTGACCAGAGCGGAACTAGACGCTGAGGCCCTGCAGGTGAATTCCAGGAATGTAAGTCTGAGAGTCCTAGCTTCCCCCCACCCCCCGCATAATTAATCATACCAAAGGACTTTGTACACTTTCATTCTGCACCTCAGTTCTTTACTTCCACACACTTAGGCTACGTTCACACAACCATGGTGCAAAACGGCTGTGAAAAACTTCCATTATCCATGGCCTTTTTGCACCCAAGGCAAATTGGACGGAGGCATCTGTGAAAACGGACAAAAATAGAACATGACATATTTTTAGGGTCCGTTGCAACAGACTGTCAAAATATGGCTTATGTGAATAGCCCCCATTCACAGACATTGAAAGTAATGCCGTTGTTAAAAAAAAAACAAAAAAAAAAAACACAACGCCACACAGCTGTTTATGACGTTCATGTGACTGTAAGCTTAGTCCCAAAACAAGGAATGCTTGTAGCAGTTCACAGCTTTAGAGTTTCAGGAATTAGAGATCAGATACAACTGTAGGTGGTGATCCTATTAGGCTAAGGCCCAACATACCGCGCCGCAGCCAAAAAGCGCTGTGGAAAAGACGGCGGCAGAAATGTTGTATCATGTTTTTTTCCGCAGCGTTTTTCACAGAAAGTCCGCAGAGCTTTCCTCTACGGACTTTCTGTCTCTATTATACCTACACGGAAAAGGCCAGCGTTTCTGAAGGTATAATTGACATGCTGTGATTTTCAAAAATGCAAGCGTTTTTGAAATCGCAGCTTTTCCGTTGAAGTTCTTAATCGTTTGCCATTTATTCCCACCAATAGAAGATGGCTCATGGTCAGACCCAGGGCCGGCACCAGGTTTGTGCGGGCCCTTGGGCGACAGAGCCTCAGTGGGCCCCCTTTTGGAACAACCAATGCCACCGCAGCAAAAAAGCTACCGAAATTGGGTGTTTTTTTTTTTTGCTGAGGCAGACCTACTGGAGTGGACTGTAATACAGTCCATTCCATACAAGTAGACAGAACCTGTTCAGACATCAGGAAGTAAAGAGGAATGTTAGGCAGACATCTGCCCCGGATTCCCGGATTCCTCTATTTTCTGCCCCCCCCCCCCGTCTCACGGTGGTGGATACAGAGCAATAGCATGCCCTTGCGGCTATTCACCACTGATTAGGCCCAAATAAATGGGTCTAATCAGTGGGGAGTCTCAAGCCGCGGCCTCCGAATCAGCTGCAGAATCCACGGCAAGATCCAGCAGGACACTTTTTCTTCAGCGTCCTGCACTAATTGTTTTCAATGGGAGGCAGAATGAGGGAATAATCTGCCTATGATCTGGGGGCAAAATCTGCTTCAAAATCAGCGCCTGATTCCACTATGTGAACAGGGCTTGATTCTGTTAACAGTGCAATGAACACCTTCATCTGTATTAATGGAAGTGCTCAATGCAGAAACTCAGTTGGCCCTAACATATACATAAGTAAATATATACACAGACAGGGTATAAAAAATATATTCAAGGACATAACTAGCAAAGACTGGGCCCCATAGCATACTTTTGACTTGGGTCCCCGCATAGCGCCCACTTTGCTGGCCTCCACACACTATAATGTCCCATAGTGGCCCCCTCATAAGGTATAATGTCCCATAGTGGCCCCTCCTCATGGCATAAAGTCCCATAGCGGCCCCTTCACAAGGTATAATGTCCCATAGCAACCCCTCCACACAGCGTAATGTCTCATAGCGGCCCCTCTACACAGTATAATGTCCCATAGCGGCCCCTTCACAAGGTATAATGTCCCATAGTGATCCTTGCAAATATTGGAAAAATGTTGGGTTTGGCAGAACCCTAAATTTTTGGGGTTCATGACCCACAAACTATTCTTATACTCGGGGGTCTTTTTAGACTCCCGAGTATAATGATCGGATGCCTAGGGGAGGTGACAAACATAAAAAATCATGTTACTTACCTCTCCCGAGCTCCGACGTCTCTCTCGTCTTCAGCTCTCTTCGATGACGTTAGAGACGTGAGTTAAGCCGGCGTCATTATGCGTCGCGATGCTGGCCTTACCCACGTGAGGTCATTGAAGAGGGCTGAAGATAGTACGGAGTCGCATCGGAGCTTACCTCCCCTTGGCCTCCGATCATCAAACTTCTGAATAGCATTTTTGGTTTGGACCTATTTGGTCCAAACCAAACCACCTGGCGCAGGGACGTTTTAACACATTGGTGGACCCTGTGCAAAGGTTTCATAAGTGGGCCCCCCCCAACACTACCACTTACAAATACTTGACCTGCACAAATTATAATGCCCCCTGAATGGCCCCCACATAGTATAATGCCCCATAGGGACTCTCACACAGTATAATGCCTCCATAGTGGCCCCTTACAATATAATTCCCCTCATAATGTCCCCTTCCAGGTTGCCCTCACATTTTCATGTCCCCCTCCAGGTTACCCCCTCAGATTCATATTCCCCATCCCCTGGTTGTCCCCACAGTGTCATGTGTGCCCCCCAAGTTTCCCCCACACTGTGATGTCCACCTCAGGTTGCCCCCCCCCCCGTTTCATGTCCCCCTGAGGTTGCCTCCACAGTGTCATTTCCCCCTGGTTGCTCCCACAGTATCATGTCCCCCCACCCCCCAGGTTTCCCCCACAGTTTCATGTCCCCATCAAGTTGCTCCCTCAGTGTCATGTTACCCCTACAGGTTGCCCCCACATTTTCATGTCCCCCTCCAGGTTACCCCCACAGATTCATGTCCCCCCACTTCTCAGGTTGCCCCCACAGTATCATGTCCCCCCACCCCTCAGGTTGCGCCCACAGTATCATGTCCTCCCACACCTCAGATTGCCCCCACAGTATCATAAACCCAACTGTATATATCAAAGAAAAAAACAAAACCTTAATACTCACCTATCCCCGTTCAGTCCTCTCTGTTCCCGGAGTCTTTAAGGAGTAACAGGTGCGATGTAAGTGACATCACTACTAGTAACCCCAGCAGGTAATGGCCTATTTTTTTTAAAAAAAAACAAAAAGCAGTCAGCTGACGCCGGCCCTTGGTAGACCCCAAAATACAATGGAATGAAACTTACATTAAACCTCAGTATCAATCACATGGACTTTTTAGCTATGTACCAATGTATACTAACAAAGAAAAATAAGGAAAAATTACCAAATACAAATATGTAAACAAATATGCAAATTCAATAGATTTATTTATTTTTAATTCTTTAAGTTTTATGAAGTATAACAGAAGAATAACTCAATTGACAACATGTGCAAGGATTTTATATCTAATCTCCATGTTTGTGTGGGTTTCCTCCAGGTACTCCGGTTTCCTCCCATACTTCAACGACATACTGATAGGGATTGTAGATTGGGACAGTGTTGATGATGTCTGTAACGTGATGGGGAATATGATGACGCTATATAAGTAGTCAAAATAAATAATAAATAATGTATTTGAATTAATTTATGCAGTTCATCAAACAATACAAAAAGATGATAAAATTCAGGAGAGATGCAGTGGCTTGCAAAGGTATTCATACCCCTTGAACTTTCCACATTTTGTCAGCTTACAACCGCAAACTTAAAATGTATTTTATTGAGATTTTAAGTTTATAGACCAACACAACGTAACACATAATTGTGAAGTAGAACAAAAATGGTACATGGTGGCAAGTAACAGGTGCGGGTACCTGAAACCAGATAAAAAGGAGCAAAGTTAACGCAATCTTTGCATTGTGTCTATGTGTGCCACATTAAGCATGGAGAACATAAAGAAGAGAAGAGAACTGTCTGAGGACTTGAGAACCAAAATTGGGGAAAAATATCATCAATCTGAAGGTTACAAGTCCACTCAGAAATCTTGATGTTCCTTTGTCCACAGTCCACAACATAATCAAGAAGTTTACAACCCATGTCACTGTAGCTAATCTCCCTGGAAATGGATGGAAGAGAAAAACTGATGAAAGATTGCGATACAGGATAGTCTGGATGGTGGATAAGCAGCCCCAATCAAGTTCCAAAGAAGTTCAAGCTCTCCTGCAGGCTCAGGGTGCATCGGTGTCAATGCAAACTATCCATCAACATTTGAATGAAATAAAATGCTATGACAGGAGACCCAGAAGGATACCACTGCTGACACAGAGACGTAAAAAATCTAGACTGCAGTTTGCCAAAATCTTTCTGGGAAAAGGATAGGGCTTTTTGGAAAAACACATCATTCTACTGTTTACCAAAAACAGAATGTGGCCTACAAAGAAAAGAACACAGTACCAACAGTCAAATATGGTGGAGGTTCAAAGATGTTTTGGGCTTGTTTTGCTACCTCTGGAACTGGATGCCTTGACTGTGTGCAAATCTGAAGATTACCCAAGGATTTGGGGTCGCAATGTAGGGCTCAGTGTCAAAAAGCTAGGTTTGTGTCCTAGGTCATGGGTCTTCCAACAGGAGAATGACCCCATACTTCAAAAAGCACCCAGATATGGATGGAAACAAATCGCTGGAGAGTTCTGAACTGGCCAGCAATGAGCCCAATTAAAACCCATAGAACACCTGTGGAGAGATCATAAAATTCCTGTTTGGAGAAGGCACCCTTCAAATATGAGAGACCTGGAGCAGTTTGCAAAAGAAGAGTGGTCCAAAATTCCAGTTGAGAGGTGTAAGAAGCTTGTTGATGGTTATAGGAAGAGATTGATTTAAGTTATTTTTTTTTCCAAAGGGTGTGCAACCAAATATTAAGTTGAGGGTGCCAGTAATTTTGTCCTGCCCATTTTTGGAGTTTTGCATGAAATTATATAATTTTTGCATTTTTTTTCTCTGTTTATTTTGTGTTTTTTCCAATACACACAAAGGAAATAAACATGTGTATAACAAAACATGTGTAATTGCAATAATTTTCTGGAAAAAAAAATCAAGAGTGCCAACACATACGGCCATGACTGTATATTTCTAGATATTTCAACACTGCTGAAGAATATATACAACTAGGCACAATAAGCATAACACATCAAAAATATAATATCACATCCATATAACAGCAATAAAATCAAGGAGGAATGTCAATAAATAATTAGATGGTTAACCACTTCAGTACCGGGCCAATTTCTGGTTCAGGACCAGACATATTTTTGGGTTTTTTATATGCGCGGTTTTGAGGGCTATAACATTTTTATCATTTGCGTTATTCAACTAATTTCTACGTCTTTGTTGATAAATAGGGCTTTATTTTTATGTTTTTATTTTTGCATGTTTTTAATTTTTTTATATCCGGGAAAATATAAATAAAAGAGGAGGGTAAACATTAATATTAATGTTGCAGCATTCTATCTGTTCTTCTGGTCCATCGCAGGATCATTGGGACTGAAAAATGGTCTGTAAAATGATAGTCAGAAATGGATCTTGAAGAATTCCATTGACTATAGCGGGGGCCGTCAGGTGTCCGTTATTTTTTAACAGACATCGCTACACAGAAAAAATGGTGTTGCAGGACTTTTTCATCTGGGATTTCTGACGGTGTCTGCACCAAAGACTCCAAATAGAGGCTCCAAAGCCAATGTAAACGTAGGTTTCAAGGCAATAATTGGATACAATGAACTAGCGCCTATCTAGAATAAGCACTCTGAGACTGCTTGATTTGATATACCAGCATTTGGGTATATTATTGAGGTCACATTGCTATCTAATATTGGCTGCAGGTGTTTGACTGTGTATTTATAGAGCTGGATTACAATAAATGCAGCCATCGTCTTTATATCCAAATAAATTATTATCCACATGATGAATGCTGCTTATTGTGCATCTCACTACAATATGACCATTTAAATGGCCGCCATTTACATGATAAACCCCATAGACTGTTCCTCCTGCTCCTATCACATTATGAACAAATCAACTGAATCAGGCATTGACTCCCTAGAATCCAGTAATCCGAGACAGACAAAAAAAAAAGCAGATGCAGATGTGACCTGTGCTGTGAACTCTGTCAGACATTGCTAGCTGAACACTTCCTCTACTGTCTAACATGAAGCCACAGATATAGTAGTAGAGAACCATCTCGGAGAGCCAGGTGTATGTATCAGGGGCTACAACACTCTCATTACCTTTGAGGATAAGGAGTATAATACAGCATGTAACTTAGGCTAGCTAATACAATGCATGTGCATAGTGACTCCACCAGAATAGTTTCATACTGGAACAGAACAGTATAATACTATGTTCCCATCAATTTTCAGCCTTCCGTCTGAGCTACATAGTGCAACCAGAGGCGTAACTATCGGGGGTAGCAGTGGTAGCGGCTGCCACAGGGCCCGGAACATTACTGGGCCCGGAGCCCTGTGGCAGTCGCTACCGCGAACCCCACAAACACTGCTATGGTTATACTCCGGGGTCTTTTGAGACCCCGGAGTATAACGATCGGGGGCCCAGGGGAGGTGAGCGAACATAAAAAACACTGTAACTCACCTCTCCGCTGCTCCGCAGGCTTCGGGCCTGTTTGGTGACATCCTAGACGTCAGCCGACGTCATTATGCGTCGCGACGCTGGCCTGGTTCGCGTGAGATCCGGTCCAACATTGAAGATGGCCGAAGTAGCGCATGGGAGTGCACCGGAGCGAGGAAGAGGTAAGTTGCAGTGTTTTCTATGTTTGTATCCTCCCCTGGGTCTCCGATCATTATACTCTGGGGTCTGAAAAGACCCCAGAGTATAATAATCGTTCATGGGTGGTCCACAATGGGGCAAACTACTGTGTGCAGGGGACACAATGGGGCAAACTACTGTGTGCAGGGGCCACTATGGGGCAATCTACTGTGTGCAGGGGTCACTATGGGGCAAACTACTGTGTGCTGGCGCCAGTATGGGGCAAACTACTGTGTGCAGGGGCCACTATGGGGCAAACTACTGTGTGTCGGGGCCACTATGGGGCAAACTACTGTGTGCTGGGGCCACTATGGGGCAAACTACTGTGTGCAGGGGCCACTATGGGGCATAATATTGTGTGCAGGGGCCACTATGGGGCATAATACCGTGTGCAGGGGCCACTATGGGACATAATACCGTGTGCAGTGGCCACTATGGGACATAATACCGTGTGCAGGGGCCACTATGGGGCATAATAGTGTGCGCAGTAATGCGGTTTGTGTGTGGGGGGGTTGGGGGCGGCGGTTTGGGGGGGGCCCCATGTCAAATGTTCGCCTTGGGGCCCAGCCATTCCTAGTTACGCCACTGAGTGCAACCATAAGCGTACAATGGTATATGTCCTTTGCTATTAGAAAATACAAATCATCCTTTAACTGATTTACTCGTGTGCTTTGGGTGATTGTTTAGTTGCATTACCCAATATCTCTTCAGCTTGAGGTTATGAACTACTGCACTTACATTCTCCCGTAAAATATTTTAATACACCTTGGAATTTGTAATTTCCTCAATGATGGCAAAACATCTAGCCCCAAGACAGCAAACCAACCTTAAAATCATGATGCCTCTGTACCATACTCTACATTTGGGATGAGTTTTTAGTATTTGTGTGCAGAATGATTTGCACTCCAGACACAGCCTTGTGCATTTGTGCTAAAAAAAAGTTCCACTTTTCTCTCCTTTGTGAAACATCCAGGAGGTCTTGGATAACTTCAGATGTTTTTTTTGTTCAAAATGCTTTTTTTGGACAGCAGAGACTTCTTTCTTGGTGTCCTTCCATGAACACCAGTGTTGTATAGTGTATTTTTAATACTGGATCAGGGGCGTAAATACCAGGGTAGCAGCGGTAGCGGCTGCCACAGGGCCCAGGACATTAGGGGGCCCGGAGTCCTGTGGCAGCTGCTACCACGGACCCCACAAACCGGGCCCCAGACCACTATGATAGCGGTCGAGGAAAGCCTGGTTCCCCAACTTCTATACATACTGTTATTGGAAAGTGGCCCTGGCATATTGCCAGGCCCCTTTCCAATAGATGGCAGGGCAGGGCACCCAGGGGAGGTGACTGAAAACAATAAATGCATATTCTCACCTCTCCTGGGCACAGCGTTCTCTCTGGCGCTCCTCCGTCATGTGACTGAGGCCTGTGATTAGGCCCCAGCGGTCACATGGGGCACGGCCACGTAATGATGTCAGTGCACCCCCCCCCCCCACGTGACTGTTGAGGACCAATCACAGGCCTCAGCAGCGACGTCAGAAGTGGGCCTGAAGACGCTGAAGATGGCAGGATGGAGCGAGGATGCCAAGGAAAGGTAAGGCAAGGTGAGTAAGAGAGTATGTTATTTTTATTCACCTTCCCTGGGACTCCGATTATTATACTCTGGGGTCTGAGGAGACCCCAAAGTATAATAATAGCACCGAAGCAGAGGGGGGCTGTTGGGAGCTTATAATACTGTGTGGGGGCCACTGTAGAACATATAATACTGGGTGGGGGCAACTGTAGAGCATATAATAGTGGGTGGGGCCACTGTGGTGGGCATATAATACTGGGTGGGGGCCACTGTAGAGTGAATAATATTGGGGGGGTCACTGTAGAGCATATACTACTGGGTGGGGGCCACTGCAGAGTATATAATACTGGGTGAGGGCTACTGTGGGGGGCATATACTACTGGGTGGGGGCCACTGTAGAGCATATAATACTGAGTGGGGGCCACTGTAGAGCATATAACACTGAGTGGGGGCCACTGTAGAGCATATAATACTGGGTGGGGGCCACTGTAGAGCATATAATACTGTGTGGGGGCCACTGTGGGGAGCATATAATACTGAGTGGGGGCCACTGTGGAGCATATAATACTGGGCGGGGGGCCACTGTGGAACATATACTAATGAGTGGAGCCCACTGTGGAGCATATACTACTATGTGGGAGCCACTGTGGAGCATATACTACTGGGTGGGGGCCACTGTGGAGCATATAATACTGGGTGGGGCCACTGTAGGGAGCATATACTACTGGGTGGGGCCCACTGTGGAGCATATACTACTGGGTGGGGGCCACTGTGCAGCATATACTACTGGGTGGGGGCCACTGTAGAGCATATAATACTGGGTGGGGCCACTGTAGGGAGCATATAATACTGGGTGGGGCCCACTGTGGGGGGCATATAATACTGGGTGGGGGCCACTGTGGGAAGCATATAATACTGGGTTGGGACCACTGCGGGGAGCATATAATACAGGGTGGGGGCCAATGTGTGGAGCATATTATACTGTGTGGAGCAACTGTGGGGAGCATATTATACTGTGTGTGGGAGGAGCAATGTAGCGCATATAATGCTGTATGGGGGCCAGTGTGGAGCATATAATGCTGTGTGGGGGCCACTGTCGAGCATATAATACTATCTGGGACCACTGTTGAGCATATTTTACTGTTTGGGGACTCGTAACCGGTTCGGGGGGGGCCCATGTCAAATGTTTGCCTTGGGGCCCAGCCATTCCTAGTTACGCCACTGTACTGGATTTAGAGTTTTTTTTGCAGTTTGTAGAGTCTTTACTAAGGCTTTCACTATTTGATCTTTTTAGGGTCACAACAATCCAGATTTTTTTTTTTTATTTGAAGATACTTTTGTCTAGCTATTAGAGATGAGCAAATTGATTCTGCAGAAGTGAAATTGGATCCAAATTTCAGGAAATCTTCGATTCACCACGATTCCGGATTTCCTGATGCTTCACGGTAACGAATATTTAGTAAGGACCTTTGTGACATCAGACGGTCACATGATGTTCTCTAGTGATGTGATTGGGTAGGCGTGTCTTTGCTTGTTAGCAGATTCTGCCACATGAGTAAAACTTGTGCGTGCTGGATTGAGAGAGAGAGAGAGAGAGAGAGAGACATGACCGTGGCATCCAAGGACTTCCGCCATTTTGCCGCCCACCGCGGCTCTCTGTAGCCCAGAAATAGCTGTTTATTCGCCACGAAGTAATTCGGATCGAAGCAAATTTTTTGAAACTTCGAATCGAACTGCCGAATCGAACTTTTGAAAAATTCGCTCATCTCTACTAGCTATGTATTAATGTACACCAAGGTTATTCACCCCTTCCCTCCACAGCCATTTTTAATTTTTGCTTTGGCCTTCTTTACTCCCCACCTTCCAAGAGCCATAACTTTTTTTATTTTTCCATTCGCAGAGACAATGGCTTGGCTTCTTGCATGGCAAATTGTACTTCATAATGGTACAATGTACTGGGAGACTGAAAAAAAAAATTCTTGCTAAATTCTGGCCATCCACACATTGCAGTAAAATATCCGCAGCGAACATGCTGCGATTTCAAAAACCGTTGCGTTTTTGTAAATCGCAGTATGTCAGTTATACCTACGGAAATGCGGGCGTTTTCTGTATAGGAATAATTGAAGCAGAGAGTTTTCCTCTGCGGACTTTCAGTAAAAAGCGCTGCGGGAAAAACTGCAATGCGTTTTCAATTCACCTGTAGAATAATGAATCCAGCTCTGGAGTATAATACAGAGTGTTCTTCAGGAGAAGTTCAGGGTTGTAATGTATTTATACAATGGGGGTAATGTACAGTGCCTTGCAAAAGTATTCATACCCCTTGAACTTTTTCACATTTTGTCGCCTTACAACCACAAACTTAAATGTATTTTCTTGAGATTTTAGGTGGTAGACCAACACAAAGTAGCAGATAATTGTGAAGCGGAAGGAAAATGATACATGGTTTTCAAAGTTTTAATCAAATAAAAACCTGAAAAGTGTAACGTGCAAAAGTATTCAGCCCCCCTTTATCAATACTTTGTACAGCCACCTTTTGCTGCAATTACAGCTGCAAGTCTTTTGAGGTATGTCTCTACCAGTTTTGTACATCTAGAGACTGAGATTTTTGCCCATTCTTCATTGCAAAATAGCTCAAGCTCAGCCAGATTGGATGGAGAGCGTCTGTGAACACCAATTTTCATGTCTTGCCACAGATGCTCAATGGGATTTAGGTCTGGACTTTGACTGGGCCATTCTAACACATGAATATTTTTTGATCTAAACCATTCCACTGTAGCTCTGGCTGTATGTTTAGGATCATTGTCTTGCTGGAAGGTGAATCTCCTTCCCAGTCTCAAATCTTTTGCAGCCTCCAACAGGTTTTCTTCCAGGATTGCCCTGTATTTAGCTCCATTCATCTTCCCATCAACTCTGAGCAGCTTCCCTGTCCCTACTGAAGAAAAGCCTCCCACAGCATGATGCTGCCACCACCATGTTTCACAGTGGGCATGGTGTTTTCAGAGTGATGAGCAGTGTTACTTTTCTGCCACACACAGCCCTTTGCATTTAGGCCAAAAAGTTAAACTTTGGACTCATCTGACCAGAGCACTTTCTGCCACGTTTGCATGTTTGTCCCCTATATGGCTTGTGGCAAACTGCAAACGGCACTTCTTATGTCTTTCTTTCAACAATGGTTTTCTTCTTGCCACTCTTCCATAAAGGCCAGATTTGTAGAGTGCACGACTTATAGTTGTCCTGTGGACAGATTCTCCCACCTGAGCTGTATATTTCCGCAGCTCCTCCAGAGTGACCATGGGCCTCTTGGCTGCTTCTCTGGCCAGTGTTCTCCTTGCTTGATCTGTCAGTTTAGATGGACGGTCATGTCTTGGTAGATTTGCAGTTGTATAATACTTTTTCCATTTTTGGCTGATGGATTGAACAGTACTTCTTGGGATGCTCAAAGCTTGGGATATGTTTTTATAATCTAACCCTGCTTTAAACTTCTCCACAACTTTATCTCTGACCTTTCTGGTGGGTTCCTTGGTCTTCATGATGCTGTTTGTTCACTAGTGTTCTCTAACAAACCACTGAGGCCTTCACAGAACAGGTGTATTTATACTGGGACTAAATTACACACAGCTGGACTCTGTTTATTAATTAAGTGACTTCTGAAGGCAATTGATTGCACTAGATTTTATTTAGGGGTATCAGAGTACAGGGGGCTGAATACTTTTGCATGTCACACTTTTCAGATTTTTGTTTGATTAAAATTTTGAAAATCATGTACTGTATCATTTTTGTTCCACTTCACACTTATCTGCTACTTTGTGTTGGGCTATCACTTAAAATCTCAAGAAAATACATTTAAGTTTGTGGTTGTAAGGTGACAAAATGTGAAAAAGTTCAAGGGGTATGAATACTTTTGCAAGGCACTGTACTAACAGAAAACTGGAATTGAAGTGGAGCATCTCTACCACATGACTAAGATTTGCTCAAAGATGCGCTGCTTTGTTTTTGATCCCCAATTGCCACTTTTTATATACATCAATAGTTTTTATTGAAATTTAAACATGAATACATTACAAGTAGCAAACACAGCACAAAACACAGGATACAATCATGGCTTCACAAACAGCATAAACAAAGGATAATACAATAGACCCAAGTGAAGTACAGCAGTAGCAAAGATACATATAGCAATGCATATTAATAGCATGTAAGTCTTTCCACACATGTGAAAAGCCTAACATGGTAAAGGCAGTACGGAACATCAATCAAGTCATGCCATGAGGGAAGTGGGGGGGGGGGTGGAGGAGATCGGAACAGGCGGAAAATAAGGCAAAGAACAAATGAACATATAACGGGCCTAAAGAACAAATAAGATCGGATAACTCCCAGCAACCTACAAAACGGATGGCCTGCCACGCAAACACATGTGCAGACGCATCCGCTACCAGGTATTAACCCTAAAAGTAATTAGAGAGATAGCGTATAGGTGTTCCAAGAATAATCAAGCAGAGTGTCCCCCCAAAAAAATTACAAGAATAAAATTAAATAAAGTATACAATACTCATAGTGGCAGTAAAGGCCAAGGCGTATAGGCCTTCAATTGGCGTAAGGTGGGGGGAATGCGGTCGCCCATGGCTCCCAATGCTTCCTGAATCTGTCCAGGCTTCCACTATTGCATGCATAAATACGTTCATATTGATAATTCAATGACACCACCGAAATCAGCTCCAGCAGTGTCGGACAGGAAGTAGACTTCCATCTACGTGCAATAAGTAGACGAGCAGCCCTGAGAACCTGACATAAGACGGTCCTATATCTGCTCGGCGTCATGTGGATGCCCAGCAGGAGGAGTGCCAGTTCGGGTGTAGATCCCACCACTCAGGCCATTGAGCAATGAAAACCCAGAAACCCAAAAGGGCTGAATGAGTGGACAGTGCCAGAACACATGGAACAGTGAGCCAGTCTCTCCGCAGCCTCTCCAACAGCAAGATGGACACGATGGGTAGAACTTAGCTAGGCATAAGGGAGGGTAATACCAGCATAAGAGTAACTTGCTATATTGCTCCCAGTGTGAGGCACATACCGTAGATCACTTAGCCCATCTAATCGCCTCCCACCAGTAACCGGCCTCAAATCTACGGCCTAGGTCGTCTTCCCAAAGGCACATATGTTTAGTCTTACGAAAGGTGCAATCCATATTCAAAATTCAATACAGAGTCTTAATATAATAAGCAGCTGGGGAAGTCTGTGGGTGTAAGAGGTCGTCGGCTGGCTACGGCAAGTGCAGTTGAGCCGAGGTGGTGTCAGACAGATATGAAACCCCAGTTGCCACTTTTTAAGACAGTGGGTGGAAGGGAAACCTCAACCTGTCAGAAAACTATGGCTTGCATAGATTTTAATCCTAATGTATGGAACCTCCAGAGAAGAGCCAGAATTATTAAGAAGCCAGATCCTCGCACCTGGTAAATAGATTAATACTGCTGTAGGAAACACCAGTCTTTACCCCAGTGATTGTGTATCGAATTATAACCCAGATATAAATACAGGAAACTGGTGGTAGAAAGTTTGTTCCGGGATATAATTTATTCATCCTGGTTGAGTGGCAGTTTTGCCATGTGTTTCCATTGATAGTGAAGTCTGTAAGTGACATTGCAAAACATTTCTGGCTATACTGTTATATACAAAGGCACCAAGCGCCTTCATAAAAGATGAATCCAGCAATGGAGAGACAGCACCCCCTGCTGTTTTATGACCAAGGTGCCGGGATGATCAAGCCAGGACTCAGCAAAGGAGCCTCGCAGCTGAGGAATTGATGGTTACTCTGGGCTCACCAAGGAAGTTCACTAACAGTAAAGATGGAGATCTTGACACTAGAAAGTTGGCCATACACATGACAGATGTATCTGCTGATCAATTACAGATTCCTATGATTTTAACAGACTCTGCTGTTAATCTTATGTGTTAATCTATCACGGACATCAGATTCTTGGAAGATTTCTTTAAAGAGGACCTTTCATGTCCGCAGGCACATGCGGTTTTACATACCACTAGAAAGCCGACAGCACGCTGAATTCAGCGCACTGCCGGCTTTCCTGTTATGTGCCCCGGGGCTGGAGATATCCGGGGTCTTAGTTTCACGGTTCACCTTCAGTAGGGCGTTCCTGACAGTCTACCTGCGCTGTGAGGAACGCCCTCCCTGATAGTATTCATCCATAGTCCTGTACTGGAGGGGTGTTCCTCACAGCTCAGCGTCATCGCTGGGTGGTAAGGAACGCCCCCTCTGACTGTACTCGTCCATAGCCCTGTACTGTCAGAGGGGGCGTTCATTACCGCCCAGCGATGACGCTGAGCTGTGAGGAACACCCCCCCCCCCCCCAGTACAAGTCTATGGGCGAGCACAGTCAGGGAGGGCGTTCCTCACAGCCCAGCTAGACTGTCAGGAACGCCCTTCTGACGTTGAACCGTGAAACTAAGACCCCGGATATCTCCAGTTCCGGGGCACATACTGGGAAAGCCGACAGTGTGCTGAATTCAGTGCGCTGTCGGCTTTTTAGCGGTATGTAAAACAGCATATACATGAGGACGTGAAAGGTCCTCTTTAAATTCAGCTTAATGTGCCAATAGTCTGCAAATAAATATCTTATGTGTATGACCAGCTTAAAGAGGTTGTCCGGGATTAAATAAAAATTAACCCCTAAACTGAACCCCCTCCTCCTGCCTAACTTCTAATTTACTTATATTAACCACTTCAGTACCGTGCCAATTTCTGGTCCAGGACCAGACACATTTTCGGGTTTTTTGTATGTGCGGTTTTGAGGGCTGTAACATTTTTATCATTTGTGTTATTCAACTAATTTCTGCGTCTTTTTTTGGTGACGCACAGGGCTTTATTTTTATGTTGTTTTTCTTTTTGCATGTGTTTTAATTTTTTTTTATATCTGGGAAAATATAAACAAAAGATGAGGGAAAACGTGTCTTTTTCACTTTTCTTTTTTTTTTTTCTATTTAATAACACAAAGTGCTACTAAAAAACTTTTTAAAATAGTTTTGTGCAGCTGCTGAAATCTGCTTTGACGTAATGGTACGTCCTTGCACAGGGTCGGACTGGCCCACCAGGGAACCGGTGAATCCACCGGTGGACACCGAGCTCCGACTATTAGTCCTCATCTCATGACCAGTGGCGTAACGATCGCGGTCGCAGGGGGTGCGATCGCGACCGGACCCAGCAGGGTACGGGCCCGCGGCCAGCTGGAGATGGCCGGGGCCCCGTATCACTATGATAGCGGTCGGGGAAAGCCTGGTTCCCCGACCGCTATACATACTGTTATTGGAAAGGGGCCCTGTCATATTGCAGGCCCCTTTCCAATAGATGGCAGGGCAGGACAGCCAGGGGAGGTGACTGAAAATAATAAATAGATATTCTCACCTCTCCTGGGCACAGCGTCCTCTCCGGCGCTCCTCCGTCATGTGACTGAGGCCTGTGATTAGGCCCCGGCGGTCACATGGGGCGCGACCGCGTAATGACGTCAGTGCGCCCCCACGTGACCGCTGAGGCCCAATCACAGGCCTCAGCAGTGTCGTCGGAAAAGGGCCTGAAGACGCTGAACATGGCAGGATGGAGCGAGGATGCCAAGGAAAGGTAAGGCAAAGTGAGTATGAATGTTTGTTATTTTTAATCACTTCCCCTGCGCCTCCGATTATTATACTCTGGGGTCTGAGGAGACCCCAGAGTATAATAATAGCACTGAAGCGGAGCGGAGGGGGGCTATTGGGCGTATATAATACTGTGTGGGGGCCACTATGGAGCTTATAATACTGGGTGGGGGCCACTATGGAGCTTATAATACTGGGTGGGGGCCACTGTGGAGCTTATAATACTGGGTGGGGGCCACTGTGGCGCTTATAATACTGTGTGGGGGCCACTGTGGAGCTTATAATACTGGGTGGGGGCAACTGTGGAGCTTATAATACTGGGTGGGGGCCACTGTGGAGCTTATAATACTGGGTGGGGGCTACTGTGGAGCTTATACTCCATACAGTGGCTCCTTCATTTTTTTTTTTTAATTACGCCAGGGCAGGTGAAAAAAACAAAACAAAAAAAAACCCCAACAAACTTTCTTTCCTGTCCCCAGTGTCTCCCAGAGCAGTTTGGTCCTGCAGCTCTGTTGTTTTCTTCCAGCGCAAGTTCCCTCTGCACGTGACGTCACGTGATCCCTGAGGCCAATCAGCGGCCTAAGGGAAGGGACCTGGGACGTCACAGCCAGTGAGGAATTCCGGCAAAAAGAAGACAGCAGAGCTGCAGGACCGGACCGTGCTGGGAGGACACCGGAGACAGGTGAGTATGTTTAGCATGTTTTTTTTTTTTTGGGGGGGGGGGGGGGTAGGGGGGATTCACCTCCCCCAGACTAATTATAAAAAAGAAAAAAATTATACTGGACAATCTCTTTAAAGTGTGGTGCATTAGGGGGGCCCTGGGGGGTATATTAAAGGGGTTGTCCAGGCATAATTTGTTATGGTTTATCCTCAGGATAGGCCACAGATACCTGATCTGTACGGGGCTGACCCCGGACCGATCAGCTGTACAGAGCCACTTCTGATGCCCGTACTGTACCCAATACAGGGCCAGAAGCAGAAAGCTCTGTCCACTGTATAGGGGCTGGGCACCTTCACTGTATCTCAGCACTTATTGAAGTCAGTAGGAGATGAGCTGCAGTGAAGGCACCGGGCTGCTATACAGCGGATGGAGCTTTCTGTTTCTGGCCCTGTGTTGTGTACAGAACAGGTGCCGGAAGTGGCTCCGAACAGCTTATGGGGCCGTGTGTCAGCCCACTACCGATCAGGTATTTATGGCCTATCCTGAGCATAGGCCATAAAAAAGATTAACCCTGGACAACCCCTTTAATATGCCCCACACAGTTTAATGTCCCCACCACAGGATGTTAGCCCCCATCACTGCTCCCACACAATATAATGACCCCATCACTATTCCCCATACAGTATGGGGGACCAGTGAAGAGGCCACTATGTGGGGGGACCAGTGAAGTGACCATAGAAAAATTTGGCCCAGACAACCCCTTAAAAGAGGTTGTCCATAAACTGGAGCGACCACTGTGTTGGCCGCCAGGGAGGTGTAAAAATAAGAAAATTTTTAAAAAAGCATACTCACCAGTCCCCAGCACCCCGTGTTCGCCTGCCTGTGTCTATTCGGTCTCATGGCGGCGCCTCATTTCTGGAAATCCTGTACCTAATTGGTCTTAGCGATCACATGAGGTGCAGGACTCCCAGCAAGGAGTCGCCGGCATGAGACTGAATGGACACTGGCAGCGGACAACAGAGTGCTGGGAACAGGTGAGTATGCTTTTTAATTCACTTATTTTTTACTTTACACCTCCCGCCAGCTACATGGGTTGCTCCAATTCCTTCGGGGCAACCGTGGGAGTCAGACGTGTCTGTTTGAGCTCCTAGCTTCAGAGGCTTACGTGGCTTTTGATATTTGGAGACCGTTTATTGTGTGTGGTTTTCGGTCTTTGTGTTACAGACCGTAGCTCCGACTCCCTTCCCCATGCGGAAGGGAGCCTTATCATGGAGCGTGGAGCTCCTGCCCCCCAGACCTTACAGGCGGGGGGCAGGAGAATGTCTGCCGACACAGCACCAGCAGAGCAGGGCAGGCGGAGGTCGCTGAGGCAGCAAGCCTCAATGAGAATGTCGACCGGGACAACAGCATTGGGAGCAGCATCAGGAGCAGCAGCAGCGACATTGGCGGCTGCAGCATCGGGAACAGCATCGGGAGCAGCGACGTCCGTAGAGCGGGCGACGCCGGCAGGAGTAGCGGTGGCGACAGGGGTGTCAGCAGTCCCGGCAGGTGGATCTGTGAAAACGGCGACATCAGCCACGGCGGTAACATCAGCGGCAGTGGCGGGTGAAGCCGGTCCGAAGGGGGCTACGGCCGCAGGATATGCGGTTCCCTCTGGAAGGGTCCCTGCAAGCAGGAGAAATGACACAAGCTTACCATCATCGCTGCCGCAATCACCCGCAGGATGGGGCATCTGGAAAGCTGGAGAAGAGGTTGCCATCTACAGCCGGAGGATCGAGGCGGTCCTGGAGGAGTATGACCGGGCCCGGAGGTCCCTTTTCGCAATGAGTGGGGAGCTTCAGAGCGCTCGCGCCCGTAGCGACAGGGCCTCAAGGAAGGACCGCCCGGTTTTCAGTAAGCAGGTAAGGAGCCTGAAAAAACAAATAAAGGCCCTGGAAGCCAGGTGCACGGAGATTCTGGAGGGGCGCGGGGCCGTTCAGAGAGAAGCTGCTGAACGATGACCGCTTCTTCCGCAAACAGCAGGAGCGGTTGTTGAAGGATGGCCCCGCGTCCTCAGACAGCTCGGGAGAGGACGACTATTGTGAGTCAGACCTGGAGTCGGATGACAGCATGGCGGTACAGTATAGTCGGGCAGCCGTCCCTAGCAGCGGCAGCCTGATACCCACGTATACGCAGGCATCAGTGCCGGCAGTGAAGCAGGAAGTCAGAATGACAAGACAGGAAGTCAGAATGACAGGGCAGGAAGTGACGCAATCTCCCACACTCCCAGAGAACCAACCACTGCCCGAGACGGAGGAGGAGGAGGGCGGAGCCTCGGGAGAAGGCGGGGAAGCTGATGAGGCAAATCTACCAATTAGAGTCCCCGTCCAGAATGGACCAATTAGCATTCAGCATGTCAGATCTGGACGGGGAGGAGGCGGGAAAAGGAGCCAAGACCAGGAAGAAGGCAAGGAAGGAAAAAAAAGAGAGAGACATTTAAATTTGTCAGGTCGTTGCCTGGGGAGCATCGTGCCGGGACCTCAGCCCAGGTTACGATGCCTCCAGGAGAGAAAAGGGAGGCGCAGGCACCTCGGGTCACGCCAAGTGGCGGGGTGCCCGGGGTGCCAGCAGTCAAAATGGCGCCTGATAGTACCTTTCAGGTGGTGGCGGACAAGGAGCTCATAGTTGCGGACAAGGGCAAAGGCAAAGAAGCCCCCCCCTGCGGAGGGGAGTGGCGTAGGGAAACCTCCCTCCCTGGTAGGAGGTTTTAAAATATCGATGGCTTCCCCCAGAGTAAGGTGTAGGAAAGGGGGAGTGGCAGGTGGGCGTGGATCATCCTCCTCCAGTGCTGATGAAGCCGGTGATGCGGAGGTCACTTCCGGGGCTAAGGGGGCGTGTCCTCCTACAACATCAGGTGCCGGGGTGACTGTGGATGCGGAGGCCGAGGTAAAAGTGGGGAAGCCATCAGCGAGTGGTGCAGCCGGCCCCGCTGTAAGAAGGAAGACTGCAGGTGTGAATGATGGACGAGTGGAGAAGCTAGTTAAGCAGACAGGTAAGGTAAAGGGGAAAGCGGGTGGGACAAAAGGGGTAATTAGTAGTATTCCTGAAGAAGGTGGTGTAGTATGCATGGGGGTCCAAGAGCCTGTAGTCGGGGAGGCTGCGGGAGGAGGGGCTATTACCATTGCTGCTAAAAAAAGTGTTTCTACTGCTGGTAATATTTCTGTTGTGGCCCCTGTTGTTTCTGGTATTTCTGCTGTTGTCCCTGCTGTTGTTTCTGCTGCTGTTCCTGATGCTGTTCCTGATGCTGTCGTTGCTCCTGTTGTTACTCCTGTCACTGCTCCTGATATTGTTGCTCCTGTTGTCCTCTCTGCCGCTGTTCCTTCTGCTGCAGTTGGAGTGACCCGGTCCGCGGCGGCTATGCCAGGGCGGACTGTTGCCGCCTCTGGTGCTCCGGTTGCCGTGGCTGGGCTAAGTAGTTCTGCGGGGGTCCCTGGGAGTGGCGCTGGTACTCCGGCAGCGGAGGTTGCTGCGGCCTCCGGGCCCCCACGCTCCTATGCCAGCGTCGCTTCTGGGGCCCCTGGGGGTGCATCATGTCTTCCGCCCGGCTCCAGGGACGGCGATTTGCAACGGCAGCTCCTGGAGGCTTTACGGGCGGGCCAGTCCACAATGACCATAGATGGGCAGTCGAGAGACCTTAGGTTCTGGATCGAGCGTTTTGGCCTAGGGAAGTTCCGAGAGGAAGGAGGTGAGACCAGATGGACTCTCCCTACACCCGGGCGTAGGAGGCCGACACGGAGGAACGTGGCCCGTCTCGTGTGGGGGGAGCCGGCCCTTGTCCCCAGAGGAGGGGGGTCGTGGAACTCCTACTCGGGATGGGTTTCAGGGCAAGCGACATCTTTGCCCTGATTCATCCTGTCGGCTCCTCGGAGTTTGACATCAGCTTTGTTACCCCGGAGGGCTTAGAAACCTTCTGGGGAAACTATAGGCTGGTGAAGGACGAGCCCGCCTGGCGTGACTTTATGGTGTGGGCGGTGTCACGCCAGGATAACATTAAGAAAGTGACCGTTTTAACTCGTAACGAGTCACTTTCTTATATGGACATCATGACCTGGCTCAACAGGTTTGGGGAGGTCAAGGACTTCCCAAAGAAAAATCTCGACAAGTTCGGGATATGGTCGGGGGCCTGGACCTTCATGGTCAAATTGCGACACGAGGATAACTCGGTGATGCATATCCCGTCCTCAACCTTCCTTGGGAAAGACAGGATCCTTGTCTTCTACCAGGGGCAGCCAAAACTCTGTCACAGGTGCGGTGACCCCTCACACTTGAGCGCCTCCTGCCGTGTGCAGAAGTGCGCCATGTGTGGGGAGGTGGGCCATCTCGCGGCGACCTGTGGCAGGGTGCGTTGCCACCTGTGTGGTGTCCTTGGGCACCCGATCGGGGCGTGTCCACGGTCTTTCGCCAACACCACCCTTCGGCAAGCGGGAGCAGTTGAGGAGGCTGTCCCTGCTGCGGAGGGGGTGAGTGGGGGAGGAGAGACTAGTCTGCCAAGGCAAAGGGAGAAGGCCCAGCCACCATCAAGGGCAAGGAGGCGCGAGAGGAGGAGGGAGGAGGAGGGAGCAGAGGGAGGGAGTTATGTGCCTTCCTTCTGCCCCTGGCTCTGCTGGGCCGGATCCTGATGCCGAGGCAGCAGTGGGCACGACCCTGGTTGAGGAGATGAGGAGACTGCAGAGGGAGGAAGAGGCTGACCAGTCGTCTTCTTCTCAGTACGTCAGTGCTGGGGAGGGAGAGACGGTCAAGCGGAGAAAGTCACCGAGTAAAGTGAGGGCAAAAACATCTGCCCCCCCCCCCGACGAAGGAACGCAGACTCGACGGCCCTCTAGTGGTAGGTCCCAACCGGTACCAATCCCTCTGTGAGGATGCGTCGGCCTCTGGGGAGGCTTCAGAGGGAGAGGTGGAGCCGTCAGGGGCTGCTGAGTCTCCCTCCGGGAGGGGCCCCCCTGCCCTCTGGGGGGGAGGCTGGCCTGGAGCCTGGAGGAGGAGATGATGCACCCAGGGCTGAAGCTGCTACTGTCTCTGCGACCACTGTAACTCCTCAGGGAGAAGTTGCGGGGGAGGTCCATCCCTCCTCTGGCCAAACCGCACCGGGGGAGGTGATGGACCAATCCCAATGTAAGAAGAGGACCCGCAAGACGAGGAGAAGTCGCGGGTCCTCTTCAGACTCATCTAGGGGTGGTGGTGATAGGAGGAAAGGGGGTGGGAAGCTGAAGGTCATTGAGCTCAATCGGTCTTAATGGCAGTCCCCTCTCCACTGACGCTGGCCACCTTTAATGTGGCCAGCATTAAGTCTGATACGGCTAGGTTTGCAGCCTTTGATTTTCTTGGCCGGGTTGAAGCTGACATTTTGTTTTTGCAGGAGACCAGGCTCTGTACTCTATCAGAGATAAACAGAGCAAGGAGGGAGTGGCGCAGGGGGCCCTCCTACTGGTCTCTTGCGGCTGAGCCGTATAGTGGAGTGGCGGTGCTTTTTACCGCAGAGGTGAAATGCCAGCGACTGATCGAGCTCGAAATGGGAAGGTGCCTAGTCTTAGACGTCTTCATGAAGGGGCAAAGCCTGCGCCTCATTAACATCTACGGTCCCCAGACAAAGTGGGACCGTAAAAGCCTCTTTATGAAGATTAAGCCTTTTCTTTTTACGGGCAAACAAGTCATCTTTGGTGGGGATTTTAATACCATAACTAGACCCCAAGACCGAGGAGGTACCAGAGATAGACTGCCCTATGATGGCGCCGCGTTAAATAGAATAGTGAGTGAAGCTCGCCTGGAGGATATCCACATCAGGCATTCCCCAGGTCACCGTGGGTTCACCTTTCAGAGAGGTAGTGTTAGGTCTAGGATAGATAGGTTTTTTTTGAAGGAGAATTCCGTCACCACCCCTGTGTCCGTGGTGGAGGTGGAGTTCTCTGATCACTGTCTAATTTTGTTTTCTTTGAATATTTCAGAGACCCTCCGGAGAGGAAGAGGTTTGTGGAGGCTGAATTCGTCACTCCTTGAGGAGGCAGCTGTAAGACAAGCCTTTGAGGAGTTTCTTCAGGATCAGGTACTATTACTGGGTCTTGAGGGTACTAGGTCAGAGTGGTGGGAGATATTCAAAAAAAGGGTGGCGGGATTTTTCCGCCGGCTCTCAAGCCTCAGGTCACTGGACATGTACCGCATGTACACTGCACTGAGGAAGAGACTTGGACATCTGGTCTCGACTGGAGGTAGCCAGGAGGATATCTCCGGTGTGAAGGCTTTGCTCAAAAGGTGTCAGTACGATAGGCACGCATCTTTGGTTCTTGAGAGGGATTTCGGGAAATACCGCTCGCCCGACCCCTACAGGAACTGTAAGATGTCAGTGACTTGTAAGACAGTAACAGGCCTGATTGACAGTACAGGATCCCTGACAAGATCCAGGTCAGGGATCTTGGAGGTCGTCAGGTCCTTCTACTCGAACCTTTTGGCAAAGAAGGAACTGAATCGGGATCGGATTTCAGGTTTCTTGGCTGAAGCCATTCCTGAGTCAGCAGAAGACCCTTCTCTTGGTGTTTTGATAGAACCTATAAGGGAAGAGGAAGTCGTCAGGGCTATTGAGGGTCTTGCCCTCAAGAAGTCACCTGGCCCAGATGGCTTAACATCTGAGTTCTATCGGACCTTTAAAGGAGCTTTGGCTCCCCTCTTGACTGACGTGCTTAATGAGTGTCTATCCTCGGGCACTCTGCCGAAGTCAATGAGGAGGTCCGCCCTTATAGTTCTGTCAAAGGGTAAGGATCCGAGCCATATTGAGAACTGGCGGCCCATAGCACTTCTCAATACGGACCGAAAGATTCTGGCGAAGGTACTTTTCAACCGGCTGGTACAGTTTGCGCCCCGGCTCCTCTCGCCAGCTCAGCACTGCTCTGTTCCCGGTCGTAGCACCTTAAGTGCGGTCCTGAGTGTCAGGGAGGCTGTGGAGCAGAGTAGGGCAGGTCGGTGGAAGGGGTACTTGCTGTCCCTAGATCAGGCTAAGGCTTTTGACAGGGTGAATCATGAGTATTTGTGGTCAACTCTCTCGAGGTATGGCCTGCCTGGGGGGTTCATTCAGTGGCTGCAGACCTTATACGCTGGGGCTGAGTCTTTCCCGCTTGTGAATGGTTGGGTTGGTCGTCCTTTTGAGGTGGGGTCGGGCGTCCGACAGGGATGTCCCTTGCGCCCGCTACTGTATGTGTTCGCCATTGATCCCCTGATTAGACGGATTAATGGTGGGCCGGTGGCGGGAGTCAGGATGGACCTGGAGGGTACTGGCTCCCCTTTGAGGACAGTAGCCTACGCGGATGATGTCACCGTTCTTGTCTCGTCACGGGAGGAGCTTGAATGGGTGATGTCTGAAGTGGACAGTTACTCGGAGGCTTCCGGATCAGCTGTAAACAGGAATAAGTGTGGAAGCCTCTGGCTGGGAGGGGGAGAGCCTGTTTTTTCTCTCCCGGACACCCTCCCAGAACCCCAGGGGTCTGTAAAGATCTTAGGCATCCATTTTGGCCAGGGTGATTACCCACTCCAAAATTGGGAAGGTAGGCTTAAGGATGTCGCCCAGAGAGTTGATTGCTGGAAGGGTTGGTCTTTGACCCTGAGAGAAAGGGTTCACCTTGCCAAAGCCTTCCTGCTCCCGTTGGTGATCTATCTAGGTAGCGTCTGTGCCTTGCCAGAGTCTTGTTGGAATAGGATCTGTTGCCTGTTCTTCCAACTGTTATGGGGGAACAGGCTCAACCTAATCAGGAGGGAGGTTACATACCGCACAAGGAGGCTAGGGGGGTTAAATATGGTTAACCCCGTGGTGTTCTTAATGAACACCTTTCTTAAGATCAATTTACCAAACCTCTCCTCCGAGGGGGCTCCTTCGTGGGTAGCCTCCTGCCAGGGGTGGTTTCGGCCCTTCTTCAAGAAATGGGAGTCAGGAGGGCAAGTGAAAGATCTTCGTGCACCCCATGGATATCTCCCGGCCTATGCTTCCCTGGTCCTGAAAGTGATTCGTCGGTGGGGCGTGGGAGATCAGGACTCAGTCAAGACGTTTTCTTGACGACAAGGTCCTGTTGACCCGCTTCCAGAAGCCTCTGGCGCTCAAAGATTGCCCAGGAGAAACCTTAGAGGGAGGGTTGCGTTTTCTTAACTCCAAAAGGTTTCCTCAGAAGTTTTGGGATCTGACCTGGCGCTGCCTCCTAGGTAAGTTATATGTGAGGGGGAACTTGAAGTACCGGAACTCCGACGAGCGAGGCTGCCCTCGGGAGGAGTGTGGCGACATGCTGGAAAGCATGGAGCACTTCCTGCTTCAGTGCCCCTTCAATATAAGGGTTTGCAAATTGGTGGGGACCTCCACCGGTTGGCTGCGGCTGGCTGGCCTTTCCTATGCCGAGTGGGCCTATGGGGCATTCAAACACCCGGAGGGCAGGGACTGCCAAACACTTTTTGTAGTTAGTGCAGTGGTCAGGTTTCACCTATGGTCAGCACGGTGTTTAGTATCGACGAGAGGCAAAATCCTCCCGGAGGTGGAGGTGGTTAAAAACATCATGGTGGACCTGGTGAGGGTGCGCTCTCGGGAGTACGAGGGGCTGGGCGCAGAAAGGGCTGGTACCCTCTGGAGGGGGTTCACTTTTTCTGTTCCCTGAGGGTTAGATAAGGGATTTAAAGTAGGTTAGTTAGGTTAGGGCCAGATAGGGATAGGTAGGGCAAGGTTTGCACGAGGGGTGGGGTTTATTATTTTCTGATAGGGAGGGACAGGTAGGGACAGGGTAGGGACAGAATGATAGATAGGGATATAGCGGTAGGGCGAGTAGACAGGGATGGGCCTCCTGTGCTCTCTTCCTGGTGGAGGGCTGGCGTGTCACCACATAGGCATTTTGTTTTGGAAATCAGATGGAAGGGTAAGAGGCTTGAGGATAACCGACCCTAGGCCCATGGGAGGTTTATGGGAGGGAAGGTAATTTAACAGGTTATGTAGGATGGTGGGTTTTTGTTACTTGTCTGTTATTTCTTATTTGTTATTGTTGTCGTTCATATGTTGTGTCCATTTTCCCATTTTCCATATCCCATATTCATTTTCCATTTCCATTTTTTATATCCATTTCCATATCCCATATTTCTTTTTCCATATTCCATAATTCCATTTGTTTGTTAGTAGATAAGGGTTTTTTTCAGGGGGGTAGGTTGTTTGGGAGGGGGGTTTCTTTTTGGGGGTGGAGGGTTTGGTTTATAAGTTTTCGTGTGCCCGGCCTGGCTCTGGACTACGCGGACATGGGAGGACATGAGGCGGAGAGCCAGGTTGGGTTTCAGGGGCTTGGTGGTGGGTGGTGCCAGCACCAGGACTATGCGGACATGGGAGGACATGGGGCGTGGTGCTGGCCGGGTGTGGTGAGGGGAAAAAAAAAATAAAAAATAAAAATAAATAAAAAAATAAAAATAAAATTTTTTTTTAGTAAGTTTCAGTTGGGGATTTTGTTAGTGTTATAAGTTTCCGTTATATGTGTCCATTGTATATTGCTCATTTAGATTTTCTTTTGTTAGAGTTTTTGACTGACGGATGACTGGAGAAAGACGGGAGAAGAGTGAAAGGTGGCGTGAAAGGCGGAGTGAAAGGCAGAATGGATGGGGCTGGTTCGCGATTGGTTTTTTTTTTTGTCCCGGTGTTTTCTTGTATTTTATTTGTTGATGGTTTTATGCTATGTTTTAGATTTATGTATTGTCTCTGTTTATAGTTTTTATATTGTATTTTCGTATGTGACAGTGTTTGTGAACTTTTTCTACTTTTCTAATAAAATAGTTCCAATTCCTTCGGGGCAACTGTGGGAGTCAGACACACTTGTTTGAGCTCCTGAGTCCAGAGGCTTAAGAGGCTTTTTTGGATACTTGGAGACCGATTATTGGGTGTGGTTTTCGGTCTTTTGTGTGATACATACCGTAGCTCCGACTCCCTTCCCCGTGCGGAGGGGAGCCTTATCATGGAGCGTGGAGCTCCTGCCCCCCGGACCTTACAGGCGGGGGGGGGCAGGAGAATGTCTGCCGACACAGCACCAGCAGAGCAGGGCAGGCGGAGGTCGCTGAGGCAGCAAGCCTCAATGAGAGTGGCGACCGGGACAACAGCATTGGGAGCAGCATCAGGAGCAGCAGCAGCGACATTGGCGGCTGCAGCATCGGGAACAGCATCGGGAGCAGCGACGTCCGTAGAGCGGGCGATGCCGGCAGGAGTAGCGGTGGCGACAGGGGTGTCAGCAGTCCCGGCAGGTGGATCCGTGAAAACGGCAACATCAGCCACGGCGCTAACATCAGCGGCAGTGGCGGGTGAAGCCGGTCCCGAAGGGGGCTACGGCCGCAGGATATGCGGTTTCCTCTGGAAGGGTCCCTGCAAGCAGGAGAAAAGACGCCTTACCGTCATCGCTGCCTCAATCGCCCGCAGGATGGGGCATCCGGAAAGCTGGAGAAGAGGTTGCCATCTACAGCCGGAGGATCGAGGCGGTCCTGGAGGAGTATGACCGGGCCCGGAGATCCCTGTTCGCAATGAGTGGGGAGCTTCAGAGCGCTCGCGCCCGTAGCGACAGGGCCTCAAGGAAGGACCGCCCAGTTTTCAGTAAGCAGGTAAGGAGCCTGAAAAAACAAATAAAGGCCCTGGAAGCCAGGTGCACGGAGATTCTGGAGGGCGCGGGGCCGTTCAGAGAGAAGCTGCTGAATGATGACCGCTTCTTCCGCAAACAGCAGGAGCGGTTGTTGAAGGATGGCCCCGCGTCCTCAGACAGCTCGGGAGAGGACGACTATTGTGAGTCAGACCTGGAGTCAGATGACAGCATGGCGGTACAGTATAGTCGAGTAGCCGTCCCTAGTAGCAGCAGCCTGATACCCACATATACACAGGCATCAGCGCCGGCAGTGAAACTGGAAGTCAGAATGACAAGACAGGAAGTCAGAATGACAGGACAGGAAGTGACGCAATCTCCCACACTCCCAGAGAACCAACCACTGCCCGAGACGGAGGAGGAGGAGGGTGGAGCCTCGGGAGAAGGCGGGAAGCTGATGAGGCAAATCTGCCAATTGGAGTCCCCGTCCAGAATGGACCAATTAGCATTCAGCTTGTCAGATTTGGACGGGGAGGAGGAGGGAAAAGGAACCAAGACCAGGAAGAAGGCAAAGAAGGAAAAAAAAAAGAGCAATAGAGACATTTAAATTTGTCAGGTCGTTGCCTGGGGAGCATCGTGCCGGGACCTCAGCCCAGGTTGCGATGCCTCCAGGAGAGAAAAGGGAGGCGCAGGCACCTCGGGTCACGCCAAGTGGCGGGGTGCCCGGGGTGCCAGCAGTCAAAATGGCGCCTGATAGTACCTTTCAGGTGGTGGTGGACAAGGAGCTCATGGTTGCGGACAAGGCGCTCATAGTTGCGGACAAGGGCAAAGGCAAAGAAGCCCCCCTGCGGAGGGGAGTGGCGTAGGGAAACCTCCCTCCCTGGTAGGAGGTTTTAAAATATCGATGGCTTCCCCCAGAGTAAGGTGTAGGAAAGGGGGAGTGGCAGGTGGGCGTGGCTCATCCTCCTCCAGTGCTGATGAAGCCGGTGATGCGGATGTCACTTCCGGGGCTAAGGGGGCGTGTCCTCCTACAACATCAGGTGCCGGGGTGACTGTGGATGCGGAGGTCGAGGTAAAAGCGGGGAAGCCATCAGCGAGTGGTGCAGCCGGCCCCGCTGTAAGAAGGAAGACTGCAGGTGTGAATGATGGACGAGTGGAGAAGCTAGTTAAGCAGACAGGTAAGGTAAAGGGGAAAGCGGGTGGGACAAAAGGGGTAATTAGTAGTATTCCTGAAGAAGGTGGTGTAGTATGCATGGGGGTCCAAGAGCCTGTAGTCGGGGAGGCTGCGGGTGGAGGGGCTATTACCATTGCTGCTAAAAAAAAGTATTTCTACTGCTAGTAATATTTCTGTTGTGGCCCCTGTTGTTTCTGGTATTTCTGCTGTTGTCCCTGCTGTTGTTTCTGCTGCTGTTCCTGATGCTGTTCCTGATGCTGTCGTTGCTCCTGTTGTTACTCCTGTCATTGCTCCTGATATTGTTGCTCCTGTTGTCCTCTCTGCCGCTGTTCCTTCTGCTGCAGTTGGAGTGACCCGGTCCGCGGCGGCTATGCCAGGGCGGACTGTTGCCGCCTCTGGTGCTCCGGTTGCCGTGGCTGGGCTAAGTAGTTCTGCGGGGGTCCCTGGGAGTGGCGCTGGTACTCCGGCAGCGGAGGTTGCTGCGGCCTCCGGGCCCCCACGCTCCTATGCCAGCGTCGCTTCTGGGGCCCCTGGGGGTGCGTCATGTCTTCCACCGGGCTCCAGGGACGGCGATTTGCAACGGCAGCTCCTGGAGGCTTTACGGGCGGGCCAGTCCACAATGACCATAGATGGGCAGTCGAGAGACCTTAGGTTCTGGATCGAGCGTTTTGGCCTAGGGAAGTTCCAAGAGGAAGGAGGTGAGACCAGATGGACTCTCCCTACACCCGGGCGTAGGGGGCCGACACGGAGGAACGTGGCCCGTCTCGTGTGGGGGGGGAGCCGGCCCTTGTCCCCAGAGGAGGGGGGTCGTGGAACTCCTACTCGGGATGGGTTTCAGGGCGAGCGACATCTTTGCCCTGATTCATCCTGTCGGCTCCTCGGAGTTTGACATCAGCTTTGTTACCCCGGAGGGCTTAGAAACCTTCTGGGGAAACTATAGGCTGGTGAAGGACGAGCCCGCCTGGCGTGACTTTATGGTGTGGGCGGTGTCACGCCAGGATAACATTAAGAAAGTGACCGTTTTAACTCGTAACGAGTCACTTTCTTATATGGACATCATGACCTGGCTCAACAGGTTTGGGGAGGTCAAGGACTTCCCAAAGAAAAATCTCGACGAGTTCGGGATATGGTCGGGGGCCTGGACCTTCATGGTCAAATTGCGACACGAGGATAACTCGGTGATGCATATCCCGTCCTCAACCTTCCTTGGGAAAGACAGGATCCTTGTCTTCTACCAGGGGCAGCCAAAACTCTGTCACTGGTGCGGTGACCCCTCACACTTGAGCGCCTCCTGCCGTGTGCAGAAGTGCGCCATGTGTGGGGAGGTGGGCCATCTCGCGGCGACCTGTGGCAGGGTGCGTTGACATCTGTGTGGTGTCCTTGGGCACCCGATCGGGGCGTGTCCACGGTCTTTCGCCAACACCACCCTTCGGCAAGCGGGAGCAGTTGAGGAGGCTGTCCCTGCTGCGGAGGGGGTGAGTGGGGGAGGAGAGACTAGTCTGCCAAGGCAAAGGGAGAAGGCCCAGCCACCATCAAGGGCAAGGAGGCGCGAGAGGAGGAGGGAGCAGAGGGAGGGAGTTATGTGCCTTCCTTCTGCCCCTGGCTCTGCTGGGCCGGATCCTGATGCCGAGGCAGCAGTGGGCACGACCCTGGTTGAGGAGATGAGGAGACTACAGAGGGAGGAAGAGGCTGACCAGTCGTCTTCTTCTCAGTACGTCAGTGCTGGGGAGGGAGAGACGGTCAAGTGGAGAAAGTCACAGAGTAAAGTGAGGGCAAAAACATCTGCCCCCCCCCCCCCCGAAGGAACGCAGACTCGACGGCCCTCTAGTGGTAGGTCCCAACCGGTACCAATCCCTCTGTGAGGACGCGTCGGCCTCAGGGGAGGCTTCAGAGGGAGAGGTGGAGCCGTCAGGGGCTGCTGAGTCTCCCTCCGGGAGGGGCCCCCTGCCCTCTAGGGGGGAGGCTGGCCTGGAGCCTGGAGGAGGAGATGATGCACCCAGGGCCGAAGTTGCTACTGTCTCTGCGACCACTGTAACTCCTCAGGGAGAAGTTGCGGGGGGAGGTCCATCCCTCCTCTCGCCAAACCGCATCGGGGGAGGTGATGGACCAATCCCAATGTAAGAAGAGGACCCGCAAGACGAGGAAAAGTCGTGGGTCCTCTTCAGACTCATCTAGGGGTGATGGTGGTAGGAGGAAAGGGGGTGGGAAGCTGAAGGTCATTGAGCTCAATCGGTCTTAATGGCAGTCCCCTCTCCACTGACGTTGGCCACCATTAATGTCGCCAGCATTAAGTCTGATACGGCTAGGTTTGCAGCCTTTGATTTTCTTGGCCGGGTTGAAGCTGACATTTTGTTTTTGCAGGAGACCAGGCTCTGTACTCTATCAGAGATAAACAGAGCAAGGAGGGAGTGGCGCAGGGGGCCCTCCTACTGGTCTCTTGCGGCTGAGCCGTATAGTGGAGTGGCGGTGCTTTTTACCGCAGAGGTGAAATGCCAGCGACTGATCGAGCTCGAAATGGGAAGGTGCCTAGTCTTAGACGTCTTCATGAAGGGGCAAAGCCTGCGTCTTATTAACATCTACGGTCCCCAGACAAAGTGGGACCGTAAAAGCCTCTTTATGAAGATCAAGCCTTTTCTTTTTACGGGCAAGCAAGTCATCTTTGGTGGGGATTTTAATACCATAACTAGACCCCAAGACCGAGGAGGTACCAGAGATAGACTGCCCTATGATGGTGTCGCGTTAAATAGCCTAGTGAGTGAAGCTCGCCTGGAGGATATCCACATCAGGCATTCCCCAGGTCACCGTGGGTTCACCTTTCAGAGAGGTAGCGCTAGGTCTAGGATAGACAGGTTTTTTTTGAAGGAGAATTCCGTCACCACCCCTGTGTCCGTGGTGGAGGTGGAGTTCTCCGATCACTGTCTAATTTTGTTTTCTTTGAATATTTCAGAGACCCTCCGGAGAGGAAGAGGTTTGTGGAGGCTGAATTCGTCACTCCTTGAGGAGGCAGCTGTAAGACAAGCCTTTGAGGAGTTTCTTCAGGATCAGGTATTATTACTGGGTCTTGAAGGCACTAGGTCAGAGTGGTGGGAGATATTCAAAAAAAGGGTGGCGGGATTTTTCCGCCGGCTCTCAAGCCTCAGGTCACTGGACATGTACCGCATGTACACTGCACTGAGGAAGAGACTTGAGCATCTGGTCTCGACAGGGGGTAGCCAGGAGGATATCTCCGGTGTGAAGGCTTTGCTCAAAAGGTGTCAGTATGATAGGCACGCATCTTTGGTTCTTGAGAGGGACTTCGGGAAATACCGCTCGCCCGACCCCTACAGGAACTGTAAGATGTCAGTGGCTTGTAAGACAGTAACGGGCCTGATTGACAGTACAGGATCCCTGACAAGATCCAGGTCAGGGATCTTGGAGGTCGTCAGGTCCTTCTACTCGAACCTTTTGGCAAAGAAGGAACTGAATCGGGATCGGATTTCAGGTTTCTTGGCTGAAACCATTCCTGAGTCAGCAGAAGACCTTTCTCTTGGTGTTTTGGTGGAACCTATAAGGGAAGAGGAAGTCGTCAGGGCTATTGGGGGTCTTGCCCTCAAGAAGTCACCTGGCCCAGATGGCTTAACATCTGAGTTCTATCGGACCTTTAAAGGAGCTTTGGCTCCCCCCTTGACTGACGTGCTTAATGAGTGTCTATCCTCGGGCACTCTGCCGAAGTCAATGAGGAGGTCCGCCCTTATAGTTCTGTCAAAGGGTAAGGATCCGAGCCGTATTGAGAACTGGCGGCCCATAGCACTTCTCAATACGGACCGGAAGATTCTGGCGAAGGTACTTTTCAACCGGCTGGTACAGTTTGCGCCCCGGCTCCTCTCGCCGGCTCAGCACTGCTCTGTTCCCGGTCGTAGCACCTTAAGTGCAGTCCTGAGTGTCAGGGAGGCTGTGGAGCAGAGTAGGGCAGGTCGGTGGAAGGGGTACTTGCTGTCCCTAGATCAGGCTAAGGCCTTTGACAGGGTGAATCACGAGTATTTGTGGTCAACTCTCTTGAGGTATGGCCTGCCTGGGGGGTTCATTCAGTGGCTGCAGACCTTATACGCTGGGGCTGAGTCTTTCCCACTTGTGAATGGTTGGGTTGGTCGTACTTTTGAGGTGGGGTCGGGCGTCCGACAGGGATGTCCCTTGAGCCCGCTGCTGTATGTGTTCGCCATTGATCCCCTGATTAGACGGATTAATGGTGGGCCGGTGGCGGGAGTCAGGATGGACCTGGAGGGCACCGGCTCCCCTTTGAAGACAGTAGCCTACGCGGATGATGTCACCGTTCTTGTCTCGTCACGGGAGGAGCTTGAATGGGTGATGTCTGAAGTGGATAGTTACTCAGAGGCTTCCGGATCAGCTGTAAACAGGAATAAGTGTGGAAGCCTCTGGCTGGGAGGGGGAGAGCCTGTTTTTTTCTCTCCCGGACACCCTCCCAGAACCCCAGGGGTCTGTAAAGATCTTAGGCATCCAATTTGGCCAGGGTGATTACCCACTTCAAAATTGGGAGGGCAGGCTTAAGGATGTCGCCCAGAGAGTTGATTGCTGGAAGGGTTGGTCTTTGACCCTGAGAGAAAGGGTTCACCTTGCCAAAGCCTTCCTGCTCCCGTTGGTGATCTATCTAGGTAGCGTCTGTGCCTTGCCAGAGTCTTGTTGGAGTAAGATCTGTTGCCTGTTCTTCCAACTGTTATGCTGGAACAGGCTCAACCTAATCAAGAGGGAGGTTACATACCGCACAAGGAGGCTAGGGGGGTTAAATATGGTTAACCCCGTGGTGTTCTTAATGAACACCTTTCTTATCTTCGTACACCCCATGGATATCTCCCGGCCTATGCTTCCCTGGTCTTGAAAGTGATTCGTCGGTGGGGTCTGGGGGCGTGGGAGATCAGGACTCAGTCAAGACGTTTTCTTGACGACAAAGTCCTGTTGACCCGCTTCCAGAAGCCTCTGGTGCTCAAAGATTGCCCAGGAGAAACCTTAGAGGGAGGGTTGCGTTTTCTTAACTCCAAAGGGTTTCCTCAGAAGTTTTGGGATCTGACCTGGCACTGCCTCCTAGGTAAGTTATATGTGAGGGGGGAACTTGAAGTACCGGAACTCCGACGAGCGAGGCTGCCCTCGGGAGGAGTGTGGCGACATGCTGGAAAGCATGGAGCATTTCCTACTTCAGTGCCCCTTCAATATAAGGGTTTGCAAATTGGTGGGGACCTCCACCGGTTGGCTGCGGCTGGCTGGCCTTTCCTATGCCGAGTGGGCCTATGGGGCATTCAAACACCCGGAGGGCAGGGACTGCCAGACACTTTTTATAGTTAGTCAGGTTCCACTTGTGGTCATCCCGGTGTCTAGTATCGACGCGAGGCAAAATCCTCCCGGAGGTGGAGGTGGTTAAAAACATCATGGTGGACCTGGTGAGGGTGTGCTCTCGGGAGTATGAGGGGCGCAGAAAGGGCTGGTACCCTCTGGAGGGGTTTCACCTTTTCTGTTCCCTGAGGGATAGAATAAGGGATTAAAAGTAGGTTAGGGCCAGATAGGGATAGGGAGGGCAAGGTTTTGCACGAGGGGTGGGGTTTGTTATTTTTTAATGGTAGGGAGGGACAGGTAGGGATAGGGTAGGGATAGAATGATAGATAGGGACATAGTGGTAGGGCAAGTAGGCAGGGACGGGCCTCTTGTGCTCTCTTCCTGGTGGAGGGCTGGTGTGTCACCACATAGACATTTTTGTTTTGGAAATCGGATGGAAGGGTAAGAGGCTTGAGGATAACCGACCCTAGGCCCATGGGAGGTTCATGGGAGGGGAGGGTTGGTTTTTACAGTTATGGTATTGTGGATTTTGTCCGTTATTATAGTATTTGTCTGGTATTTCGTTATTGTGTCATTTCTGTTATTTTCATATTATTGTACTGTTTCTATGTCCGTTGTTCCATTTTTTCATTTCCATTTCCATTTCCATATTCCATCATATGTTGATCGTAAAAGGGTTTTCTTAGGGGGGTAGGTTGTTTGGGAGGGGGGTTTCTTTTTGGGGGTGGAGGTCTTGGGTTTATAGGTTTCGTGTGCCCGGCCTGGCTCTGGACTATGCGGACATGGGAGGACATGAGGCAGAGAGCCAGGTCGGGGTTCAGGGGCTTGGTGGTGGGTGGTGCCAGCACCAGGACTATGCGGACATGGGAGGACATGGGGCGTGGTGCTGGCCGGGTGTGGTGAGGGAAAAAAAAAAAAAAATTTTCTAGTAAGTTTTAGTTGGGGTTTTTGTTGTTTTTATGTTTGTTTTTTATGTTGTTGTATATCGCTCATATTGGTTTTCTTTTTTTCCAGATGATTAGAGTTTGACTGAAGGATGGTTGGAGAGAGACTGAAGAAGAATGAAAGGCGGAATGAAAGGTGGAGTTAAAGGCAGAATGGATGGGGGCTGGTTCGCGCTTGGTTTTTGTTTTGATTTTTGTCCCAGTGTTTTATACTTATGTTCTGATGTTATTTATGCTTTTGCTTTGGTTTTATGTATTGTGTCTGATTATGGTTTTATACTGTATTTTTGGAGCGACAGATTAAGTGTTTATTTGTAAAATTTTTCTACTTTTCTAATAAAAATAGTTCCAATTCCTTCGACAACCTCTTTAAAGGATTTATCCATCTTCCTAATATCGATGGCCTGTCCTTAGGATAGGCCATCAATATTACATCTACGATGATACAACAGCCAGGACCTCGGCAGATCAGCTTTTCCAGGGCAATGCGGCTACAGGTAAAGGTAACAATTCTAGGAGCCACGCTGTTCACTTGCCATACAAGGTGTAGCAGTAGGTTTAGGTAGTGCAGTGGTGCACATGGTATAGTGGGTGAGCAGCATGGCTCCCGGAATGTTATTACCTTTAGCCGCCCTGTCTCGGTACCGCTGATCTACAGGGGTTCTGATGGTGGGCCCCTAGAAACAATTCCACTGGTGGGCTCTAGACATCCCAGTCCGACACTGTCCTTGCAGAACAAGGCAACCACCTTCTGGAGGTATATACCCAATGGGCAGTCCGGAAGTGGTTGAAAAAAAAATCTATAATTACCCATACCCATATCACACTTTCTGAAAATCCGGTGACGTTCCGTTTCCCTGTTTCCGAAACGGAAAGTCACCATTACTCCCCCCACCCCCATCATACTTATGTGTCTTCCCCTCTCGGAACGTCCCCTCTTCCTCTCTTCTAGCGCTTGTGCAGTCTGGAGGTGCCTGCGACACATGTGCAGTAGAGATAGCACTCTATCTCTACTGCGCAGGCGTCAGAGGCACTGCTGGTCTGTGCACGCGCTAGCAGAGAGGAAGAGAGGCGTCTCCAGCCTGCGCACAGTGAAAGAAAAGGAGAAGCTGTTCCCAGAGAGGAATACAGGTAAGTATGATGCGGTGGGGGGGGTGGGCTGAGTTAGTTGGGAAAGGTTAGTAGTGGGCGGGATAGCTAGGGAGACAGGGAGGGGGTGTAATGGAGTGAGAGAGGAGGGGGCAGTGAGAGGAAGGCAGTGTGTAAGCTATACAGTAAGCTACACAGCAGGAAGCTACACCATGTAGAAATACAGAAGATGCCAGGAGCTCCCAGAGAAACCCAGAAATCACTCAAAACACTGCTAAAGGTATATGGGTGCACTTATTAACCTATTAATAGCACTAACAGACCTTTTTTAAAAAAAAAAAAATTTGCCAGGAAAACCCCTTTAAATCCTTCAGGTTTGAGCTCAAAAGTGCGTTAAGGACCAGGCCTCATTTTTCAAAACTGACATGTGTCACTTTATATGGCAATAACTTTAAGACGTTTAAAATTACACAAGTGATTTTGAGATTGTTTTTTTCATGAGACATTGTACTTCATGTTAGTGGTAAACACTGATCAATATTTTTGTATTTATTTATAAAAAAAAATAGGAAATTTGATGGAGATTTGGAAAAAAAAAAAAAATTGCAGTTTTCAAAATGTGAAATGCTCTGCTTTTCAAACAGATAGTCATACTACCCAAATAAATTAATACATATTATCTATCATATCTCTGCTTTATATTGGCATCATATTTTAATTGTCATTTAATTTATTTTGGACATTATAAAGCTTACAAGTGTAACAGCGATTTTCCAGATTTACAAGAAAATTTCCCAAACTAATTTTTTAGGGACCACTTCAGTTCTGAAGGGGATTATAAAGGCCTATATATTAGAAACCCCCATGAATCACCCAATTTTCGAAACTACACCCCTAATATAATTCAAAACAGCATTTGGAAAGTTTGTTAACCCTTTAAGCATTTCATGGGAATTAAAACCATATGGAGGTGATATTTAGACATTTCATTTTTTTCAATAATCCATTCATTTAGCGCTAAAATTAACACATTCACAAAGAGTTAAAGGAGAAAATGCATCTCACAGTTTGTTATGAAATTTCTCCCGGGCACAGAAATACCCCACAAGTGGGTGTAAACTGATCTTTGGGCATTCGGCAGTTCACAGAACAGAAGGAGCGACATTGGGCGTCTGAAAAGCAGATTTTGCTGGAATAGTTTTAAGGTGCCATGTCTCATTTGCAGAGCCCCTAGAGTACCAAGACAATGGAAACCCCCTAAAAGTGACCCCATTTTGGAAACTACACCCCTCACAGAATTTATCAAGAGGTATAGTGAGCAATTTGACCCAACATCCTTTTCACAGATTTTATTAACATTGGGATGTGTAAATAAAAAATTACTAAAATGTTACTTTATCCCCAAAATTTTCATTTTCACAAGGGGTTAAAAGAGAAAAAGCACCCTACAGTTTGTTAAACAATTTCTCCTAAACACAGCAATACCCCATATGTTGACATAATCTGCTATATGGGTACATGGTGGGGCTTGGAATGAAAAGAGCGCTATTTGGCTTTTAGAGGGCAGATTTTGCTGGAATAGTTTTCGGGTGCCATGTCGCATTTACAGAGCCCCTAAAGTACCAGTACAAAGGAAACCCCAAAAAGTGACCCCGTTTTAGAAACTACACCCCCCACAGAAGATATCAAGGGATATAGTGAGCAGTTTGACCCTACAGCTGTTTCACAGATTTTATTAACAGTGGGACGTGAAAATGAAAAATTACTTTTTTTTTCTAATAAACTGTCAATTTAGACCCAATTTTTTTATTTTCACAAGAGGATAAAGGAGAAAAAGCTCCCCAAGGTTTGTTACACAATTTCTCCTGAACACGGCAATACCCCATTGTATTGCAAAATAGCTGTTTATAATAGACAGGCCATAAGTAACCTTATTTTTGAACCCAGTATAAAGTAATGTCTACCCACTATATTTTCAGTTGACATGTTATGAGATTTTGTATGTCTATACTAATTAGACCACAGGATGCTGTTTGAAGGGATATTTACATACCCATACAACCTAGACAAAAGACTCTGTTTAAGGCTAGATTTACATGCCCATACAGATTAGATCACAGGATGCTGTTTAAGGTGATATCTATATGTACATGCTAATTAGATCAACGACGCTGTCTGAAGTGATATTTACATACCTATATAGATGAGATCAACGACGCTGTCTAAGGTGATATCTACATATCTATACCAACCAGATCAACAGGTTATGTCCATACTGGTTAGATCAAAGGAACAACTCTGTTTAAAGTGTATATGTCACAAGACAAATTCTAGTGAAAACTGGCCCCTTTCACATGAATATGATCTTGGAGATAAGTAAGGCCTTACAGAGGTGTATCACTTCTGTAGACGCCCACTTTATGACACACACAAAGGGTATAAGTTTGGAAGACATTCCCTCAGCATTAGTTGTTGCATTTTCTTGATAGCAGATCATTGGGGACGCCTGCTGATGCTGCATGCTAGCACATGGCTGAGTGATGCTTCCTACAGATACCCTTATCAGAACTAAGCTTAGCAGTGTTGTAAGTATTTGATTTGATTACCGTGCTATACCTGCTGTATTGTAAGTGTTGAATATATATATCATAGTTTGATTGACTTTGATATTTGATTAGATATGCTTTCTGATACTTTTAAGTGTTGTAAGTATTTGATTATATATCACAGTTTGATTGACTGTGATATTTGATTATATCATAGTTTGATTGACTGTGATATTTGATAATGTCATAGTTTGATTGACTTTGATATTTGATTATACCTTGCTATACCAGCTGTATTGCAAGGTTTGATTATACCTTCTAATATCTGTTATACTTTTCCTTGTTGCAAGACCTTTTTACTATACTTTTCCTTGTTGTAAGACCTTTTTGCTATACTTTTCCTTGTTGTAAGACCTTTTGACCTTTTGTTATACTTTTCCTTGTTGTAAGACCTTTTTCTATCTTCTTATACTCTTCTTAATAAAATGTTAAGCTATTTGGGGATAGTCTAGTGTTTTTACTCTATAACTTTATTCTATTACACGGAATCCAAAAGAATCTGTTTCATTTGGCAATACACCCATATGTGGTAGTAATCTGCTGTATGGGTACATGGTGGGGCTTGGAAAGGAAAGAGTGCTATTTGGCTTTTGGAGGGCAGATTTTGCTGGAATAGTTTTCAGGTGCCAAGTACCAATACAATGGAAGCTTCCAAAAAGTGACCCCATTTTAGAAACTACACCCCTCAAGGAATTTATCAAGCGGTATTATCATTTTGAGCCCACGAGTGCTTCTCAAAAATTAATGTACAAAGTGAAAATTTAAAATTTTAAATAAATATGCCATTTCAGTGCCCAATACGTTGCTCCCAGTTTGTGTGATCAGAGACATGCGCTCCTGAAACTATTAAGTGGGCTATTCCAGGTAGAAAGAAGTTGTATATGTGGGTGTAAACTGCTGCTTGGGAACAGAGCAGGGCTCAGAAGGGAAGGAGCAATGTGCTTTTTAGCTTTTGGAGTACAGATTTAGAGGGACTTTCTGGACGCCATGTTGTTTTTGCAGAGCCCTGAAGGTGCTTGGAATTCTCCAAGAAGTGACCCCATTTTGTAGGTGTATTTTTAGAGTCTCTACAAATGTGACATGGCGTCCAAATCCAACATCTAAATCAGCTGTCCAAAAGCACATAGCGCTCCTTGACATCTGTGCCCTCCTGTGTGCCCTAATGGCAGTTTATGCCCACATGTATGACACTGTTGTACCCAGGATAACGTACTTAATGTCATATGTGGGTATAAACTGCTGTTTGGGCACAGAAGGTAAGGAGTGCTATTTTGGTTTTTGGAGCACAGTTTGGTTTTTGGACGTCATACTACTTTTGCAGAGCCCCTGAATTTGCAGTAAAGTAGAACCCCCAGACATATAACCCCACTTTGAAAACTACACCACCCAAGGGATTTATCAAGTGGGATAGCGAGCATTTTTAACCCTTGAATGTTGCATTAATTTAATTTCCAGAAATGAATGCGCAGCTTATGTCAGTAGAGACACACACTCCAAAAACTGTTAAGCAGGTATCCCGGGCACAACAGCTTTTGGAGCATTCATATGTGATACAAGCCGGGCACAACATATTACACACTGAAATGACGTATTCCTGCAAAAATTGTCATTTTCTCCTATCAACATCAGCTGCATATTCATTTCTGGAAAGTTAATTAATGCAACACTTGGAGGTTAAAAATGTTCACTATACCCCTGGATAAATTCCTTCAGGGATGTAGTTTGCAAAATGGGGTCACATGTCAAGGGTTTCCACTTTACTGGTGTTGCAGCAACTCTGTAAAAGTGTCATGGCGTCCAAAAACCAAACCGTCTAAATCTATGCTCCAAAAAACAAAATAGCGCTCCTTCCCTTCTGTGCCCAAACAGCAGTTTATACCCACATATGACAATAAGTACATTATCCTGTGCACACCAGTGTCATTCATGTGGGCATAAACTGAAGTTTGGGCACACAGCAGGGCACAGAAGGGAAGGAGCGCTGTGTGGCTTTTGAGGTGTATATTTAGACATTTGGTATCTGGACGCCATGTCATGTTTGCAGAGCCTCTAAAGTACCAGTAAAGTGGAATCCCCTATGGAATGATCCCATTTTGAAAACTGCACCCCTCAAAGAATTCATCAAGAGGTGTAGTGAGCATTAGTATCCCAGATGTGAATGCACAGCGGATAGTGAAGAGTGAATATGTAAACTGTGTGCAGTACATTGGGAACACTAAATTCCCTACTATTTCCCCAGTAGCTCCTATGATTGGGGGGGTCACTCTGGGGGTCACTTCTGGTTTATTTTCCCTTGTAAGCTCTAAATTTGGGGTGTCCCCTGATATACGCTCGCACAGCTTATACATTCCCTTCCTGCCACAGCCAGTTTTGTTTTAATGACTTGGCGATTTTTGGGGTTTTTGTCTTCACATTTGTACAAGCTATATTTTTTTTATTTTTCTGGTGAAGTAGCCGTATGAGGGCTTGTTGTTTGCAGCATGAGATGCATTTTGTAGTGACACCAGTTTTGGGTGCCTATAATGTATAGAATAAATTTTATTAACTCTTTCTTGGTGGATTAAAAAAAAACCTATCAATTCTGGTAATGCTTTTTACCTCTTAATTTTTTTTTCCACGCAGCGTACAGCATAAGTAACATGTTACTTTTATTCTGCGGGTCGCTACGATTACGGCGATACCTCATTTATATTGTTTTTTTATGCATTACTAGTTTTGCAGAACAAAAACCCATTTGGGCTAAGAAATCAATTATACTTGCATCACCATCTTCTGAGATGTGTAGCAATTTTTTTTTCGGTCGACAGAGTTGGTTAAGGGCTTATTTTTTGCGGGACGAGCTGTGCTTTTTATTGGTACTGTTTTGGGGTACATATGACCTTTTGATCACCTTTTTATAGCTATTTTTTTAAGGTGAGATGACGAAAAATCATTATTTCCTTGCTTTATTAATTAATTTTATTTTTTTCATACACTTTACTTTTTTTTTTTTTTTTACTTTTTTATATGTCCCACTAGGACACCTGAACCAGCCATACACTGATCGCTGATTCAGCACTATAGACTGAAATACACGTGTATTGCAGTCTATACAGGAAGTCAGCGCTATGCAGACACATAGACTGGCTTCCTCACTTCCTGGCAGGATCAACCAGGTACTGGGGGCTCCAGGCAGCCTGGGGTCACTTGCCAGACCCCAGGCTGCAGAAGTTACATATGGGCACCCCCGATCTCACCGCGGGGGGGTGCCCAGGGGGACATCTGTCATGGCAGAACCCCTTGGATGCCGTGGTCATGTTTGACCGCGGCATCCAAGTGGTTAAAAACCCGCAAGTTAAGGAGCAGGGTGTTAGCTGTCAGTTACAGCTAACACCCGCTCCCGATCCCGCCGCGGCATTCAGTGCCGCTAACAAACACTTGAGATGCAGCAGTCGCTCTTGACCACGGCATTTTAAGGGTTAAAGAGGACCTCTCATGTCCTCATGTATATGCGGTTTTACATACCACTAGAAAGGCTTTCCCAGTATGTGCCCCAGGGCTGGAGATATAGGGGGTCTAAATTTCACCGTTCACTGTCAGAAGGGCGTTTCTGACAGTCTAGCTGGGCTGTGAGGAACGCCTTCCCTGACAGTACTCGTCCATAGCACTGTACTGAGGGGCGTTCCTCAGAGCTCAGCATCATCACTGGGCGGTAAGGAACGCCCCGTCTGACAGTACTTGGCTATGGGACTAGTACAGAGAGAGGGGGCATTCCTTACTGCTCAGTGATGACGCTGAGCTGTGAGGAACGCCCCCCCAGTACAGAGCTACGGACGAGTACAGTCAGGGAGGGCGTTCATCACAGCGCAGCTAGACTGTCAGGAACGCCCTTCTGACATTGAACAGTGAAATTTAGACCCCCGATATCTTCAGCCCCGGGGCATATAACGGGAAAGCCAGCAGTGCTCTGAATTCAGTGTGCTGTCGGCTTTCTAGCGGTATGTAAAACTGCATATACATGAAGACATGATAGGTCCTCTTTAAACAGCGGGGAACGGTGTTATCACCGGTCCCCGCTGTCGCAGCGGGAGCCTGGCTGTCAGATACAGCTGGGCTCCCGCGGTGATCGCACTGGCTCTTCTTCTGAGCCTGCTCGATTACCGTCAAGTGCCTGTAAATGGGGATGCGGTAACTAACCACATTCTCCCACGTACACCCCAGTCCTTTAGAAGTTTACTTTGAATTATCTGCCCAAACCTTCCCTAAATGACTGATGCACTCTGATCTGGTCAGCTGTCTCTCTGCCAACTATTTGATATACTTTTCACTGCATAGTCTGACTATGAACACTTTTTACACTTGTGGATCAGTTACATGAGATACAGCAGCTTCCATTCTGCTATTCCATTCCCTGCATACAACAAACAGGTCCTAGAAACTGAAACATCCAAAATAAGAATTCCAAAGAGGAGTAATCAAAACCTCAGAGAGGACTCAGAACATCAACATCAAGCAGCACGTTTCTCTCCACATGTTTCATGTGGAAACCACATGGACCCCATTATAGTCTATGGGGTCTGCGGTTTTCCTTAGGTATCCGCTTTTCTATGCGTATAGGTTTCTGTTCGGGGGGGTCCCCAAGCAGACTCCCCAAACGGAAACCCGAACGCAGATGTGAACCGGGCCTAAATACACTTAAACTGGGGAACAGTGGAACTATTGCAGAAATTTTACAGAGTCTCTATTTTGGTCTAGAGGTCAGGTTGCACCCAAGATAGCTGTCAACTCTTGCCCAAACCATCTGTGACACCAGGGGCCTAATGGACGCCACCCGCTACCACAGCATGTCTTGCTAGGTGTTATTTGCATCAACTTTTCACCAACTTCTTGTTGACACTAGGTTCATACTAGCGTTTAGTCTATATCATTCAGATCTGCATGGGGACCTGAAAGACAGAGAGCCTGTCCACTTAATAAGTGGTTACCTGAGGACACCCACGGACCCAATAGACTATAATGGGATCCACCTGGTTTCCTCCTTGCAGGATTTTTCTCTCTGCCGATTGTAAGCGGAATCTACTACAGAGACTCCAACGCAGATGTGAACCTAGCCTTACAATGCCCTAGATTTCAATGACCTACTAAGTCACTACATGCATGTACAATGCACACCGTTAACACCTGCCTTTCACAGAAAGAGGTTCTAATAGCACAGATCAATCCACAGTCTATAAACTAGAATACCACTTCTTTAAGTTCAAAGTCCGAACTGTGTTTTTAACTAATGATATTTCATGTTCTGTTACAGCAAGTACTTCAGTCTTGGCATCATATGAAAATCTCAATTTTCTTAGAATACCAGAGCCATTTTTCTAGGTGGTATAAAAAAAAAAAAAATTAGATAGGGTAATAAAGTATATTACAAAAATTGTTACCAAACAACCCCTGACACAATAGCAAAAAAAAAAAAAAAAAAAAAAAAAAAGGAGTTAAAGAGGACCTTTCATGTCCTCAGGCACATGCGGTTTTACATACCGCTAGAAAGCCGACAGCGCGCATGTGCCTGAGGACATGAAAGGTCCTCTTTAAACATTAAGGGTAATACTTTAACTTGCAATAACAACACAGTTTAGCTTGACAGTTACGATAATATTTACACCCCTTTAACTAAATACACTGATATTTGATACAGTCAGCTTATAGACACAATTCCTTTCTTTGTTCAATTACAATACATGCTTTCTTATAGTACGAGGGCTACATATAAGTGATACTGGTCCTAATATGGTGCTGTACTCCTCAGACCTTAAATGATGTTCTGGTACATCTCTGGTTGGAATATCTGCAGGGCTGTGGAGTCCATAGGTCAAAGCCCCAATTCTGACTATAACTCCTTAATAAATGTCAGAAAAAAGAAGCAGTAAAACTCCTCTTTCGCAAAAAAAGGCAGTGACTGAATTCCTATAAATATAAATATGCAACAAGCTACAGTACAGACCAAAAGTTTGGACACACCTTCTCATTCCAAGAGTTTTCTGTATTTTCATGACTATAAAAATTGTAGATTCACACTGAAGCCATCAAAACTATGAATTAACACATATGGAATTATATACTTAACAAAAAAGTGTGAAACAACTGAAAATATGTCTTATATTCTAGGTTCTTCAAAGTAGCCACCTTTTGCTTTGATTACTGCTTTGCACACTCTTGGCATTCTCTTGATGAGCTTCAAGAGGTAGTCACCTGAAATGGTCTTCCAACAGTCTTGAAGGAGTTCCCAGAGATGCTTAGCACTTGTTGGCCCTTTTGCCTTCACTCTGCGGTCCAGCTCACCCCAAACCATCTCGATTGGGTTCAGGTCTGGTGACTGTGGAGGCCAGGTCATCTGGCGTAGCACCCCATCACTCTCCTTCTTGGTCAAATAGCCCTTACACAGTCTGGAGGTGTGTTTGGGGTCATTGTCCTGTTGAAAAATAAATGATGGTCCAACTAAACGCAAACCGGATGGAATAGCGTGCTGCTGCAAGATGCTGTGGTAACCATGCTGGTTCAGTATTCCTTCAATTCTGAATAAATCCCCAACAGTGTCACCAGCAAAGCACCCCCACACCATCACACCTCCTCCTCCATGCTTCACGGTGGGAACCAGGCATGTAGAGTCCATTCGTTCACCTTTTCTGCGTCACACAAAGACACGGTGGTTGGAACCAAAGATCTCAAATTTGGACTCATCAGACCAAAGCACAGATTTCCACAGGTCTAATGTCCATTCCTTGTGCTCTTTAGCCCAAACAAGTCTCTTCTGCTTGTTGCCTGTCCTTAGCAGTGGTTTCCTAGCAGCTATTTTACCATGAAGGCCTGCTGCACACAGTCTCCTCTTAACAGTTGTTGTAGAGATGTGTCTGCTGCTAGAACTCTGTGTGGCATTGACCTGGTCTCTAATCTGAGCTGCTGTTAACCTGCGATTTCTGAGGCTGGTGACTCGGATGAACTTATCCTCCGCAGCAGAGGTGACTCTTGGTCTTCCTTTCCTGGGGCGGTCCTCATGTGAGCCAGTTTCTTTGTAGCGCTTGATGGTTTTGGCCACTGCACTTGGGGACACTTTCAAAGTTTTCCCAATTTTTCGGACTGACTGACCTTCATTTCTTAAAGTAATGATGGCCACTCGTTTTTCTTTACTTAGCTGCTTTTTTCTTGCCATAATACAAATTCTAACACTCCATTCAGTAGGACTATCAGCTGTGTATCCACCTGACTTCTGAACAACACAACTGATGGTCCCAACCCCATTTATAAGGCAAGAAATCCCACTTATTAAACCTGACAAGGCACACCTGTGCAGTGAAAACCATTTCAGATGACTACCTCTTGAAGCTCATCAAGAGAATGCCAAGAGTCTGCAAAGCAGTAATCAAAGCAAAAGGTGGCTACTTTAAAGAACCTAGAATATAAGACATATTTTCAGTTGTTTAATACTTTTTTGTTAAGTATATAATTCCACATGTGTTAATTCATAGTTTTGATGCCTTCAGTGTGAATCTACAATTTTTATAGTCATGGAAATACAGAAAACTCTTGGAATGAGAAGGTGTGTCCAAACTTTTGGTCTGTACTGTATGTATCTAATTAATTATACAATAGGTAGGTGACGTATATTTCCCCCGTCCTTTACACCAGATTTCTGGTGTAAATGATGGTAAATCAGGAAAGTGGCAAAGGCAGCACAAATTTTAAAAAGTAACTGGCATACAAGGAATAATAAATCTGGGCCATTGCTCCTTGTGTCATCGACTAACACAGGGATAGCGAGACAGCCGAAAAATGGTTCACCAGTTCCTACTGTAAGTGCCTACTTATGGTGCCACTCCTATTCACGACACAGGAGCTGCTCAGTCAAGCCAAGAATGCATGTGTATACACAGAAGTTAGGTGAGACAGCTGTCGGCCCAATAAGCATTTAGCTGACAGCTATCTCATGTGTATGACAAGCATTACTTTGTATGGCAGCAAGTGTATGCCAATTATAGTTCACCCCCCCCCCCCATACCCCACAACTTCAGACATACAAAGTAAGAACAACAGAGCTCACAGCCCACAATCTCAAATATCCCAAACAGAAACCCTAAGGAGAAGAAACCAGAACTTCACAGATCTTAGATAAGAATCCCAGAGGCCAGATCTAACCCCCCCAAAATCTTAAACGGGTGTCTAGGACATCAGTTTTAAATCTGTTACTGCCAGGGCCCCCATAGATCAGCTGTTTAACAGTGTCGGCGCAAGCTGCAAAGCTCTATAGCTGTACCTGTAATAGCAGACGTAGTAAGTAATGCAATGTTTATCCCATAGACATGAATGGGAAAGCTGAATAACCCCTTTAAACATCCAAATAAAGAACCTTAGAGACCAGAACCCAAAATCTCAAAACATCCTGACACGGGACCACAGGGACCAGCTTCCAGAACTGCAGCACCCTAGATAACAGACCCTTAGTCCTCAGAAACTGGACCGCAGGAACCAGCTTCCCGAACCGCAGCACCTCAGAGATCAGACCTTTGATCCTCAGACACTGGACTGCAGGGACCAGCTTCCAGAACCGTGGCATCTCAGAGAACATTCCTTTGATCCTCAAAAGCTGGACCGCAGGGAATAGCTTACTGAACCGCAGCACCTCAGAGAACAGACTCTTAATGCTTAGAAACTGGACCGCAGGGACTAGCTTCCAGAACCGCAGCACCTCAGAGACCAGACCTTTGATCCTCAGACACCAGACAGGCAGTGACAAGCTTCCCGAAGTAAAGAAACTGAACCGTAGCACCTAAGAGACCAGACCCTTAATCCTCAGACAATAGACCCCAGGGACCAGCTTCCAGAACCACAGAAACTTAACCACAGCAGCTCAGAGACCAGACATTTAATCCTCAGACAGTGGACCAAAGGGACCAGCTTCCAGAACCACAGAACTCCAGCCACCAGACCTTTAATCCTCAGACACTGGACTCCAGGGACCAACTTCGAGAACTGCAGAAACTGAACTGTAGCACCTCGGAGACCAGAACCCAGACACTCAGCGACTGGTCCTAGTACTTCAGAGACTGTACCCCAGAAGCTCAATGATCCAAAAGGACCACGGACCCCTGAACCTAAAACCAACCTTAATCTTCAAACCATGGACCACAGAACCTCAGAGGGGAGACCCTAAAACTGGAAAGATCCAAAATAAGAACCTCTTTTAGACTAGGCCCAGTACTTGCCGCCGCTGGTGATAACAGATCTGGGGGAGGTTGCACATTATCCTATATATTATATTCTCAACCGCCGTCGGGTTACAGAGCGCCCCCTGGGGACGGGGAGCTGAGGGGGCGGATGGCCAGGGCCTGGGAAGGAAGCGCTCAGGGCCGGGCGGGGCCTCCTGCACTCACTGGAAGTTGAGAAGTTTTTTTTTTTTGTTTGTTTTTTTTTTTGCTGCTCTCGGGATCCGGCGGCAGGTCAGTACAACCGGGCCACCGAGGGCGAGAGTCACCCGGAATCAGGGGGGAGCTCGGCGCACACTGCAAGCTGCACCTCAATATTCTATACAGTGTACTCTATACAGGGGTACAGTGTGAACACACCGGGGATAATATACAGGGGTACGGTGCGTGCAGTAAGGGGTTAATATACAGGGTTGCAGAATGAACTGTTCGGGGGAAGTATATGGAGGTTCTGTGTGTACAATAAGTGGTTAATATACAAGGGAACAGTGTGTACAGTCCAGTTATAATATACAGGAGTACAGTGTGTACAGTCTAGATATAATATACAGGAGTACAGTGTGTACAGTCTAGATATATACAGGCGTACATTATGTACAGTCTAGATATAATATACAGGATCACAGTGTGTACAGTCTAGATATAATATACAGGGGTACAGTGTGTACATTCCAGATATAATATACAGGGATACATTGTGTACAGTGCAGAGATAATATACAGGGGTACATTGTGTACAGTGCAGAGATAATATACAGGGATACATTGTGTACAGTCTAGATATAATATACGGGGTACAGTGTGTACAGTCTAGATATACTATACAGGGATACATTGTGTACAGTGCAGAGATAATATACAGGGGTACATTGTGTACAGCGCAGAGATAATATACGGGTACATTGTGTACAGCGCAGAGATAATATACAGGAGTACAGTGTGTACAGTCTAGATATAATATACAGGGGTACAGTGTGAACAGTCCAGATATAATATACAGGGGTACATTGTGTACAGTGCAGAGATAATATACAGGGGTACATTGTGTACAGCGCAGAGATAATATACAGGGGTACAGTCTAGTTATACAGGGGTACAGTGTGTACAGTCTAGTTATATACAGGGGTACAGTGTGTACAGTCTAGATATATACTGGAGTACAGCGTGTACAGTCTAGATATAATATACAGGGGTACAGTGTGTACAGTCTAGATATAATATACAGGGGTACAGTGTGTACAGTCTAGCTATAATATACAGGGGTACAGTGTGTACAGTCTAGCTATAATATACAGGGTTACAGTGTGTACAGTCTAGATATAATATACAGGGGTACATTGTGTACAGTGCAGAGATAATATACAGGGATACATTGTGTACAGCGCAGAGATAATATACAGGGGTACAGTGTGTACAGTCTAGATATAATATACAGGGGTACAGTGTGTATAGTCCACATATATACAGGGGTACATTGTGTACAGTGCAGAGATAATATACAGGGGTACAGTGTGTACAGTCTAGTTATAATATACAGGGGTACAGTGTGGACAGTCTAGATATATACAGGAGTACAGTGTGTACAGTCTAGATATATACAGGGGTACAGTGTGTACAGTCTAGATATAATATACAGGGGTACAGTGTGTACAGCGCAGAGATAATATACAGGGGTACAGTGTGTACAGTCTAGTTATAATATACAGGGGTACAGTGTGTACAGTCTAGATATATACAGGAGTACAGTGTGTACAGTCTAGATATATACAGGGGTACAGTGTGTACAGTCTAGATATAATATACAGGGGTACAGTGTGTACAGTCTAGATATAATATACAGGGGTACATTGTGTACAGTCCAGAGATAATATACAGGGGTACAGTGTGTACAGTCTAGATATAATATATAGGGGTACGTTTTGTACAGTCCAGATATAATATACAGGGGTACAGTGTGTATAGGTTAGATATAATATACAGGGGTACATTGTGTACAGTCCAGATATAATATACAGGGATACATTGTGTACAGTGCAGAGATAATATACAGGGGTACATTGTGTACAGTGCAGAGATAATATACAGGGATACATTGTGTACAGTCTAGATATAATATACAGGGATACATTGTGTACAGTGCAGAGATAATATACAGGGGTACATTGTGTACAGCGCAGAGATAATATACGGGTACATTGTGTACAGCGCAAAGATAATATACAGGAGTACAGTGTGTACAGTCTAGATATAATATACAGGGGTACAGTGTGTATAGTCCAGATATAATATACAGGGGTACATTGTGTACAGTGCAGAGATAATATACAGGGGTACATTGTGTACAGCGCAGAGATAATATACAGGGGTACAGTGTGTACAGTCTAGTTATAATATACAGGGGTACAGTGTGTACAGTCTAGATATATACAGGAGTACAGTGTGTACAGTCTAAATATATACAGGGGTACAATGTGTACAGTCTAGATATAATATACAGGGGTACAGTGTGTACAGTCTAGATATAATATACAGGGGTACATTGTGTACAGTCCAGAGATAATATACAGGGGTACAGTGTGTACAGTCTAGCTATAATATACAGGGTTACAGTGTGTACAGTCTAGATATAATATATAGGGGTACGTTTTGTACAGTCCAGATATAATATACAGGGGTACAGTGTGTATAGGTTAGATATAATATACAGGGGTACATTTTGTACAGTCCAGATATAATATACAGGGGTACAGTGTGTACAGAATGGAATTAACATACAGCGTGACAGTGTGTACCATTCAGGGGTAGTATATAGGGGTGTAGTGTGTACAGTTAATAAACAGGGGTGTAGCGTGTACCATGTGGGGGCAGTATACAAGGATAAAGTGTGTACAGTAAGGGGTTAATATATAGGGGCAGTGTGTTCAATTTGTGGCTAGAATACATTGTTCATTGGAGCAGCTTTATTAAGACTGTTTCGCACACCAGTCTTATTAAGACTGATTTATAAAGAGACTACGGCATTATTAGGGTATATATATATTATATATATAATATATATATATATATATATATATATATATATATATATATAATATATATATATATAAATATATATATATATATATATATATATAGATATACATATATATATAGGGTCTGTATAGTATAGGAGTAGTATACCGGGATACAGTTAATATAATAATGTACTGTACAAAGCCTAGGGGGTAGTAGGGTAGTATACACAGGTGATATGTGTATAATGTCAGAGTGTAGTATACAAATGATGTCCTATATACTGTACTACATGTGGGCTGTATACTCTGCTCTCTAATATTACACAATATCCAAGGGTATAACATGAAGCTCCTAGGCACTAGTGTAGTATAAAGTCTGTACCAGCCCCCACTATATGTGAGTATATAATTTATAGCATTGTTCTCCTCATATTAGAAGGAGACACAGGTTCCTCTAAGGCTCCTGGGCCTGGGTCTTACACCCTCTGCACCCCCTCAAGTTATAACCCTTATTATAGCCTTCTATACTACAAGCCAGAGTGTATACAGTTCACTACATTATTGTACACACCGAACCCCTGTATACAAGACCTGAATTGTACACACTGCAGTAAAATAATATACACACTGTACCCCTGTCTACTACACTTGGACTGTATACTCTGAACCAAAATATTATACACATTTTACCCCTATATACTACACTTGAATTGTACACACTGCATCCAATTATTATACACACTGTGTACTGTACCTGGACTATATAGCCTGTGCTCCAATATTATATACACTGTATTTCTGTGGATTGTACCTTGACTGTATACTCTGCACTTCAATATTATATACACTGTATGCTACAACTGGATTGCATGCCATGCACCCCAGTTTTATACGCAATGTACCCTTGTATGCTACACCTGATTTATACACACTGCACACTGTACCCCTGTGTACTACACCTGAACTGTATTCTCTGCACTCCAATATTATATACAGTGTACCCCTTTATACTACAGTTGGGTTGTATACACAGAACCCAAATGTTATACAGTGGGGAAAAAAAGTATTTAGTCAGCCACCAATTGTACAAGTTCTCCCACTTAAAAAGATGAGAGAGGCCTGTAATTGTCATCATAGATAGACCTCAACTATGAGAGATAAAATGAGAAAACATATCTTGAAAATCACATTGTCTGATTTTTTAAGAATTTATTTGCAAATTATGGTGGAAAATAAGTATTTGGTCAATAACAAAAGTTCATCTCAATACTTTGTTATATATCCTTTGTTGGCAATCACAGAGGTCAAATGTTTTCTGTAAGTCTTCACAAGGTTGGCACACACTGTTGCTGGTATGTTGGCCCATTCCTCCATGCAGATCTCTAGGGCAGTGATATTTTGGAGCTGTCGCTGGACAACACGGACTTTCAACTCCCTCCAAAGGTTTTCTATGGGGTTGAGATCTGGAGACTGGCTAGGCCACTCCAGGACCTTGAAATGCTTCTTACGAAGCCACTCCTTTGATGCCCTGGTGGCGGTGTGCTTGGGATCATTGTCATGCTGAAAGACCCAGCCACGTTTCATCTTCAATGCCCTTGCTGATGGAAGGAGGTTTGCGCTTAAAATCTCACGATTCATTCTTTCATGTACACGGATCAGTCGTCCTGGTCCCTTTGCAGAGAAACACCCCCAAAGCATGATGTTGCCACCCCCATGCTTCACAGTAGGTATGGTGTACTTCGGATGCAACTCAGCATTCACTCTCCTCCAAACACGACAAGTTGTGTTTCTACCAAACAGTTCTACTTTGGTTTCATCTGACCATATAACATTCTCCCAATACTCTTCTGGAAATCCAAATGCTCTCTAGCAAACTTCAGACGGGCCCGGATATGTACTGGCTTAAGCAGGGGGACACGTCTGACACTGCAGGATCTGAGTCCCTGGCGGCGTAGTGTGTTACTGACGGTAGCCTTTGTTACATTAGTCCCAGCTTTCTGCAGGTCATTCACTAGGTCCCCCCGTGTGGTTCTGGGATTTTTGCTCACCATTCTTGTGATCATTTTGACCCCACGGGGTGAGATCTTGCGTGGAGCCCCTGATCGAGGGAGATTATCAGTGGTCTTGTATGTCTTCCATTTTCTAATTATTGCTCCCACAGTTGATTTCTTCACACCAAGCTGCTTGCCTATTGCAGATTCAGTCTTCCCAGCCTGGTGCAGGTCTACAATTTTGTTTCTGGTGTCCTTCCACAGCTCTTTGGTCTTCACCATAGTGGAGTTTGGAGTGTGACTGAGGTTGTGGACAGGTGTCTTTTATACTGATAACAATATCAAACAGGAGCCATTACTACAAGTAATGAGTGGAGGACAGAGGAGCCTCTTAAAGAAGAAGTTACAGGTCTGTGAGAGCCAGAAATCTTGCTTGTTTGTAGGTGACCAAATACTTATTTTCCACCATAATTTGCAAATAAATTCTTTAAAAATCAGACAATGTGATTTTCTAGATTTGTTTTCTCATTTTGTCTCTCATAGTTGAGGTCTGCCTATGATGACAATTACAGGCCGGCCTCATCTTTTTAAGTGGGAGAACTTGCACAATTGGTGGCCGACTAAATACTTTTTTTTCCCCACTGTACATAATGTACCTTTGTGTATTACATCTGGACTGGATACACAGAACACAAATAATACACAGCCATGCATATGAGGCCATTAGAATATAATGGTTCAGTGCGCTGGCCATAAAAAACATGGCTAGTACACTGACAAAGCAGACAGTCGTGTACATGAAGCCAACCCTGTAAACTACCGCTGGACAAAATATACAATTTACCCCTATATTATCATCATATACATTGACCTCTACATTGATGTTGCATTATAGTACATTTAGAGATTATTTACATTGTACCCCATTCTGTATACTCTGTAGCCCTATATAGCACACCCACCCATACATTATATAACTGTATCCTCGTTCTGTATAAACTATAGGGCTGTATGTACTGTACAGTATGTGCCCATATTTTATATACTATATGCACATTTGGTACTATATATACATGCACCCTTCTTGTACCCTGTATGGTACTATATATCTCATCATTTCACCCTATACCCCCTGTAAACAGCAGGGAGGTGCATTTATCCTATATATAGATGGGATCTTGTCACCCACAGAGCACAGCTGTCACATATAATGAAAACTGTGGCCAAACCACAAAAGACAATGGAATTCTGAGCAGATGTGTTTGTATTTGTCTTGAACGTGGTGATGTCCCTGCTTTGTCGCTGCTAGTCACGGTCTTGTCAGACAGATGTGTCTCATTAGCTGTAGCTGCCTGCATATATAAAGACCATAGTGAGGAGAGTAGTAGGTGCAGCGAGCTGTAATACTGCAAGGTATATGCAAAGAGAATTACATCATGAAGATCATGAAAAACGCATATCTTGGTGGGTTGAGAAGACTCTGCTTTCCTCTGTGCCGCTCTCTCCTAGTTACTTCTTCCTTTTGTGCCGATCTCTTCCAGTCACTGCTTCCTATTGTGTTGCTCTCTCCCAGTTACTTCATCCCCTTGAGTTACTCTCTCCCAGTCACTGTTTCCCATTGTGCCGCTCTCTCTCAGAGCTTCCCATTGTCCCAGTCACTGCATCGCTTCCCAGTCACTGCATCGCTTTGTACCACTCTCTTCTGGTCACTGCATTCCTTTTTACCATTCACTGCATCTCTTTGTGTCACTCTCTTCATGTCACTGCATCCCTTTGTGCAGGTCACTGCTCTCTCCTTGTCACTGCATACCTGTGTGCCATTCTCTACAGGTCACTGCTTCCCTTTGTGCTGCTCTGTCCCTGTCACTGCTTCACTTTGTGCCACTTTGTACCGGTCACTGCTTCCCTTTGTGCTGATCTCCATGCAGGATGCTGATTTCTATCAAAGTTTTTACTGCTTCTCATAAATTATATTTATTTTCTATTTGTAACAGGACAGACTACAAACAAGTTTCTTCTCCACCCTGGAAGTTAATATCTGGAAGATTACTCCTTGTCTTTAGTTGATGCTTGCATATACCTTGTTAAATAGAGGATGCATGGCTATTGTTATTTTTAGAACAACCTTAGAGTCTATTTCGAGTCCTTGTGTTGTCTGAGGGGGTTCAGTGTCTCCCGTTCTAGGAGCCTGTCCCCCTCAGGCATTTGTCATCAAGTCCTACAATCACTTCTCCACTTTCGATCACTATGAGTCAGAGTAGTGGTCCAAGCCCCCGTTTGGTGGATTCTGCTCTGCTTTTACAGAGCTCAGAAATCTGCAGTTTGGGAAGTGCTCAACCTGAACGGATGCGACATCCAGATTCTCTTACTCCTTCACCAAAGAGCCTTCCACCATCTCCCATCCCCCAGACAACCATTCCTTTGTCTGCTGGAGACTGGGAAAGTCGCGAGGAGCTCCGACAGAGAGAGCTAGAGGAGGCCAGGGCAAGAGCAGCTCAAATGGAGAAGACCATGCGCTGGTGGTCAGACTGCACAGCCAACTGGAGAGAGAAGTGGAGCAAAGTAAGAGCTGAGCGGAACAAGGCCAGGGAGGAGGGGGTACAGCTCCGCAACCGACTTGAGATTCTGAGCAAAGAGCTGAGTGCTTTGAAAAGAGAGCGTCAGGAAACCTGCAGCGAAATGGAGCAACTTCGCAGGGAGAATGAGCGACTGCGCAGCCAAGACCAAGTGAACACAGAGCAGGAAACTGAGGAGCCAGTGAGGGATGTGGACACAGAGAAACCCCTGAAGATCAAGGTCAGAACACGAGAATCCCAGGCCGATGCAGAGAAGTGTGAGGGAAGGTAAACTCCACCTTATATGGTGGATCTCATCTTTTGTGACTGCTACCAAAGCTGCAGCAGCTTGTTCTCTGTATGTATGCATTTACTGTTGTGTGATCACTATTTAATCCAGTAATCAGAAGATTTTACCTTTGCAGTGATATTACAGCGTGCATGGAGAGAGGAAATACAGTACAGACCAAAAGTTTGGACGCACCTTCTCATTCCAAGAGTTTTCTGTATTTTCATGACTATAAAAATTGTAGATTCACACTCAAGGCATCAAAAGTATGAATTAACACATGTGGAATTATATACTTAACAAAAAAGTGTGAAACAACTGAAAATATGTCTTATATTCTAGGTTCTTCAAAGTAGCCACCTTTTGCTTTGATTACTGCTTTGCATACTCTTGGCATTCTCTTGATGAGCTTCAAGAGGTAGTCACCTGAAATGGTTTTCACTTCACAGGTGTGCCCTGTCAGGTTTAATAAGTGAGATTTCTTGCCTTATAAATGGGGTTGGGACCATCAGTTGTGTTGTTCAGAAGTCAGGTGGATACACAGCTGATAGTCCTACTGAATGGAGTGTTAGAATTTGTATTATGGCAAGAAAAAAAGCAGCTAAGCAAAGAAAAACGAGTGGCTATCATTACTTTAAGAAATGAAGGTCAGTCAGTCCGAAAAATTGGGAAAACTTTGAAAGTGTCCCCAAGTGCAGTGGCCAAAACCATCAAGTGCTACAAAAAAACTGGCTCACATGAGGACCGCCCCAGGAAAGGAAGACCAAGAGTCACCTCTGCTGCCGAGGATAAGTTCATCCGAGTCACCAGCCTCAGAAATCGCAGGTTAACAGCAGCTCAGATTAGAGACAAGGTCAATGCCACAGAGTTCTAGCAGCAGACACATCTCTACAACAACTGTTAAGAGGAGACTGTGTGCAGCAGGCCTTCATGGTAAAATAGCTGCTAGGAAACCACTGCTAAGGACAGGCAACAAGCAGAAGAGACTTGTTTGGGCTAAAGAACACAAGGAATGGACATTAGACCTGTGGAAATCTGTGCTTTGGTCTGATGAGTCCAAATTTGAGATCTTTGGTTCCAACCACCTTGTCTTTGTGCGACGCAGAAAAGGTGAACGAATGGACTCTACATGCCTGGTTCCCACCGTGAAGCATGGAGGAGGAGGTGTGATGGTGTGGGGGTGCTTTGCTGGTGACACTGTTGGGGATTTATTCAAAATTGAAGGAATACTGAACCAGCATGGTTACCACAGCATCTTGCAGCGGCATGCTATTCCATCCGGTTTGCGTTTAGTTGGACCATCATTTATTTTTCAACAGGGCAATGACCCCAAACACACCTCCAGACTGTGTAAGGGCTATTTGACCAAGAAGGAGAGTGATGGGGTGCTACGCCAGATGACCTGGCCTCCACAGTCACCAGACCTGAACCCAATCGAGATGGGGTGAGCTGGACCGCAGAGTGAAGGCAAAAGAGCCAACAAGTGCTAAGCATCTCTGGGAACTCCTTCAAGACTTCTGGAAGACCATTTCAGGTGACTACCTCTTGAAGTTCATCAAGAGAATGCCAAGAGTGTGCAAAGCAGTAATCAAAGCAAAAGGTGGCTACTTTGAAGAACCTAGAATATAAGACATATTTTCAGTTTTTTCACACTTTTTTGTTAAGTATATAATTCCACATGTGTTAATTCATAGTTTTGATGCCTTCAGTGTGAATCTACAATTTTTATAGTTATGAAAATACAGAAAACTCTTGGAATGAGAAGGTGTGTCCAAACTTTTGGTCTGTACTGTATCTCCATTTTTCTGCAGCTTTGGCAGCAACCAAAGGAGAGTTAATTAACTATGAAGGAAATCCCACAAATAAGACACCTAGATGTATTTCTCCCTCCTGTGCCTAACATTTTATTCTGACAAGTTTCCAACTACTGATTTCAGGAGACTGATGTAGATAGCAACATACAACCGGAGGGTGGTGAACAGCACAATGGGGGTTCAGGCCGCAGCTCTAGACACCGGCACTGGGAGGACAAAGACCCTGCAGAAGAGGAGCCACCTAAGATAACCGCCCTGAAGCTTAGACTGGATGAAAGTCAGAAGGTTCTTCTAAAGGAAAGAGAGTGAGTTAACTGCTGTATTTATAAGATATACATGTATACAGAGTCTATCTGGGCTGCGTTCTGAACCAATTTTGGGTGGAGTCATTGTTGGAAAAAAAAAGTTAAATCACTAACTTTTTTTTTTAAAACTTTTAAATTTTTATTGAAAATTGTGTACCAAACAAAAAGGAAAAAAGGGCAAAACAAGTAGCAGTTTGCACACACGGAACAAACAAATACAGAAGCACATAACATGCCACACCACCACAGTCAGTCCACAGCCCACCTATCGCATAAACAGCACAAGGCGGACCCATCAAAAATGCTCAATAAAAGAGGAGAAATATGCAGATCATATTAGATGCAGTACAAGCTGATTATCAATAAGCAGAAACATAAAATCTACAAATCAATGACATTAACAAGAACACATCACAGAATGATAAGAGGTTGCGGATACTCCAGGCATCTCCCCACCCCTCATGGCGATTCACATTGAGGGAGCCCTACACTGAGTTACAGAAGAACTACACCACGACCCAGATCACTGACTTTTTAATGAATTTTAAAATCTGTATTGCTTCTGTCTGACCCTGCCTGTCAGTAATTTATGAGTTGGAGTTGGTGGATTGGCCTTCAGCTCCACAACCCCAGGATGAGCATATAAGGCCTGTATGACTTTTCAAGACAAGGGGGGCAGAGTATATGAACACATGGCAAAGAACTACCTTTTTAGATGCCACTGATGCTAGGTTCACACTAGCGCTTGGGGACCCAAAAGACATAGACCGTCTCTGCTTAAAAAGTGGTACCAGATGAAACCTGCGGCCACATAGACTATAATGGTTGCTGCCAATTTTATACTGAAACCAGCAGAGAGAACAGTCCTTCTTGCAGGACTTTTCTCTCCACCGATTTTAAGTGGAATCTGTGGTGGAGCCTAAGTGACTGATGTCCCATCCACACAGTGATAAGTTCCTTGTCTGTCTGCTGACCTTCTGCAAACTATTAGCTCTCGGTATCATGTTCTCACTCTGTACTTGTATAGAGACAAGATGCTTCTGAGTAAGAGCATTGAGAAGATGGAGACAGAAATCAGCCATATGAGGATGAAATGTGAGGAATTGAGTAAGTCAAGGCAGGAGGCTGTTACTCAGGTAAGAAACCAGCAAAGGAAAAATGTGACTGTTGTATGTGGGCAGGGTCATCTGATAGCATAGGGTTATCTGGGATTTATGACTCCCTAGGTTGGAGATAAGGCTGGTATAATTGAGGTAGTGGACTGACCCTGAAATGGATTACTGAAGTGACACATACCACTTTCTCCAGCTTACTCTCCTCAGAGAGCGGCACCAGGATGAGTTAGGTCGTATCTCTGAAGATCTACAGGATGAGCTTGGAGTCCGTTCCAGCATGGATAAGAAGCTGGCAGAGCTAAGAGCGGAGGTATCTTTGCATTTTTATCACCACAATACCCAATGACCTGTTGCTTTTTTATTATGTGGACATGTCTATATGGTTTGTACAGATGGAAGGGCTCCAGGCGGAGAACGCAGAGGAGTGGGGCCGAAGGGAGAGACTTGAGACAGAGAAACTCAATCTGGAACGAGAGAACAAGAAGCTTCGACTTCAGATTCAGGACCTTGAAGAGATTCTCACCCGTAAGAGAAGACAGACGGTCAGTGCCCTGGACACTGACCTGAAGTCCATACAGGCAGAGCTCTTTGAGAAGAACAAGGTAATAGTTCATTCAGATCACACTTTCTACATCCATTTAGCAAATCTGTTTGATCATCCTTTTACTAGAGATCAGTGTAAAAAAACTGATCCGTCTCTTTTAGACTTTACATCCTATACATGGAGTCCCCTGTCATACACATAATCTATACAGTAGACCCCTTCCATACACACCTCCTCTATATTATAGACCCCTATTACACATACTTTCCCTATATAGGGCCATGGACAACATCTGCAAGGAGTTTGTATGCTCTCCCCTTGTTTGGGTGGTTTTCCTCTGGGTACTCAGTAATTTTATTGAGGTTTTCAAATACAAAATAGAAAACACCCCGGTGTCCTCATGTGTGGGCCCCATGGGCAGTCCCTCAGGCTACTTTGATTTCCCTCATCCTCTCTCCCCTTCCCTACCGGGCAGCTGGCTGCCTGGAACCCATGCTGTTTTGAGATAACCCATCCCCTCTCCCCTCACTTTACCTTCCCCACATCTCCCCCACTTTTTTTTATTGTTGTTATTATCATTATCTTATTTTATTTATTGCTACTATTATTATTGTTCTGTTGCTAGAATGTATATTCTTTCCATTATTTTTGTCCCTGATGTGTCTTCCTCTTGCTGATGTTGAGCCTATTTTCCCCATGGTTTATATCTTGGTACGTAAACAACCAGATGGCTGGGTGATTGTACCTCATTCTGGTCCTTTGCGTACAATGGTATTTTGTCTTGTTCTTCATCCTTTTTATTGTATGCCTTTGTTTTGTTACAACATTTATTGGTGGGTGTGTCCGATACCTCCCGCTGTATTTTACATGCAATTCTCACCCGGATGGCTTTTTCTTTTTCTTGTTTTGTTACTCTTTGATAACAATAAAATTGAGAATTTAAAAAAAAAAAAAAAAAAAAAAGGAAAAGAAAGGAAAACAAGTTCCAAATTTGAGGTTGCACATAAGGGAAGCATCGGAGAACGAATCCTAGGATCCTAAGGGACACAATTACAAAATGCTGATATCTACAGTACACATAGTATGACAGATCATCATATTGCAAGTAAAGTTATAGTTAATACATTAGGTACAAAATATACAAGTATACAAATTTCTCCATCCGGAGGGCAGTATTCACTTTAGTTTTAAATTCAGATAACTTTGGAGGATCAGCATCTCCAATGGGCTTCTATTCATTTATGAGCCAGGTGTAGGATGGCCAGACGCTGCCCCTCTGAAGGCACTTCAGCAGTGTATTACAATAAGCATACAATGGGATCTAGTTGTATTAGACAGCCATGTACTCTCCCCACAAAGTTAGTCACTCTCCTCCAAAAAACTGTAAGTCTCGGGCAACTCCACATAACAGCACATAGCAGCAAACATCCACTCTATAGCACATTCTCTGCAATAAGTGTGGTGCTCTGTATACCCTGTTTATAAGGAATAGCTGGGATAAACGGAGCATCTCCCTGCAGTGCCTCAAGGATGTCAGTCCAGACTTCCTTAGTAATGGGCCCCACATCTCTTACCCTCTTAGACGCAGATTCAGAGGTCTAAAGCACAAGACCGCCTCCATCAAACATTGGTAGTACAGAGATAAAGTCCCATTGGTGCCCCACTCTTATACAACCACCTCCAAGATGGAGGCCGAACAATCAGGCTGGATGGGCGTCTCTCGGCTTTGAGAGTCATAGGTATGTCTCAACTGCAGGAATTGATAAAAATGTTGATGCGTTAGACTCCTCTTGTTGAAAATCAGTAAAAACCTTAAAGCGAGAATCCATGAAAAGCTGTGATATAAGTCTAAGGCCTGCCGATTTCCAATCCTCAAATCCCTCAAGTCTAGAAAACTCTGGGTTGTGGACATTGTCCGAAATAGGGAAAAAGGTAGTGTAGTCCATTAGCCTTAATTCCTTCCCATAACTGACACTGAAAGACCTCTCCCACACACATCTTCCCTAAGCAGGAGATCTGTCACGTACAGGAGACCACTCACTCAACAATGTCTTATACTGGGAAAAAATATTGCTCATAGCGTTCATAATTTTTACCCAAATATAAAATATGGTTTATGTTAGGAGGACTGAAAATTTATTTGGAAAACTTTTTAGAAGTCTAAATGTTTTGAAAGGAAAAATACAACTTACGATTTGTCTCTCCGCTGCTTTCAATTTTGAAACAGTGGACACCTGGCAGACTCTGTTATAGTCAATGGGGTCTTGTGGTGTCTGTGTGTAACCGCTGTTTTAGCGGTCTGGTGCTAGTGTGAACTTAGCGTTAGTTGCATGAGCTGTCAGTGTTCATGTCTCTAGCCTGAAGGTGTAGTATGTTAGCCCTTCTTCCTAGACCTTTGTGTGTCTGTCTTGTCTCTCCAGTTAGCCTTCTCCCCCCACCCTTCCCATATCTATCCTTGTCAATTGTTTATACTACAACTATAGGTGCATCTTAGGTACTTAGATGTTCTATTCGCTATATATGGAAAATATCCAATATAAATTTAACATACCTGTGATGTAGCCCTTGTTTACCCTTATAGCTAGTACACTTGTTGACAACAAAAAAAAAAAAAAAAAATACACCCAAGATAGAAATGGATTGTTGCAAAACTTGTCATGCAGTTATGTCTCAGGCAGATATGGAAATAATTACAGATATGGTCTTATTAGACACTGGGTCTTGCCACAAGAGGGAGTAAAAGTGTTTTCCCCGCTGCCCTATAAAAAAAGTTCTCAGATGTTAGTTTTGGGTAGTGTAACTCCTGGTGAGAGATCGCTGGCTTTTAGATATGCCTTTATGACACATTTTACAACATTTTGTCCAGTTGACAAACTTTGAGAGGAGGTACATTATTGGACTGAGAAAAGCAGGATGGTTATTTCAACAAATTTCCCACTATTTAGGCCGTTCTGATCTAGCTCTTAGTCGTTGTTGGGAGCAGTGGTTATGTGAGGGCATGTGCACACAGTGAACAAGCTCCAGACGGCCCAGATAGATCGCCAGTAGAGAAGATTGTTTGATCCGCCAACAGTCATAAACAGTTCTCACAGTTTCTCTGTCCACCATGTAGACACAGGTGGGACCTTCTTTACAAACACCTTTCTTTGTCTGTACAATCTTTGCTGAGCAGAAGAAAATTTGGTGTAACAGCACCCATTATATGTCCTGCCATTGACAATCAGCCACTGTCACCTTTGTTTGCAGTTGTGTAGTAATAAGAAATCTGGACTACTGTGGACTGGGACCAGGTTCTGTTTAGGATCCAATGATGGTCAGGGTCGAGTATGGAGTCCTTGTAGTGAGCACTTCAATACTGCCTTTGCTTTGGAGTGTCACACTGCTCCAATGGCTGTTGTGATGATCTGGGGAACCATCACATATGTCAGTCAGTCAACCCTATTAGTGATACAATGGACACTAACAGCTCAGTGATATGTGCAGAACATCCTGTGGCCTCATGTGTTGCCACTCATAGCAGGGCTACCAACTGGCATTTTTCAGCACAATAATGCTCACTCACACACAGCAATGGTTTCCCAGGAATGTCTCTGCTAAATCACCAAATTTTTCACCAGTTGAGCATTTATGGGGCCAGCTGGGATGCCAGAAACCTACGAGTGTGCAACATGTGTGGCTAAAGGTATACCAAATAGAACTTGTTTTACACAATAAACCTTTGCTCTAATATTGTAGTCTCCTACATTTATCATCATTACATTCACACATATAAAGTTTAATTTAATTCCAAGAACTCCTTCTTGGTGTGTTATTTTTTTTTCCATTGAGTGTATATATCAATAGTGTGTAGCTAACTCTTTATGTGTCATTCGCCTAAATATTGTAGCCCATGATATTTAACATAGATCCCTTTCACATTCATGTACGAGAGACCTCTCCGACACCTATATCTGATATTGGGAGACCATTCCCATACCAGCATCGATACTAGGAGACCCTTCCCTGATACACTTTTTATACAAATAGACCGCCCACATGAACCCCTATATATAGAGTCTCTCCCACATTTGATACTGGGAGACACCTCCTACACCCACATCTGATACAAAAGACCACATAACCCATACAGGAGGCCTCTACCACAAACCTGCCATTCAAGAGATCCCTCTCACAAACACCTTCTATACAAGAGGCACCTTCTATACAGAAGACCCCTACTCCACACACATTTGATACTACAAGACCCTTCCCACACCCACATCCGATATAGGGAGACACCTCTGACACACTTTTAAGTACCCTACAACTCCTGTTACACTAATGTCTTGTGATATCACACAGTAAATACAGCTTTATCTGCATATCAAAATACGCATTGAATCCCAGTTATGAAGCGGTGGCCAGCTGATTTTTGCCAGATCCATTGAGGTTGTAATCTGTTGCTGACCCAAAGTGAATCTCATCCTTAACATACCTAAGTGTTACCCCAGGGGTGTAGCAGTTAGGGGTGTGACATTAGCAGTTGCACGCGGACCTGGTGTCTGGGGGACACTGATAAATGTTTTATATTGAATCCTACAAGTTTCGTGTTACCCATCTGACTAGAGCTGTGTGCCAGCACAGCAGTGATGGCGCTATTATCCCAGTGCATTAGTATAAAGTATTAGTAGAAGTATGAAGGATAGAGATGAGAGATGTTCCACGTAACCACCCTTTTTTATTTGAGACTTACTATCTCAGAGACAGATCAATAAGACTGCAGTCTCCTCAATCTGCGGTACATTAACAGCCATTACAGCATAACTCATTATCTTCGTTAAACTGTCACATTTTATGATCATGCACAGATTACTAGGGAAAATGTGTTCCACTCCCCCTTTGTCATCTCGTTCTGTAATCCATATCTTGCTTTGCACAATGGTCTACATTTGGCCTTAGTCCTGATTCCCCACTCGGAGCCCCTGATGCTTTAACCTTAACCTTGGAGCCCTATGAGACTACATGTGTAGATGTTCTCATACTGGATATCCAGGTGTTTTCACATTCATGTTTCCCACAGCCACACTATTTATTCTTGACCTTTAACCCTAGGAACTGTGTGACCTGCGACATAATCATGCCAAGCTGAAGAAGCAACATTATGAAAAATCTGCAGAGCTTGCGCATGCCAGTCGACGCATGGAGCAGCTGGAGGTGGAGGTGAAAAAACTGCGTCTCCGGGTGGAAGAGTTAAAGAAAGAGCTGGGGCAGGCAGAGGACCAGGTAACATAATAGATGCCCCAATGGGGGGCAAGGTGATGTCTTTTAGTGTTTTGCTAAGATTTTTCCTAAAGAGACAAGAACCAAAATGTAATTGGCCAAAGTAAAGATCTGCTGTTACTGAACTTCACTCACATAGTCACAGCCCTGCATCACCTGATATTACTGAATATAACATAATTGTGTTTGCTTAGATGTGAACATACCTTAACAAGTACAGTATAGCTGAGAGGTTGTCACAGCTCCACCTCATGTTACTGACATGACTAATTATTTTCAATTAACAGTTATTCCATTTATTACTGCTGACAACCAGCCTCTATATTATGACTGAGAGGTTGTCACAGCCCCGTCCCCCATTATAGACCTCTCTGAATATAACGTGTTTGCGTGGGTTTTCTCCGGGTACTCCGGTTTCCTCCCACACTCCAAAGACATACTGATAGGGAATATAGATTGTGAGCCCTATATGGGACAGTGACTGTAAATGTCTGTAAAGCGCTGCGGAATATGATGGCGCTATATAAGTAAGCATAATAAATAAATAAATAACAGTAATGTAAATTTCATTGTGATCAGACATGAGATCCACACACGTTATACTACAGTAACAACTATTCCATCTATTACTGTTGACAACCAGTCTATATGTCATGCATAAAATACTCTATAGGTGTTGCTTCCTTCCCAGCTTTTCCTGGTATGTTAGTGCCTTTTGCACCTAGTTAAGTGACATATGTTTTTTGTGTAGTCATGACAAGGTCTCTTAGAGCCATATAGGTAGTCGGTCATCTGACTTTTCAAAGCACAGATATAACTAAAACGCCTGAACTGTACTTGACAGAGAACAACACCAGACTGAGATTTTTTGGGGATTTCTTGTATAGTTTATATACTTATAGTTTCACATACTTGTGCGAATATCGTGTTCTTCATGGCCATTTGTCACTTTCCTTATCACAGTTAGATGAGGCTCAGAATCAGATGCGCAAATTACAAAGATCCCTCGATGAACAGACGGAGATGAACGAAAATCTGCAGGTTCAAGTGGAACATCTACAGTCCAGGTGCATGCTGAAACTTACATACATATATGTGTGTCAGCAAAGACATATAGTATTCACACTACCAGTACAGACAATATAGATACAGCACATCCTCATATATGTACAGAATATATACTATTGAACTGCCATGTCCTCATATCCGTACATCATATAAACTAAATGGAACCACCTGTGTCACATGTTGACTATAGAAAACATCCCAAGTCCTCATATGCACATCATATAGACTGCATTGAACCATTCACATCCTCATATACATACATCATAAAAAACTATACAGAATCCATGACTGTGTGTTCAGTATACAGTCTATATAGGACCACTGATGTTCTGAAATATGTATATCAGACAGACTTCATATAGACTTTGAACTACTGATATACATACATCATATAAATTATTATAATTCACTGTTCTTGTTCACATATAGTAACAGCATATAGACTGTATAGAACCACCCATGTTCTCATATACAAAAATAATTTACACTATGTAAAACTGACTTATGTTTTCATATATGCACAACACTTAAACTATATAGAACTATCCTATACATGTAGCACATGAGCAAGGACTTTTGACTAGAAGGATATCTGGTTGAAGGGGTATTAATAATGTATGAAATGTTCTCTCCATCCAGCAAGAGCTGAGGCTGCCACTTAATGACTGTCTGTCTCCTGCAGGTTGCGGCGGCAACACAATCCTCCCTTGTTTGGGAAGCTGCGCTCCTCTCGGTTTGGAAATGATGATACTGGTGAGACAGGAAGTGACCCTGATGAGGATGATCTTCAGATTCAAGTGCCATAGCTGTAGCTCTTCTGGTTCCGAAGGGCTTAGAAAACTGGGCTCAGATCTCTAGACATATACAGAGAGGAGGGGGATGGATTTTACTCAGCTTTGGGCTGATACTTCCTCACCTGCTACACTCTCATAGAGAGTGTCCTCCACTTGTCCATTCATCAGTGCATGTACTTATAGAAGTAGTATATGTACATGTGGATGTCGGCCTTCTCTGCGTCTGTTATGCCCTGGTCAGCTGCCTTTTGTTGATGAATTGACTGTTGGTGCTCAGGTGGAAAGAAATCTGAGGAAGAGCTGAAAAGCCTCAGCTAGCACCAAACCTCAACCCTTCCATGACAGGTCCTGTACCGCTAATCCCAGTATGACCACTACCCATGATGCACCTTGTCACAGGAATAATACATGTGTATGCAGCCAGGTTGACAGCTAGCCTGGGCTCTTCACCTCATTGTCTTTAACATGGATCTATTCTTGCTGGCATAATTATAAGGTCAGCCGTCTGGCACTGACCATATGACCATTATATAATGGCCTTCAGGTATATAAATACTATTTAATGGACTATATACTCCCAGTTGGTATACAATAGAACTAAAATGAACTTCATACCCTTGTCAGGTTAATAATCTATAATGGTTCAATAGACCTCCCAACTGGTAAATAAAAGGTACAGTGTAGTTTAAACGGCCAGGACTTTAATAGATCTGTACTGGACTATAGACTTTCAGCAACAAATCTGTTCTGGACTATAGACCTCTGACAGCTATATAATGATCTTTAATCTCCCAGCTCCCCGGTATGAAATAGATCTATAATGGAACATAGATGGTTAAATAATGGGCTATAGACTTCTGACAGATTATGACTAATTTATGAAAGCACAGCACTGCCCTACACTTCGAACTCCTTGTCCTCTGAATTCTTTCCATGTCCAATGAATGGAGTGTGGACTGGTTAAGCCCCCTCCCATGCATAGACTATTGACCATAAGAAACTGTAATGACTGTATGACATGCCAACCCACCTTTCCTATACTAAAAATAGGGCTCTATAGATTGTGAGCTCCTAACTCAATAAGATGTGGCCCTTGTGTCATGTATTCAGGCCATATATATTGCAGTATTCCATTTTATATGTTCCCGGTGCATCTGTTGATCTCTCCGGTCTTGCTGCTCTCATATATGTATATAAGGGGTTACCTGCATGACTGAGGGTCCCATATAGAACCCTGGATATTACATATGAGTGTACGTCTTCTCATGTTTTGTAGTCTTATTGTATTAAGGATCAGCAGGAAAATTCCAGCAGAAGGAAGAGGAACCCTGCTGGGATCCCTATTGTACCTCTATAGAGCTCATGCCTATGTCACAGGGCGGGCTCTGCATGGTGCCTTATATTTATAATCTATTTTTATACTTTTCTGTAAGTGCAGTTGCATTCATGGAAATAAACTTATTTTATAGATCGTGCATCCTGTGTGGTTGTCTGCTAAGAGATATGGTGGGCACCACCTCATGCATGGAACACCCAGAGTCCTCTTTAACACTGCTGTCAGGGTATAGCAGGAGCAACTTCTTTGATTCCTCTAAACATAGGGGGTGCTGGAGAGTGACCCACAAACAGAGTTGAAAAGCACCTTGACCACACCAATCCCTCACTAGTTTTAAAGGGAGGGCTTTAGTAACTACATGAACATCTGAAAAAGAAGAGAAATCCATTTTAAGGCTAAGTTCACATCAGCTTCTTTTAAGTGCATAGTTTTGATCCGTTATAGGATCAGAAGAATGGACTGAAAAATGAATAAAATGACAAATGCAGATGGAGCACATTCTGTCTGCATCCATCATCGTAATGTAGAAAATAAGATGGAAGAAGTCTTGTTTGTTTACTTTTGAAATAGAAGATAAAGTCCTGTATACACAATTTTATCTTCTGTGTAAATTAATAGAAAACATGACAGAAGAAAGCTGAATGATGACAAATTCAGACAGAATGAGCTCCATCTGCATCTACACACGTGGACAAAATTGTTGTTACCCCTAGTTTAATGAAAGAAAAACCCACAATGGGCACAGAAATAACTTGAATCTGGCAAAAGTAATAATATATAAAAATTCTATGAAAATGAACAAATGAAAGTCAGACATTGCTTTTCAACCATGCTTCAACAGAATTTTAAAAAAAAGATAACTCATGAAACAGGCCTGGACAGAAATGATGGTTCCCCTGAAAATAATGTGACCAAAGGGACGTGTTAAATCAAGGTGTGTCCACTAGTTAGCATCACAGGTGTTTACAATCTTGTAATCAGTCAGTGGGCCTGTATATAGGGCTACAGATACTCACTGTGCTGTTTGGTGACATGGTGAGTACCACACTCAACAGAGGAAGCAAAGGAAACAGTTGTCTCAGGAGCTTAGAAAGAAAATTATAGGCAAGCATGTTAAAGGTAAAGGTTATAAGACCATCTCCAAGCAGCTTGATGTTTTTGTGACTACAGTTGCATATATTACTCATAAATTTAAGATCCATGGGACTGTAGCCAACCTCCCTGGACGTGGCTGCAGGAGGAAAATTGATGACAAATCAAAGAGAAGGATAATACGAATGGTAACAAAAGAGCCCAGAAAAACTTCTAAAGAGATTAAAGGTGAACTTCAAGCTCAAGGAACATCCGTGGATGTTTGAGCCAAAGTGAACTTCATGGGAGACGACCAAGGAGGACACCATTGTTGAAAACAAATCATAAAAAAGCCAGACTGGAATGTGCCAAACTACATGTTGACAAGCCACAAAGCTTCTGGAAGAATGTCCTATGGACAGATGAGACAAAAATCGAAATTTTTGGCAAGGCACATCAGCTCCATGTTCACAGATGGAAAAATGAAGCATATCTTGAAAAGAACCCTGTCCCTACTGTGAAACATGGAGGAGGCTCTGTTATGTTCTGAGGCTGCTTTGCTGCATCTGGCACAGGGTGTCTTGAATCTGTGCAGGGTACAATGAAATCTCAAGATTATCAAGGGATTCTAGAGAGAAATGTTCTGCCCAGTGTCAGAAAGCTTGGTCTCAGTGCAGGTCATGAGTCTTGCAACAGGATAATGACCCAAACACACAGCTAAAACACCCAAGAATGGCTAAGAGGAAAACATTGGACTATTCTGAAGTGGCCTTCTATGAGCCCAGACCTAAATACTATTGAGCATCTTTGGAAGGAGCTGAAACGTGCCGTCTGGAAAAGGCACCCTTCAAACCCAAGACAAGTGGAGCAGTTTGCTCATGAGGAGTGGGCCAAAATACCTGTTGAGAGGTGCAGAAGTCTCATTGACAGTTACAGGAATCGTTTGATTGCAGTGATTGCCTCAAAATATTAAGTTAAGGGAACCATCATTTCTGTCCAGGCCTGTTTCATGAGTTTTCTTCTTTAAAAAATTCTGTTGAAGCATGGTTGAAAAGCAGTGTCTGACTTTCATTTGTTCATTTTCATAGAATTTTTATATATTATTACTTTTGTCAGATTCAAGTTATTTCTGTGACCATTGTGGGTTTTTCTTTCATTAAACGAGGGGTACCAACAATTTTGTCCACGTGTGTATCTTTATAGGATGTATCAGAACAATGGACTAAAAGAAGTTGAAGAGAAGCTGGCTCACCAGAACATCACACCAGCATTTGGGGCAGTGCGTTGCTTAACAGCAAAAGCAGGAGTGAAGCGCTCACCGTGAGGCCTCCATACTCAAACCCAACAGTTGATGGATCCCAAACACAACCCAGATGCATTACTAGTTACGATACAGTTCCAGTCCATAGCAGTCCAGGTTTTTCATTCACACAACTGCAAAAGAAGGTGATGTTGGATGGTTGTCAAGTGCAGGACATGTAATGGGCCTTGTGACACCAATTTTCATTATTCTAAGTGCCTGCAGATGGTCTGGGCAAATACAGGTGTGTAATGAAGGTGCCACCTGTGTGTGGATGGTGGACAGGGAAACTGTGGGAGCTTCTTGTGATTTCTGGTTCTAGAACGATCCTCTTTACTGTTGGTCTGTCTGGGCTACAGATGGGTGAACCTCTCGATTCATTTCATTTCTGGTTGTGGTGATTTGGGACCAAGATATGTATCGGGTCATACAAGTTTGGCACAAACCACAGCTTAAACTTGACTTAACACATTATGTTTAACACTCATGGCTCCTAGGAACCTATCTATCCAATTTCTAATTCTCAAACACAGCCAAAGTTATGTCAAAGTGTAAGTGACATGTATGCCTATGAAAAATCGGATGGTAAGCAGTGGATACAAACGCCTAATTTAACCATAGGCTGTGCTGACACTCACTTTTACACATTTTAACATTTAAAATACTCCAGAAATGACCCTTTTTTGGGAAAAGATGCTTGTCTTTCGTTTTTTGATACATATATCACAGTTGCAAAAAGCAATGGTTTTATAGAATAATTAGCCCCTTTTGATGACTACAGGCTTGTTATTTGGGAGACAAATTTGTGGCGGTGTGCCATTTGAAAAGGGATAAAGAATTGGCTTTTCAGAAAAAAAAAAGCCACCAAAAATGAATGCCACATCAACATTGTGTTGATATTGGAAAAAGCAATGGTGTGGTTGTTTTTTTTTTTTTTCTTGTTATCATGCCAACAGAGTGGCAAGTGGCACTGGTGACTATAGAATTTGAAGAAAAATTTGTGGCACACTGTCAGCATGCCTGCCATTTGAAAAGTGAAATGATTAAAGAATTATTGATTTAGATTGTTAATCTATTTTTCCTTAGTCCTAACAGCAGCACAATATGGTGTTTATCTGCCGCTGTGTTCAGGTAGGACAGATGGAACTTTTAATGAAAATCAATAAATTAATTAAAAATACTCATTAGCTAGCCCAACCCACTGGCCTATAACTAGCCTGAAACACCCCCTCTTCCTCAGTGTATTATACAGCTCAAAAAAAAAAAAAAAAAACAGTACAAGGGTGGGAAACTTGTGCTTCTGTTAGGACTAAGGGAAACAGATTAACAATCTAAATTAATACTTCCCTTACGTCCTACCAGCAGCACAATATGGGGATTTAACAAGGAGTAACCACACTGGTCAGGTCCTGAATGGCGTTCAACACAGACCGCCCGAAGGCCATTGACTCCAAACTATGCACTACGCATAATGGTCATAATGTGGCCCCAAGAGGTCACATTACAGATTTGCTCAAGAAGAATTAAGCTTTTCTCGGCTCAAGAAGTAGAAACCGATCTTGAAGAATGAGCCTTCACAAAGGTAGGAGGTTCTAGCTCCTGAGACTCGAAGGATAATATAATAGCTTCTTTAACCCCTTCCCAACATCCGCAGTAATAGAACGGCAGAAGTCAGGTATTTAAATATGGCGGCCACTCAGGTGCTGAGCAGCCGCCATAGCCGCGGGGTCTCAGCTGGTATATACAGCTTGTATTAAGCCCCTGGGGCGTTGGTCAAAGTTGATCAAGGCCACATTTCCTGGGAGTGCATGGGCCCTGCCATTTTGGGGAGGATCGCCGACACCTGGAACGCGATCCGTTGTCATGATAGCCGAGAGCCTATTGAAGGCTCCCAGGCTTGTCTGGCATTCGTGTAACAGGGTGCTTTATGCAGCCTGCCATATAAATGCCGGTATTTTTTTGCTGTTTCGTCTCTGATAAAAATTTGAATAAAAAGTGATCAAAGCAACAGACATTCCCCAAAATTATTGGCGAAACATAAAATACAGGTGACATTGTCTTTTTGGCTGCACAGTGAACGTTGTAAAAACGAAGCCCATAAGAAAGTCGGAAAATTAAATTTTTCTGCAATTCTACCCCATTCTGAATTTTTTTTTCCAGCTTCCCAGTACCTTGTACAGAATAATAAACGGTACCATTATGAATAACAATTTGTCCTGCAAACATTAAGCCCTCATATGGCTCTGTAAAAAATAAATGTCAAGGGAAAAGGACGGCTCTCGTAATGATAAAGGTACAGGGCTGGTGGGGACTGTACGTGGGGAGTATTTTTTTTTTTAACTTGGGGGGGATCCTGGCTTGCAATGCCTGCGATCATAGAGGACTGCATTAGTGCCAGATCTCCACTGTAGAATACATCGGAGACCCGGTAGTTATGTCTTTAAAGACCCGAAATCTGCTGTAATAGTATGGCGGATGTCGGGAAGGGGTAAAGATTCATGAGACAGAGACCTTCCCAGGAAGGCAGAGATTGCTGCTATCTGGTAGAGATGCTGAGCCCTTTGTGAATGCTGTCTTGAAGGAACTCCAGAAGAGAAGGCCGTCAGGTCAAAAAGATCCTCTTCACTCTTGCGTATCTGCACTTAGTTGATTCCACTCTGGAATTTGAGAGTGTCCTTAAGACAGCATCCGAGAGCCCTATAAATCGCAAAAAGGGCTGGTCAACCTCTAGGCTGTCAAGTTGAATCCCCACAGATCTGAGTTGGGATTCATCTGAATGATGATAACCACAACCTCCTTGGCCACAACGGTATGATGGCTATTACTGTGGTCTGGTCTTGCCTGATTTTCATCAATACCCTCAGTATTATGGAAACTGGAGGGAAAATGTAGGCCAGGCTGAACCTCCAAGGAATGGACAGTGCATCTACTGCCCAGGGATTGTATGTGATGTCTGCTACCCAGGGCACAAAAGACAACAAGCCATCGTCTTGGCCAACAGATTGAACTGCTGGTTGGAGGCATTGCACAAGAAATCCACTACGAAGTTGATGTACTTGAACGATGACAGAGATCTGGTATAGGAACACCAGTCTCAATATTGGAATGAAGCTGGATGAGATCTCTCCTCAGCTTCCTAGCAACTTCCGAGGAGGTGCTAGAGACACTACACTGACCATTGGCAGCTGAATAACCTCTCGTAAGTGAGCAGTCTGCTCTTCTATCCATCAGGTCCTGGAAATTCATCAACCAACGGGAGTACGGCACGCCGTGACAATTTGTCTACCGTCATGTCAACTTTAGGCGGAGGACTCCACTTCTCAAACTGCTCTTCCTGGATAGGGAAGAGGTTTTTAAATCTCCTGGTATGAATCACACTCTTCTCAGAGTACTTCCATTCTGCCATCATAGCCTTATTTAAGGCCTTGTCCACTTTGAAGGCCCTTGGTTCCCTAGAGGTAGACGGGGAGACTTCCCTGGAATCAACATCCTGGTCCCCCGACTGGATGGAGTAATTTCTAAATTTTTTCCACAGGAAAATAAACTTTCCCCAGGACCTCCTCTGCTTGACTCTCTGATGACGAAGTTAGCGCTTTCGTCTAAAATTCTCATCTGAGACCACCATGGAACGTGCACGACTACACTTTGATCTCTTGAAAAGCTGTGCAATTGACTACTAAATTTCCTGCTTAGAGTCTTGAACATAATCCTTGACTCAGCCTGTTAGCTTGCCTCACTAAAACAACTAATTGTTTTTGCTAATATAAGCCACTCTCTTTTTCTTAAGGTACCTCTCCCATTGTGCTTAGGTTCTCAATTCCTTCCATCTCTACCTCCTCTATATCCTAAAAACACTGGCAGTTATCATCCAACTCATCAAGAAGAGGAAGTTTTGGGCTATGAGGAATGTTTCTCCCAGCAGATGCCACACTAGAAAATGGGATCTGTGTCAATGAAGAAGGCATGGTTGACTGAACAGCAAGACAGTTTGGTAAATTACGTATTACAACGAAGGAGGAACACACAGTACCCTGACTCAATATTTCTGTTTCACTGCATTCAAAAATGTCTTTATTCTGAGGAAGTATGACAACACTGTGGCTACTAGCAGGGCTGTCAAGTACTTGTTAGTACTTGTACAAGTGTTTCCTCCTCGTCTTCCTTTTGCCAGTTCCCTGCCGTTTTTTTTCCCATCATTTTACAGAACACTGCTTAATTATAATAGGCAACAATTGTGATACTAATAAAACAATAAAATAGTAAAAAAAAAAAAAAATTAAAAATTCAAATCCCCCTCCCCTTCCCTAGAATACATAGAAAAGTAAAAAATTAATGTGAAACACATACACATTAGATGTATCCTTGTGTCCGAAAATGCCCGGTCTACAAACTTCTAAAAATATTTTTTCCATATGGTGAACGCTGTAGCGGGAAAAAAAAAAATCAGAAATGCCAAACTGCTGTTTTTTGCTATGTCGCCTCTGATAAAAATTTGAATAAAAAGTGATCAAAGCAATAGACATTCCCCAAAATGGTATAACTAAAAAGTACATCTGGCCCCGCAAAAAAAAAAGACGACATATACATCCCCATACACAGAAAAATAAAAAAGTTACGGGTGTGAGAATATGGCGACTTTTATTAAAAAAAAATTTTTGAAAAGTTTTAGATTTTTGTTGAGGTTTTAAAATGTAAATATATAAATTTGGTATCCCCAGAATCGTACCGAAACATAGAATAAAAAGTGATCAAAGCAACAGACATTCCCCAAAATTATTTACGAAACATAAAATACAGGTGACATAATAATAATAATAATAATAATAACTTTATTTATATAGCGCCAACATATTGCATAGCACTTTACAAATCAGAGAACACGAGACATTACGAAGTGATAAAGAAAAAAACATATCAAACAATAGGAGTGAGAGCCCTGCTCGCAAGAGCTTACATTCTATGACATGTGACATGTCATTTTGGCTGCAGAGTGAACACCGTAAAAACGAAGCCGGTAAGAAAGTCGCACAAATGCACTTTTTCTCCAATTCCACCCCATTCTGAATTTTTTTTCCAGCTTCCCAGTACATTGCACAGAATAATAAATGGTACCATTATGAATAACAATTTGTCCTGAAAACATTAAGCCCTCATATGGCTCTGTAAACGGAAAAATAAAAGTCAAGGGAATAGGACGGCTCTGTAAATGGAAAAATAAAAATGTTATGGGATTGGAACGGTGGTGAGTCAAAAACGAAAATCGAAAAAAATCCTCTGGCGGGAAGGGGTTAAAATATAGAAGTGTTAATAGGAAATAGTCTGTTTATATGAAGAGATGGATCAAGCCTACATCCACAGAAAATTACGTTTGGATCAACGTCCCTGCTGAGTTCCTTCAAAAATTGTTTGTAAGGCTAAGGTCCCAAGTAGTGGGCCGCAGCAAAAAAGCCCTGCGGGAAAAACCGCAGCGGAAATGCATCTCAGTTTTTCCCACAGCGCTTTTCACAGAAAGTCTGCAGAGTTTTACTCTGCGTACTTTCTGCTTCAATTATACCTAAACGGAAACCACCAGCGTTTCCGTAGGTACAGGTGCATCTCAATAAATTAGAATATCTTTGAAATCCCTATTTATTTCAGTAATTAAATAAAAAAAGTGACCTCCTATATTTTCTAGATTCTTTGCACACAGAGTGTTCTATTTCAAGTGTTTTATTTCTGTAAATGTTGATTATGGATTACAGGTAATGAAAACCAAAATCAAAAAAAAATTTGAATATTGTAAAAAAAAAGTTCAGTATTGTAAATTCAGTGTGTCACCTGCCAAGGTTTCCTAAGCCTTTAAATGGTCCCTCAGTCTGGTTCAGTAGGACACACAATCATGGAAGACGCTGATTATGAATTGTATTACTGAAACACTGAAATGAATGAACGTTTCAAAAACATTCTCATTTATTGAGATGCACCTGTATAATTGACATGCTGTAATTTCCAAAAATGCAATGGGGCCGCATCAGAATGGACATGTCCTGTTCTTGTCCTATTTTGCAGTCCGTGCTTCCATGGCTCCTATTCATTTAATGAAAGAAGCTGTGGAAGCACAGCCCGTGCACGGGCGGCACACGGAGACATCCCCGTGTCCCCCGTGTGCAGCCCATGCTTTTAAATCACGGCAGGCCGGTTGCAGCACGGTCGTCTGTAACTAGCCTAAGAGTAAGATCATACGCAGGAATGTGCCGCAGATTTTGGGGCGGATTCCGCCTCTGAATCCGCAGCAGATACCACCCAGATTTTGCCAACGATTGTTTTAAATGGGAGGCAGAGATCGTAGCAGGACGCTGAAAAAATAAGCGTCCTGCTCGATCTTAATCAGGTATATAAAAGCAAAACAATGTACAGGTTTGGTGTTCCAGAAGTACAGTGTACAATGAAGAGTGAAAAATAATATTTACTACTATTTCTAATGTGAGCGCAATCCGCTCTAAGTATCGCCGTATTGACATCCAAATTCATAAAGTTGATGTATGAGCTAACTCAGAGAGAGAGAGATACACACATATGCACAGCTGTTGTGTATATAGTGGGTTCTGCTTTAATGGAGGGAAAACATTTGGTTTTATAGTGTAGACAAAGAACAGGTCGGGTTACTGTAATTAACATAACATGATTGGTGGCAAAGTTGTAAAATAGTTCTGGCACATGGCTATTGGATAAGAAACAAGAGAGGGGCTCATTCCCTTAAGCCATGTGGTGGGGGGATGAGCTCTCTAGACAAAAGAGGAATGTAAAATGGCTACAGGCTTGGTCCACATGGCAGTGAAATCTAAAATGGAGGATACAATAGCTGAGTCATCCTCCACATTTCCCTCCTTTTGTAAATGATATAACCCATACCCAGGGTACATTAGGATCTGCTAATCAGATCCTGAGGACTTTTATGTAGAATTCACCTCATTCCCCATGGATATGTTATACCATTTACATACCTATCAGTCTAATACACTCAGAGGGATGCCTTCACTGTCATGTTTATCAGTGTGTGCAACCAGCCTTATAACCTGCAAACCCACTATCTTGGGTTTGGACCTCTTTCTAGCAAGTTTCTTTACAAGTCAGAATATAAACTTTATGGTCAAATAGATGCAAAAACACAGCAATAATATTTGAAATATTCCCTGCAATATTCCCATAAATCATCCACCTAATCTCTTAAACCAATTGGCAGGATTTAAGAATAAAAAGGTATCTGACCACCAACTGTCCTGTAATGTTCTTTGATCCATTTCTCTCTAAGTTCTCTGACCTTATCAATTCCTGCCCACACTTGAAGATTCCCTTCAGAGTTGATATAGTGGCAACAGGAAGGTCTGATAATCTGACACATTATCCCTGTGCTGCTGTGAGATAGTCAAGGACTATGGTGTGTTGATTGCTATTATGAGTTGTCCTTGTATCATATTAGTGGCATTCAACAGGCCTAGAATGGTGTATATCTGCTCATCTAGATAATCGGTGGATTCTACTAACTTGTCCCAAGTTTGCATAACCATGGGATACAAGAGTATCGTGCTGATGATTCTGTTGCTTGTACCCATTGAAACCACATGGGGTCGCCCGTCTTTCCTAGGGTGATTGTCTGCTGCATGCTTGTACAAAGTATGATGGGGTATCATCTCAGGTTTCACATGTTCATGGGTAATTATGAAGGTGGCTGGTGTCAGTCTAGCTAGAGTACAAGTCCCCTCTCCCCCTGGGGGTAGCCACTTGTATGCCTGATGACCACATACTAGATATACATCCTTGGGCAATGTGCATGCTCTCCGAAGCTGAACTAGGCAATAGAGGTAGCTAAAGAGTCGCTGCATGGGGGGGGGTTTTGCACACCACTTACCCCCCCGTCTCTGTCTCTTTGGGGTCCGGTGCTCTGTATCAGTCACCCTTGATTATCCTTAACTAGTCCCCGTTCTATTGAGGAATTGTGCTCTGGACAACCCTTTATTCCCTCTGTGAACCATCTGTCACTATCTTGTAAGGGGGCATGAATATTTTTCTTGAAAATGAAATCCACTTTACCTGACCTTACAATAGAGGTGCTTGACAGACTAAGGCTAATATTAAGCTCTTCTGTGGGAATGATACCGGCATGATATGGGACTTTGAATTTATGTTCAAATTTTCCTTTTTCCAATCATACCACTTGCTTGGTCTACCTGTCAGGTTTAGTTGTAACCATGGGAGGGTCACCCAATCTGCTATGGGAATTGGAACAAAGTGATTATTACTGATGTTCATTCCCTTATAAGTCACTGGACTCCACGAAACATTATGAAAACAGGAGTCATTTTAGAGAAAAACTCATCTAGGTCAAGAGGGAGTGCTAGATAAAACAGTCTTTGCAGAACCAGGGCTGTGAGTACAGATCCAACAATCCCTGGGTTCTTCCTACTCATTCTAGTTAACAGTTAACACCTGATGGTGTTTAATCAATTTATTGTCCCATTCTTCTTTTAGAACAAGCTCACTGGTTGTGTCACCAAGGCTAGGATCACCAGTAGGTACCAGATCCTTTCAGTCCTCTTCTGGGCAGGTCACATTTTTACAGTGACTAGCGTGGTTCCACGTTGACTTTCCTTCTAACTTGACTGAAGAGGATGTTGTCAGAAGCACTTGGAAAGGACCATCAAACCGTGGATCAAGGCTCTCACATGTCTCTTTACCACCACCCAGTCTCCTGGCTTTAGGGAATGTGTTCTCAGTACACGGTTTGGATCTAGAAGAGAACTGTCCAGTGAAGTGAGTGCCATTATCACTTTCGATGGTCTCGGGGATCCCATATCTGCACACTACTTCTTTAAGTAGTTTATCTGCAGCTGCTTTTGCGGTGGCTTTCTGTACCGGAAATGCCTCAGGCCAGCCTGAAAAGAGATTAGCACACACAAGCACGTACTCATACCTTCCCACCTTTGGTAACTGTATATAGTCAACCTGCAGTCTCTGAAACGGGTACAAGGGCTTTGGGGTGTGTTTCTGAGGAACCTTTACTTTTTGGCCCACATTATGCCTAGCACATGTCATGCAGGCTTACACGTATCTGACTGCAGTTGTGCTAAAACCTGGAGCTAGCCACCGTTGCTCACCAGGTCACACATGGCTGTTTTAGAGTGTTGCACTTGAGAATGAGCTGCTTGCGCCATCATTGGGAACAATGCTCTAGGTAAACATACTCTCTTACCACTGACCATCAGGCCTTGTTCATCTTCTTTTGCAATTTTCTGCTCCCAAGTCTTCTTTTCTTCTGGACCGGCTTGGTCCTGCAATGTTTTTAGAACCTGAAAAGAGAGCTGAGAAGCTTGCTCTGGTATGGTGACCACCAGTGCTGAGGCATATTCCCTAGGCTTTTCTGCAGCTAGTTTAGCGGCAGCATCTGCCCTTGCATTATCTCTATTCTCTTTTGTATCAGCCTTGGTGGCAGCATGATCTCCATCAGCTCCTGAATAGCCTGGAAATCCTTTATAAGCATACCATTAGAACTAAAGTAAGCTCTTACTCTCCATATCAGACCATAGTCTTATTCTATATCAAAGGCATAGCGGGCTTACCCTCAGCTATTTTACACCGTTTCAGTGAGTGCTTTCAGTTCAGCTTCTTGAGCTGAGAGCTGTGGGGGTAATGGTTCTGCTTGTTTACCTCATGTTCACTGGTATATCTGGTATAGAATTTGCCATCCTTCCCAAATCGAGAGCCATCTACAAAAGAACTCAAAATAAGAGTTAGCAATAGATTCATCATTTACATAAGAGTTAGCAATAGATTCATCATTTACATGACCAAATCCTACAGTTTCTTGCTGCATCAGTTATATACAGTTCATCAGAAAATACACGTGTGTACAGGTTGTTTCACTGTTGTCCTACCTTTCCCCCCCTTGAATCTATTGGTAACAGGGTATAGGGATGGAGTGTCGTGCAGCGTGCAAGGGTGACATTAGGAGGCATAAGTAAGGCACACTATAATCTGAGTTGTCTAGCCATTGAAATGTGCTTAGGCTGGGCCTGGGACAATATGCCGTGTACATCATGAGGAGTAAGTACTGTGATAGGGAAATCCAATACGATTTCTTCACCTTTCTCCAGGGACAATTGGACTGCAGCTACTGCCCTAACACAAGAAGGTGCTCCTCTGGACACTGGGTCTAATCTAGCAGAATAGTAAGATACTGCTCTATGTTGGTGTCCATGAGTCTGAGTAAGCACTGCTGTTGCGTTTCCCGACATTTCTGTACAGTAAAGAGAAAAAGTCTCGTCATAATTAGGAAGTCCTAAAACTTGTATAAATAAGTGCCAACTTGATGGAGTGGAAGTTTTCCACTGCCTGTTCTGGTTTAGTAATGCAGTCATAGAGAGGTTGCATTAACAGGGATACATTACAGATGCACTGTCTGCAGTAGGACACAAGGCCTAAGAATGTCCTAAGTTGTGCCACACCATTCGGGGGTTTAGGCTCCTGTATGACCTGAAGTCTATCAGGGGTCAGATGTCCTTGTAAAATGCAATGACCTAGAAAAACAACTTTAGTAAGGCAGAACTGCAATTTGGACTTAGATGCTTTGCATCCATTTTCTGCTAAAAAGCACAACCGAGATACTGATGCTTGTACATATCTCCTAGGAGGGGCAACATAAAAGCAGGTCATCCACATACTGGAGTAGCACCACGCCATGCAGTATACAGTCATGGCCAAAAGTTTTGAGAATGATACAAATATAAATTTTTACAAAGTCTACTGCTTCAGTTTTTCTAATCGCAATTTGCATATACTCCAGAATGTTATAAAGAGTGATCAGCTTAACAGCAATTACTTGCAAAGTCAATATTTGCCTAGAAAATGAACTTTATCCCCCAAAACACATTTCAACATCATTGCAGCCCTGCCTTAAAAGACCACCTAACATCGTTTCAGTGATTGCTCCATTAACACAGGTGTGGGTGTTGATGAGGACAGGGCTGGAGATCAATCTGTCATGATTAAGTAAGAATGACACCACTGGACACTTTAAAAGGAGGCTGGTGCTTGCCATCATTGTTTCTCTTCTGTTAACCATGGTTATCTCTAAAGAAACACGTGCAGTCATCATTGCACTGCACAAAAATGGCCTAACTGGGAAGAGTATTGCAGCTAGAAAGATTGCACCTAAGTCAACAATCTATCGCATCATCAAGAACTTCAAGGAGAGAGGTTCCATTGGTGCCAAAAAGGCTCCAGGGCGCCCAAGAAAGACCAGCAAGTGGCAGGACCGTCTCTTAAAAGTGTTTCAGCTGTGGGATCGGGCTACCAGCAGTGCAGAGCTTGCTGAGGAATGGCAGCAGGCAGGTGTGAGTGCATCTGCACGCACTGTGAGGCGGAGACTCTCGGAGCAAGGCCTGGTCTCAAGGAGGGCAGCAAAGAAGCCACTTCTCTCCAGAAAAAACATCAGGGACAGACTGATATTCTGCAAAAGGTACAGGGAGTGGACTGCTGAGGACTGGGGTAAAGTCATTTTCTCTGATAAATCCCCTTTTCGATTGTTTGGAACATCTGGAAAACAGCTTATTCGGAGAAGAAGAGGTGAGCGCTATCACCAGTCTTGTCTCATGCCAACTGTAAAGCATCCTGAAACCATTCATGTGTGGGGTTGCTTCTCAGCCAAGGGAATCGGCTCTCTCACAGTCTTGCCTAAAAACACAGCCATGAATAAAGAATGGTACCAGAATGTCCTCCAAGAGCAACTTCTCCCAACCGTCCAAGAGCAGTTTGGCGCTCAACAATGCCTTTTCCAGCATGATGGAGCACCTTGCCATAAAGCAAAGGTGATAACTAAATGGCTCAGGGAACAAAACATAGAGATTTTGGGTCCATGGCCTGGAAACCCCCCCCTGATCTTAATCCCATTGAGAACTTGTGGTCAATCATCAAGAGACGGGTGGACAAACAAAAACCAACAAATTCAGACAAAATTAAAGCATTGATTCTGCAAGAATGGACTGCTATCAGTCAGGATTTGGTCCAGAAGTTGATTGAGAGCATGCCAGGGAGAATTGCAGAGGTCCTGAAGAAGAAGGGTCAACACTGCAAATATTGACTTGCTGCATTAACTCATTCTAACTGTCAATATAAGCTTCTGTTACTCATAATATGAATGCAATTATATTTCTGTATGTGATAAAAACATCTGACAAACACACATAAAAACCAGAGGGCAGCAGATCATGTGAAAATATAATATTTGTGTCATTCTCAAAACTTTTGGCCATGACTGTACAGGGTGGGAGAATGCTGTGCCCCTTGTGGTAGCACTGTCCAGGCATATTGTTTACCCTTCAAGGTAAATGCAATGTGACCATTACTGGGGGTACTGGCAATTTGCCTATATCTGTTTTTCCTTTTGCCAGAGGTAATGGGGCACACAACCTAGATGTTCCTCTACACTAACTACCTCTGCATTGTTTTGCTTTGTCAGGAAAACCAGGGAGTGTAGGGAACATATGGTGTCTTCTGACATTACTGGTAACAGTGAGACGTCCCATCTGGCTCATACACAAGTGAGTCATTAGGGCTTGTAAAACGTGTGATCCCACCAAGTTAATTGAGACAGACTCACGGACAAGGAATCTAGTGGTAATCATAAGTTATCTCATAGGGAAAAAAACATTGTCAGCATGCAAAACAGGCTTGCTAGCTCCAGTATCCACCAACAACCCACAAGTTCTCCCCTCAGGCAATTGCAGGGAGACCACAGGGGAAGGGGGCTCAGTCCATCAGGTACTGATATTAAATGCACGCCTACTGGAGTACCTATTCCCTTTTGATGGTTACTGTCAGAATCCTAATGTCTTTCCTCGGGTCTCCCATCCTGGAACTCTGCAGTTCCAGGCAAAATGTCTGGATTCAACACATTCCAACATTTAAGCACATGCTATAGGCAATAAACATTCAGACATCTTCAAAGACAATGACATTCCTTCCTGTGTCTAATAAGTTCAACCCCCACCTCATTAGCATACACATAGTTGGATTTTATCTCTCCTTCCATCTTTTAAATTGTCAGCTCATTCAGACTATCCAGAACAAGTAAAACTAGTCTTGAGCTCCTACACACTCCACAATTACAAACAATTCAATGACTTTAATAAATACACAAAATATCCTCAATCAGTGAAGCAGGCAGTAGAAATGGGAGAGCTTATAATATGATTTCAAAGTCAATTTATATTGTGGCCACGATCTCCCAATCCATCTTACCAAACAACATCTGTTCAACTAGTCAGACATCTACTCAAATCCTAAGCAGATACAGGATTTCTAGACCATATACATGACTCTATCATACACTCTTGCAAATCATAGCATTCATTCCGTCACACTCATAAATTCCTTCAAATGTGCATTATAAACAAAAAGACATTGCAAAACAGATATGCGAGTTACTTCTAACTCACTGAAACAATGGATTTTCTTCTACAAACATGTACACAATACTCTAGATTAGGCCTTCTATTGTTTAAGGGGGATGGACTACAAAAGCAACAGTTGCTACCTCACCAGTCTGAGGAATCTTTAAACAATATCCAAACACACTTTATTGCACCAAGCTCAACTTCCTCTGAAACCTTCATTTACTAACTTGCTGAAACACTTTGTTTTCTGAGAGTCACTCCACTTTTCAACATTCAGAAACTCATCTTTTCACATCCTATCATTATCACCTATCTTGCTGTTTTGGCGCTTTCACTTGCCTAATAGAGCACCCCTTCACTACGTCAGCACCCTCTTTTACTCTCACAATCTCTATAGCTGGAATTCCTCTATTCTTAGGATCAGCCTCACACCTCCCAGGAAAATTCCCCGTGATTTGCCTAATCTTCTGTGTCGAACCTCAAAGGGTACAAACGGTACCGGTACCTCTCGGGCGCCCAGCGCCTAACGACACCTTCTTATGCGCAAACCTACAAAAGAGATAGCTCTCGGGTGCCCAGCACTTAATTAAGGCAACGTCTTGCCTTAAAGCCTCAAAGGATATCTCTCGGCACCAAAAAAGTGTTAACTACGTACAAGGAACTCATACAGTAACCCCAGGTTACTACTTTCTCCTCTACCTTGAGGAGAAAGGGCAATGGGCTAATCTTTCCTGGCTAATCTTTCCTTAATAACTTTCCACAGGGTGCAACACATAAACAAACCAAATGGGATGCATACCAAAAAAAATTTCTACATTAGTTATTCTTCAAATACGGATACTTCATAAACAGGGTTCTTAACACTAGAAGTCCCAGAGAGGGGTCATTTAACATTTCTACCTTTGGAACCCAGAGAAGGGTCGAATGACCTGAAGGATTTTATCTAACATCCTATAATCACCGTCTTTTGTTCTGTAATTAAGGCCATTACTGTCACACCACAGGAGGTTGTTGTTTTCCATTGAGTTTAGCCATTTAGTGTCTAGTTAGTTCTATTCAGTTTATTGTATTTGATAATATAAAGACTATACATATTGTATTAAGTTTAGTTTTATTTGAGCAAAAAAGCACTGAAACAATTAATCATTTTTTATATATTTTAAATAGAATTAGAAATTTTAGAGCAAGGTACAGCTGTAAGTAATGACCAGAAGCATTTGTCTAAGGCAGGGGTAGGCAACCTTTTTTGTTCGGCGTGCCGATTTTAATAAAAAAATCAAAGATGAGGTACTTGGAGTGCCGGTCAATAATTGTAAGTCTGACGACCCCTAAACTAAAGTCATATACCACAAACCATAACACAGAAGTGCTGCCACCAGATGCTTTAGGACACATGCGTTTACTGCTATTTCCTGGGACACTCCTGTACTTTCTGATTAGAAGCAATGAAAGTCCATGTGCAGCCCCCAATTAGTGGTAAATTTATTGTGTCCAGGAGCCCCGTATGGCGGCATCCTTATGGTGAATACACACTATGTATCTGGATGCAGCTATATTTGGAACTTTTTCATTCAATGTAAAACTGGTGCATTTTTGCACAAAAAAAAACAAAGCCGGAGTTTTCTGTGCAAAAACACATCCTTAATATAGAAAACACACCGTTATACAGAATAATGTCCCATAGTGGTCCCTGCACACGGTATTATGTCCCATAGCGGCCCCTTCAACATGGTATATGTCCCATAGCTGCCTCTGCACACGGCATTTGTCCCATAGCTGCCTCTGCACACAGTATTTGTCCCATAGCAGTCCCTGCACACAGTATTTGTCCCATAGCGGCCCCTGCACACAGCAATATGTCCCATAACGGCCCCTACACACCGTATATGTCCCATAGCAGACCCTGCACACGGTATATGTCCCATAGCGGCCCCTGCACACGGTATTATGCTCTATAGTGGCCCCTGCACACGGTATTATGTCCCATAGCAGCCTCTGCACACGGTATTTGTCCCATAGCGGCCCCTGCACACGGTATTATGTCCCATAGCGGCCCCTACACACAGTATTTGTCCCATAGCTGCCCCTGCACACAGTATTTGCACCCATAGCGGCCCCTGCACACGGTATTATGCTCCATAGTGGCCCCTGCACACGGTATTATGTCCCATAGCGTCCTTTGCACACGGTATTTGTCCCATAGCGGCCCCTGCACACGGTATTATGTCCCATAGCAGCCTCTGCACACGGTATTATGTCCCATAGCGGCCCCTACACACAGTATTTGTCCCATAGCTGCCCCTGCACACAGTATTTGCACCCATAGCGGCCCCTGCACACGGTATTATCCTCCATAGTGGTCCCTGCACACGGTATTATGTCCCATAGCGTCCTTTGCACACGGTATTTGTCCCATAGCGGCCCCTGCACACGGTATTATGTCCCATAGCGGCCCCTACACACGGTATTTGTCCCATAGCTGCCCCTGCACACAGTATTTGTCCCATAGCGGCCCCTGCACACGGTATATGTCCCATAGCGGCCCTTGCATATGGTATTATGCTCCATAGTGGCCCCTGCACATGGTATTATGCTCCATAGTGGCCCCTGCACACGGTATATGTCCCATAGCGGTCCCTGCACACGGTATTATGCTCCATAGTGGCCCCTGCACACGGTATTATGCTCCATAGTGGCCCCTGCACACGGTATTATGCTCCATAGTGGCCCCTGCACACGGTATTATGCTCCATAGTGGCCCCTGCACACGGTATATGTCCCATAGTGGTCCCTGCACACGGTATTATGCTCTATAGTGGCCCCTGCACACGGTATTATGTCCCATAGCGGCCCCTACACACGGTATTTGTCCCATAGCTGCCCCTGCACACAGTATTTGTCCCATAGCGGTCCCTGCACACGGTATTATGCTCCATAGTGGCCCCTGCACACAGTATTATGCTCCATAGTGGCCCCTGCACACGGTATTATGCTCCATAGTGGCCCCTGCACACGGTATATGTCCCATAGTGGTCCCTGCACACGGTATTATGCTCTATAGTGGCCCCTGCACACGGTATTATGCTTCATAGTGGCCCCTGCACACGGTATATGTCCCATAGTGGTCCCTGCACACGGTATTATGCTCTATAGTGGCCCCTGCACACGGTATTATGCTCCATAGTGGCCCCTGCACACGGTATATGTCCCATAGTGGCCCCTGCACACGGTATATGTCCCATAGTGGCCCCTGCACACGGTATATGTCCCATAGCGGTCCCTGCACACGGTATTATGTCCCATAGTGGCCCCTGCACACGGTATTATGCTCCATAGTGGCCCCTGCACACGGTATATGTCCCATAGTGGTCCCTGCACACGGTATTATGCTCTATAGTGGCCCCTGCACACGGTATTATGCTCCATAGTGGCCCCTGCACACGGTATATGTCCCATAGTGGCCCCTGCACATGGTATATGTCCCATAGTGGCCCCTGCACACGGTATATGTCCCATAGTGGCCCCTGCACACGGTATATGTCCCATAGTGGCCCCTGCACACGGTATATGTCCCATAGTGGCCCCTGCACACGGTATATGTCCCATAGTGGTCCCTGCACATGGTATTATGCTCTATAGTGGCCCCTGCAGGCAGAAGCGCCCGAAGAGTACAGAGCGGCTGCGGAGCGTGGAATAGTGAGTACATTGTTTTTTATGTTTGATCATCTCCCCGGGGGCTCCGCTTATTATACTCGGGGGTCTGAAGAGACCCCACAGTATAATAATAGCAGTTTCGTTTCGGCCGTGTTTGGTCCGATCGAAACTGCTGGGTGAGGAGTCCGCTGCCGTGCCAGGGGAATAAGCCTCGCGTGCCAAGAGTGGCACGCGTGCCATAGGTTGCCGACCCCTGGTCTAAGGCCTCAAGCACACTAGCGAAAAAAAATTGCGCGAAAATCGCATCGCAATGCGTTGCAATTTTTTTTCTGCGATTTGCCAATGTATTTCAATGGCACCAAGCACACCTGCGATTTTTTTTTCGTGCGATTTTTTTCATAGGTGCGATTTTCCTGCGATTTTTTTTTTTTTTGTGCGATTTTTTTCGTGCGAAAAAATCCCAGAGGAGTGATCTATATGACCAATGGGACAGATCACAAAAATATCGCAAGTAGCTGTGATTTTTTTTGCGATTTTTTTTTTTTTTTTTTTCTGCACCCATTGACTTGAATCTAAATATACAAAAATGTAAATATACAAAAGAACAACTGTTATTTGTTTCTATGCTTTTTATTTTTGTTATGAAAATAATAAAAAAAATACAAGGAATAAAACAATTCCACACATATTTACAATAGGCTGCTGTGGGGGGCTGCGTGTGTGTGTGTGAGTGGCATGTCCTTCTTGTGTGACTAGCATTTCAGCACTCACTCAGCAGTCTGTCTGCACTGTCGGAACATACCTGGCACTGCCTGGGTATGTCCCTGGTACATTTGCCACACGTGTATTTGTAGCAGTAAACACATCTCTCAGTTGCACAATTGTTCGTGCATCGATGGTTGACCTGACACTTCGCCCTTTTGCCAGGGCTGGGTGTGGAAGGTTGTTGCCGAAGGAGTTTCTCCTTGCGTGCCTTCTTTTCAGTCACATGAGAGCCACCTAACTCTTTTGCAAGCTCAACCAGGAAGTCCACCCGTCTCTCCTGCACCCCAGTGCATGCCTGATAAAGAACATGAGCATTCAGTGCTGCCATGTCAATCATGTTGTAGAACACGGCGAATGGCCATCTCCGTGTTCCTGCATGCAGGCTGTACTCCCGCACCATTTGGTCCATTACATCCACACCGCACTTTGTGTGGTTGTATTGTGTGACCGTGTTTGGCTTCCTTTTGTTGGTATCCTTAGTCTCAACCACGCTGTGCATGCTGCTGAGAATGTAGACGGCCGTCTTTCGTTTGGGTGCATACACTGTCAGTGTGGCATCAGTGGTTGAAAACACCTGAGTGGTGAATTCAGTGCGGTCCATCTGTCTAGCGGATTGAGGAATTTCCCGGCGACTCTTGTTGACTGTGCCGAGGATAGTGGTTTTCCGGCTAAGCAGTCATTGTGCAAGTGACAATGATGCAAAGAAATTGTTCGTGGTTACAGTTCTGCCCTTGTCCATGAATGATTCCATCAGCCTCATCACTACAGTTTCGGACAGTCTCTCCCCGCTGGGACGACTGGGGTCCTTGCCAAGATATGGGAGGACATTACAGATGTACTTTGATTTCAAGTCACAGACTACTTTGAGAAGCAGTCACATCCCCCACAGCACAAAAGGCTGCATGCAAATTTGCTAAGGTGTTAGCAAATATTCCCAGCACAACAATGCAGCTGGGGGGTGGGCAGACACTCAGGAGCAGCTTACATTCTTTTCTTTACACTCTCTTACAAGACCTGAGGTGGATCAACACAATTCCCCCCTGCAGATTCCTCAGACAATGGCCACATTTACAAATGAAAGGAAATGCTAATTGGAGCCATCAGAGTTGTCAGTTTGGACTAAGGGTCATTTGACCCTCTTTCAGGACTTGAAGGGGGAGCTCGAAATTTCTGGGACTTCTAGTGTTAAAAAGACCAGAGGATTTACTTTTCTTACAACTCACCCGGCATCCAGAGAGGGCACACAAACCAAGGAGGATTGGAAAGTGGAGACAGTAAGAATAAGGCTTCTTACCCTGCAGCTGCTTTTGAACCAGTTTCCAAATTCTCCTTGTCCCATTGTCCTTTCCGTCTGTTTTGTCCGGATGTGTAGTAATTTACCTCTGGCCCACCCAGGGACGCCAATTTCTGTGAGCGCAATCCGCTCTAAGTATCGCCGTATTGACGTCCAAATTCATAAAGTTGATGTATGAGCTAACTCAGAGAGAGAGATACACACATATGCACAGCTGTTGTGTATATAGTGGGTTCTGCTTTAATGGAGGGAAAACATTTGGTTTTATAGTGTAGACAAAGAACAGGTCGGGTTACTGTAATTAACATAACATGATTGGTGGCAAAGTTGTAAAATAGTTCTGGCACATGGCTATTGGATAAGAAACAAGAGAGGGGCTCATCCCCTTAAGCCATGTGGTGGGGGGGATGAGCTCTCTAGACAAAAGAGGAATGTAAAATGGCTACAGGCATGGTCCACATGGCAGTGAAATCTAAAATGGAGGATACAATAGCTGAGTCATCCTCCACACTAATAAAAGGAATATATAAAACAATTCAGAAGTGAATTATTTAAGGCTTAGCGCCTACAGCACCTGTATTTAACACCATGTGGGCTACTGTTAAAATGTGAGACTGTCTATAATGAATAGTTTGGAGGAGTTTAGGTTGGGGGCCATGTTAGACACTGAGGCGTACACCTCGTATTTCCCCCAATTGAGTATTTCCCATTGTACCATGGTCATGAGAATGTAGCAGTGGCGTAACTAAAGTACCCTACCCCATCCCTAGAGTGAATTCTTTTTTAGTGGCGGTTACGGGTACTGCAGCGATATCTCAGATACTTGAAAGGGATACAGCTTTAGGATCCACAATTGCAGTTATCAAGAATATGATGAGTGAGCAGCGCAGGACCTGGCCTGTAAACAATACTGTGACAGTATTATGTGCTCCAGAGTGGCCCAACTCAGTATTATGTGCTCCAGAGTGGCCCCCACACAGTATTATGTGCTCCACAGTGGTCACCACACAGTATTATGTGCTCCACAGTGGCCCCCCACACAGTATTATGTGCTCCACAGTGGCCCCCACACAGCATTATGTGCTCCACAGTGGCCCCCACACAGCATTATGTGCTCCACAGTGGCCCCCACAAAGTATTATGTGCTCCACAGTGGCCCCCACACAGTATTATGTGCTCCACAGTGGCCCCCACACAGTATTATGTGCTCCACAGTGGCCCCCACACAGTATTATGTGCTCCACAGTGGCCCCCACACAGTATTATGTGCTCCACAGTGGCCCCCACACAGTATTATGTGCTCCACAGTGGCCCCCACACAGTATTATGTGCTCCATAGTGGCCCCCACTCAGTATGTGCTTTCAAAAGCCCCCTCCCCCTCCTAGTGCTGCTGCTATTATTATACTCTGGGGTCTCCTCCCTGTACCTCTCCTTGCCCGGTCGCAGTTGCACCCCTTGCGACCACAATTTTTATGCCACTGGAAGGTAGGCTAAATTTTTCTAACTCAGGAACAACCCTAAGGCCTTGCATTACAAACATATTGTGGAGGCCTATAATGATGTAACGCTAGGTTCATACTAGCATTGGGGAGTCTTCGTCCCAGATTCCGCTTTAAATCAGAACGCTAGTGAACCTAGCGTAAATAAAGCACTTGGGCTAGGGGGTAGCCTCATAAGAGAAGAAAGAAGCATATTTTTTTCAGATTAGACATATTACAAAGTTTCTTATATTCACCTGTACTACTCATTTAATGCACAGTTCCCAGTCAAGTTGTATTTCAATTATCTTCTGAAGGCTACCAGACCTGCCTCAATAGTAATACAGAATTTTACTATCCACTGCAATCCATTAGTATTGCAGTCTGTAGTGTAAGTAATCAACTGATCGCGAGTTTAAGCCCCCTATGGAGGATAACAAAAAATTTCAAAATGTTTTTAAAAGTTAAAAAAAAAAAATTCAAATCATCCCCTTGACTTATTCTGGGGCCTGGTGTGCGGCTGGAATTCATTACATACCCAGGCGGACACTGACAAGTTTATACTGCGTCTCCACCTGATGAGCCTCAGCGACAAAACGTGTCACCAGTGCCCACCTTTATGGCACTGGGAACTGCAGTTTTGACTATATTAGAGGGTGTATCATGGCTCCTTGCCACTTGCATTTATGTAGTGTGTGGCTACTGTGGTGGGGCTGAGAGGGTTTGATTGCTGATTGAGAGCACAACTGGCCCGATCGGTATACTTATCAGCTGTTTGTCTCAGGTTTATTCCGTAGGTCTGGCAGGGCTGTGGTCTATTGTCCTGACTGGACCTGTTTATTTAACCGGGATTTTTAGCTGTACTGATATACTGTACCACTCTCTGCTTGTCACCCCTCTGTAACCTAGGAGGTTCAGTAGTAGATATGTGGTGCCCTTACAGTTCTCCAACTTGTAACAATGGTGTATGCACTGAATAATAGATGCAGTGCTTGACTGGCTCCTCTCATACTGGAGTTTAATCAACTGACTTGGGTATACAGAATCAGACACTTCAGCTACTTAGTGTTAAGAAACCCACACATCCAGCTTCTAGAGGCCAGGCTAATAGAATACACCCTTATGTCCGTTTAGTCCACTAGGGGATCGCACATCATTCTGGGGCTTAAAGCCCGGTGTGCGACCTGTACTGATTCCAAACCCAGGTGGACTCCCCCTAGTTTATACTTTGAGTCTCCTCCTGATGAGCCTCAGCAGTGAAACGTGTGGAGGAGAGGGATACTGAGATAGTTATTATACCTACTGGTTATCACCCATTAGGGGAGGGTATTGTAAACAGTGGATACCCAGACTTGAATTAGTGATAACACCTAACCCACTTGGGGTTTCACAAGCGTCTGATTCATCCACCAGTGTTTTTATATTGACAGTGAGTGAACATGGGGCCCTGTTAACCCCGTTACTTGTTTTGTTATGACCATTTGGAGCTCCATATTTTATTACTCATCAATAAACGTTAAGTTTTAATTTAACTACGACTCCCTTCAGTGACATATTCTAATCCCGAGTAATATTCCCTTCTGTGATTTAGGTTTTAAATTTATGGCTCAAATAAACATAGCTGGCACATAACTCTGGTGTCTTATGTGCATTTTAACCCTTTAGTGATCTAACACATTTTAGTCCTAAACCAGTAACATTTTATACCTAATAATAATAATAAATTTTATTTATATAGCACCAATATATTCTGCAACACTTTACAAAATGTAGGTGTAATGTCTCTGCCTCTTCGGGTCTCTGCGCCACCCTCCGCCCGCACACTGCAGCGCAGGAGACGTATTCAGTTTGATTCCTTGCTTCAGATTCTTGTTGCTCAGTCTGAACACTGTCCTAGACTATGTAATTGAATTTCAGCCACACCCATCTCCTGCACCTTGTTTCTTTCGGCTCCTCAATAGTTAATCTTAGCCTTGCCTGTGTGATTGACAGCCTGTCTACCAATCAAGTCTGGGGCAGGTCCTGACTTTCTATAAACATGTCATCAGCCCTCACATGGGGGCTGGCTATTAAGATTCTGTCTTGTGACTTTGTCCCTGCTAGCATCTTTTCTGCTGTTACCTGTATTCTTATTCCTGACCTCTGACTTTGACTATTCTCTTGGATTGTGAGTCTGTACTGCATTGCTCGACTGTTACCGACCCCTTGGCTTGCTGACCTCCCTTTTGTTGTTGTCCTGTCTGTGTTGTCACTTATTCAGAGTAGGGACTGGCTCCAAGTTGTCGGCTGTCACCTAGGACAGCCAGACAAGAGGCAGGGCCAGTGGGGGGGGGGGGTACAGCTTTAGGGCTCACTGTCTTGTTGTGCCCCTCCCCCCAGGGTTCTGCAGCAGCACTGGGGAATTTCTCAACTGGCAATTCCCTTACAGTAGGGTTCAATTACAGACAAAAAGAGACATTACATACCTCACTGCATTCCAGCTTTCATGACTTTTTATATTTCATTTCAATGTAGCTTTATGAGACCTTGTATTTTGTGGGTACATAAGACTTTTTGATCTTTTTTGTTTTTTAATACTTTGTTTTTGAGAGGCGAGATGAACAGAAAACATCAAGTCTAGCACCTGAATTTTAAGGTTATGGCGTTTATCATGTAGAATAAATAACGTACTAATTTTATTTTAGGTTGTTACAGATTTAGTAATATCAATTTGGTTTTTTTTTACAAGGGGACAAAAAGTCTATTTTTACTTTTTTTTCCTTCTATAAAACGACTTAGGTTCTGCGATCAGCATTGGCCACAGCATATAAGGAGCTAAATGGCAATTATGCTTGCTGATTAATAATAGGGGGTGGTCTCATGAACAAAAATCCATGGTACTGTGAGTGCAATCCACTCTAAGTATCACCGTATAGAAGTCCAAATCAGTATAAAATGATCTGAGCCAGCTCAGAGAAACACACACTGTCACAAGGTGCAAATATGTGACCAATATGGATTCTGGTCTTTAATGGCGGATGGTAAGGTTTTTATACATTGTAGGTGTGGTTATACATTGCAGAGACAAAGAGAAGGTGCGTTTAGTATAATTAACATAACATCATTGGGTATAAAGCTGTCACATAAGTTTTGGCACATACACACGTGGACAAAATTGTTGGTACCCCTCGTTTAATGAAAGAAAAACCCACAATGATCACAGAAATAACTTGAATCTGACAAAAGTAATTTGCAAAACTACATGTTGACAAGCCACAAAGCTTCTGGGAGAATGTCCTTTGGACAGATAAGACAAAAATCAAAATTTTTGGCAAGTCACATCAGCTCTATGTTCACAGAAGGAAAAATGAAGCATATCTTGAAAAGAACACTGTCCCTACTGTGAAACATGGAGGATGCTCTGTTATGTTCTGGGGCTGCTTTGCTGCATCTAGCACAGGGTGTCTTGAATCTGTGCAGGGTATAATGAAATCTCAAGACTATCAAGGGATTCTAGAGAGAAATGTGCTGCCCAGTGTCAGAAAGCTTGGTCTCAGTCGCAGGTCATGGGTCTGCAACAGGATAATGACCCAAAACACACAGCTAAAAACACCCAAGAATTTCTAAGAGGGAAACATTGGAATATTCTGAAGTGGGCTTCTATGAGCCCTGACCTAAATCCTATTGAGCATTTTTGGAAGGAGCTGAAACATGCCGTCTGGAAAAGGCACCCTTCAAACCCGAGACAACTAGAGCAGTTTTCTCATGAGGAGTGGGCCAAAATACCTGTTGAGAGGTGCAGAAGTCTCATTGACAGTTACAGGAATCATTTGAACAAAATATTAAGTTAAGGGAACCATCATTTCTGTCCAGGCCTGTTTCATGAGTTCTCTTTTTTTTTTAAATTCTGTTGAAGCATGGTTGAAAAGCAATGTCTAACTTTCATTTGTTCATTTTCATAGAATTATTATACAGTATTACTTTTGTCAGATTCAAGTTACTTCTGTGACCATTGTGGGTTTTTCTTTCATTAAACAAGGGGTACCAACAATTTTGTCCACGCGTGTAACTATTGGATAAGGCACAAAGAAGAAGTTTCATCCCATAGATAACAGTTTTCAGTAAAGGAGGGGATGAGCTCTGGGCATCGCCCGAGAAAGGAATGTCAGGATGGACACAGGCACAAGTTGGCATCCCTCACAGTACTACCTCCCCTGGGGTTACCTGAAGTCACAATGACAGGAAAATAAATAAAAAAAAAAAAAATCCTTCTCTACCTGTAGACTGTCAGCTGCATGTGTTCTCCTGCACACACGTTAAAGAGAAAGCTGTGAGTATATGCTTCCCTTTAACCAGTGGTATCTCAAAATCTAGGCGGGCTACAAACATGATCTTGGTCTTGTTTTGAAGCTAAGAAAAAGACTGGAGTTACAGCCATGTCTTCTTTTTATCTGAAATTGAATCTTTCAAAAACTGAACTTCTTGTGTTCCCTCCATCTACTAACCGATCTAACCCCGATATCTCCATTTCTGTCTGTGGCCTTACTATTACCCTGAGGCGGCATGCCCGTTGTCTGGGGGTTGTATTTGACTCAGATCTCACCTTTACCCCACATATTCAGACACTTGCACGCTCTTGCCACCTGCACCTTAAAAACATTTCTAGAATTCGCCCTTTTTTCACCATGGAAACATCAAAAACCCTCATTGTCGCTCTGATTCTCTCTCATCTTCACTATTGCAATTCTCTTCTAATTGGGCTTCCTCTTACTAAACTCTCCCCACTACAATCTGTCCTGAATGCAGCTGCCAGACTCATCTTTCTGTCAAACCGATGCACAGATGTATCTACCTTGTGTTAGTCGCTGTATTGGTTGCCCATCCATCACAGAATACAATACAAAAGTATCACACTCACCCATAAATCCATCCATAGCACTGCACCCCCCCTATATCTCCTCTCTCGTCACTGTCTACTGCCCTAACCGTCCTCTCCATTCTACCAATGTCCTTACACTTGCATCCTCTGTTATCCGAACATCCCACTCCCGTCTCCAAGACTTTTCTCGAGCTGCATCAGTGCTCTCGAATGCTTTACCCCGGACAATCAGCTTAATCCCCAACTACAGCTGCTTCAAAACTGCCCTAAAATCACATCTGTTTGGTCAGGCTTATCTCGTGACCTGATCACTGTGTAGAGTGCGGAGGTGCAGAACAATAACACCTTTTATCCTTCCTTCTCTGTTCCTCAGATCCTGGCCCCTCCATCTAGAAGTTACGCTGCACTCCTTGTACTTAGTATCTGTTTATTCACAGATACTGGCTGGTGACGGGTTCATACAGCTTCAGTTATACCTTTTCTATTAAAAGATGGCTACGGAGTATGTTGGCGCTATATAAATAAAGTTTATTATTATTACACTATAGTTGTCAGATGTGTATACATATAGTGGCCCCTCCCTTATCTATATTCTTTATAGATTCTATAGGTATCTATATAGTACCATTCTATCCTATATATACTCTATAGCTGTTATGTGTGTTTCTCCTACATTAGTGAACACTGGCATCCTCTGAACAGGATCCTCCTTATCTATATGTGCCCAGTGTGCAAGTGGTGATGTGTGACAGTAGACTGGCACTGGATACTCCACCCCAACCTATGTAGCGATTTGTGTGAATCCTCCCCCAGCCTTGGGATCCATAGATTTGTCCATTGCTGTCAACATTCCAACCTGTTCAATGTAAAAGCAGACCAGAAATGGAGAGGGTAAAAGTAGGTCCTCCCTCCAGAACAAGTAATATATGTATAGAGTTATTTGAAGGAAGACCTCCTGTTATTTCTTAGATTTTTTTTTTCATTAAGGAATGCGTTACAGAAGTATTGTAATAAACATTTAGAAAAAAATATTTGAAATGTGAAGTTTTAGTGTATACATACCACTGTAGCAATATTACTGACTCTAAAGGGAGGGCCTAAATTTCACCCTGAACAGACGAGATTACTGACTACAGCTACAACCATACATGGGATATCCTGAAGCAGACCCACCCATAGCACAAACCACCTGGTTTTAAATGTGGGTTGAACCCCTGCAGCTAGAGCAGATTACTAAAGTTGAGAACTACTGCAGAATATGCAGTAATAATTGACACGTGTGTTCCAAATCCCTAGTACAAAACACTTTGAGCTACAGTTTTTTCCACTGTGTGAACACTACTGTAATTTGCAGCAGGTCAGCGATTCTGCCACCTGTGAACCTACTGCAAACTTGTAACATATGGCCCCAGCCTATAGAGGCAGCACCTACTTCTTACAACTCCATTCTAGCCTGCACTACGCTGAACAGATCAGATTCGAGGGAGGACCTACTATACGCCTGACACCTGAAATCTAGTTTGTTCAAGATTCTGATACCAGAGGGATAACCTACTTCTAACAAATCCATTCTAGTCTGCTCTATAACAGACTACTGATTTCAGAGGAAGGACCTCTTTGTATCATCCGAACAGGCTAAATTACTGACTCATCCTTTACACTGCAACTTTTTGTAGTGCTACTAATTGATTTTAACTATTGACAGCTATAGCCACAAGATTGCATATAACTGAATACATTCATTTGGACTGCACTTGTAACTCAATTAGTAGCGCTACAAAAAGTCACAGTGTAGCCCTGGCTTTACCTACTCCATCTGGATTTCATGGCTAAATCCAAATAGCAACCACTAATTGCTTGTACGTTTTGGGTTTTTTTTTGGCACAGACATGGGAGCCATAGGCTCTACTCATAAGAACCATTTTATAGGATGCTTCAATAGGCTCAATTCTATGAAGGACCCGAGAAAACGGGCGCCCCATAGATACAAACCGGCGGTGATAAATGTACATTTTTCAGGGCTGTTTCGCATCATGGAGTTTCATCTTCCAGACCAGCCGTACTTTCCAGCCGAGCCCATTCTCACAGCTCATACATTTCGTTCAACGCAAACAGCGCGCGCTCCTTCTCACTCTCCTCCTCCTATATAACGTAGCGGCACGTGACCACAGACACCACGTGACCATGACGTCAGACTTGCCTCTTGCATTTCTATTCTAGCATCTACCGCAGTGACAGGAGCGGAGCCGGGAGGAGGATGAGGAGAGCCGGGCCGGGGCAGCTGCGTCATGGCCTCCAACTCCACCGACATCGTCAGACAGGGCTACGTGCGGATGAAGAGCAGAAAACTCGGGGTGTGTATGGATATGATGGACCACACCTTTATATTCCTCACAGAAGCCCGCCCTGCATGAGCACCCTAATAAACACTGCCCCCCAACTAACAACGCCCTACGTGAACGCTGCACCCCAACAGTCACCACTGCATGATCCCTGTAACTCCAACAATACCGATCTTTAATGCAACATGCATGGTATACTGATCCCTATTACTACGTGTACAGTGTAATAATCCTTACTAATCCCTATTGCTACATGGACTGCACAATGATAGAATTCTTATTACATTTACTATCCAATGATATAATTCTTATTCTACATGTAGTGCACAGTGATATAATCCTTACTAATCTCTATTACTGCATGTAGTGCACAGTGATATAATACTAATCCCTATTACTTCATTTACTATACAGTATTATGATCCTTACAAATCCCTAGTACTTCATGTACTGTACAGTAATACAATTTTTACTAATCCCTATTAATGCACTTACTGTACAGTCATCAAATCTTTAATAATCCCTGTTACTACATGCAGTGCATAGTGCCTTAATCCTTACTAATCCCTATTAATACATGTACTGCACAGTGATATAATCCTTACTGATCCTTGTTACTACATGTACTGCACAGATATATAGTCTGCATTTACTGTATTATAATCCCTATTAATTTACTGTAATCTTTAATAATCCCTGTTACTACATGCAGTGCACAGTAGTTTAATCCTTACTAATCCCTGTTACTACATGCAGTGCACAGTGGTTTAATCCTTACTAATCCCTGTTACTACATGCAGTGCACAGTAGTTTAATCCTTACTAATCCCTGTTACTACATGCAGTGCACAGTGGTTTAATCCTTACTAATCCGTGTTACTACATGCAGTGCACAGTAGTTTAATCCTTACTAATCCCTGTTACTACATGCAGTGCACAGTGGTTTAATCCTTACTAATCCCTGTTACTACATGCAGTGCACAGTAGTTTAATCCTTACTAATCCCTGTTACTACATGCAGTGCACAGTGGTTTAATCCTTACTAATCCCTGTTAATACATGTACTGTATAGTGGCATAATCCTTACTAATCCCTATTAATACATGTACTGCACAGATATATAGTCTACATTATTACATTTCCTGTATTATAATTCCTTTTTTTACTGTAATCGGTAATAATCCCTGTTACTACATGCAGTGCACAGTGATCTCATCTTTACTAATCTCTATTACTACATGTAGTGCAGAGTAACATAATACTAATGCCTGTTACTTCATGTACTGTACAGTGATACAGTTTTTTTCCCTATTACTCTATTTACTAATTACTGTTAATACATTTACTGTACAGTGATATAATCCATACTGATCCCTATTACTACATGTACCGTATAGTGATATAATACTATCTAATCCTTATTACTACATGTACTGTGCTGTGATATAATCCCTGTTTGTCCATATTGCTACATATCCCGCACTGTAATATAATCCTTACTGATTTTTCTTAGGCTACATGCACACGAGTGTGTGCATGTGTCAGGTACGTGGTAAAGTGGCACATTGGTGATATTCCTGTGCCTCCACAGACCTATTCACTTCATCTAGTGAGCTGGTACCACAATACGGACAGGTTCTGAGTTTTGTCCTGGACTCAATGTCGCATACATGGACCTTTGATAATACACGGGTGTGTGTATGAGGCCTTAGATATGAATGGGTCAGTGTACTAGCCCTGAAAAGCACAGCTAGTACACTTACAAAGCACTGACTAATCCTATCCATTGTTGCAGTTCGGCCCATCTACTCTATTGATAGGGTCCGTGTAAGATGTAGACTGCAAGTGGATGCCATCCACAGGCTGTCCATTCCATTTTCATAGACCTTTGGTCATGTGTGTGAAGCTTTACTAATTCCTATTACTACATGTACTGCACAGTGGTATAATCATTTTTACTAATTTCCTATTAATACATTTACTGTGCAATGATATAATCCTTACTGATCTCTAGTACTACATGTAGTACACAGTGATATAATCCTTATTAATACCTATTCTTACATGTACTGTACAGTGAGATAATCCTTACTGATCCCTATTACTACATGTACTGCACATTGACATAATCCACACTGATCTCTATTACTACTTGTACTGTACAGTGATATAATCCTTACTGATCCCTATTCCTACATGTACTGTACAGTGATATAATCCTTACTGATCCCTAGTACTGCCTGTACTGCACAGTGATATAATCTTTACTTATCCCCATTACTACGTGCTTTGTACAGTGATATAATCCTTACTGACCACGGTAATGTTATGTGCAGCACAGTGTTCTAACTCTTACTGATTTCTATTACCACATGTACTGCACATTGATATAATCTTTACTGATCTCTATTACATGTACTATACAGTTCTATAATGTTACTCCCTATTACTGCAGGTTGTGTACAGTGACAGGAAACTCAAATCAATCCATTGCTTGATAAAAGAAGATATCCAAACTTTTTCCCAAATTGAATTAATCCCCTCTCTGATGTTTTTCTAAATCAGTAGCCTTTAAGTACAGGGCATACCAAAGGCTGAGATCTCTCGCTCCGGCTGGTGATGTGATTGGCAAACTGACCTGCAGCTCTACACACACCAGCTGGAAGTCACTTTTACTATATAAGACTGAGGCCACCACATTGCGGAAATGCAGCTTTTTTTTGTTGCAGATTTTGCTGCGTTGTTTTTTTTTTTTAAGCCAAAATCGGGAGTGGATTGATCAGAAGGGAGAAGTATAAGAGCTCCCTATATATTTCCCATTCTTAATTTAGTCATTCTTGGCTTTGGCTCAAAAAACTGCAGCAAAACCTGCAACAAAAAAAGCTGCATTTCCACCACGTGGGGCGTAAGTCTGAGAGGTTGTATGTCATGCTCTCATAAACTTGCCCTATATTCAGACGACAGTGAATATCGGCTGTGTGGCGGTTGTTTTTTTTTGTTTTCTTTTTTAAACGGGTGTCACACAGCCGCATGGAGTTAAGTGCATGTGAATAAGGGCTATTCACATGAGCAATATTTCCATGTACTGTCAAAAAATGAAACGTGTGTAAGGTATCCATGAAAATTGGGGCCCCTCGGGTGCAAAGCAGGCATTAAAAATTTACATTTTTCACGGCTATTTTCATCATCGGTCGTGTGAGTGTAGTCTAACATGAAAACCTTGAACTTGTGGCAGGACAGTCTGCCAATCACGTGACCGTCCGTGGGAACCTTTCATATGCTGAATGACATGACAGGTGAGTGATATCAGCCATCAACATGCTATAGTGTACCATGTACAAAATGGCTACAGATTAAATCGATAATGGTAAAGGGCCTTTAGGCTAAGGCTCCATGTTTTAGATGCAGCGTTTTTAGCTGTTGCAAACACACAGGAAAAAAAAAACGCTGCGGAAAAGCTCTGTTTTCAAAAACGCAGACTGTTAATTTTAGCTGAGTGTTTTCCCTATAGATTTAATAAGGGAAGCAAAATGCAATGAAAAATGCAGCGGAAAAAATGCAATATGTTTTCTCAGCTTTTTTTAGTTGGTATCTGTGTGTCATGCATGGTTTTCACTGATTCATACATTGAAATGAATGGGGAGAGTCACAAATCCAGACAGGTATAGGACCTGCTCCCTATTTTGGGGCTCTTCACTATGGCCTGGGCGCACAGGCACAAAAACTACTACTGTGTGTATAGGCCCATAGAAATGCATATGTACGTACATTGATCTGCAATTGTGGATCAAAAGTATGGTCATGTGTATGCTGCGATTTTTTACACAGCGTTTTTCATTGAGTTTTGCTGAGTTTTTCTGTGCAGACTTTCTGCCCCTATTCTACCTATAGGGAAACCACCAACGTTTCCACAGATATAATTGACATGCTGCGATTCTCAAAAATGCAGGCGTTTTTAAAAATGCAACTTTTCTGCCTTGCATTTTTTTCTTCAATGTGTGGATGGTATAAGCCAGAATATCATTCACCCTCATTCACTGCGTTTTCGCAACATGGGGCTTCAGCCTAAGAGGGATTTTTGGAACTTAAATTTTGATCCTAAGCATAGGCCATTAATATAAGATCCAGAGTCCTAGACCCCAAAATGACTAAAGGGGGTCACAGCATGTGGTTGAACAGGACAGAGCTGCAGTAACAAAAGTTAGTGATCTTAAGGTTGAGCTTACCTGTTTCTGCGTTCTGTTGAACCAAAGCCAAGACTGGCTTTAAAAGGAATGCAAAATAAAATGGAATGCTTTTCCTTTTGCTAAATGCACTCCTTAATGTGAATAAAAAAAAAAAAAAAAAAATTTGACCAAAATCTGTAAAAAAAAAAAAAAAAAAAAATGCAGCTTTTTTGTAGCATGTGGCCTCACTAGGCTCTATGCGTGTATTGTTTGTGTTATTAATGGGTAGCACACTGACTCATTGTTTTTATATGGCCACATAGACATGCCCTTGTGTTATCACAGGTCCGTGTAAGGGGGCTTGTTTTCCTGCATGCGTTCGCACTGGGGTCAGTAATGAAGGAGTTAAGTAAGGTTAAGTAAAGCAATGTTGAATGAAAGGTTGGCACATAGGGTTACATAAATATACACAATATGGAGAACAGTATTGGGCCACACATCTTATCATTGAATTCAGGTGTTTCATTCAGTCCTGTCGCCACATGTATATAAAATCCAGCACCTTACACTGGAATGAATATTTGCGAAAGAAGCTCAGAACCACAGAAAGTCATCCAAGTAAAGTTATAGAGTGGGGTCACAAAGTGCTGAGGCACATACTTCATAAAAGTCCAACATGCTGTGCTTGCTCAGTGTAGGTATTTATCATCTGCCCATTTTTTTTGGTCATATTTTTTGCAGGTGTGAGTTTTTTTTATTTATGATGTACAGTACAGACCAAAAGTTTGGACACACCTTCTCATTCCAAGAGTTTTCTGTATTTTCATGACTATAAAAATTGTAGATTCACACTGAAGGCATCAAAACTATGAATTAACACATGTGGAATTATATACTTAACAAAAAAGTGTGAAACAACTGAAAATATGTCTTATATTCTGAAAATATGTCTTATAGTCTAGGTTCTTCAAAGTAGCCACCTTTTGCTTTGATTACTGCTTTGCACACTCTTGGCATTCTCTTGATGAACTTCAAGAGGTAGTCACCTGAAATGGTCTTCCAACAGTCTTGAAGGAGTTCCAAGAGATGATTAGCACTTGTTGGCCCTTTTGCCTTCACTCTGCGGTCCAGCTCACCCCAAACCATCTCGATTGGGTTCAGGTCTGGTGACTGTGGAGGCCAGGTCATCTGGCGTAGCACCCCATCACTCTCCTTCTTAGTCAAATAGCCCTTACACAGTCTGGAGGTGTGTTTGGGGTCATTGTCCTGTTGAAAAATAAATGATGGTCCAACTAAACGCAAACCGGATGGAATAGCATGCCGCTGCAAGATGCTGTGGTAACCATGCTGGTTCAGTATTCCTTCAATTTTGAATAAATCCCCAACAGTGTCACCAGCAAAGCACCCCCACACCATCACACCTCCTCCTCCATGCTTCACGGTGGGAACCAGGCATGTAGAGCAGGCATGTCAAACATGCGGGCCGCATGCGGCCCTTTACAGGCATATCTGCGGCCCGCACAAAAGTCTCAAACTTTGTCTCTAAACTTTACAAAAAGTCTTTTGAGACCCCGGAGTATAACGATCGGGGGCCCAGGGGAGGTGAGCGAACATAAAAAACACTGTAACTCACCTATCCGCTCCGCAGGCCTCGGGCCTGTTTGGTGACGTCCCAGACGTCAGCCGACGTCATTATGCGTCACGACGCTGGCCTGGATCGCGCGAGATCCGGTCCGATATTGAAGGTGGCCGAAGTAGCGCACGGGAGTGCATCGGAGCGAGGAAGAGGTAAGTTGCAGTGTTTTCTATGTTTCTATCCTCCCCTGGGTCTCCGATCATTATACTCTAGGGTCTGAAAAGACCCCAGAGTATAATAATCGTTCATGGGTGGTCCACTATGGGGCATAATACTGTGTGCAGGGGCCACTATGGGGCAAACTACTGTGTGCAGGGGCCACTATGGGGCAAACTACTGTGTGCAGGGGCTACTATGGGGCAAACTACTGTGTGCAGGGGCTACTATGGGGCAAACTACTGTGTGCAGGGGCCACTATGGGGCAAACTACTGTGTGCAGGGGCTACTATGGGGCAAACTACTGTGTGCAGGGGCTACTATGGGGCAAACTACTGCGTGCAGGGGCCACTATGGGGCAAACTACTGTGTGCAGGGGCCACTATGGGGCCAACTACTGTGTGCAGGGGCCACTATGGGGCAAACTACTGTGTGTCGGGGCCACTATGGGGCAAACTACTGTGTGCTGGGGCCACTATGGGGCAAACTACTGTGTGCAGGGGCCACTATGGAGCATAATATTGTGTGCAGGGGACACTATGCCTCATAATACCGTGTTCAGGGGCCACTATGGGGCATAATACCGTGTGCAGGGGCCACTATGGGGCACAATACCGTGTGCAGGGGTCACTATGGGACATAATACCGTGTGCAGGGGCCACTATGGGGCATAATAGTGTGCGCAGGAATGCGGTTCGTGTGTGGGGGGGAGTTGGGGGCGGCGGCTTGGGGGGGGGCCCCATGTCAAATGTTCGCCTTGGGGCCCAGCCATTCCTAGTTACGCCACTGGTGTCAATCCATGACGTGTGTACTTTGGTCGGCTGCTGATCACGTAAGCAGGTCATATGCAGGGATATGGGCCAATGAATGACGACCCGGAAGTGCTGATCGTGAGTTTTGTACATCTGCGGCTCGCGTGGCTGCTGATCACCTAAGTCAGTTTTGTTGTGAGCGGAGGAAGAGTCGTGGCTGAGAGTGATAATAATATAAATAATAATATAATAATATAATATAATTAATAGGCCTATTCATTATATTATTATTATGAATTTTCAATATGTATTTATTTACTTCATATTTATTTAATGGGTGTCTGTAGGATTTGTTCTTTTTGGTGTTCACCCCTGGTATTTGCCTCCACTGCAAATATATGTTGCTGTTACATATTACTACTTCATATCTTGTTTTCATGACTGCTGTTAAAATACGTGTGTGACATTAGCTGCTGTGTGCGGCCCTCGCAACAACCTCTTGTTACTTATGTGGCCCTCGGGGTACCCTGAGTTTGACATGCCTGATGTAGAGTCCATTCGTTCACCTTTTCTGCGTTGCACAAAGACACGGTGATTGGAACCAAAGATCTCAAATTTGGACTCATCAGACCAAAGCACAGATTTCCACAGGTCTAATGTCCATTCCTTGTGTTCTTTAGCCCAAACAAGTCTCTTCTGCTTGTTGCCTGTCCTTAGCAGTGGTTTCCTAGCAGCTATTTTACCATGAAGGCCTGCTGCACACAGTCTCCTCTTAACAGTTGTTGTAGAGATGTGTCTGCTGCTAGAACTCTGTGTGGCATTGACCTGGTCTCTAATCTGAGCTAGTGTTAACCTGCGATTTCTGAGGCTGGTGACTCGGATGAACTTGTCCTCCGCAGCAGAGGTGACTCTTGGTCTTCCTTTCCTGGGGCGGTCCTCATGTGAGCCAGTTTCTTTGTAGCGCTTGATGGTTTTGGCCACTGCACTTGGGGACACTTTCAAAGTTTTCCCAATTTTTCGAACTGACTGACCTTCATTTCTTAAAGTAATGATGGCCACTCGTTTTTCTTTACTTAGCTGCTTTTTTCTTGCCATAATACAAATTCTAACACTCCATTCAGTAGGACTATCAGCTGTGTATCCACCTGGTCCCAACCCCATTTATAAGGCAAGAAATCCCACTTATTAAACCTGATAGGGCACACCTGTGAAGTGAAAACCATTTCAGGTGACTACCTCTTGAAGCTCATCAAGAGAATGCCAAGAGTGTGCAAAGCAGTAATCAAAGCAAAAGGTGGCTACTTTGAAGAACCTAGAATATAAGACATATTTTCAGTTGTTTTTGTTAAGTATATAATTCCACATGTGTTAATTCATAGTTTTGATGCCTTCAGTGTGAATCTACAATTTTTATAGTCATGAAAATACAGAAAACTCTTGAAATGAGAAGGTGTGTCCAAAATTTTGGTCTGTACTGTAGGTGTACCTTCTTGTTATATGTTGTGCACATGTATTACTTTAAATGTGCACGTTGCCCCTTTTTATTTCAATTTGACCCGACAGGTTTTTTTTTTATTCTGACCATGTACTGGAGTCCATTTGTGCCTTTTTTGCTCCTTTTTAAAAAGGTGCAAGTCATAAATACAGCATATTTATCTCCATTTTGGCAATTTCTGCCCCCTTTTCCCAACAAAAAACAAAAGTGCCAAGGGCAGCACAACAGCTGGAAAAGCATAGGGTGGAAAAAAGGCGCAAGTAGCTTACTAAATGTGCCCCATTGACTGTAGAGCATGGAATTGATTGCATAAAGATAGCAGTGCTGATAATGTTTTTTTTTTTTAAACATGGAAGGTTTTTTTTTGGATTTTTTTGTTTTGTTTTGTTTTTTTTTTTGCAGCCTAGTTCTCTGCTCCATTGGTGTGATATTTTCAGTACACTGCCTGATATCTCACTTCCGATGTGAGTGGCAAGTCAGGCCCCCTGAAATTGCCTCTGAGAGGTTGAGGCTGGAGGTGAGATTCAAAAGGGCAAAGCAGATTTTACTAAATTTCTGACCAGCCAGAGATCAGTGCACATGCTACTGAGTATGTGCAGTTAGGGGTGCTGTAATTTCCCTCCCCCCCAACAAAATTGTCATTTCTTTCTTTGCCATTGTAGTTGCCTGCTTAAAGCGTACCTCCAGATATAAATAACTTTTCATAAATGAATAGTGCAGGTGAAAATTTGAAACTTTGTAATATACCTTTATTAAGCATTTCTGTTTCCTTCACCACTTAAGCTGTTCTCCTGCTCCATCTGACTGTTTGTTTGTTTTTTTTGTTTTTTTAACATTATATCCGCCTTCATAATCAGCTTCACACATAAACTCTATGGAGAAGGGAGAGGTTGAGTAGAATTCCCCTGCCAAGCTAGTTGATTGATTTATTTTCTCATTATGTGTACTAGCAGCCTCTGATCTACAACCTAGCAGAATATAACAGCAGAAATAATTTGATATCCTTTTCTTTCCCCCTTCTCTAGACTAATATGGAAAAAGTAACTGAAAAGTAAGGAAGAAAACATATTTCTTTAGTAATATATATTACAAAGTTTCATATATGAACCTGTATAATAGGAAGTTGTTTATACCTAGAGTTATGCTTTAAAAAGGACCTTTCGCCACTTCCACCAGTTCAAGTTCTTAGAAGCTTTTAAAATGCACTGATTCCAACAAAGTTGGAATTCTCTCTTTAGCCTCTACCGTTCCTGAACAACAAGCACAGTTAGTTTTGGTACCTGATGTGCTATTTAAGCTCTGTAGTGTCAGAAGGACAGTGTCAGGCAGGGGGTGTGATTCAGAGGCAACCAGTGTCAGAGCTCAGAATCATACCACTTTGTCTGCTCCTGCCTGATACTGCCTTTATGACAGTACAGAGCCTAATTAGCATATCAGGCACCAAAACTAACAGCATTCATTGCTTGGGAATGGTGAGGGCTACAGAGAAAATCCAACTGTGCTGGAATCAATGGAGCAGTAGCTATTAAATAATGTAAAGAACTGGACTTGCTAAAGGTGCTGAATGGTCCTCTTTAAGTTTGCCCGTACTTGTGTGTGGTGTTTTTTTTTGTTTTTTTTTCCTTTTCTCCCTTTTTCTCTGCTTTATTTACCCTTGTGGTTATGATATGATGTTTGACAAAAAAGCAGAAAAGGGAGCCAAAAGAAAGTGGAGTACTATGACATCGGACACAGATAATCCACCACTTGCAACAGACAATAATTAATCAGGAAAGCACTGATGCAAACAATAATAAAACTTAACATTTAATTACTAAGCATTAAAACAATATCAAAAATGTAGAACAAACATCAAATTTAACATAGCCACTCGTTGGAGTCTAATGTTATAGCAAATATATAAATATTCACCACCATATACCGTTAAACATCATGACGGCTAAACAGTTAGAAAATGGAACGATCTTACCAACATCTGAGGCAGGAGAAACCGGCAGGTGATGGTGCAAAACAGGAGGATGAACTAAGTCCCTATTCATGCCCCTGAAATTTCCACTAACACCCAAAATGACTCCTGCCCTAACAAGGGCAGTACCAAGCTGTCCTTAAAGTGACCCTATAGAACCCTAGTCCCTAGTTTCCTGGTACAGTAATGCACCAATCATCAGGGGACTTATTAGACTACTCATAAGAACCAAAAAACTTGGTCAAATACATATAAGAAATAAATAAATGCTGCCTACAGTGGTAGAACAAAACATAAAGAAAACCCCACAATGGAGGAAAACCGCTAGATGCTGACTGACTCCATGTAGTGACAATGGCAGTAAGAGCAAAGTGAATCAGGGCAACTTATATAGCGATAAACTCTGCCTACAAACAGGTGTGCTCAAGTTCACATAAGTGATGCTTGTTTGAATATGGCGCTAGAAAACCGCGCACATTAGTGATGTAATACGTAGTATCACGTCTGCCCATAGTGAAACGAGCGTTAAAAACCATACTGCGCATGCGCAAAGTAAAAAAAATTCTCCGCGCGTGCGCAATGGTGCTCGATCACCGGCCGAAAGTGCGCATGCGCGAAGCAAACACCCCGCGCATGCGCATATCCTCCTCAATACGGCGCTGAAAGACCAGAGCAGGTATGCGCTGTGGGACAGGATGATAAAAGTCCCACAGAGCGCATAAACTGCCTAGAAGGATGAGAAACGTCTATTAGACCAATATATACCACAACCAATGAGCCAGTTGCTAGTAAAGTATACCAATATAAAACAGAAGGACCCGGAGAGACCCTATCAGTCTCTATCCAGGTTCTGTAGCCCCAGAACATTAGGGGCTGGACTGAATCAGCAAAATTGGTCATGAGTAGGGAAATTTCTCTAAGGATAAATATACATATCATCTTGTACAGATATATATGCAAATAAAATACCACAATTACCTATTCATAGCATCAAGATATATAATCTACCAAATCTAACAAATAGATCTGTATCTGTATTTGACTGTGGAACAAATATCTTAACCATAGGGTCTAATTCGTTTAAGTAAATGGGAAGAAAGGGGAGATCAAATAAAACAGCAAAAATTAAGGCGTTCATTAAGTCCATTTGGAATCTCGGTTTTTAATTTAAATATCCACTTGGATTCACATTGCAATGTCATTCTATGCCAATCCCCTCCTCTTGGATGGGGTTTAACCAAATCAATTCCTGTAAAACGTAGACAGTTAGCATTACCTCCGTGGCATGAGTTAACATGTCTCGCCACTGGGGTGTCCCGTTCATGCCGTATATCCCCAAGATGTTCACCAATTCTTTTCTTCAATTCTCGGTAAGTTTTACCGATATATTCCAATTTGCACTGGCATGTGATCTTATAGATCACTCCTCTAGACCGACAGGATATAAAGTGTTTGATTTTGAAGGAGACGTTTCTCATCCTTCTAGGCAGTTTATGCGCTCTGTGGGACTTTTATCATCCTGTCCCACAGCGTATACCTGCTCTGGTCTTTCAGCGCCGTATTTAGGAGGATATGCGCATGCGTGGGGTGTTTGCTTTGCGCATGCGCACTTTCGGCTGGTGATCGAGCACCATTGCGCACGCGCGGAGAATTTTTTACTAATTTTCACTAATGTGCGCGGTTTTCTAGCTCCATATTCAAACAAACATCACTTATGTGAACTTGGGCACACCTGTTTGTAGGCAGAGTTTATCGCTATATAAGTTGCCCTGATTCACTTTGCTCTTACTGCCATTGTCACTACATGGAGTCAGTCAGCATCTAGCGGTTTTCCTCCATTGTGGGGTTTTCTTTATGTTTTGTTCTACCACTGTAGGCAGCATTTATTTATTTATTTCTTATATGTATTTGACCAAGTTTTTTGGTTCTTATGAGTAGTCTAATAAGTCCCCTGATGATTGGTGCATTACTGTACCAGGAAACGCGTAGGGACTAGGGTTCTATAGGGTCACTTTAAGGTCAGCTTGGTACTGCCCTTGTTAGGGCAGGAGTCATTTTGGGTGTTAGTGGAAATTTCAGGGGCATGAATAGGGACTTAGTTCATCCTCCTGTTTTGCACCATCACCTGCCGGTTTCTCCTGCCTCAGATGTTGGTAAGATCGTTCCATTTTCTAACTGTTTAGCCGCCATGATGTTTCACGGTATATGGTGGTGAATATTTATATATTTGCTATAACATTAGACTCCAACGAGTGGCTATGTTAAATTTGATGTTTGTTCTACATTTTTGATATTGTTTTAATGCTTAGTAATTAAATGTTAAGTTTTATTATTGTTTGCATCCGTGCTTTCCTGATATGATGTTTGACCATTGCTGTCTTCCTGCTAGTAATGTAACGCCCACTTGTTTGTTATGATCATATGTATGTTAAAATCAAATAAAAATGTTTTTAAACAATAGAGTGCACAAAGCAAGGTCCATAAGGCGTGGTTGGGTGAGTTTGGTGTGGAAGAACTTGACTTGTCAACAAAGAGCCCTGACCTCAACCCCATTCTACACATTTGGGAAGAGCTAGAATGGAGATTGTGAGCCAGACGCTCTCATCCAACATCAGTGTCTCACCTAACAGATGTTGTTCTAGATGAAAGGGCATAAAATTCCCTCAAACATTAAAATCTGTAGAAAGCCTTCCCACAAAAGTAGAAGCTATTTTGAATGCAAAGGGGGACCATCTACAGTGGGGGAAAAAAGTATTTAGTCAGCCACCAATTGTGCAAGTTCTCCCACTTAAAAAGAGGAGAGAGGCCTGTAATTGACAGCATAGGTAAACCTCAACTATGAGAGACAAAATGAGAAAACAAATCCAGAAAATCACATTGTCTGATTTTTAAAGAATTTATTTGCAAATTATGGTGGAAAATAAGTATTTGGTCACCTACAAACAAGCAAGATTTCTGGCTCTCACAGACCTGTAACTTCTTCTTTAAGAGGTTCCTCTGTCCTCCACTCATTACCTGTAGTAATGGCACCTGTTTGACATTGTTATCAGTATAAAAGACACCTGTCCACAACCTCAAACAGTCACACTCCAAACTCCACTATGGTGAAGACCAAAGAGCTGTGGAAGGACACCAGAAACAAAATTGTAGACCTGCACCAGGCTGGGAATACTGAATCTGCAATAGGCAAGCAGCTTGGTGTGAAGAAATCAACTGTGGGAGCAATAATTAGAAAATGGAAGACATACAAGACCACTGATAATCTCCCTCGATCAGGGGCTCCACGCAAGATCTCACCCTGTGGGGTCAAAATGATCACAAGAACGGTGAGCAAAAATCCCAGAACCACACGGGGGAACCTAGTGAATGATCTGCAGAATGCTGGGACTAACGTAACAAAGGTTACTGTCAGTAGCACACTACGTCGCCAGGGAATCAGATCCTGCAGTGCCAGACGTGTCCCCCTGCTTAAGCCAGTACATATCCGGGCCCGTCTGAAGTTTGCTAGAGAGAATTTGGATCTTCCAGAAGAGTATTGGGAGAATGTCATATGGTCAGATGAAACCAAAGTAGAACTGTTTGGTAGAAACACAACTCGTCGTGTTTGGAGGAGAGTGAATGCTGAGTTGCATCCAAAGTACACCATACCTACTGTGAAGCATGGGGGTGGCAACATCATGCTTTGGGGCTGTTTCTCTGCAAAGGGACCAGGTCGACTGATCCGTGTATATGAAAGAATGAATGGGGCCATGTATCATGAGATTTTGAGTGCAAACTTCCTTCCATCAGCAAGGGCATTGAAGATGAAACGTGGCTGGGTCTTTCAGCATGACAATGATCCCAAGCACACCTCCAGGGCAACTAAGGAGTGGCTTCGTAAGAAGCATTTCAAGGTCCTGGAGTGGCCTAGCCAATCTCCAGATCTCAACCCCATAGAAAACCTTTGGAGGGAGTTGAAAGTCCGTGTTGCCCAGTGACAGCCCCAAAACATCACTGCTCTAGAGGAGATCTCCATGGAGGAATGGGCCAACATACCAGCAACAGTGTGTGCCAACCTTGTGAAGACTTACAGAAAACGTTTGACCTCTGTCATTGCCAACAAAGGATATATAACAAAGTATTTAGATGAACTTTTGTTATTGACCAAATACTTATTTCCCACCATAAATTGCAAATAAATTCTTTAAAAATCAGACAATGTGATTTTCTGGATTTGTTTTCTCATTTTGTCTCTCATAGTTGAGGTCTACCTATGATGACAATTACAGGCCTCTCATCTTTTAAAGTGGCTGAACTTGCACAATTGGTGGCTGTCTAAATACTTTTTTTCCCCACTGTAAATATTAATACCTATGCATTTAGAATGGGATGTCATACAAGCTCCTGTAGGTGTAATATGTGGGGGTCCCAGTAGTTTTCTCCATATAGTGTATGCCCTACACAGTCTGTGTAATGTACCCTGTACATTGTGAGAGATGAGAGAACAGAACATAGTAATTATAAAACATTATAATTAAAGAGGACCTTTCACGTCCTCATGTATATACGGTTTTTCATACCGCTACCAAGCTGACAGCACACTGAATTCAGCACACTGTCGGGTTTCCCGTTATATGCCCCTGGGCTGGAGATATCGGGGATCTAAATTTCACTGTTCACTGTCAGAAGGGCGTTCCTGACAGTCTAGCTGCGCTGTGAGGAATGTCCTCCCTGACCATACTTGTCCATAGACTTGTACTGGGAGGGCATTCCTTACAGCTCAGTGTCATCACTGGGCGGTAAGGAATGCTCCCTCTCTCTGTCCTCGTCCATAGCCGAGTACTGTCAGAGGGGGCGTTCCTTACAGACCAGTGATGCAATGCCCAGTATGCCTCCATATCTAGTAACATATGAGTTAGATCATCCTTCTGTGGAAATCTTTTAATTTAGTCATCCCAAAGAATTTAAATTAACTAAGTGCTAATACACACGACAAGATTTGGTGGCCATGTGCTAGCCATTGTATTAAAGGGGTTGTCTGGGGAGTTTAAATTCACTTTAATCCAGTGGATGATGATGCCTTACATGATCGGAACCTGTGCTCCAGCCCCTTGGTCTCTCCACACAAGTTTAGATATGATCCTAGAGAAGGGAATATCCCTTTAAAACCCTTTATGATGTAGCTGAGTATTCTTGAAATTAGTAATAAATAAAATCCTGGAGAGGTCTTTCTGATACTATTGTACACTTATGTTTCAAAATGTGTTGCAGATTAGATCTTTGAACAACATGGGTAAGAATTGCAATACAATGTGTTTAATTTGACAAAATTGTTGACTGTATGGGAGAACCAGATATGGCCCATGGTAGGCTTATGTAAATGAGCTCTTATTCTTCAAGTTAGGCAGGGGTTGTGTAAAATACAGAGTAGTCTGCCCCCCCCCTCCCCCTATCCGTTACTACTAATACTGGTTTAATTACATGTAATTCTGCCAGGAGTAATTGTACAATAGCAAACAAATAGCTGAGAAAAGTGAGCATAATATAGGAGATCCAGGAATACTGAACTGCAAATATTTGCAGGCATGATGGAGCCTATAAGATGCCAGACATGGGAAAAGAACAATCTATGAGCTCAGTCAGGAAAGCTGCTTGCTGTCTGTGAATAATATCCAATCTGTGATCATGCAAGCAGTCAGAAGTAGATACAAGTACATTAGTAGAATTTTCTAACGATGTAAGCTTGCGATGCTGCAGAATGTTTCAGCAGTTTGCAGATGTGTGTGGAGGCTGTGAGGAGAATTGGCTGCTCCCATCTGAGTTCACTGTGTGAAGAGACCCTCCACTCACTGAGAAGACGTCTTGCTCATTTAATGTATCTCTGGAGGAACTTCCCAAGTGTGGGAGTGAACTGCAAATTAGCCAGAAGGGAGACACCTAGTGGCAGGAACTTTAGAGAGGTTTCTCAGGCAGAAAGCAGCAACGTTTTTAAAGTGCATTACATTTTGTTTCAGGATCATAGACTCTATTAAGTGAGACTAAGTGGTCTGAAAAGTTAGTGACCTTTTAAAGCCTTTGGACACCTATGTAAATATATATAGCGGTGTATATTTTTTGATCATTGCATGTATTTTATGAAGTAAAACATATGCATGTATTAAAAATTTTGTACTGTTTTTCTTCGGTAGTTTGTATGTATTTCCATACTTCAAGCTGTTCTACTCCTTATTGTGCATAATCCACTCAAGAAATAGTCTGACGTATTAAGCCATCTTGTGGTAGCACCTTATTAGGCTCTATTCCCACTAACAATGTTCACAGGCAGGTAATGCCTACAATTCGTGAAAAAGTAGACCATGCAAATCAGAAACACAGCACCTTTTCATGGACCCGACTCTCCCATTGAAAGTCAGTGGGTCCTTGAAAAATAGGATGTCACACTGGTGCTGGCTCGGCTGTGACACACTGGGCCATTGGTGATTTCAGTTATCAGTGGCACCTTTCTATTGGCTGTGCAGCTTTGCAGGTTTCCACATGGACAATAACACAGGGCAGCCGATAATTATCAGGCTGGGTTCACAAAAAGCGTTTTGTTTGTTTTTCTGTTATTTTCTAAACAGCTGAAAAATGCATCTGAAGAAATGCCTGTGTTTTTTTTTTTTTTTTTTTAAGGCTGGGTTCACATCTGTGTTCGCCTCTCCGCACAAAATCAGTTTTTGAAACCGTCTCAAAATCCTCAAAAGTTGATTTCAAACGGTTCGTTATAAAACCCATTGATTTCAATGGGTTGTAAAAACCATCCGCAGGTGCGCGTTTGGAGCATTTCCGTCTGGTATCTGCTCTTTTGAACGGAGAAAAAAGTCGGACTTGCAGGATTTTTTTTCTCCATTCAAAAAAATAAGGATTCCAGACGGACAGCAACCAATCCGTTTTTTTTTTTTTTTTTTTTTTAACATTGAGGTCTATGGAAAACGCATTACAAACAGATCGCAATCAGTTTGTGTCCGTTTTGCAATCCGTTTTTCCCTGCATGCTCAGAATGAAGAAGGGGAAAGAAAAAAAGAAACGGATTGGTCAAAAATGGACACAATCGGATTACAAATGGACACCCATTGACTAAGGGTGGGTTCACACTTGCGCCAGCAATCCATACGCCGCGAATCCAACCTAAATGTCGGAAAAGTGGATAGGGAAAGGTTTGCGATGCTTTGCTTTAAAATCCCATTCACTTCTATGGGTTTTTAAAGCAATGCGCGGGTGTGCATTTCACCCTCTGCACCGCAAAGCTGTTTTTTTTTCGTCGGAAACAAAATCGGACATGCATGACTTTGTGTCCGACCAAAAAAAAGCGGCTTCAACCGTGTAACCGTTTGGAATTCTTTTTGTACCAAACCGTTTTTGCAAGCGGACGGATACCAGACGCAGATGTGAAACTAGCGTCAGCAGCAGCTGCACACTGGAAGAAATAGAATGACACAATGTTTTGTCATTGTGTGAATCTGCTGCTTTGGTGTGTGTGTGTGTGTGTGTTTTTTTTTTTTTGTTTTTTGTTTTTTTTTTCATTAAAAAAATGCTTGTGCTTTCCAAAATTGCAAACAGTCGCATGAATAGATCCATTAAGGCACTGCGTGCTGGCTGTTAATACAACGGCCATCGCACAACTGTGGAATCCTGTTGTGTGAATGAGCACTTGGGATCGGTTCTCAGAGGGGTTATTGATTACTCTTTTATTACATTTTGTAAATACAGATGTTAAGAAAATCTGAAAAAAGAACACATGCGTTTTTCTATTTATAAATGCATTCTATGGCCCAGATTTACTATTCTGGTTCACTTGGGGACCCCCGAACAGAAACCTAATCCACTTAAAAAATAATAATAATAATAATAATAGTCCTTTAATAGTCCCACAGTGGGGAAATTCAGTGTGTTACAGCAGCAAAGATAAGATAAGATAAGCAGATACAAATACAAATACAACATGTACAGGAATGTTCCAAGGTGAGAGGCATTACATTAATAGCAGACAGACAGATAGGACGTAGCAGAGGGGGGGGGGGGGATTTAACAGGCAGAGAGATATTTCAGTTCTCTGTATGTAATGATCTCCGCTTAGGTCGGTGTTGGTTGTACAGCCTAACCGCGGTGGGGAGGAAAGACTTCCGAAAGCGCTCCTTCTCACATCTAGGGTGGAGCAGTCGGTCACTGACAGTACTGCCCAGCGCAATCACAGTCTCATGCATGGGATGGGAGTTATTCTCCCGCATGGAGCTCACCACGGACAGTATCCTTCTGTCACCCACCACCTGCACTGGGTCCAGTGGGCTCCCCAGGACAGAGCTGGCCCTTCTAATCAGCTTGTCAAGTTTATTTCTGTCCCTGGTTGATATACTGCTCCCCCAGCAGGCCACTCCAAAGAAGATGGCTGATGCCACTACCGAGTTGAAGAAAGTCCTAAGAAGTGCCCCCCGGATTCCAAAGGCTCTCAGCTTCCTAAGCAGGTAGAGCCTGCTGTGGCCCTTCCTGTACAGGGCCTCCATATGATCTGCCCAGTCCAGCTTATTATTAAGGAGCAAACCCAGGTACTTATAGGTGTTCACAATCTCGATGCCCGTCCCCAGGATGTCCACTGGTTTTGGAGGGCATCTGCCTTTACGGAAGTCCACCACCATCTCCTTGGTCTTCCCCGCGTTAATCTTCAGGTGGTTCTGGTGGCACCAGTCCACAAAAAACCGGTTCAGTTCTCTGTACTCCCTGTCATCATCGTCTGTGATGAGGCCTACTATTGCAGAGTCGTCAGAATACTTCTGTAGGTAGCAGCTGGATGAGTTGCACCTAAAATCAGCAGTGTACAGTGTGAAGAGGAAAGGGGCGAGAACCGTACCCTGAGGTGCCCCCGTATTACAGATCACGGTACCTGACACACAGTCTTGGGCTCTCACGTATTGAGGTTGATTTGTGAGGTAGTCTAGGATCCAGTTGGAGAGGTGGTGGTCCACTCCAGCAGGGCCCAGCTTGTCTCTCAGTAACCTGGGCTGTATGGTGTTAAAAGCACTGGAGAAATCAAAGAACATTATTCTCACCGTGTTCCCTGGTTTTTCCAGGTGAGACAGAGCCCTGTGCAGAAGGTGGATGATGGCATCATCTACCCCAATGCCCGGTCGATAAGCAAACTGGAGAGGGTCCATAGCGGGGCTCACTAGAGGGCGAAGATGTGTGAGAACCAATCTCTCTAAGATCTTCATCAAGTGGGATGTCAGTGCTACAGGTCTGTAGTCGTTGAGGTCCATAGGATGAGGTTTCTTTGGAACTGGTACCACACAAGAAGATTTCCATAATTCAGGGACTATTTCCTGCCTCAGGCTCATATTATACATATATGTAATTATACCACACAGCTGGTCCCCACAAGTCTTAATTAGCCTTGCACTGATGTCATCTGGCCCTGCGGCTTTCCTCGCCTTGATCTTTTTCATCTCCTTCCTCACCTGGGCCCGTGTGAAGGTCAGACTGTGGTCAGATAAAGACAGATTTCTGGATTTACTGGTCTGTTGGGAAGTAGCCACATGGGGTGAATGGGGTGAAGTCATTGTGGTGAGGGGAGCTGAAGGACATGCTGGGGTGGGAGGAGCTGGTGTGTGATCAAATCTGTTGAAGAATAGGTTTAGTTCATTAAGCCAGTTAACATCTGCCTCAATCTGGCAGACAGACTGTTTATGACCCGAAATTGACTTAAGCCCCTCCCAGACCCCCCCTTATGTCTTTTCTTTCCATTTGCTTTTCCATTTTTTCCTTATAACTGGATTTTCCTTGCCTGATTAGATGCCTCAGCTCCTTTTGTACTTCCCTCAACCCCTCCTTATCTCTTGTCCTGAGTGCCATCTTTTTCTCCTTAAGTAGTGTTTTTATATCAGAGTTAATCCATGGTTTGTTGTTGGAGAAGCACCTCACCACTTTTGTGGGTACTGTGTTTTCCACACAAAAATTAATGTAGTCCGTTATGCAGTGTGTGAGTCCTTCTATATTTTCTCTATACGAATCCTGCAAAACTTCCCATGCGGTTGTGTCAAAACAATCCCTCAGAGCCTCATCACTCTCCTCGGACCATATCCTCACTGTGCGGGTGACAGCTGGTTCTCTACGTACAAGTGGCTTGTACACAGGTCGGAGATGTACTAGGTTGTGATCCGATCTTCCCAGGGGCGGTAGGGCTGATGAGTTATATGCCTCCCTCATGTTGGCAAAGAACAAGTCCAGTGTTTTGTTGTCTCTTGTGTGGCAGGTTACATACTGTGTGAAACTGGGAAGTGTGGATGATGGAGAGGCGTGGTTGAAATCGCCAGACACAAGAAGGAGGGCCTGGGGGTGCTGAGACTGTAACTGGCTCATTGTGGCTTGTAGGACTTCGCAGGCAGCGTCAGCTTTCGCAGAGGGGGGGACATATGCAGCTATCATGATGACATGTGATAGTTCCCTTGGTAGATAGAAAGGTCTCATGCTCACAGTTAATAGTTCAATGTCCTTACAGCAAGTTTGCTCCTTAATCACAATGTGCCTAGGATTGTACCATCTATTATTCACAAACATTGCCAGCCCCCCTCCTTTCCTCTTACCGCTCTCCCTTGTCCTGTCTGCCCGAAGGAGTTTAAAACCATCCAAGGAGACCAGAGAGTCAGGAGTAACTTCAGTGAGCCAAGTCTCTGTAAGTAGCATCATGCTGCACACCCGAAACTCCTGATGATGCCTGGTGAGCGCTGTTAGTTCATCCATCTTGTTTGCAAGAGATCTCACATTGCCCATAATGATGGAGGGAACAGTTGGTCGGTAACGCCTCTTTTTAATCCTCTGAAGAGTTCCTGCTCTGCAGCCCCTCCCCCCGCTTTTTCTTTCTCCAGAGTTCTTGGGGGATGGGTGGGCAAATGGTATGCAGCCCTGTTGTTGTGACTCTAAGCTGCAGTAATTTCTCTCTTGTGTAGACAAAATAAATGCCTGCAGACACAAGAGTCCCCATTTCAGCAGGACAAAAAGACAGATAAAAACAAAAAAAAGTATCACAAAGGTCCAATTCCAAGTCTTTGTTTCTTCATTTCTTCATAGTGTAAAGTCCATTAAGTAGAGAGATAAAAAAAAACAGAGAAAGAAAAATAAGAGAGAGAGAGTCTCAGAGCTGCCTAACAGGCAGCCGCTTCAGCGGCGCCATCTTGGAAAAAAAAAAAAAAAAAAAGAGGTTACCATCGAAAACCTGCGGACCCCATAGACTATAATGGCGTCCGCCGGGTTTCCCACCCGAAAAGGGCAGAAAATGTGGAGAGAAAAGTGCTGCTTGCAGGACTTTTCTCTTCACATTTTTAAAAAAGGAATGGGGAACGGAATCTCCAGGCGAAGACTGGGTGCAGGTGTGAACCTAGCCTTAGTCCTCTCTCTTAGTCCTCAGTGTAGAGGAAAACCATCTACAGCAATTCACAGCAGAGTCTGGGGGAAGATCTTGTACAGCAGTTCACCTGAAGATAGTTCACAGCATCTTGTAGCAGGCTAGATTATCTAGAGAATTTCATAGCCTAGTGTAAGAGGAAGATTGCCCACAGCATCTCACAGGGAGAGAAGGAAGGTGTGAATGAGAAACAACTGTGTAGCAGTGTGTGCCTGGTTGTGTTTGCATTTATGAAGAAAAACATGCATATATTAAAAATATTGTGTTCTTGAATATATTTCCATGAGCCACAAGCTGTTCTATTACAGTGCATAATCCATTATAGAAACTTTCTGATGTCATGCCTGTGCATCTGATATCAATTCTGCACATGATCATTGCTTAGTCACCTCACAGCACAGTGAAGGGGAATATAGTCTACAGCAGATCATAACAGAGGCTATGGGAAGGGTCATCTACAGAATTTCACAGCACAGTGTAGGGGCAAGATGGTCTATCGCAGATCATAGTGAGAAAAGAAAGATGGTGGATGAGATACATAGCTGTGTAGCAGTGTTTACCAGTTTATGCAAATCAGACACTGAAAGAGAAGAAGGGAGGAGGAGAGCTGAGTTGAGGTGAACTGAAATGAATAGTCAGAGGAGACATACAGGTACATCTCAATAAATTAGAATATCTTTGAAACGTTTATTTCTTTCAATAATTATATTAAAAAAGTGACCTCCTATATTTTCTAGATTCTTTACACACACACAGTGTTCTATTTCAAGTGTTTTATTTCTGTAAATGTTGAATATGGATTACAGGTAATGAAAACGCAAATCTAAGAAAATGTGAATATTGTAAATTCAGTGTGTCACCTGCCAAGGTTTCCTAAGCCTTTAAATGGTCCCTCAGTCTGGTTCAGTAGGACACACAATCATGGAAGACGCTGATTATGGATTGAATTACTGAATCACTGAAATGAATGAACGTTTCAAAGATATTCTAATTTATTGAGATGCACCTGTAAGTGACCAGAGTGAGGGGATTCCCTCAAAGCCAGAAGCTTGAATGTAGAAGAGGCTACAAACCAGCTATGAGGATTGCAGAATAAGTAGAAAATTGAATACTTTTCAAAACTTATACATTTCTTTATTGATTGAATTTTTTTTTATGCACATAGGTCTCCGCAGCCTTTACCTATATATGTACAATGATACAGTCTTCATTGATCCCTATTAAGGCATGAACTCTAAAGTGGTATAAACTTTAGTCTATATTACTATGTCTTCTGTACAACCCTTAATAATTACTATATGTACTGTACAGTGATAAAATGCTGTAATTAGTCATCTCTATCCTACATGTACGGTACAGTGATGTATTCCTCCTTTCCTGAACCCTATTCCTACATGTACAGTGATATAATCCTTCTTTACTGATACCTAGTCCTGCATGTATTCTACAGTGATATAATCCTTCTTTCTACATATACTGTACAGTGATACAATGCCATAATTTGTAATCCCTAGTCTACATGTACTGTACAATGATATATTCTTCCTTTACTGATCCCTATTCCTACATGTACTGTACAATGATATAATACTTAATAGTCGTTACACACCTACTGCAAAGTGATCCAGTCCCTGTGATACTTCTTGCTGCATGTACTGTATATTAATTTTTATATGCCCTTATTGCAAACACATAGTGGAATCTGTATAGATTATAATGGCTGCATCTACATCAGGGGTCTTCTGCCAGTCCGCGGGGCGGCGGGCTGGCCTTGGTAAACACGGCTCCCGGCACATTGTGTGGGGCGGGTCAGCGATCTGGCCACAGTCTTGTTGCTCCTAGCCTAGCTAACGGCTCTACAGCGCTGTACACCAAGGTCCTGCCAGCACGCTCAAGTCTACAGCGCTGTTTAGTGTATAACCCTGCCCCATATGACCAAAAGCCCTGCCCCTAAACCGCCCCATCCCCGCTCCCTGCCCGTCCGTGGAGGGAAAAAAAGGTTGGGGACCACTGATCTACAGTACTGTATAAAAGTTTTAGGCAGGTGTGGAGAAAATGCTGATAAGTAAGAATGCTTTCTGAAATAAAAGTGTTAATTTATTACTGTCAATTATCAAAATGCATAGTGAATGAACAAAAGAGAAATCTAAATCATATCAGTATTTGGTGTGACCGTCCTTTGCCTTCAATACAGCATCAGTTCTTCTAGGTACACTTGCATAGAGTTTTTAAAGGAACTCGGCAGGGAGTTTTCCAACATCTTGGAGAACTAAGCATATATCATCTTTGGATGTAGGCTTGCTCAGATCCTTCTGTCTCTTCATGTAATGCCAGACAGACTCTGTAAGGGCCATATCATCACTTTCAGGACTCCTCCTCCAAAGGGTGTTCACATCAAATATTGATCTGATTTAGATTTTTCTTTATTCATTCTCTTCATTTTGTTAATACAAGGCATTCTTACTTTGCGGCGTTTTCTTTTCCACACCTGCCTAAAATGTTTGCACCGTGCTGTACTTAGAAGTGATATTGTCCCTCTCTGACTGCAGGTGCTGTGAACTACTACATGTACCATAATGTTTATCTGCTCAGCAGCGATATAATCTTTATCTTACTGTATGTACTGTACAGTGATAAATCTTTACTTATCCTTATTGGTAAATGTGTGCTCTTACGTGATAAAATCCTCCTAATCCTTACTACTACATGTACTACACAATTCTACATGTATTGCACAGTTATCTAATAATTTACTAATTTCTATTACTGCCTATGTTGTACAGTGATATAGTCCTTATTAATCCCTATATCTGTATGTACAGTCCTTGCTTACCCCTATTTTTGTATGTATGTTTCAATCTTTTCTAATCCCTATTTATACAAGCATGTATTATATATTGATACAATCCATACTAATGCCTATTCCTGTATGTGCTGTGTAGTGATATATTTACAAATCCTTATAACTATTTGTACTGTACATTGATAGAAATATTTATCCCTATTACTACAGTGATATAATCCTCCTTTACAGATCTGTATTCCTATATGTATTATACACTGATAGTACTTTAAAGGGGTTGGCCAGGATTTTTTTTTTTTTTATATGGCCTATTCTTGGGCCATAAATATCTGATTAGAGGGAGCTAAGATTCAGTACCGATGACCAGCCACTATACAGGGACTGGAGCCAACTGTATTGTGATCCATTTGCTGTTTATATTATAAACTAATGGGGGCCTGGTAGCTCAGTGGTTAGCGCTGTTGCCTTGCAGCGCTGGAGTTTCTAGGTTCAAATCCAGCCAAGGACAACATCTGCAAGGAGTTTGTATGTATGCTTGTGTGCCCACACTCCAAAGGCATACTGATACGGAATTTAGATTGTGCGCCTACTTGGGACAGTGTTGACAATATCTCTGTAAAAGCTCTGCAGAATATGATGGTGCTATATAAATATGCAAAATAAATAAATTAAATGAATGGCATCCTTATTATTGCAAACATATTGAGAGAATCTGCATGGATTATAATTGCTGCATGTACTTTATAGTAATATAGTCCTTGCTAATCCATATTATTACATGTACTGCAAAGTGCTATAATCCTTTCTAATCCATATTACTGCATGTACTGCAGTGTTAGTCTTCTTGTAATTCTTATTTATGCGTACTTGTACTGTACAGTGATACAATCCAAACTAGTTCCTATTTCCATCTGTACTGTATAGTGATATATTCTTTACAAACCCCCATCACTACATGTACTGTTTATTCATATAAGCATTTATTATTCCTATTACTGGATGTACTATGCAGTGATATCCTTACTAATCCATATTGCTTCATGTAATGTACAGTCTTGATGTAATGATACAATCTTCACTAGTCCACCAACAAAATAGATGTGGAAAAGGCCACAATTAAAAATAAAACTTAACTTTTAATAAATAAGTAGGATAAAAAATACACAGTGTATATGCAGTATTAATCCTTACTAATCCATATTACTACATGTGATGTACTATACCATGGTATAATGTTTTTGTAATCTTTATTATTGCATGTACTGTTCAGTCATGTAGTCCTTACTAATCCCTATTACTATAGGTACTCCGTGTGCTCTAAAGTGGTACAATCTATAGTGATCTCTGTCTGCATGTATTATGATATAAACCCTGCTGCATGAATTGTACTCTTTACTAATGTTAGTGCATGTACTGTACAGTATTTTTACCAGCTGTCTGCCTCTGGTGGTTGGTCCGTCATCCACTGCACACAGAAAGTAGAAGAGAAGCTTCTTGTCTAACTTTCACTCTCAAAAGAAGCAGCACAATTATATAGGACGTTCTAGAAACATTGTGACCTGTATTCATGTGAATACAGCTCTTGGGGTTACAGAGAAATCTACTATTCGTGTCTAGAAGCCTCTGGCTCTCCCCTCTCACTCAGCTTCTGCTAGCTTCTCTCCCTTCCCCTCTTCATATGAGTTCTGTCTGTCTTGCTGTTACAGAAATTTGTTGTTAGGGGGCGTTAATCTCATTGTGGGGGCATAAGTGATATTTAAATGTATGAATTGCAGCAAGTTCTTTCCTTTTCCAGGGATCATCGGTGAGTTATGTCTGTGTTCTGTGTGTCAGTGATCAGTGGTAACCTCTTCAATATGTCAGGGATCAGCAGCAAGGGTTTTTTTTTGTGTATGAAAGATAAGGAGCACGTTTCTCTGTGTGTTAGGTTTCAGCAACCAGTTCTTTTATGTGTTAGAGACCAGCAGAAGAGTTTTCTGTGCCAGAAATCTGCAGAGTGTTCTTCTATGAGGCAAGATCAACATTTGAGTTCCTGTATGCATCAGGGATCAGCAGCAAGTTATGTAGATCAGTGTTGCCAGGGCCAGGTATGAAAGTGAAATTGACACAGACATGGCTTCTACTCTTGTTTAATTTGATGCTTGTACACTCAGGAACTGAAGTAGGGATGTACAATTGAAGTCAGGGAACTCAACTTGCAGAAGTCAAACCTGTGTGTGTGTGTGTGTGTGTGTATATATGTGGTGAGCATGACACTCCTGTTCTCCTTCCTCAGAGGTTCAGGTATTCCCATACACTACAGGGAAACGAAAATTTACAGTCTGCCGGACAAAAGCTGAGATCATCAGGAGTCCACCTCACACTGTCCCACCAGGAGCTCTGATCACTCAGGATGGCTCCTCACCAACTGCCACTGGCGCTTTATAGCTCCTCTCCCTCCTTCAGCCTTTTCTTAGTTGTTGCACTAACTTAGAGAATACACACAGAGTACAGACACAATGACATATGCAGAGCACTGTGATCAGAGCACCACTGGATCCAAGCATCAAGAGTGTAGAGCACTGTGATCCAAGCAGCAAGGGTGTAAAGCAGCGTGTTCAGAGCACTGTGGTCCAAGCAGTGGGGGTGCAGAACACTGATCCGAACAGAGGGGGTGGATTAGACTAGTATTAGGGCTTGTGCCCATTGTTGTTCCTGTATTAGGAGGCTGGTTGAAACGTTGTATATATGTTATGGTGAACAGATCTATACAGACTCCAGCAGAAGATCTCTGCTCTATACAGACATGACAGAAGGCCTGGCTCTAAGTGTGTGGTGATGACCTACAATATTGCTCTACGGACCCTCTTTTTCGAATACTACTGTCCACTTTTCTTTGATCCATCTGTGATTCCCAATGTGCAACTCGGTAGACGAAAGCCACCTTTACTGCTAACTTCACCCTCTTCTCAATTTTCCATCACCTTTTACTTTTCTGCTTTTCCTAATTTCATCAAACAAAACTTGTTTAACCGTTGTTTAACTCTTTCATCTGCAGATTTACCGCCGCTGCTGGCTGGTGCTCAGAAAATCCTCTAGTAAGGGACCCTGGAGACTAGAAAAGTATCCAGACGAGCGGTCAGTCGTCCTGCGCATGTCCCCTAAGGTGAGAGAGTGTTGTTTTGTTTTGTTTTTCCAGTGCTTTTTTTTTTTTTTTCTTTCAGCTAGATTTCCCAAAGAATTTTCCCACTAACACCACTTATAACCTAGAACAGTGGTCCCTAACCTTTTTTGTACCAAGGACCACTTTCATGTTGGCCAATTTGCCTGTGGCCCGCCAGGGGGTGAGATTTTCAGTGGCGGGGCAGGGTTGGGGCGATTGGGAGGCGCATGATAAAACACAATAAAGTGCATATTTAATTATTATATTTATGCATTTACCTATACTTTTTTAAGGGAGTTCTCACTCAATATCATGCATAACTTATTAGTGGTAGTGGCCCTCCACAGGTTACTGTAATAGTGCCCACAACACAGTTAATATTATTAAGGGGGCTCTATTACTGTAATAGTGCCCACAACAGGTAATATTGTTTGTGGGGGGGCGGGAACTATTACCTCTGGGTGGCACTACTCGGGTACCTTTACAGTAATAGTGCCCCCCCCAGTTAATAACATTACCTTTGTGAGGGGGTACTGTTATTATCTGTAGGGGGACACTATAACTGTAATGGTGCCCTAGTAGTGCCCCTCACAGGTACTACTATCTGTGGGAGGAACTACTAGGGCTCTATTACAGTTATAGTGCCCCCCCCCCCCAGTTCATAACATTACCTGTGTATGAGGGGACTGTTATTAACACTGGGGGTTACTATTACTGTAATAGAGCTCTAGTAATGCCTCCCACAGATAAGTCTCCCCTCCCCCTAATACTGTTACTATAGTTACAATTACATTATACTTGCCTGCTTACTAATGCATCTCCCAGGATCTCTTCTGACCCACAGGATGTGTGCATTTTCTATGCTGCTCCTCTGACCCAGCGGCACCATAGTGAAGGTTCCGAGAGCAGAATAGAAGATGCACACATCCTGTGGGTCCGAAGAGATCCCAGGAGCTGCATCAGTAATCAGGTAGCCCTGTGGACACTTACTAGGTGTTGGCTGATGCTGCAGTGCTGCAGATCACACACAGCATAGCAGCATCAGCCGACTCCTAGTAGCATGCAGAGGACCCCAATGACCGAGCGGCCTGGAACCAAGTGGTTTACGACCTGGCACTGGTCCGCAGCCTGGTCATTGGGGACTTCTGCCCTAGAATATGGAGCAAGTGTCTGATCACTGTAGGTACAACCCCCAGTGAGCGCAAGAGAGGAGGTCCCTGTGTGAATGAAATGGGTAGTGCATATGTGTGACCGCTGCTTCACTCACTTCAGTGGTGATGGCAGAAAGCAGTACTCGGTTATCGCCATCTGTCGCATAGAGGTGAATGGTGTACCAATGCTCCATTCATAAAGAGGACTTGGGGATTCACATTCTTTTGATGGGTTATAAGTGCTGCTATTGGAAGAAAACTTTTTAATAAGGTGCTCTTGACCAAGTCCTTCTGCATACTGTTCATTAGTTAGAGCCCAGCAGGGTGTATCCAGCTGCAATATACCAAGTGTATGAAACAAAGGGCCACACCCATACATATTATAGTTCTTATGGAAATCTACATCTAAGTCCACACTGTAATTCTCTGCCTCCAGTTTTATATTCAGTACTGCTTCTCGGAAAGAATACAGTACAGTGCCACTCACTGTGTGCTTGAGGCCTTAGGCTAGTTGCACATGGGCGTTTTCCACCTGCATGTTGGCAATATTTCTCTGACTGCACTCTGTTGGGAGTCCCAGCCTCACAGTGTCATAGTAAGGCCTCATGCATACTCTCATGTGCATGAGCCGGGTCCGTGATTGAATGGCATGAATGATATGTATGCCACCTGTGCCTCCACGGACCCATTAACTAACTTTAGTGAACCAAAGCAATAAAATGGATAGGAATGCCATCTGTCCTGAGTTTTGCCCCAGGCTCTGTAATATACGGGTGTGTGTATGGGGCCATATAATATAACGGGTCAGTGTGCTAGCTGTGAAATACACAGATAGCACACGGACAGTGGATACACGGTTGTGTGCATGAGGCCTTATCTGTGAGGCTGAGAGCCACTGCCTCACCACAGGACTCCTATCCCATACTGTAATATTGATGAGACAGTAGTCCTGTGGGGATGCATCATAGAAATTCAGTAACCCCCTCCCCCACCCCACAATCGTGACTGTGGAATAAAATATTCAGTTTTCACACAACATGAATAGCATGGTACATGAATAGTACTCATTTGGAGAGAGAAATTAAACTTTCAGTTTTGCTACATTTCTTCCATAATATTACTGTTGTGAACCCTGGAGGTCACTTATTGCTTATGGGGACATTGAATTGCTGTCATCCATGCTGCAGCTTTATGTGTTGCAGCTGAGTCTCCACATTATAGTACTTCGCCCAGGTTTACTGATGTGCTTACCACTATACTCTGGTGCATCTTGTTTGACTAAAATTTTCCCAGCTTCAAGTGTATGGGTGTGGCTTCTTAAAGGGGTGTGGCTTAAATGTGTCTGAATTGTGCTTTGTGTCTAAAGAAACGCCATATTTCCAGCATTATGCACTGCGATTAATCTGGCATATTTTCAGGCTGCCTGTCTAAATTTATACTGTTCTAACTGGTCCCAGCTCTCTTGCTCTTTCCTCAGGTGATGGAGATCAGTAATGTTAAATGCATTATGCGGCTGCCTAAGGAAACTAAGAGGCAAGCAGTGGCCATTATTTTCTGCGATGACCTAGCGCGCACTTTTACCTGCGACTCGGGTGAGTCGTGAACTCAGCAAAGCCCCAGAACCTGGACAGTTCATATTCCCCATGAAATTGTCTTTCATCCATCTGTAGGGGTAGGGGGTCTGTGTCCTTCATCATGCGTTGTAATGGTCTGTTTTGTTTTACATTCTAGAGCTGGAAGCTGAAGAGTGGTTCAAGGTGCTATCCATGGACTGTCCTGGCACACAAGTTAATGACTGTAACCTTGGAGAACCAGATCTGCTGACTCCAGGAGTTCAAAGTGAACAGACAGGTGAGAGTGTAAGCAGGAAGCGTTCTGTGTGTGTGGGAGTTCAAGTAATTTGTGTATCCCCATTATTCAAGCAAAAAGGGGCACGATAGACCCAGACCAAGGATACACGCTGCATCTACTCTGTATGTTACTTTTTAGAATGCTTTTATTAAAAAAATAATAAAATAACGTATAAAGGTCCGGACAAGACAAGCACACATAAAAAAAAAAAACAATGAGCGAGTCTGCCTCAAAGTCTGATTACCCCCAGGGGTATATAATTTGTAGTGCACCGCACTAGGGAAATAATTTAAGATAGTCTTATTGAGTCCTCCCTGTCAACTTTAAAACAAATATAACGGAGATATCTGTCTGTGATATCTGTCCAGAAGTACCTATATAGGATGTGAGGACATCAAAATGAATGTGGATTCCCTGCATGTACTATCACATCAACAAATCTAGTCCTGACCCCTGGTATAGGATAGTAGGGTCTATACGATACAAGTATCTCTTATATTAGACTCACTACATACTGGAAATTATTTCCCTAGTGTGGTGCACTACAAATTATATACCCCTGGAGGTAATCAGACTTTGAGGCAGACTTTCTCATTGTTTTTTTTATGTGTGTTTGTCTTGTCTTGTCCGGACCTTTATACGTTATTTTATTTATGTTTTATTAGGGATAGTGATATTAGTTATGATTAGTGATCACATGAGACCTATCGCTACTCACATTATTTATTTTGGATAGTGTCGTAGCGGGATTTCACTTCCCTTTGACTATATCTAAAGCGATTTACAATTACTTTTCAGAACGCTTTAGCGTCTTCTTGTTGCCGTCTTCAAATCTGGATGTGTATGGAGAGTGCAAAATGCAAATAACAGAAGAAAATCTCTACCTCTGGGATCCCCACAATCCTCGCACCAAGCTGTTGTCCTGGCCCCTCTGTGCTCTGAGAAGATATGGTAGTGACTCTTCACGGTTCACTTTTGAGGCAGAACGGTGAGGAGATGGTCATGTAGATTAGGGGAAGCTGTTATAGTTAGAGCTGTAATATAAAGAATCTCCTTCTGCTTGGTGTACAAATCCTAGACAGCATTAGCTTCTTGTGCTCTTCCAGCCTCTCACACTCTTCTCTCAGGCTATTGGAAAACTGAGCACTGTTTGGTTTATATGGCCATTGCGTTCACATTTTATTGCCAATTCGAACAATAATCCTTGTGTTACAAATCAGGCACAATGTAGAGATATTATGTAACAACTATCTGTTTTGAGAAGCAGAGATATAGGGAAAAAAGTTTCATAAAACAGACACCACAGAGAAAGTAGAAGCAAAGCAGTGGTTAGCTCACCTGAAATAGTGCATGTGGTGATCTTCTGTCTTTCTCAGGCGTCGGACGCAGTGCTGTAACAGACCACCGGGAAAATGGTGGCTCGGACATGCGCATGTGCAGTCGGCTCTGCCCAGGCCGCCATTTTCCTGGTGGTCTGTTACAGCGCTGCGTCCGATGCCTGCGAAAGACAGAAGATACGGAGAAGAGGAAGAGTGGAGTGAACACAATGAGCTAAGGGGCGGTGGAAAGTTATGACACGGGGGGGGTGCTCGGGGCACAGTGGGAAGGCCCCTGCTGCTCCGTGATCGTAATTAGCATAACAGAAGAAACTGATTTTATCAGAAACGGCAGGGAGAAGAAAAAAATGGAAGGTAGTTAAAAAGGTGTTTTTTTTTTAATGATATAAAAAAAAAAATTAAAATCAGATTATTCAGTATTGGGTATGATCATCATGTACAGAAATACATGCACTTACACACCTTGACAAGATATCAGTGAGGTTCTTAATGGTTGTCTGACGAATGTTATTCCATACTGAATGGAAGCTCCCTTTGCAATTGCTGACCAATTAAGTACCAGATGTGCTAGATGGAAGAGACCTTGCAGGCCATGGTAGCACATTTAGGCCACACAGTCTGCTCACAGTAGTACAAGCAACATGCGGCCTTACGCTGTCCTGTTGAGAAATGACTCCTGGGACACTTTAGAGAAATGGCTGTACCACTGGTTCCACAGCCAAATCAATGCAACGCTGAGCTATTCAGGTGTACCTGAAATAAAGACTACAGGGGGGTCTAGCTACCATACATTATGCCACCCATATCATAATGCTGAGATTAGTACTGGTTTCATGTGCCCTGTGAAGGCCTCTCCCTATGTCTATCATTGCATCCAGATTAAAGCAAGACTCATCGCTGAAGAGGATAAACCTCCATTATCGTCTTGCTGTGTACCATGATAGCCTTTGAGAGCAGTGACATGAGGTAAACGGAACACAAGTAGCAGGACATCTGAAGTGTAGCCCAATGTTGTGCAAATGCTTTCTTGATGGGTTGTGCTGACAATGCTTACCGACCTAAGCTTGTGATGTCCAATTTCACCTGCAGTACGAAATGGATCACTGTGCCATTCTTCCAATTAGACAATCTCTCTGTGCAGAGGTTCTCCTAACCAACTTGACACGCAACGTTCATCAGTAATGAAATCTTAGCATAGATTATTATGCTTACTTATATAGCGTCATCTTATTCCGCAGTGCTTTACAGGCATTGACAGTCACTGTCCCATATGGGACTCACAATCTACATTCCCTATCAGTATGTCTTTGGAGTGTGGGAGGAAACCCACGCAAACACAGAGAGAACATACAAACTCCTTGCAGATGTTGTCCTTGGCAGTATTCAAACCCAGGACTCCAATGTTGCAAGGCTGCAGTGCTAACCACTGAGCCACCATGCTGCCCATGAGGTGTAGCGATCTGCCAGAGTGATAAACCAAGGTCTCTGTTCAAGGATTCTGCCCCTCTTTTCGATCAAGTAGAAATAACTAACAAACCGGGGGCATTGCATAATCTTCCCATATCACTTGATATGATTTTGGAGGTTTCATATGGCTAAAAACCATTGCATTCAATGTGGCTTTTTTTGCCCCTCCCACATGGCACAGATTGGAGGTAGGTGCTTCAAAATTTGATCATTGGCAGATTTTGGTGACTTCCTCAATTTGCATAACCTTATATTGAAGAGTGTGTTTTGTTTTGTTTTTTTTTCCCTCAGCATTGTGGCCACTGTCAAATTCAGAGCAATATAAGCTGTCATCTTTCTGGTTTGACTTAAAGGGGTTATCCAGTTTAAAAAAAAAAAATATGGCCCAAATGGCAGGATGTATCAATACAAAACACTTCTTAATATATATCCAGTTTAAATTTGGCATCATTTATCTAACTTCTAGGTGATTGACCTCAGAATGACGCTTTCTTTGCAAGCTCACCAACCACCCTCTTCCCATGAGCAGTTAAGGCAGCCAATGAAACATAACAGAATGTGACTTTGGGTGTGGGAGTGATTTATAACCTGTAATTTAATTGCAGTGGAGAAGAGAGGGGTAACATAGAGAGAATGAGAGCAGGCAGACGCATAATGGGAAAGTAGTTTGTTCACAAATTCACTGCATGTAATAAACAGTGAAACAAGGAGTAGCAGGTAAAATAAAGCCAAGGAAAGGGTGCACAAGGCAACAGTGAGTATCTAGCACTGCTGTAGATGTATATGCAGATAATTTTTGGATAACCCCTTTAAGCTAGCCATACATAGGTGGCCTGTATCTGTCCTGAAAATTTCTGCTGGATTTTAGGGTGTGTGGGATCAGCGAGGGGCTCTACACCTTCCAGACCCTTCAAGGACAGCAAATCTATGAGCGAGTGCACACAGCCGTCCTGGCTCTGGCTGAACAGCACAAGAGTCTCCTCCTTGATATGGAAAAAAATTCCCGGGTGAGAATCTGATTTTTTTTTTTTTTATATTTGGCATCCTAGAAGGTAGTGCTGAAGGTACCAGCCTAAATCCTGTACTTGCTCATGCTGAGTCTTATTGGTTCGTGTTTTTTTGTTTTTGTTTTTTTTTTTAGCTGAACAAGGAAGCAGAGAATGTGCCTCATCCCGGTCCAAGCACCTCGATGCTGCCCCGTAGCGCATACTGGCATCATATCACCAGCGGCCAGAGCAGCGCAGAGTCTTCCAGCAGTAGTAAGTGAGCAGCAGATCCATGTGCTGCAATTCTCTCCATAATCTGTCCCCTGGGTGAGTATTGTCACAAGTCCATGTCTGAGAGCACATCTGCCCATACTCTCTCCTGGATTTTATTAAGTCACTGATCCACATTACATCATCCATCTGTATCTTCCCATAATCCATCCTGAATGGAATAGAATTACTGGTTCACTTTGGTGATCAAGTTCCATGACCATGTTCACAATAATCTTAAATAGATGCAAAGGTTTTAGTATTGAGTCCACCATTCTGTCTCACACCCGTCCCCTTTTTTTCCTCCAGAACCTCACAGTGGAAGAGATTCAGATCCAATTACAAGGAGGACATTTGCTCGGAAACTGCCAACATCAGCCTCTCAGTGACCAAATCTGCCTCACTCTGGCCAGACATGGACTCCAGGATTACAGACATACACACTGGATGGCACCTTGTCCAGGAACTGCTCTGTGTTCATTTGAGGAGAGTGCAGCCACCTGGGGGGAGGGGGAATTCTGGAGGAAAAAACAAACAATTTTGCACTATAAAAGAAAAGATTCAAGTTTTCTTGTACTGTGGTATTTTCACTTGAGACACATACAGACAGGAATACAAGAAACATTTTATTACAAAATATAGAGGGGGTTGGGGGCTTCAGTTAATAGTGAGGACATCATTCTGAATCTCATGGCTGAGCTGTGTCTGTAGGTCACTGAGCTTCCGCTTCAACCCAGAGAGAGCTGACAGGACAATGGTCTCAGGCCGGAGGGACCCGCAGGACTCCACATTATAATAGAACCTGTGGGAGGGGAGCAGAGAACACATCAGGGTCTAGACCACTGCACAGAGATACCTAATAACACAATCTGGTTTTTTGATTCATAGGCTGAAAGATCATCCCCTCAATAGTGGTCTACTCAGTGGGGCAGATTTACTAATAGTGTCTAAGTTTTAGACCAAATTTAAAGTGAACAATCCTAAAGAGATGGGCGAACCTCTGAAGATTAGTTTAGTTTCTGGTTTAGACAAAGCGATCCACCGCTTCATTTCGGCTCAAACTTGTTCAGATAGAACCAGAAATGAATTACACTTTAAGGTCTCTCCAGACCGCAGATTATAATAGTTGGAGGTGAAAATTTATTTAAAAAAAAAAAAATCCAATTATATTCACCTCTTTCGGGCCTCCTCGCAGCGTATGGTGACATCATGCACCTGAGCCTCAGTGGTGATATGGGCACGCTGAGCGTCAGGCATGTGAGATCACTTGTAGAGCAGCAGCCACCACAAGGAGGCAACGAAAGAGTTTTTTTTTTTTTTTTTTCATCTCCCCTGGGCCTTCTCCTATTATAATTAACAATTTACAGCAAGGCATGCCATGTTGGTCATTTTAGTTTGTCCGAGCCAAATCCAAAATTGTTCGGTTTTGTTAAAAAAAAAAAAAAAAAGCTCATGCCGAAGCAATTCACCCAGCTCTAGTCCTAAACTGCCCCAGGTTTATCAAAGTGCTTGATGCTGTTTGATAAATCTGGCATATAGTTAGACTGTCTAGTCTTAACATTATACCACTTACTAGGTGGCTAATAAAGTTTTGGCGCATTTTTTGTTGCATGGTGCTGCAACTTGTGCAACAAAGGGGTATGGCCCAAGTCATAAGTGTGTTTTTGATAAATGTGGCTAACCGCATCTTAAACAGTTTTTGGTGCAAATTGTGCCAGAATTCAAATATCTTTCCTCATTTTGCTTTTCACCTTTCACAGTAAGTCATGTGATCACTGTGTCCTTTACTAGCATGGGTATAAACAGGAGGTGTCTCTCTGCTGCCTGAAGAGACTATTGAGAACTACCAATTAACCTCAGATCCATCAAAGTCACAACCCGTTACCTCAACTACCTCTTCTGTGAAACTGTCTCCCTACATAATTTGCTTGAAATAGTCCCCCTCTCTAACACAGTAAGGTCAGCATGCCCCCATTACCTGCCCCAGTGTTAGCAGCAGCAGCTGGTGCACCTTTACAAGGATTTTCTAGGACCTTTGAGTTCATAATCTAAGGTCCTTGAAGGTATTCACTCTGGTATTTTGTATAAATCAGAACAAGTAATGGTTACAGGTTTTGGACATGGGTGACAACATCAACAATAAGAAATTTGTAATCTACTTCAGCTTTTTTTTTTTTTGCAGCTATTGCAGAGTCACTTTAAAGAGGACCTTTCAGGTCCTCATGTATATGCTGTTTTACATACCGCTAGAAAGCCGACTGCGCGCTGAATTCAGCACACTGCCAGCTTTCCCGGTATGTGTCCTGGAGCTGGAGATATCGGCGGTCTTAGTTTCACGGTTTACCGTCAGAAGGGCGTTCCTGACTGCCCGGCGATGACGCTGAGCTGTGAGGAACGCCCCCCCCCAGTACAAGTCTATGGACGAGTACAGTCAGGGTGGGCGTTCCTCACAGCGCAGCTAGACTGTCAGGAAAGCCCTTCTGACGGTGAATGCTGAAACTACGACCACCGATATCTCCAGCCCCAGGGCATATACCGGGAAAGCCAGTAATGCATTGAATTCAGCGCGCTGTCTGCTTTCTAGCGGTATGTAAAACAACATATATATGAGGACGTGAAAGGTCCTCTTTAAAGCAAACATATTGAAGGGACAGTGCAGAACATAGATAAGCAAGCAAATGGGGAGAGGGGGTGGGTAAGAATCACCTCTCTGGCTTTCCATTGGGTTCATATGGAGCTTGTGCCTCATCCTCATCAATTTCAGAATATTCACTTTTTGGCCTAGAGGAGAAGAAAGAAAAAAAAGAAATTACCCTAGAGAAATTGAACTAGTGGAAAAATAACAACAATTGCATACAACCCTGTACTTTCTTTAACAGCAAACACACGGACCTAGTTTTTTTTGGCCCTATACACACAACTGTGTATTATCATGGGTCCATGTAAGGGGCAAAATTCAGGACAGAGCCTATTCATGTCTGTTTTGTGCAGCCTGGGCTCATTAATGAACGTATGGGTCTGTGGAGATCACAAAAGGCACACAGATACCATCCATGTGTCATTCGCTCACAGACTCGTACAAGTTAATTTGAGCTAAGGATGAAACCTAATAAAATACAGGGGAACAGTCACAATTTGGTCAGGACACCCCCTTGCTGGGCATGTTCAGATGCTACACAATACAGCACATTAGGGCAACGTGCATCTTACACTGTGAAAACACCTAACAAACCTATTTCACACATCTGTTTTCACCCCAAACAATCCTACTGATTTTTAATTTATGACTTCAGATGTTTTTTTTCTCATTGAATGTGAGTTGGTGGAGGAACTAAAAAAAAACCAATGTCCTATTTTAGCCTATGGTTCAGTGTGTAGCGCAGACTACACTTGGATGCCATCTGAGTATTAAAAATAAAGACTTTGTTTTAAAAATAAATAAATTGACCCTGTAAAAAGCACATCCCATCAGTAGAATTGTGTGCAGCCTGTGAAAAACAGACATGTGTAGGAGGCCTTAGTGTGTGTGCAGGCTCTTCTGAGGGTGGGGATCTAATGCTCCGTTCTAATGATTTCTATCCTGTTCCATAACAACAGAATGGAAACCCTCATTGGGAGATAGAAGACAATGGGATATCATCCAAATGCATTCCGCTATAATATGCCCCCCGTGCCTACACAATTGGTCGTATGCATGTAACCCAAGTATAGAGAGAAACGCCCAACCATAATAAACATGCAGCTCTAGACACTGTACCAAGCTGCAGAAGTCCCTTAAAAAAAAAAAATTCAGCCCTGACTGTACCATTCTTCAGGTTTAGGATAGACTGTGTGCCTTAGGGCATTGTCAGGGTCATATTCGAATGCTACTCCTGCAGTAGGGTTCCACTTGGCATGTTCTTTTCCAAACCCCTTCTTTGCATAAGCTCTGAGTCGCAATTCTTGTCCCTTACGCAGCTTCACTAGGAGAATATCTGAGAAGGAATGAATATCTTAGTCACATCTCAACCAGTAGTAATGTTCCATCCATTATTCATCACCATTCTCGAACTACACCATATGCTAAATTAATCTTCAACCACTCCATAGTTTGTACCAGTCTGACTATTATCCCAATAAAAGGGGTTATCCAGATTCCAAAAATTATTCAGCACTGTTGTGGATGTATTTGCAGTTACTCACGGTGCAGCATTTGCTTGGCTATATTTTTCTTGCTGCTTCTTGTATCATTTCCCATGATTTATCTGCCTGCTCTCACTTTGTGTGCCCCTCCCTTCTCCACTCTCACCTGCAATGAAGTCACAGGTAATAAATCACTCCCATTGGAGGTTAAATGCTACTGTGATGTTTCGTTTTCATACTTACTCCCTCCCACAACCTGTGAGCAGCAAACACAGTGAGTGAGAGCAAGTAGATATATCATGGGAAATGTAGTTTATAATTTCACCGAGGAACAATGTTAAAGATCCACTAAAACTAATCACCGACTAAGATGGCAAAAGATATTTAAAATAAATTTTTATTGGTATGCATTAAAAACGTCCCAGGTCAAAAAGATATGAAAGATTCCTTGTGCTTTAGTATATCCTCACACATCTTGACATAGAGGGGTCTGTCCATCAGGACTATGTTACCCCCCCTTGTCAGAGGATTTGATGATTGTATTCTCATCTGATTCTAATAGCGCCCTCATCTGACTTGATGATAAATTTGAACCACTTTGTCTATGGATTCCTAACTTCTTAATTTGCCCTATAACCATGTTCTCAAAAGAATCAATAGGACCTGTTTCAAAGACAGGTGGAGTCTTTGTGCTTTTTGGACGCAAATTGGTAGAAGGCTTGGGGACATTCTCCCCTTGTCCTTCTTTCCATAAATCCTCCAAAATGTTTAAACCAGGTATGTCCTCCACACAAATCATTCATCACATCTTTTTTTAATTCATGATATTCACATATTTGGCCCATCTAAGTTTACGACAAAATAAAGTAACATCCTTCACCCAACCAAAATCATCAAAACTATTTGTTGGAACAAACGATAAACCTTTTCTCAAAACCTCATACTCTTGTGTTGTAAGGGTCCTTTTAGATAGGTTGATAACCTGTGATTTGTCCCTCTCTTCTCTATGTAAGTCCAGGGTAGGTAAAGGTAAAACGCCTTGTCTCCCACCTGATGTACTAATTAGTCTGTACCCTTCTTGGAGGTCTCCGTCTGTCCCCTCAGTAGATACTGAGTAATCGGAGGACCTTGACAATTGAAAATTAGACATCTCACCACTTGGCTGAAGGTCAGATCTATTACTTGAGGTTCTAGATCCCCTTTGTCCAATTCTTAGCCTTGGTGTACCTCTCCCCCTAGGTCTTGTATTTCTTCTAATGGAACGTTTTGATCTTTCACTGTCAGAGGTCTCATATTCTGATGATGATAATTCCATTCTTTCCCTATATATTCATATGCTTGATTTTCTCTAAATTCAGAGAGGTCCCTTTGAAATTGAAAGTGTTTCCTGAAACAGCATTCCTGGTGGTAAAATTATCAGTTCCCCTAGGTTGTTTTTAGCTGTCATGAATTAGACAGTATAGACTTTTGGGTGGTATGACATTATGAGAGATCTGTCAGGAGATCTCTGAGTAGTTATTGCTATAAACTTCATGTGTTAGCGTTATTGCTGACACTGAGAATGTTAACAAGGGCATCTCAGCTGTGAATAACTAATCAGCTGCCTTGCTACTAAAACGTGCACTTTGGGACTGGCTGCCTATTTAAAACAGCTCTGTAAACTACATATTAAAGCCAGGCTGTTGATAGTAACATTGGGAGCTGGTTAAGCTGTGAATAGGGCATTCCTCTGGTAGAACTTCATTCAAGTCACACCTTTTCTTTATTGGAGTGTGAAACAAGAGGCTTTTAGTGACCCTATTAGTGTTCAGGTGCTTTTATATTTATTTTTCTTTCATATCTTTTTGACCTGGGACGTTTTTTAATGCATATCAATAAAAATTTATGTTAAATATATTTTGCCATCTTAGTCGGTGATTAGAAATGTAATTTATCCACATATTCACATCATGTAAATAACTGTGATACAAGGAGCAGCAAGAAAAATAAAGCCAAGCAAAGGATGCAGAAGGGAGCAGTGAGTATTTAGCATTGCTGTGGGTGTGTTTGCAGATAATTTTTGGAAGCTGGATAATCCCTTTAACTTCATATTTCATTATGGTAAGTAACTCACCATCCTGCTCCACATAATCATTGGGATCGTTGTCTCTGCTCCGTGATGTCACCTAAAAACAAAAATGATTTAGAGAAAGGCTGAACACAAGGCAGGCAGGGTGGATGACAACTTTTCAGTGCACACAAGGCAGAGAATAGGATCCTGCAGGAAAGATTGACAGTCAAACATTGTAAAGATCTCCAAAAGAGGAAGAAAGTGAAGATAAACATATTTCTATCTAGTGGTATGGAGAACTAAACTAAAAGAGTTGTACTATATCAGTATATAACGTTTACCAATTTGTAGCTGCTGCAGTTATCTAGTTTTAAATATGTTAAGACTTAGACCATGTTCACATCTGTGCCTGGTATACACCCGTTGTGAATCAGTGTTTAAAAAAAACCAAAAAGAACAAAACACAGATTAAAAATAAAGTCACAAACGGTTACACAATGAATACCATAGTCCGTCTTTTTGACAGATTAGTCAATGGGTGTCCCTCCAAAAAAAAAAGTGACAGTTCATGTTAGTTTTTGACAAATCCCCCCCCCCTTTCATTCTGAGCACGCGCAGAATACACGGCAGAAATGCTCAAAATGCACTCCTGCGGATTGTTTTAAAAAAATCCATTGAATTCTATAGGTTTTTTAAATGACCCATTCCAAATCAGTTTTTATGATCTTTAGACAGATCACAGAAACTGATTCTATGCAGAAACCACAATGCAAGGGTGAACCCAGCCTTAAAATGCATCACCGTTTTTTATTTATTTATTAAAACCAGATGTATCACTTTTTCTAGTTTGATTTTTTTTTTTTTTAATTCTACTTTCTGTACATGGGTATGGGGGGTAGGCAACATCACTGAAAAGCTAACCCCGCATTCACACAACCGAGTTTCATCAGTGAAACTTGGTCTTTGTGTTGGCTGGATTTACTGGCCTGAACAGTATGCCGGGAGACTGCATGCCTGGTCTTCACTAGAAGATAGGGATGGTGTGTGAAGAACTGTAACATCAGGACTTACTGGAATCACTCTGTGGTTGTTGGAGATGAGGTCACGAGAAGTCACATGACGTGTCTGATCTTCATTGCACCGTACATCAAGCGTGAACTCCACAGAACATTCTGCACAGAACTCATCACATGTACAGTCCTACCAGGGAAATTATTGAGAATCAATGGCCAGAACAATTACAGACACTTGTATTATACACACAAGAAAGTAATGTGTGTATTGTAGGGGCTGGCACTAGGACACTTACTCTGGAGTACTGCAGCTTGTCCACAATATCATCACTAGTCAGGGGAACAAGCCCTAAACACGTGTAACAAACAGGTTTAAAAAAAAATGTACATGACACACGAAATGTAATATCTGAGCACATGTCTACTGTTCTGACTCACCTACTCTGTGCGCTATGAACTCATCATGGAGGACAGAGGAGTTGGCATCTATCTGCACCCAGTCAATAGCTGCAAGAAATGGATCAGATTACCAGGTAGAAGACCCAGCAAGCCCCAGGATTCTGCACTCAACACTCACCTATGAAGAATCAAAACCTGCACACACCACAGAGGCTAGCACACTGACAATGCACACATATGCATGTAGCCTAATATTAAGTAACCCCTTAACCTCAAGGTGGGATGGTACATTACATAATAGCATTTTTATGTGGGTGGCGATGCAAAGTATTGTTTTTATATTGGAAATGGAAAAAATAAAAATGGTTCCAGCATCCAGAAGTTAAATAAAATATAACTTTTAATTCATAATAGATTAAAAAACGTAATAAAAAAGTTACATGGGAAATAGATCACGTAGGCTTTTTTGTGGATCTATTTCCCATGTAACTTTTGTTACTACATCTTTTAATCTATTATGAATTAAAAGTTATATTTTATTTAACTTCTGGATGCTGGAACCATTTTTATTTTTTCCATTTCCAATACATTTGCTCTATAAAAGTCCGGAGAACGTTCCCTGCATTTTGTGACATCTGCATATGGATACGGTGAGCTGAAGATTCACCTTTTTTGCTTATTTATACTATATTGTTTTTATATCACAATATCATTACAAGCGTCAGCATCAAACGTCCAAATTCTGGTGTCATGACAACTCCTGGAACCGAGATCAAAGCAGTAATGGAAAGCTCTGTACTGCAGAGGAAATGACCAAGAAAACACACTCAGGAGTAAGGAACAGCAGTACATTGATCCTTGGATATTAAATGCTGACCGCAATGCACATACTGGGGGCTTTTTACTAACCAATCTACACGAGCTTTCTGGCGTAGATGTGTATAAATAAACGTGGCACATCATTGGCCAAACATGCACCAAATCAGCCCCTCCAGACAGCCAGGTCACAGGACACATCACTCACCAATCGTAGGCACCTCTGCAATAAACACACGCCGGATGGAGTTAGCTATCCTGCACAACAGAGAGAGCACGAGAGTCACGACATTTTGGGGACGGGGTAAAAGTTGGTCAGAAAATAGAAATGGGGACGCACCGGGTTAGGGGCTATAGGAGGGGAAGGATCTCAAAGATTCCAGGTCTCGGTCACTTACGCCAAGTCCGTGTTCTCCACAACAAATTTAACGTTTTCGTCGGTAAGCTCCGTTATCCGGACGGTCGGCTGGTTGGCGTACGGCATTTCACCAGCAGTGGAAACTGGAACCAGAATCGGAAGTGTCAACTAGAGGGAGGAGACTCAGTGCAGAACAGAGAGTAGAGCGCCACCGGAAACACGTGAGCCGAGCGGAAGTGACGATCTGTGCTTCGGAGCAGCATGGCGGAATTTGTGCTGCGCCGTGTGGAGGATCATATCCCAGAGCTTCAGCAGCTGGAGAGGGTTGGTTTGCTGACCGAGAAAGAAGCAAGGTGAGATACTCGAGCTTCACTGCCTCCTCTCACCCCTTACAGTTGTCTGCCACCAAACCGCAGAAACCTTCAGCGATGTAAATTCAGTCTGGTAGTGGGGCCCGCAGTGTGGCAATATGAGGGTGCAGCAGGCGTTCATGTAGGTTATTGTTGTGCAGGACCGTCATCAAGAAGGTGACAGCGCTGGAATATAAGCTAAAGAGAAGGACGGTGGACAAGGAGGACTTCATCAGCTACATCCAGGTGAGCTTGCTGGGTCTTATCACACATGGCTTACACTCACTCGGCTTACACTCACTCTACTCACTTTCTTCCTTGCAGTATGAGATTAACTTCTTGGAGCTGCTGAAGAAGAGGCGGCAGGTAATTAATTGGTCATTGTATTTTTGGGGTTGGGGTCAGCAGTGTATAGGTTGTAGGTGACTGGTCGGTGGCTCTTAGACGTCATTGTCCCTTCTTTTCTCTTCAGCGTATTGGATACTCTTTTAAAAGGGAAGAGATTGAATATATTATTGTACAGAGAATTCATGAACTCTTCAGTCGTGCCACCAACAAATGGAAGGTAAGTGGTGAGCAGAGCATGCTGGGAGTTGTACCTGAGCTTGTGTGATCCTAACCCACTGTCTTGTAGGAGGATCTCCAGCTGTGGATGTCCCACGTGGCGTTCTGTAAGAAGTGGGTGAGTGTCTCTTCTATTTTGGTTGCTGGTTTGCTATCAGCTGCAGTATACACGCTCAAATGTGATGCTTCTCCCTTTCAGAACTGTAAACAGCAACTCAGCCGTATCTTCTCATCAGTCTTGGCTGTGCACCCAGATAAACCAGGTACTACATGCAGCTTCTGATACCCACGTTCTAATCCTGCCTCCCAAGTCCCTCACTGCCTCTAAAATCCTCTGTCTTTTAGCCTTATGGATAATGACAGCCAAGTGGGAATTTGAGGATCAGCTGTCAACTGAAAGTGCAAGACATGTCTTTCTGCGTGCCCTACGCTTCCACCCTGACTCTGCCAAATTGTACCAGGAGGTGAGTTAACTCCCATGGGTTTATGAATGGACACCTCCTTTAAAGCAGTGATATAGTTATTATAGTAGTTTTATTTTGGTATACAAGGGGCAATATAAGAGTAAGTTCACACACTTGGGATTTGTAAAGCGGAATCTGCCTCAAGATATGTCATGACATCTCTTTTCCTCTAGCAGAAAACTCAGCTAGAGGAAGAAACCTGCTTCTGACTCTCATTGAAATGAATGGGAATATATAGTTATATTTTAATACATAAGCGACCGTTCTATAGTAGTTTTATTTTTGTATATAGTGGTAATATTAGTTATACTTTGTGTGTGCCGGGAAGTAGTTTAGTACTTATATTTTTTTGAACATAGGCAGCATTAGAGTAGTTATATTCCTGCCCACCATTATAATGCAGCATGTGTGACCTATTCACATCTTTTCTTTTCAGTATTTCCGGATGGAGCTGATGAATGTTGAAAAGCAGAGAAAAGAGAAAGAAGACTTAGAAAAAGCACATATGGACATTGTAAGCTTCTCTTCATGCCTCACTCAATTGTATGTTGTATATTATGTACAATAAAGCAGATCAGGCATAGTCCAGGGAGTCAAACTCCACAGTGACATGTACAGTATTCACTCTCCCCCATTTCTTTGCAGATTATCACTTGTAGTCCCAGTGACTGATTTCTCATTTTATACACATCACCTAGTAATCGTGGCCTAGACTTTATTGCAGATCCATATAATGCCCTGTGTTTCTCTTCTGCCAGGGGGAAGTCACATACTCGGATGAAATTCTTCATGGAGAATTGGCCCGGGTGGTCTATAAAACCGCTGTGCAGAAGATTAAAGGTGAGTTCCAGGCTGTGTTTTCATGGTGGCTGAGCCTGCAGGTAGGGTCATGTAACCATTGGTCTCCTTTTGTTACAGGGGCTGAGTTCCATCTCTCACTTCTCTCTATTGCTAAGAAGTTTACCTTCACTGAAGATTTGCAGAAAGAGATTTTGGCTGAGTAAGTTTATCCCAATCCAGAGAATGAGCATTAAGTGGAGGGAAATAAGGAAAGAATCTTGTCTCTGGGCTTTTATGGTCGCATGATTTTCTTGTTTTAAATTATGAATACAAGCACTGTCTGCTGCATGCAACTGAAACTCCATTTAATTCCTTGGTGTTTAGTGGTCATATGCTTTTAAAGGTAATACCTCAAGTTTTGCCCACAAAAGATTTTAGCTGGCAAGTGTCAGCAGGGATTTGATATTGGGGTAGTATTAGCATTCCAGGTCTCTTATAGAAAACAGTGTTTGGAGCTGCAGCCAGTTTTCATTATCATCACTTCAATAGGAGATGTAGAACATATGCAACAAATCTCTCTCCATTGTGTATTGGCTTGCCTGCTATGAACACTGCCATCATTTAGCACAACAATCTCTTCTTGATATAATATCAGTAAGTGACATGGGAATGGTTATGTATCTGATCCGAATGTCCTTTCAATTGTGCGCTGTGATCTTCCAAAATTGGGAGGCAGGGGATTGATTATGTTTCTGGTTCAGCTTACAGACTCTGTACACAGAGGATCCCCTCACATGGGACTTTTTGGCTCGTCAAGAGTTGTCTGTCAAACCATTACTGTCTGCAGAATACACATCAAAACAAGCAAAGGTGCAAGACCTGGCACGACAGGAGGAGCAGTGCAGCCGTGTGTATGAGACCGCACTGGGCTCTCTCAAAACAGGTGATCACTGTTGTATTGATTGTGTAAACTGTTCTGTCCATTGTAATCTGTAATATACTTTTTCTAACGCTTACACATTTACATATTTCCAGAATCCATGTGGGAGCTATATGTGGCTTTCTGTCTGGAGAGGTATAAACGGCAAACTAACAGCAAAGAGATAAAGCAGCAGGTATGCCTTGAGGAAACCAAACTTTCCAAATAATCAGAAATAGATGCTGTATTTCAATCTTTACTCTGGTACCAGGATTGTGGGTGGGAACAATGACTACAATTAGTGGACCTTGCTACAGCTATGATATGTATGTATGTGTGTGGGGTGAAGGGGGTGTTACCTAATGAGCAGTTGCAGCCTGTTTCCATGTTACAGTAGAAATTTTCAGTGTTTTCACGCAAGCAAGCATGGGTTTCAGAGGTGCATGTCTGTGCAGTTCCTGCGTCTGGACAACAATTGGATAGAGATTGGAAGAAATACTGTGCAGGTACTGGAACTGACCGATTATACACTCTTGTGTTGATGTCTTATATCCTATCTTATTTTCAGAGGCAAGACAGGCTGCTGTCTGCATTGCAGAAAGCTCATGATGCAGGCCTGTTACCACAGGCAAGATACCATGACTGGGTGAGCAACTGGGTGAGATATGGGGGAACGGCAGAATCTGTGGTGGTACCTTGGGGTTGATTGTGATGGCTTGTGATCTTCCAGATCTCTCTTCTCATGGAGCTGGAGCAGGGGGATGTGGCAGTTCAGGTATTGGCAGCAGCTACTGACAGGTTCACTGGATCTGTGGATATATGGAAGAAGAGACTGGAGACTCTGATGACCTTGAAAACTGAGAACTTGGAGCAGGTGTTTGAGAAGTCACTGACCCTGGTGAAGATGCAGGTATAAAGCCTGAGCAGGATGATAGTGAACAATGTGTCTGCTGTGTGTATCTTGCTGTCATAACTGGTGATGTCTGTGTGCCTGTTTTACAGGAAAGTTTACCGTTATGGGAATTGATGGTGAACTGGAGTGAAAAGGAAAGAAGTGAGGAAGCCACACAGTCTCTGTACCAGGTACGTGTACCCTGTCCACCAGCACAGCCATCTGGCACCATGCAAAGCCACCAATCACTCATTCATGATCTGTAAATCCTATGCAGAAACTCGTCCTGAACCCAGTTACTACAAAGACTATGAAGGTTAAGTATTTGGATTGGGCCTACAGGATATGGGGCTACAAGAAAGCAAGGAAGGTGTTTATTAGGTGAGTAGTATTCACTGATTCATAGTTGCTGCTCTATTTTGTGTGCCTTCTCTTAGTTGCCTCCCTTGCCCTCTTCTAGTTTACAAGAAAATCGTCCCTTCTCTGAGGAATTCTTTGAGAAAATGATTGACATAGAGAAGGATCAGGTGAGTGTGGACTGTCACACCAGCATGGATGATGCATGCCAGGGATTTCCGCTCTGGACCACTTAACTCATATTTTGTTGTTATACACAGGAGAAGAACAAAATGGTGAATTTAAGAGAGTACTATGAGCGGGCACTACGGGAGTTTGGAGCCACACAGCCAGGTGAGTCTTCTTAATCCTCTAGTACAGGGGTACTCAACTACTTATAATAAAGGTCTATTAACCAAGATCTGCCATCAGGTGAAGGTTTGAGCTGAACATACCCAGTATTTAACACATTTTTCAGACAATAAGACACATCTGACTATAAGATGCACCCCAGGTGTTCACCAGAAAAATTAGGAAAAACTATTTTTTTGTATTTAACCTTCCCTGGTGGTCAAAGTCACTAGTGAAGGAACACTAAGGAGCTTTATACTGTGTGTGGTTGCACTAAGGAGTATTACAGTGCGTGGGAAGCCCTAAACCGGGCTTATACTTTGTGAGAGGCACTTAGGAGCTTTATACTGTGGGGGTAGGCTGAGGAGCTTTACACTGTATGGGGAGGGGGGCACGCTAAGGTTCTTTATACTGTATGTGGTGGCATTAGGAAGCAATATACTGTTTGAGTGCACCAAGAGGCATTAGAGAGAGTGCGTGAGTGCGAGAGAGACATTAGTGGCCTCCACATGTTATAATGGTGCAGTATAATTCCCCATTAGTGCTCCTCACACAGTATAATGTTCCTAAGTGCCCCCACAAACAATTGACACCAACAGTGCAGGAGAAATCTCCTGAATACTGTCCCCTAAGCCCCGATGGCTTACAACAGTGGTAGCAGGGATCGACTGTGATTGCTGCCCCCTGCCATCAGTTTTAGAATTCTAGGAGATAGTAGTCAGGAACTGAATGTTTGTTTCTCCTTATCACTGTCATAATGAAGGCCGGGATATGGACAGCAGGCAACATCTGCTGTTCCAGGCTATAGTATGGGGAAAGTATCATGACTCTGTAAGCCACTTATCACAGCTCAGCAGGGCCTACTGTAGAATAGGAATTTCAGCTGAGGGCATTGTCTAAAGACAGAGGAATGAGGTGATTTATTTATTTTAATTTTTTTTTTCAGATCTTTGGCTGTCTTACATAAAAGAAGAGCTCAATCATGTGGAAGGGAAACCAGAGAACTGCGGGGCTATCCACTGGAGAGCCATGAAAGTGTTGCAGGGAGCAGATGTGGAGGAGTTTGTAAACAAATACACGCTGCTGCAGAGTGGACACTTATGATGTCATCACTGCTTTTCTACAGCCTTCAAAACTGTATTTCATTTCATCACCAGTTTCAAAATACTGGTATGGAAACATTTGATGGTCACAGCTGTAAGCCAAGAATCTGTCCTGCTTGCATAGCTGCTTGTTAGGGTGCATCCAAATGCTCCAACTACAGCATACAGTTGTAAATTTTGTGTACTCATCATTGCCAATGTTTGGTATTACCTGCAAAAAAAAAAAAAAAAAAAAGTGCCATCGTTCCTGGACCGAAGGGGCTCCAGCTGCTTGTGTGGCCTCCTCTTGCCTTGTACACAGCAAGCCCAGCCGCTATGGAAGCAAGACATCTCCTTTCTGTTTGTGAATGGAAGTTTTCATAATGTACATTTAGAAATGTTTCACTAAAGAACTTGAAAACTGCCTATTGGAAAGTGCCAGAGCAACAAAGTTGTTTTAAGGCCAGGGTTAAGGTTGTTGTTTTTTTTTCTTTTTGGTACTGGATTTGGAAAGAAAAGTATGATGCTGTCAAGTTGTACTTCAAAGAGAACTTCAGAGGGGAAAAAAAAATAAAACCTACACCAAAAATCAAAACTTAAGTTTTTTTTTCTTAAACAATGGCCTCATTGTGACTATGTAACTGAAGAGGCTATAAAGGTCATACTACCCATCTTTCTCATTTGAGATTCACCAGGTGCCTACTGGTGCCTACCAACCATAGAGTTTTGCAGAACCTATGTGTACAGTGCAAGCCAAAGGCGTAAACTAGCTGGTATCCAGTTATATGAAAATGAAGAGTAAAGGTTTATTTAAGAAACTGCACTAATGAAGAGACAAGTTTCCTTTTCCAGTTACTGTCTAAAAATTAGTCTGTGAAGAGGGGAGGGGGATAGAAAATAATTGCTGCTGCACTCTGCTACTCTGTCCTTTTAACACTGCTAGGTTATAGAAGAGAGGTTATCAATGCACAGAACGAGGCACTAAATCAATTAACTAGCTAGCAGCAGCATCCTCCCAACTCCATAGAGTTCTATGTGTGAGGCTGAATTTGGAGACAACTATAATGTAAACAAGCAGTCTTACTGAATATGAGGAGGGGGAGAACAGCTTAAAAATGGTGAAGGAAACAGAACTTAAGATATGACAAGGTTTCTTATATTCAAATGAACTATTCATTTATAAAAGTTGTTTCTAACTGGAGGTATGCTTTAAGGACTCTTGACTGAAAGGGATTTGTTCTTCCCTTTTTTTTTTTTTTTTTTTTTTCCCATCTCTCTGGCATAGAAATCCACATGTAACAAGATCCATGGATTCTAATATGTTCCCACCCAGCAGGTATACCAAGTAATTACTTGTGGAAAATTTGTAGTGTGTTACTGTATCAGAAGATAGATGAGAATACAAAATCTCAACCACATGCTGCAATATTTTCTTTGTTTTTATAATCCAAGGCATGTCAGTTTCCGTTGTGAGTTTTCACCCTTCACAAGTTGTAGCGATTATGCTAAAAATGTATCAGAATTTTTTTTTTTTATTATTATTGCTGCAAGAAATCTACAGTGTAGCAGTATTATGTAGACCTATCCTAAATAGAAATATGCAGCAATGTCACACCACAATGAGTATGATGTGGCTTCGAAGATCTATGATTTCTGCTACATGTGTTCTGCTGTAATCTAAACAAGGCCCCCACATCTCCCAATTTTCTTGTATGTGGACTATTCACTAGGGAAGGATTATAGTGGACTGGATGACAGTACTGTTACTTTTAGGACTGATATTACTGCACTGTCAGAGGGGCTAGCCTTAGGACTCAGGATCATTGCTGGGCAGAAAATATAAGGCTAAGGAAGTGTACCATCACGGGGCTGTTTCTTCCAGCAATGATGCGCTGTGGGGCTGGCCCCTCTGACAGCACCAATGTTTCCTTAATGGGGACACATTCCGGCAAAGTTAACAGTGGACTGCCAGCTTTCCAGCAGCATCTAATACCGCCAATGTTAGAAGACATGAAAGGTCCTCTTTAAGGTTGTTTTCGCACTGTGTTTAGCAGTATCCTGCTGTAAGCTCCTGTTGTATATATATAGGGCTGTAGATGTTGTTATTCCATACTGAGACATGCAGGGCAAAAACCTATTTTATGTAAAGCAGACCACACACTTCCAGATAACATTACTGTGTTCCATAGATTCCAAATCATTATGAACATACGTATCTGAAAGAGTGGGTGGAGCGGTCACTACTGCACAATTATTTTTTTGTTTTTATTTTGCTTTCGCAGTTTTTACATAGCAGATTTTGATTTTTGTATAGAGAAATGTGAACTAAGAATACCTTACTACCATAGCTTAGAATATGGTATTGAGGAAGATGAAGTGGAAACACTTTTGCTATCACTTCAACCCTTTTTTTTTTTATCGTGCACTCATATTACCATGCTGTTTGTGATCAGACACTATTTTGCTTTTTAGAGTTCTCTTTCTCTGTGCCTTGCTTTGAAACCCCCAATCATACCTAAATGCAGCATTACATAGGCAATAGAGACCATACCATCTGTTTGCTAGGGCCAATGTAACTATCCTTATTTCTATAGTCTCCAAAATATTCTAATAGACCATATGTATACAGTCAGAGGCTGAACTGCGTTCCTTCATTACAACTGTTGACCGGAGGTCTCCTACATGTTATTTTCATCAGTTCTGAATTAGCTCACAAGCCCCAAGTGAAGGATCACATGAATTCTCATATACAAACAAACTAAAAGTAATATAATTATAGATTGTGGGTAAGTATATAATGAAAGCAAAATCTACTGGAGTGTTGCTTTAAAATTGATGGCCAATCCATTGGCATTCATTCTGTTTAAAAGGGCTGCATCACTTGGCCGTCATAGACACTGAGTCTTCTCTACTGTTTACTGATCGTGGCTCCATACTTTTAATAGTGGCTTGCCTCACATGCTGCAGTTTTTTACCAAAATGTTATATCATTTGGTATAATGATATAAGGTATAATTCTAGGAGCAGCCACTACCAAATGTACAGCACTGTGTGTGGTAAATGAGAAAGGAGAAATGGTGCTTATGGGGACTGAGCACTGTGGTCCCTTGAAAACAAGATGATCAGGAGGGTTGATGAAAGTCTGATCTCCACTGACTTCACACTGATCTATTTTAAAGTTCCTTTTGAGATCTGGGATGTTTTATTATAGCACTAACTTATTGATAACTTTGGAGCTATAGAGATATCTGAAATTTTGTCGACTGCAGCTGTCACAAGTCCATGATCTCCTATTCTTGTCAAGTAGAGAAATGAACATGGACCTCCAAAGCTGCTGCTGCTGCTCCATACGGCATACAATCACTGGACGCAGCTGTTGTGCACATATGTTTAATACATGATTTAAGGGAGAGACTGCTTCACCGACGCTGGTTCAGGCCCGTCAAGTTCTTTAGCTGGAAAAAAAAAAAATAACGTGACTCCATGAACTTGTTCTCCCCTGCATCATTTATGCTGTGCTGAGTTTGCTACCACCTAATCTTAGGATCCTGTGCAAGTAACCACTCCCAGTTTCCCAATAACTCCTCACTCTTTTCCCTTTCTGTCCTGAATTTGCAAACTATCCATATGATGTAATTGGTTGCAATGCATAACATTGTGCCCACTGCTAAATACTCACAGTGACTGCAGCACCCATCAGCCCCTGGATGACCGCTTCTCCTGTTGCTGATACCTATAGCAAAAAAAAGAGACAATGTATAAGAGTTAAATATTGCCAACAGGTCAATGGCTGCTCTGGGTGTGCCTGTACCTGTTTCACCGAATCTCCCATAGTCAGAGCCTCAGAGATCCGATTGTGCAGAAAAGTCCAGGTGTCCTCATAATCAGGTGACTTGTCCTGCATCATGACAAGCTCTGTGGTGTTATAAATCCCAGCCAGCACTGCCCTGCGTGTGTACCAGCTGACCTGCAAACATATCAGCAAAAACCAATCAGCACTGGGAACTATGCAATGGGACAGAGGGTGATATATACCAGACAGGACCTGCCCAGACAATTGCCAGTCACCATCAGGTATGCAACAGGATCAATTGATCACTTAAGGGACTCACATCTGTAGACTGGTCACTGGCATAGTGCCAGATGTCATCCACCATGTCTGTCAGAAGCTTCAAGCTGGAGGGAATATTGTGTGGCAAGAGAAGAATCCCCATGGCCTGGAAAAGGATTGCAAACTGTTATTACTGAAACCACTAAACCAGACAGAATGGACTCTCACATTCTATGGGGGAGCCTTTAATGTGTTACACTTGTAAACATGCACTCTCCACAACACCCAGGAGTAGGTGCTGTATATGCTGGTACTTGTGGTTCCACACAACAGCTTCTATTCAACTATGTGGTTGACCTACTTCATCTAGTCACCTCTAAAATCAACAAAATGTAGAAATCTTGTGCTATCCCTTCTCCATAATTACACTTTCTACACAAAATATTAAAGTGACCCTCCATCCACAAACTATAATTTAACCATCAGGTATCCCGTATTCCAGTACCAGAGGTTGGCTCCTCCAGTACTCTAATACAAAAAGGCAGCTGGCATCTTTAGGAATGCCCATCAAAGAGTTTTACCTGCTCTCCTGTCTCCTTTCCCCTCGACTTCCTAGTTGAAGTGTCAGGTTCATGGGCAGGCTTAGCATGTGTGATGTACAGGTGAGGCCAGCAACGTGCTCCCAGACTAAACTACATACTCGTATTTCTGGATTTACAGACAGAAATGACAGAGGCACTGATAAAGCACTGTTGTAGCCCTTATCGGGGCTCATCAGCTAAGTGCACTTTGCTGAGCCAACAGATACTCCTTTAGCTGTCAGCCAGAATAGAGGTGGCCGGAAAAAGGGATTGACGTCACCAGCTTGGCCACTGCTAACAGATAGTAGAGGTGGTCTGAAGCCTAGGCAACAAGGGCATATATTCAACAGTATCTAATAAACTGAACAAGAAAGATAAAGCAACATATTAGGTAAAACACTTTAGTTATACTAAGTTGTCCAGGAAAATTATTTTTATTTTTTATTATAGGCCGGGGAAGGTGGGGGGAAAAAAAAAACAAAAAACACACTCACCTGTCTCCGTCTCTCCCAGCGTGGTTTGGTCCTGCAGCTCCCGTGACTTCTTCCGGTAAAGTCCCCACCACATGTGATCGCTGAGACCAATCAACGGCCTAAGGAAAGGGACACAGGACTTCACAGCTGGCGAGGACTTCCAGCAAAAGAAAACAGTGGAGCAGCAGGACCGGAACACGCTGTGAGACACCAGAGCACAGGAGAGTGGTGAATATGTTTTTGTTGTTTTTTTTTCACCTTCCCCAGCCTACTATAAAGAACCGCTTTAAGTATAAATATGATCCTGGAGTTGGGAATACCCCTTTAAGTGCACAAATACTTTGTGGCTTTGCTCTGTCTGGAACCAAATGGTTCAACATAATGAACAACATAGCATGCCACATCTACCACCTACTTCAGAGTTAGCAAAAAACATTTTCTCCAAGTAGATAAGGAGTTGTGATTTGTTTTGAGCAATACATACCTTATTTGCTTTGTTAAATAGAAGTTTTTTTTTTTGTTTTTTTTTTAAACTAACCTGCCCCCTGGTCAGACAGTTTAGTTGTTAATGTTGATGGTTGGATTGGTGATACAAACAATCCCATCACAAATAGGATAGTCACATGACAGCCATCCAAAAGTGTATTGCCAGACATAGTGGCGGCAGGCTATACCTTTCTGTTTCTACCTGAAAAATACAATGACTATGATGCTGCTTCTACCTGTGGCCACTGTCCACTGTATGGGATAAGCATCCTCAACCGAGCCTCCACTGCATCTCTAAGGAACTGTGCCGTTGGTTTCTTCCTGTCATAAAAAATAAGTAAATTCGAATCATTTTCTGGACATTATATGTGACATGTACATAACATCCTGGCCTAGTACGCTATTTTTGATATGTACATTGTATCTTGGGCTCTGTACAATATATTGTGTGCAAACACTGTATTATGTTCCCTGTATATTATATTTACTGTGTATATTATATTTGACATCTATATTATATGTACATTATATCCTGTTCTCTGTACCTTATATTTTACATGTACATTATATCCTGGACCCTGAACATTATATTTGAAACACACACTCATTGACAATAAAAAATAACACACCAAGATGGAGTTGTTGGAATCAAATGAAACTTTATATATGTGAATGTGATATATGCAAGTGATTCCAACATTAGAGCAAAAGCATAAGTTTATTGCGGAAAACTGTAAAACTCAATGGAAGCTCTAGTATCCTATTGGATATAAAATGACCTACGGTTGGGCATGTAGGTTCCGTATGGTACCCTGGACCACATTTGCCCATAGATGTTGCAGCTGGGTCTACAGATACTGGACATTCTTAGGTTACCAAAGCTGGAGTCCCAGCCGGTCTCTTAAATCCTCAATTGGCGATAAATCTGGCCACTGGGAAGGCCAGATTTGTGCTGAAATCCGGCGGTGACAGCAAGGGTTTCCCAGGAATGAATGTGGGCAAGCATTATCCTGCTGAAAAATACTAGTTGGAAGCCCTGCCATAACACATGTGAACACAGGATGTCCTGCACATATCGCCAAGTTGTGTCCTTTGTATCACTTCTAGGGTTGACCGACTGTTGTATGCACTTGCTTTCCTGATCATCACACCAGCAGCTGGAGCAATGTATCACTCCACAGCAAAGGCAGGAGTGAAGGGATCACCATGAGGTCTCCAAACTCACACCCGATTACAGTTGGATCCCAAACAGAATCTGGATTTTTCACTCTAGATAATATGGTTCCAGCCCATAGCAGTGCAGGTTTCTCGTTCACGACAGAAATGCAAATAAAGACGACAGTGGCTGGCTTTCAATGGCAGGACACATAACAGGCGCTGTGACACACAATTTTCTTCTGCTAAGTACCTTGAAATGGTCTGGGCAGAGACAGGGTTGTGTAATGAAGATGTCACCTGTATCTCAATGGTGGACATGGAAACTGTGGGAACTGCTCTTACTTATCAGCAGATCAAACAATTCTCTCTACTGGTGTTCAGTCTGGGTGACCACATTTCCCAACACCTAACAACTAGGTCACAATGGCCTACATGGTGGATAATTCATTGACATGACCATCCTGCTCCTCTCAGTCCAGTGATGTGCCCTCTCAAAGTCTGTCATATGGGCAATTTGTATGAGTGCACTGTAGAGGCATGTCTAGCAATCAACAATCTCTCACCAATAGGTGGACTACCCAAAAGTAGCCTTTTTATAGAGCAGTGAAAGGACCACACCTGTAGTCATTTAGAGAACATTCACAATACAGTTAGGAATGTCTGTTGCTCTCATCAGTCATAGGATGAAAGCAACGGACATTAACAGTAGTAGTTAGGCTAGGTTCACACCTGCGCCCGTCCACTAAAACAACGGTAACCCACGGACACCATAGACTATAATGGGTTCCGCCGGGTTTCCAACGTTTTTATACCGAAACCGATGGAGAGAAAAGTCCTCCATGCAGGACTTTTCTCTCCGACACAGATGTAAACCTAGCCTAAACAAATGCAGACTAAGATCCTCTGCCTGTGTCCATTTCCACTAAAGAAAGCATCCGTGAACGCAGAGGGTAAATGTACGGTGAATGCAGTGGGTGCTCCATCTGAATCAGTCATTTAATAAATTAAGTTTTGCAGCAATCCGACCGTTTTATTTGTGTTTTTTTTTTTGTCATTAGTGTACATTATATCCTGTATGGTATATATTATGTGCCCTGTACTCACTTAGCATTGCCCAGTTGCACCAGTTTGTGTTCTTGCTCTAGCAGGTCTGTCAGGTTCTTATTACACAGAGACACAAAGTGCAAGACGAGCTCACTGCCGCCATTCTCAAACATTCCTGCAGCAGCTGCGGACAGATCCAGGGACTGTAAAGACATGAAAGAGGTCACATGATGCCTGCTTCAGTCTAGGGACTCACCTCACAGAGCAAAGACTTACTTTTGCCCCCTCTGCAATGGCCTCTGAACTCCAGCCATACTCAGGTACAAATGTCAGGGCAGCAGAGAGGATGCGCTGCTGGAGATGCTCCTCACTCTCATAACCCTCCGACTCCTCTCCTCCCTGGTCTGTGTACCTGAAGTCACAGTTGTGATTAGACCAGGACTACTGGAGTCTGCCACTTACACAGACAATAAGCAATCTCATTCTACCTGGGGATTGAAGTGCTTTGCTCCTCTGCTGTTTCTGACGTGGAGACATCTGGAAAAGGTGGGGGGGATTTTTGATCTCCAGATCTCACAGCTGAGGTCATCTGCAGGGTTCGGGTGCAACACCAGGCTGGCCGTGTCAAGGCTGGAAAGTAGGAAAAGGCCAGATTGTGGGAGGGAAATAAGATTCAGAGGTACTACTGACAATCTTCATGTCTACCATCATGCTCTATTCTACAAGGAAGGGAATCTCTCTCCTTGGGGTGAAATTGGCTTGGCTAAAATCCCTTTTGCTGTCTCAAGACTCAGTGGGTCAAAAGCAAATTGAGGATTTGTTACATCCAACAGAGGGCTCATGAGCTTCCCAGCTCCTTTTCCTATGCTACAAGGACTGTAAAGCCAGACACATTCTCTGCCGTTCACTGATAAGTGATGACTGAAGACTCAAGGTCACAGCTGACAACTTATGGCAGTCTAGACTGGGAATTTGGGGGCGGGGGGGTGTGTGTGTTAAGAAATGTGTGACTCTGGGGAATTAGGTAAGTATATTCTGATTCTAACAGGGGCTTTGGTACTAACGTTCTGACATGACTGGAGAGTTAAGGGGCCATAGTGACAGAAGTGACTGGACAGTTTGGGAGGCCCTGTTCCTGAGGTGACTGAAGGGGTCCATGTTGTATTGTAAACGGTTAATATCGCTTCTTGATGATTCTTCCACTTCAATTCTAGCTCTAGATTAGCTTTGCAGAAGGTCTTAGTACTGTCTGATACAAAAGGTGTAAGGTCAATTCTAAACCAGGGATTATCAAACATTCGTACATGCAGCTTCTGGAAAGTTATATACATCAAGAGGGGGTGGGGGTGGGGATATTGTATAAATGTTCAGTATATGCTATACCAGCTAACCAATTTGACTCCAGATGGCTGCTTGGTCTCTGATCATCTTTGAATTGTCTGTATATCTTGGGGTGTCAGCTAGCATGACATTGGGATCCCCCAGGCTTGAGTAAGTTATTGCTTATATTCTTGTTTATCATCTTTTCTTTTATTAAAATCAGCTAAATCAGTGGTTTGTGGAATTCTTGTTCTAACTATCCTTAGAATCCACTATAAAACAATAAGATACAGATTAGAGGAGCTCGAGGTATCTGAAAATATAGGGAGCAGATTTATCAAGCCCCTAAAGACAGTTTTCTGGTGAAAAAAAAGTCAGAAACTCCTCTTTGAACAATGGTTATGCCACCCTCATCACTTTCTGAAAAATTGGCGCTGCGAGGGCATGATGTTGGCAGAGCCATCAGCTCTGCCAGATTTATCATTGTTTATGCCAGTTTTCTGACATAAACAATGAATAGTCTATACCAGCTATAAACTGGCATAGTTTCAGCACTGGCACATGAGCTGCCGGAGGAGGCACCTAATATAGAAGGAGGATTGTGCAGCACAGGGGTTATCAAAATTGCACGTCAACTGAATGAGGGCTGACACCAGGGGCAGAGGTCATCTGTCCTGGAGAAGAACAGCTGTGCCATTGACTCTGTTATGGAAATATAAATGGGGGAACATGTTCCTGGGGTAAATGTGGAGTTAGGGGCCGGGTTTCCATGTATGACAAGATAGTTGGAGGAAGGGCATGTTCCTTAGTGAATAGAGACTTGGCAGGACTCGGGAAGGGTGCAGGCTTCTCCGTTTACTCTACAGTTCAGGCCATGTTCCCAGTCTTAACTGCAGATTTAGGGGGGTCATGTCTTTGGGAGTGGAGAGTTGGGTGTTCATGTGTGGGGGGCATGACTGTAAGAGGTGGTGGACTATATTACCAGATGTGACTGGAAAGCTTGGGGCATATTTAAAAAGTGACTGTAAAGGTGGGGGGGGCTTTCCGGGGTGGCTGACGATTTTGAGTAAAATTGAGGGACGTGTTCTAGTAGTTAAAGTAATGTCATCAGGTGTCTGTACTTTCAGGCCTTGTCCTTCACTTCACCTTGCCCGTTGCCGCCTTCTACCCCCCTTTGAAAGGGACCCCGCACTGCACCCCCTCCTCACCAGCCTGCCGCAGCCCGCACAGCAGGAGAAGCCTTCGCCCGCCCGCAGCTGATAACGACCTCACCACAAGTGCCGCCATCTCAGAAGCTGGCAGCGGGGACCGGCGGAAAGTCCTGTGCCAGGCAGTGGGTGTGCACTGCCAGGAGTTGTTCACGTCTCTTCCGGGGACACTTCACTTGGGGCAGGAAGTAGGAAATAAATAGAAGCAACACCGGCATAGGAGAGAGAAAGCGGGTAACGAGAGGAACAGGCTGTAATTGTAGGGTGATGTAATATATGGTGATGGCATATCATAGAGTGTAGCGTGATATATTAGACTGTGACGTTATATGATAGACGTGTGATGTCATATCATGGAACATAGCGTCATATAATAAACTGCAACGTCATATATAGGCTAACAGACTGACATTATATGTAATAGGCTTTAAAGTTATATAAGGAAGCATAGTGTGAGTGGTGTGATGTCATATATAGTATAACAGATTGTGATATATATAAAAGGCTTTAATGTTATATAGCGAAGCATAGTCTGATATACAGTAATAGATTGTGATGTCACAAAGAAAGTAGAGTATTGTCATAGATTGATGTCACATAATGGAGTGTGGTCTGATGTCATAGATTGTGATGTCATATAATGGAGCATGGTGTGATGTCATATATTGTGATGTCACATAATGGAGCGTGGTGTGATGTCATATATTGTGATGTCACATAATTGAGTGTGGTGTGATGTCATAATAGATCCTGGTGGAATGTCATAGATTGTGATGTGATATAATGAAGTGTGGTGGGATGTCATAGATTGTCACATTGAAGTCACATAATGGAAAGTGGTGTGATAGATTCTGGTGTTATATAATGGAGCATTGTGGGATGTAATAGATTGTGATCTTATCATATAAATATCTGTTATGCTCTATGAATCTAAGGCCCCTATATAATACCAATATAGATGGCCATTTCTTCTAGAGCTTTCGTTCTTTTCTTGCCCAGGTGTTAAAGATTCTCATAATATCTTATTCACACATCACAAGGCCATTTTGAAAAAAAAAAAATGAGTGTATTCACCTGTCTTTTTTCTGACAGACAGAAAAAACAGTCTTTTGAAAAAAAAAATGGCATGTTTTATATTTATATATGTCCTACGTGGCCCTGCTTTAAAGGGAGTCTATCATTAAAAAAAACACTTTTAAGCTAATGGTACCTTTCATTGTTGTCTTCTCCCAGCCGTTTCTGTAAAAATCCGTTTCTTCAATTATGGAAATGATCCTCACGGAGCTCCCGGGGCGTTCCTCCCTGGCAGCAAGCACCCACCGCGTCAAAACTTGTCACCGCCCATTAGTCTGTTGTGGTGACTCCCATCTTGGTCTTCTCTGTATTTTCTTTCTTCTACTTCCTCTGACGCAGAGCTGGACTGCCACCATTTTCCGGTGCTCTTTCACAAGAGGCACAGTACGGACCACCAAAAAATGGCGGCCCGTCATGCACAGTCGCTGCCGTCCAGCGCTGTATCAGAGGAAGTAGAAGTGAAGAACAAGATGGGAGTCACCACAACAGACTAATGGGTGGTGACAAACGATGAGTGCTTGCTGCCACAGAGAAACGCCCCAGGTGCTCCGTGAGGATCATTCCATAATTGAAGAAACGGATTTTTACAGAAACGGCTGGGAGAAGACAACAATGAAAGGTAGGAGAAGCATGGCCTTTTTAAAGGCCATTCCAACGTGCCATTAGCTTAATAGTGTTGTTTTTTAATGGTAGATTCCCTTTAAATGAATGGGTCTGTTTTAACGGCCTTTAAAACAGATTTGCATCTGAGTGACAGCCATTACAGTATGAATGAACCAGTGGTTTAGGTCAAAATAAAAAAAAAAAAATAAATAAATAAAATTCATCAATTTTTTAACAACACGTTAAAACCAGGTGCAAAACAGATGGCACTCGGCCACCAAAAACAGACATGGAATGGACACAAAACAGCCATTAAAAACAAACTGACTTATCCATTTTTTCAGGGCTTAGAATGGGTTCATGTGAATACATCCTAAGAAGCTTCTGTCTCTTCCTGCTCTGATTTTTGTCTGGTATCATCTGTGGGTAATGACTCCTATGACATTTAACATGTACCTCCAGTTACAGGTGGATAGTACAGGTGAAAATAAGAAACTTTGTAATATATCTTTATTAAGGAGAATGGTTTCCTTCATCACATATAACTGGAAGTAGTCTTTAAGCCTCTTTTTTTCTCTCTTGCATTAGCATTACAATCGCTGACTTTTTTCCTGACTGAGGCTATGGCCCCAAGTAGTGGGCCACAGCAAAAAAGCGATGGGGGAAAAACCCCGGCAGAAACGCATTGCGTTTTTTTCCACAGGGCTTTTCACAGAAAGTTCAAATAGGGGTTTCCTCTGCGGACTTTCTGTTTTCATTATACCTATAGGAAAACCGCTGGTTTTTCGGTAGGTATAATTGACATGCTGTAACTTTCAAAACCGCAACAGTTTTGGAAATCACAGCATTTCCGCTGCATGTATTTTTCTGCAATGTGTGGATGGGATTCACTTTACAGGGACTGTAAAACTCCGCGGTTTACGCCATGTGGGGCCCACGGCTTTAGAGGAGCTTTGTTTGCTTCTGTCAGCCACTTATGAAGGAGTCGGGCTGGGGAAAAATAGTGGCGTTAACAGTTTGACCTACTGACTCCACATCCCTGGTATGACATAATAGACTGTTATGTTATAATGGTGCATAATGAGATATCATAGATTATGGTGACATATTTAATAGATTTTTATGTCATATGAGGCAGGGTTTGTATTAATGTAATCCTTCATTCTCTTCACAGCAACAGAAAAAGAAAGGGTTAATCCCACTCCTGCAGAAAATTACAACAGACTGAGAGCAGGTTAGTGCTTTGTGTGTTGTGCTGTCACACAATGATGTGTGGGCCACATGCAGGGCTGTGACGCTAATGTTTTTAATTACATTTATTATTACTTGCAAGTAACAGGAGAACAAGCAATAATAAACGTAATTGAAAACACTGGTGGTATGACCTTAATGCGGCTGGCGCCACTTCATGTTACTGGCTACTTATGAAACACAACAAGTAAACCTGCAAACATATGTGGCCGGTAACAAGTTATGTAGCACTAATCAATTGATGTAAGTGAAAACTACAATGGCCTGGCCAGGCAGGCGGCACACACCAATCTCACCCTCAGGATGCCCATAATTACCCAACAACAAGGAAACACTCATTTGTCAGGTGAGTGCATCTGTTAGAATGTGCCAGCTAAAATCATTGTCTGTTGGCAGCACATCACCCTATGGAAATATGGTATGTGCTGCCAACCAAAGCAGACTATGTAGGTACAGAATAATTGCAGTATCTAGGTTTTCTCCATTGAGAAGCAGTGCATTTAGAAGTGTCTTTTTATCAACCTTGAAGACCCTCAGTCTGAATAACTTTTAAAAGTATAAGGTTTTCCAAGCAAACACATTTAGGCATCCTTATTTCTATTTTTTTATTGTACAATAAAATAATACAGATAAAAAAGACAGATCCTATAGGCATACAATTTACATACCCTTCCCTCATCCTGAACAGGGAAAAAAAAAATCAACTTTTTTCTGTTTACTTTCCCATATTGTCCACTTTTCACGAATCTTGATGGTAGGATGGTTTTCTATTTTTATAAGTTTGACCTTGTTCACCTGCTTTATTCACTACTCTAAAAAAGTTAGGGATATTTTTAACCACTTATATAATATGACCAGCTGATTATGAAATAATAATTGTTGCACTAAATATCTCTATTGAGTATTTAACATGGCAGCACGGTGGCTCAGTGGTTAGCACTTGCAGCACTGGAGTCCTGGGTTCTAATCCTGCCACGGACAACATCTGCAAGGAGTTTGTATGTTCTCCCCGTGTTTGTATCGGTTTCCTCTGGGTACTCTGGTTTCCTCCCACACTCCAAAGACCTACTGATAGGGAATGCAGATTGTGAGCCCTATATGAGACAGTGACCACAATGTCTGTAAAGCGCTGCGGAATATGATGGCGCTATACAAGTAAGCAAAATAAATAATATAATAATCCCTGGTTCAACATACCCCACTATAAAATTTAGAGGAGACATGTCTAGCTTGATACCAAATATATATCTAACAGTATTTTCTATCTTTCCCCAATACTGAAGCAAATTTGGATATCTCCAAAGCTGCTGGACAAGGTGTACCTCACTTGATATACATTTAACACAACATGCCACCAAGCTAGGATAAAACTTCCTCACGAGCTTTGGAGACTACTATAATCTCTTATTATATTGTGTGTATATATACAGTACAGACCAAAAGTTTGGACACACCTTCTCATTCCAAGAGTTTTCTGTATTTCCATGACTATAAAAATTGTAGATTCACACTGAAGGCATCAAAACTATGAATTAACACATGTGGAATTATATACTTAACAAAAAAGTGGGAAACAACTGAAAATATGTCTTATATTCTAGGTTCTTCAAAGTAGCCACCTTTTCCATTGATTACCGCTTTGCACACTCTTGGCATTCTCTTGATGAGCTTCAAGAGGTAGTCACCTGAAATGGTTTTCACTTCACAGGTGTGCCCTGTCAGGTTTAATAAGTGGGATTTCTTGCCTTATAAATGGGGTTGGGACCATCAGTTGTGTTGTTCAGAAGTCAGGTGGATACACAGCTGATAGTCCTACTGAATGGAGTGTTAGAATTTGTATTATGGCAAGAAAAAAGCAGCTAAGTAAAGAAAAACGAGTGGCCATCATTACTTTAAGAAATGAAGGTCAGTCAGTCTGAAAAATTGGGAAAACTTTGAAAGTGTCCCCAAGTGCAGTGGCCAAAACCATCAAGCGCTACAAAGAAACTGGCTCACATGAGGACCGCCCCAGGAAAGGAAGACCAAGAGTCACCTCTGCTGCGGAGGATAAGTTCATCCGAGTCACCAGCCTCAGAAATCGCAGGTTAACAGCAGCTCAGATTAGAGACCAGGTCAATGCCACACAGAGTTCTAGCAGCAGACACATCTCTACAACAACTGTTAAGAGGAGACTGTGTGCAGCAGGCCTTCATGGTAAAATAGCTGCTAGGAAAGCACTGCTAAGGACAGGCAACAAGCAGAAGAGACTTGTTTGGGCTAAAGAACACAAGGAATGGACATTAGACCTGTGGAAATCTGTGCATTGGTCTGATGAGTCCAAATTTGAGATCTTTGGTTCCAACCACCGTGTCTTTGTGTGACGCAGAAAAGGTGAACGAATTGACGCTACATGCCTGGTTCCCACCGTGAAGCATGGAGGAGGAGGTGTGATGGTGTGGGGGTGCTTTGCTGGTGACACTGTTGGGGATTTATTCAAAATTGAAGGAATACTGAACCAGCATGGTTACCACAGTATCTTGCAGCGGCATGCTATTCCATCCGGTTTGTGTTTAGTTGGACCATCATTTATTTTTCAACAGGACAATGACCCCAAACACACCTCCAGACTGTGTAAGGGCTATTTGACCAAGAAGGAGAGTGATGGGGTGCTACGCCAGGTGACCTGGCCTCCACAGTCACCAGACCTGAACCCAATCGAGATGGTTTGGGGTGAGCTGGACCGCAGAGTGAAGGCAAAAGGGCCAACAAGTGCTAAGCATCTCTGGGAACTCCTTCAAGACTGTTGGAAGACCATTTCAGGTGACTACCTCTTGAAGCTCATCAAGAGTGTGCAAAGCAGTAATCAAAGCAAAAGGTGGCTACTTTGAAGAACCTAGAATATAAGACATATATTTTCAGTTGTTTCACATTTTTTTGTTAAGTATATAATTCCACATGTGTTAATTCATAGTTTTGATACCTTCAGTGTGAATCTACAATTTTTATAGTCATGAAAATACAGAAAACTCTTGAAATGAGGTGTGTCCAAACTTTTGGTCTGTACTGTATATTATATATATATATTACATTGTAGAAACTGATTTGAAAGATCATATAATATATGCCATTGATCATCTGATATTTCCCATATATCAAGTGCCCACTGCTCCTATGTTTTGTTTTGTTTTGTTTTTTTGACTTATCCCCTACAATTTACCAATATTTTATATGCCTATGACTTCACATTTTTTTTCCTTTTTAACAAGAGATCCAATATGAAAGATTTTTCCACCAAAAACACATTCTTATTTTTAATAATACCAAAGGTGTGTACAATTTGATAATATCTTGACATGAGGAACTCCAAAGTCTACTGCTAACATCTGAGAAGTTTTTAGTGTCCCATTTTGAAATAAATGTTCCACCCTAACCTGTAATACCATATTTAATCCATAAGTGCACATCCATCAAATTCTTAAATTCAGATATTTTTGTATTCATCCAAAGGGTATTCAAGTATCCTTTGAAACCCTCCCAATTCCTTAATTTTGTCTCATACCATTTTTTGCATTTTAAGAGTTCCCCAATCCTTACTAATCTCAAAATTAAAAAAAGATCCATCCACCCTTTTGGAGATCCCTTTTCTAGAAAATATTAATTCACTGTACAGTAATTCCAACCCATATGCAAGTAACCATTCTACTCCTCTTGATCTTCAGTTTGAAAAACTTTTAAAAGAATATTTTTTTTTTTTTCACATGAAACAAATGTAGGCTTAGCATCATTATTATCAGAGGAGGGCAAATGGACTTCATCCACTGACTCATCCATTCCTTATCTGAATCAGTCATCTTGGACTGTGAAGTATGACACTTGGGGATAGATTCCTTCACTTCCAACATAGACATTTGGACAAAATCTTTCATCCACAAGACCATCTGATCTGAATTCTGACAATCGCAAGTGTTTGATCCATCACATAGGGGGTCCGCAGGATCTGCACTGTAGATGTCTCCTCTTGGAAGTACTGTTACTGGATTGAACCTCCCTGATATCATAATTATTTTGAAAGAAAATAAATTCATAAAATTTTAAATACATAAAAGACCTAGAAATCAACAGCAGGGGGAGAGCTTACTTTAGAAAAGAAGCAGGGAGCTAGGCAGCACTTAATATAGAGCAGGGGTCAGCAACCTTCCGCAGTCCAACCACTGAGAAATTAGTGCTAGCTGCAGGGAAAACTGCAGCTAGCACTACGCGCTACTTATATACAAAACTGCCACCAGAAACTGGCCTCAAACAAGGAACTCCAAGCTACTGGTATCCAGCAATCCTACAGGGCAACCGCGGAAACAACATGGTCAAGAGAGCAACCCATTAGGACTGCCCTGGCACAAGGGGACGGAGACACTAATAGGAGAGCCTGCAATACATCCAACCTAGATTCAGGGGAGACAGAGGTATTTATTTAAAATTACATGGCTGGGTTCAAACAGTGTTTGTTGCAGTGTTTTTTTTTAAATGCTGTAAAAGCATTTTTTTTTTTTTTTTTTTTTTTTTTTAAAGAAGCGCTTATTTTTTGCATTCTTAATCAATTATAATGACTGTTATTGATTAAAATCGCTAAACATGCTTCATTTTTCCCCAAAAAAAGCATGCATGATTACGTGTTTTTTCCTGACATGTTTTTTCAAAATGCAATAAAAAACACTGTGTAAAGCTAAAGCCCCCCGAGGCGAAACGCAGCAAATAAATACAGTAGAAACGCATCGCATTTTTCCCCCCAGCATTTTTCATTGTGTTTTCAGAGTTTTCCTTTGCAGACTTTCTGCCCTTATTATAGCTATATGGAAAACGCCAGCGCTTCTGTAGGTATAATTGACATGCTGCGTTTTTCAAAAACGCAAGCATTTTTGAAAACACAGCTTTTCTGCTGTGGATTTTTTCTGCAATGTGTGAAAGGGATTAGCCAGAATTCCTTTCACTTTTCAGGTACTGTAAAACGCAGCTTTTTTTGCCGCTGTGTTTTCACAACGTGGAGCTTCAGCCCTAGGCCGGTTGCAGACGACTGTGCTACAACCGACCAGCCGTGAATTAAAGGCATGGGCGGCACACAGGGGACACGGGGATGTCCCCCGTTTGCCGCCCATGCATGGGCCGTGCATCCACGGCACCTTTCATTAAATGAAAAGGAGCCACGGAAGTAAGGGCCGCAAAATAGGACAGGAATAGGACCTGTTCTATATTTTGAGGCCCGGACTGTCGGCCCACACACGGGACCGTAAAATTCACGGACGTGTGGATGGGCCCATAGAAAAGAATGGGTCAGTGTGCTCTCCGTGAAATACACGGATAGCACACTAATCACGGCTACGGTCTGCAACCGGCCTTAATCCAGCCTTGCTAATTTGCTAACTGGCCGTCTTAATTAGTTGCAGGAGTGGGGTTAACTCTTAACTTCTTTTATTATAAAATAGAGTGTAGTGTGGTATAAACTGGTGTTATTTAATGGACTGCAGTGTGCTATAATAGACCACATGGTATGATGTAAGAGGCTATATAGTCATATAATGGAGTGCAGAGTGATAATAGACTATGAGGTCATATAATAGTCTCTGACATATAATAGATTCTCACATCATATAATAAAGCATGGTATGATATATTAGACTATGTTGTCATATATATAGTCTTTGACATTATATAATACTGCGATGTCATGGAATGCAGTGTAATAGACTGATGCGATATCATGGAGCATGATATATTATAGACTGTGATGTCATATAATAGACTGACATTATATAATAAAATGTGATGTCATATAATGTAGTGTAGTGTCATGTAATATATAACCTTTTCCAGTGTAATCTAATATAATAGACTAAGATATGATGTATATAGTGAAATATAACCTATATGTCTATATTGTGGTGTATATTATACTGTAATATTTTGTGACAATCCTAATTTACAGCAATATAACATATAGTATTAAAAAGAAGTACAATATACAGAGATAAATCAAAAGGAACATACTATTGTGAGGCGGTTGTTCCCATTTTATCTGACACAAGGTTTTCCTGTGCAGGATGGCTGCTTTGAGGGATCGCTTGTCACAGTCTCATCATGTACTTATTACCTGGGATGGCAGCTGTGCCCAGGGTGCTCTACAAGAGTTTGTGTCTGAAGTCCAGGCATCAGTAGCTCCAGGGGGGAAAGTCAGTGTGGAGAATGTGGAGCGATTGATGTTCTGTAAGTATTTCAGCTAGCCATGTTTTGAGGGTTGGGTCACATGGTTGTTGCCCTTTGTGTGCTGACACTTTTCTTCCCATCCAGCCGCTCACTCAGAGTCCAGTTTTGATACCGTCCTTCTTGGTCTGGTCCCAGGAAGCATTGCTGTTCATAGCTCGGATGTTTTGACAGAAGTTGCTCGAATCCTAAAGCCTGGTGGAAGCGTACTGCTCCAGGAGCCCGTGGACCCTCAAGCCGGTGAGGAGGTGGTTTTGTGGAGGAGGAGTTAATTCAAATAACACGGAATATGGGAGTTGTGTCCAGGACACAGCAAGTGTATCAGGATGATCCAAGGGCCCCCATTTCATCCACATTAACATGACAATGTCCCTCTTCTGCTGCAGAAAGTTTTATATTTTTCTTCTAAGAGAGATACATTGGTTATATCACTCTCATTATGTCTGACCTCACCTACTAACCCTTTCCATACACACCCAATCAACTAAGTACCATCTCTCCCTCTTACTGACCATGGTATGTATATTTAGTTAATGCTAGTGGCAATATCTTGCTTTTCTCCTTCAGCTGGTGTTGCTTGGCTCCGTTCCCCGACACAGCTCTCCTCCACCCTCACATTGTCTGGATTAACAGAAGTGATACAGGTTAGTGCAGTATGTGTGCTGTCTACATCGGATGATGAAGCCAGAACAGAGTGTACTGACCTTGTGTACTCTGTGGAGGAGTGCTCGTATTTGGTAACCCCACTGCCCTGTGATGAGACAACTTACATGTGGTGACCTCAACTCTTCTTGTTTTTAATTTCAGATTTGTGAAGAGCCAGTGTCTTTGCAGCAGATAAATGGGATCAAGGGACGTCTGGGATCTTCCAGCAATGACATGATCTCTGTTACGATAGCAGCTAAAAAACCAAACTATGAAGTGGGGTCTTCACGGCAGCTGTCACTCTCCAGACGTCCAGTAGCCGGTACTGACTGAGGGGATGTGAGATGACAGCTAAGTGTATAGAGGGAATCTGAGATGTGTGTGGTCAGGAGGGTGTTACGTCATTGGGTGATATCACATACTTTAATAACATGGTGATTTTGTGTTCCAGGGAAGCCCTCTGCAGATCCAACTGCCATGAAGCTTTGGACGTTGTCGGCCAATGACATGAACGATGAGGATGTGGTCAGTTGCTTCTCTTCACAGGGTGATATGAGGTCTTACTTTGGGAGGGTAGCATAGGGCATGACAAGTTTGTGGGATAAAAAAAACATCTGACTTAAAAAATTGGCTACAATGGGAAATCACAGAAACGCACAAACTGGAATTATAAGGTGTAGGAGAGTGGTGCGTGGGGTTATCATGGCTGTGGCTGGGGGAATAAGAGGTTTATGTGCTGTGAAGTCCTTGGGCTAGGGTTTGGATATGTCATCAAGGAATGAGCGTGAATATTAATGTTAGTGATTACTCCCCCCAGACAGCAGATTTAAGTGGGCTCCATTAAAGTTTTCCAGGTGTCTGCTGTCACTAAAGTAAAGGCAATCTTTAATTTTTGTCTCTTCAGGATCTCTTAGACTCAGATGAGCTCTTGGACCAGGATGACCTAAAGAAGCCTCTGCCTTCTTCTCTGCGGGCAAGTGGCTGTGGAGAAGGGAGTGAAAAGAAACGCAAAGCCTGCAAGAACTGGTGAGAACTGTGTGTTAGAGAACTATGCAGTGGGGAAAAAAAGTATTTAGTCAGCCACCAATTGTGCAAGTTCTCCCACTTAAAAAGATGAGCCCGGTCTGTAATTGTCATCATAGGTAGACCTCAACTATGAGAGACACAATGAGAAGAAAAATCCAGAAAATCACATTGTCTGATTTTGAAAGAATTTATTTGCAAATTATGGTGGAAAATAAGTATTTGGTCAAAAACAAAAGTTCATTTCAATACTTTGTTATATATCCTTTGTTGGCAATGACAGAGGTCAAACATTTTCTGTAAGTCTTCACAAGGTTGGCACACACTGTTGCTGGTATGTTGGCCCATTCCTCCATGCAGATCTCCTCTAGAGCAGTGATGTTTTGGAACTGTCGCTGGGCAACACGGCCTTTCAACTCCCTCCAAAGGTTTTCTATGGGGTTGAGATCTGGAGATTGGCTAGGCCACTCCAGGACCTTGAAATGCTTCTTACGAAGCCACTCCTTTGTTGCCCTGGCAGTGTGCTTGGGATCATTGTCATGCTGAAAGACCCAGCCACGTTTCATCTTCAATGCCCTTGCTGATGGTAGGAGGTTTGCACTCAAAATCTCACGATACATGGCCCCATTCATTCTTTCATGTACACAGATCAATCGTCCTGGTCCCTTAGCAGAGCAACAGCCCCAAAGCATGATGTTGCCACCCCCATGCTTCACAGTAGGTAGGGTGTTCTTTGGATGCAACTCAGCATTAACTTTCCTCCAAACACGACGAGTTGTGTTTCTACCAAACAATTCTACTTTGGTTTCATCTGACCATATGACATTCTCCAATACTCTTCTGGAACATCCAAATGCTCTCTAGAAAATTTCAGACGGGCCCGGATATGTACTGGCTTAAGCAGGGGGACACGTCTGGCACTGCAGGATCTGAGTCCTTGGTGGTGTAGTGTGTTACTGACGGTAGCCTTTGTTACATTAGTCCCAGCTTTCTGCAGGTCATTCACTAGGTCGTGTGGTACTGGGATTGTTGCTGTCCGTTCTTGCGTGGAGCCCCTGATCAAGGGAGATTATCAGTGGTCTTGTATGTCTTCCATTTTCTAATTATTTCTCCCACAGTTGATTTATTCATACCAAGCTGCTTGCCTATTGCAGATTCAGTCTTCCCAGTCCGGTGCAGGTCTACAATTTTGTTTCTGTTGTCCTTCCACAGCTCTTTGGTCTTCACCATAGTGGTGAAGTGGTGACCAAATACTTATTTTCCACCATAATTTGCCAATAAATTCTTTAAAAATCAGACTGTGATTTTTTTTAGATATGTTTTCTCATTTTGTCTCTCATAGTTGAGGTCTACCTATGATGACAATTACAGGCCTCTCTCATCGTTTTTAAGTAGGAGAACTTGCACAATTGGTGGCTGACTAAGATGTAGATACTTCATTGTGATTCTGCAGCTGAGATCTCATTTATCCTGTTATCTCCTACAGTACGTGTGGGCTAGCAGAAGAACTGGAGGAAGAGAAGAGCAAAAGCGCTGCTGCCAAACCTGCCAATTCAGCTTGTGGTAATGTGAGTACCTTGTCTTGGTAGAACCCTATTCTGCAGGTAGTATAGAGGATTTTTAGGGGAGTTTTAGAAGGAGAAGATCTACTCCCCCATTTGGGTTCTCTGCTGTCAATGGTTGTACTTACAGAGAGATCAGGCAGTAAGCGTAGTCATGTAAACAACAGGGGAGAAGTGCAGTTAAGGAATGACAGGTGGAGATGGCCAGGTTGAGTAAGGTTGTTTCCTGTTAACATGATATCACTGCTCTGTCTTTGTTTTTCAGTGCTACCTGGGAGATGCATTTCGCTGTGCCAGCTGCCCATATCTTGGAATGCCAGCATTTAAACCAGGAGAGAAGATTCTGCTCAATCCAGGCCAGCTGCAGGACTCCTAGTGAGGGCCTGGGGCCCTCTCATGTGTGTAGGATTTATAATAAAAAGTTATGTGCTGCTGTTAATGTGTGTGATAATTGGCTATTTTTGACGGCTCTTGTCCTGCTCTAGTAAGGGCATAATGGCTGCCCCCTGGATCCATTCTCTGCTCAGGAGCACCAGGTGTCTTATCAGTAAATTCAGTATTATCCTTGTCTCAGTGTTATCCTAGCTCAGTTTGATCCTCCCATCCTGTCACACTCCTCAGAACTTGAGACTAAGGATCCCTCTGTAAGAAGGCTTAAAGGGAGTCAATAATTAAAACCCAGCATATCAACGCAGCCTCGCAGATAGGTAAGATAGGGTCACCTGAGTCAAACAGTGTTTTCCCCTTGTCAATCAATGCCTCTATTGCCGAGATATCACTGCTCTTTGTAGCAATGAGATTGGTGTTGTTGCTCCAAAAAGGTAAGTGATAATAGTGTAATTGCTGCAAAGCGGGTCTCTGCATACTGACAAAACCAGCAATATCTTAGCAATGGAGGCACTGATTCACAAGGGGAAAAAAACATTTAATTGGGGTGATCCTAACCTATCTATCTAGGGTTGATATGCTAGCTTCTGGAGACAAACGTCGAAAAGTCTAATTCACATGAACTGGGCTGATATTCAGTTAAAGTATTTTCTTTAATAAAACTGCCACGTTTGTGAAACTTGCCACGCTACCTGACACACCTGCGATCAACCTTATTTACCTCCCACTCACACCGTGAGCGGACCGGATTCATAGGATGATATGAAACGAGCTTTATAAATTTTATATATTTATTAACCCCAGTAGGTCGGTACTAAGCACTAACATATACAGAAATACATATCAATTATCAAGCAAATACGGGTAAAAGCAAAATACAGTACAGTTAATAAAATGGGAAATAAAAGATAGTAAAATACCAGAACAAGTTGAAAGTCCGTTTCTCTAGGCCTAGCAGTTTTGGGCCTAGGGTGCAAGCTTAAGCAAGTTACAGAGCTTGTGTCTCCTACATGCTGTCACATCTTCTCCAGGATAAGAAAGACACCTCTTTCCCTTGTCTGAGAATATTTAACTCAACTGGTCTCCTCACTAAGCGATGTCACCAGGAGGAGGAGCCCCGCCCTCCATCCTGAAATTCTCAGAACCATATTTCATCGTATCTCCCCGCCCGATGACCATAGAGTCAGGCAAGAGGTATGATAGGGTTCATGGCGAGATCCCCATCGTGTAGACTCCAAGAATGACACCCCAATCCCTTTGAGTAAGGAGTGTCTGGACCTTTTCTGGGCTTTGAACATTACCTTGTGTGGGCTTCAAACGTGCGCCTTGGCCGAGCGCACCTGAGGAATTTATCGGGGCGACTGTAAGGGGTTCCCCGGGGAAGATATTGTGATACAACCATATCCCCTTTGTTCGGTCGCTGGCCGCCCCACTGTGCAGGAGCAACATGAGCACGTGACAACACGCTGACACAAAATACATATCTGGAAAATACATAGCTGGCGGTCTCTCCTCATCACAATGTGAATTTACTGTAAGGCTATAATCACAATTTTTTTATGCAGTTTTTTAGAATCAAAGCCAAAGGGGAAAATATAATAGATTAGAAGTTTTAGTTTTTCATTTATACTTTTCCTTCTTTTTGGATCCACTGCTGGCTTTAACTACTAAACTGCATCAAAAACTGATACAAAGAGATACTGAATCCAGGCTAGGGTTTATGACACACACGGCCGAAACACTTCAGATTTTCTGCAGCATTTCTGTTGGAAATCTGCAACACTGTATTTTGTTCAGCATTTCATTCAGGAAATGCAGATTTTTTTATGGTTTGCGTGGTAAGAGGGTGAAATCCTCAGCATAAAATACCATTTGAGGTTAAAGCCTACATTGCGGAAAAGCTGCAGATTTAGCCAAGAGTGAATTTAACAGAAAGGAGAATTATAGAGCTTCCTATATATTTCCCATTCCTTTTCAAGCCACTCTTGACTTTGGCTCAACAAAAACCACAGCAAAATCTGCAACTAAAAAAGCTGCATTTCCGCAGTGTGAGGCCTCAGCCTAAAGCCATACCACAGGTTAGTTTTTCTGGATGAGAGGATCTATAAAACAATGTGTTTTCCAGCAAGCATTTCTGCAGCACCAAAAACTCATCTGTTTTCTGTAGCTCCAGCCTGATACTCCAGATCTTGAAATAAAAAAAAAAAAAGTTAAGGATTTTTGCATTTTTCCTTGTTTTCTTTTGTCTGTGGGCTTTTGCCAGTGTGTGTGTGTTTGTGGCTTCTGGAGTTTTACTCAGAAGAGAAGTCAGGTGTAGTCATAGTGCCTGTATTCATTCTTTACTTCCCCTAGTACTCAAGGGGCTGGGGTAACCTTCTTTGTGGGGAGTGCACTGGAGGCTGCGCTGTGTGATTGGAGTGAAATCCATTTCTTCCATCCATTCATTTTGCTTTGTGACACTTGGAATCAGTCATTGTGCTACAATCAAGGTAATGGAGAGCTCATGCTGCACTGTAGTCACTTGTTATCTAGCAGTAGAAAGGTCATATAGTTAGTCATTAGGTTGTGGCACACCTTCCTTCCGTGCTAGAGTCCGCACAGCCTTGTACATATCTCTATGGAAGGTCTAGTGTGCTGGTGTGTCTAAAAGGCTGAGCTGAGTGTGAGTAGAGGTGGGAAGTGATCACTTTACTCATTGCTGTATGGCTCTTGCAGGATAGACGGGCTGATCTGATAGAACTGCATCATTCCTCAGTAACTTCATGCTTTCCACGGCTATGGGTTCTACTATAAGTTGTAGATCAGGAAGACGGAGGCGCACAACATCCTCCCTAAGATCTGTACCCCCAGAAAGCTGCTTGGACATTAATGCAGCTACAGAAGAGGAGCTGATGACGCTACCAGGTGTAACCCGGACCTTAGCTCAAAATATTACAGCACATCGCCGCAAGATTCATGGCTTCCGCCGAGTAGAAGATTTGGCACTTGTAACAGGGGTGGGAGCAGAGCGTATGCTGGAGCTGCGACCAGAGATTCATGTGAGAAACAGCCCCCCTAGTGGTGCAGAAAGTAACAATAGCTAGGCGTGAAGTTTGTTGGAATCAATAAGGAGCTGCTGTCAAGAGCTATGAGGCAGCTGGGATGTGCACATCTGGATGAACGCTTTCAGTGAGGACTGTAATTGACAGGAGCAAGTGCATCTAAGATCCATGTTTCCTTCACTTGTGATTTGGATTAGGTTTTGTAGTAGAGCAGTCAGAGAACACAGGTGTGAGTCCTTCACAGCAGATCTCAGGGCCTCCGATTGTGAATGAACCCTATGTTTTCACTATTTCTGATCATGAACACGCTAGAGGGGCCATAAACTTTGACATATATAATAAAGCTGTGTTAACAAAGCTAAGAAGGATTTCAGTTTTGTGAATATGTGATTTACTGGTGTTCAAGAATGCAGAGGATGAATCAATCTGCAATTACGAGATTCATATTCAACAAACCCAGGGTGGTGACAGCTATAGCTACATCTGTGTGAAGCTGAGTTTACACAAGGCTTATTTACTTTCTAGCATGCTACAATACATTTCGCCCTGTGTTAGCATACAGGAAAATGTAACTCATGTTACTCATTACTACAATTAAAAACTGCATGCAGTTAGTTATTCAGTAACTAAAAGTGTTGTGTAAATTGCAAAACCACAGAAGCCACCAGTGGCCATGCTCTGAATGTTGTTATAGCCACATCAGGTATCTTGTGTGTCACCACTCTCATGAGAATAATATGTGAATTGAGGCCCATGTTGCATTTAGTAGAATACTGGTGCACATTTATTAAGCTACTTGCGCCTTTCTTTGGTGTAAATTGCGCCTTTTTGAGGTCTTTTTCTGCGCTACACTTCATTTATGAAGCATTTCTGCCTTTTTTCACGCTGTAATGCTGCTCTCGCTACTTTTGCTTTTTGGTGAGAAAAGGGGGCATGGCCTAAATGGAGATCCTTTTTAGGCTGAGGCCCCAAGTTGTGGAAAAGCTGCTTTTTTTCATTGCAGATTTTGCTGTAGTTTTTTGAGCCAAAACCAGGAGTGAATTGGGCAGAAGGGAGAACTATAAGAGCTTCCTAGATTTTTTCCAATCCTTTTGTAGCCACTCTTGGCTTTGGCTTAAAAAACCACAGCAAAATCTGCAACAAAAAAAAGCTGCTTTTCCGCAACGTGGGGCCTTAGCCTTACACTGTATTTATGACTTGCTCTTTTTTAAAATGGCGCAAATGCACTCCAGTCCATGGGCAGCTTAAAAGAGCCCGTCAGGTTAGAATGCATTAGAAAAGTGCACATGGCCAAAAAAGGCACATCTAAACTAAACACCACACATAAAAACCACAGTAAAACTAGTCTAAAAGAGGCATACCTGCGAAACATATGCCCAAAAAAGGGGCAGATAATAACCCCCACTGAATCAGAAAACACAATGGGAATTTATCAAGCCAGTTGTGCCTGTTTTCTGTGTGCTCATGTTTTGAAGGCTTTTATACCAGACTTGCCACATTGCTTTTTTTGTTGGTAAAAAGAGTGTTTTATCTAGAGTAACATTGTATAATGCATTTATGAAATGGGGCAGCTGCAGTGGCGTATCGATCGTGGTCGCAGGGGGTGCGACCAGGCCCGCAGCCAGCTGGAAATGGCCGGGGCCCCGGACTACCATGATAGTGATTGAGGAAGGCCTGGTTCCCCGACCGCTATACCTATTGTTAATGGAAAGGGGCCGGTCCCTTTCCATTAGATGCCAGCCCAGGGGAAGTGACAAAAAATAAATAAATATATATATATATATATATACTCACCTGTCATGGGCTCAGCATTGTCTCCGGAGCTTTTTCAGCCTCACTGCTGGGGCCTGTGATTAGGCCCCAGCGATCACATGGGGCGTGCCGGCATAATGACGTCATCACGCCCCACGTGACCGCTGAGGTCCAATCAAAGGCCCGGCAGTGAGGTCTATGGCACGGGACGTGGGGACCAAGGAAGACGGGAAAGACAGCAGGACGGAGCGAGGATGCCCCGGAGAGGTAAGACAAGGTGAGTATAAGTGTTTGTTATTTTTAATCATTTCTCCTGGGCCTCTACTTATTATATTCTGGGGTCTGAGAAGACCCCAGAGTATAATAAATAGCACCGGCTCTGGGGTAGGGGGGCACTGTGGAGCACCTAATAGTGTGTGGGGGCCACTTTGGGCATATAATACTGTGTGGGGGCCACTGTGGAGCATATAATACTGTGTGGGGGCCACTGTGAGCATATAATACTGTGTGGGGGCCACTGTGAGCATATAATACTGTGGGGGCCACTGTGGAGCATATAATGCTGTGTGGGGGCCACTGCAGAGCATATTATACTGTGTAGGGGCCACTGTGGAGCATATTATACTGTCCCAGTATTGTTTACATGCCAGGCGCTGCGCTGTTCACTCACCGTATTCTTGATAAAAGCAGTTGTGGGTACTAAAGCTGTATCTCTTTCAAGTACTGTATCTGAGATGTCACTGCAGTACCTGTAACAGTCATAATCAAGAATTCGCTCTAGGGAGGGGGTATGGGGCTCCGGACAAAGTCTGCATCGGGGCCCACAAGACATTACATTACATTTAGGCTAAGGCCCCACATAGCGGGCCGCTGCAAAAAAAGCGCAGCAGCAACACATTGCAGTTTTTCCCACAGCGCTTTTCACAGAAAGTCTGCAGAGGTTATAGGGAAACCGCCGGCGTTTCCGTAGGTATAATTGACATGCTGCGATTTCCAAAACCGCAACAGTTTGGGAAATTGCAGCGTCTACTGCGCGTATTTTTCCACAAGTTGTAGTTCCGAATCCCATCCACCTTGCAGTGACTGTAAAACGCCACAGTTTACGCCACGAGGGGCCCCGGCTTTAGAGACATTGAGGGTAGTTCATTATTCCCGTTAAGCCAGTTTTCTGGTGTAGAGGGATGATGCTGAGGCACACATTTAGCTCAAGTCCCTTTCTTGCACTAAACGTGCTCCACAAACCCTGATCTGCTTGCCACATTGTGCAAATAACTACATCCAGGTACATAGTATGTCACCTCCTTAGTAATGAGAAATAACATGAAATTAATCAGTGTGTCTCTTACTTATTAGTGACATCATTTGTGACTCCAGAACTGACTGCAGTTATAACTACATCCAGGTACATAGTGTGTCACCCTCTCAGTAATGAGAAATATCCTGGAATTAACGATTGTGTCGCTTACTTATTAGAGACACCTCCTGTGACCCCAGAACTGAGTGCAGTTATAACTACATCCAGGTACACAGTGTGTCACCTTCTCAGTAATGAGCAATAACCTGGAAACTTACTTATTAGTGATGTCTTCTGTAACCCCTGAACTGACTGCAGTTATAACTACATCCAGGTACATAGTGTGTCACCCCCTCAGTAATGAGAAATAACCTGGAATTAATCAGTGTGTCACTTATTAGTGACATCTCCTGTGACCACAGAACTGACTGCAGTTATAACTACATCCAGGTACATGGCGTGTCACCCCCTCAGTAATGAGAAATAGCCTGGAATTAATCAGTGTTTCACTTATTAGTGACATCATCTGTGACCACAGAACTGACTGCAGTTATAACTACATCCAGGTACATAGTTTGTCAACCCCTCAGTAATGAGAAATAGCCTGGAATTAATCAGTGTGTCACTTACTTATTAGTGACTGCTCTTGTGACCCCAGAACTGACTGCAGTTATAGCTACATCCTAGTACATAGTGTGTCACCCCCTCAGTAATGAGAAATAGCCTGGAAACGTACTTATTAGCAGTGGCGTAAATACCGGGGTAGTCGCGGCAGTGGCTGCCACAGGGCCCAGGAACTTAGGGGGCCCAGCGGGCCCCTTATGCTTTTTTTTTTTTTTTTATTAGGCCGTTACCTGCTGGAGTAATGGGCCCTATTTACTAACCGATCCCCACTCCTGCTCACAGCCGCCTCCACTTCCCCCAGAGGCGGCTGTGAGCAGAGCGGGGATCGGTAAGTGAGGATGCGGGCCTGCGGCAAGAGTATTTGTTGGACGAACGCCAACAAATACTGCTATTATTATATTCTGGGGTCTTTTCAGACCCCAGAGTATAATGATCGGAGGCTAAGGGAAGGTGAGTAAACAAATAAACCAGTGTTACCTCTCCTGCGCGCCTGCACTCTCCAGGCAGTCTTCGGGCCTCTTTGGTGACATCCCAGACGTTACATGGGCCAGGCCGGCATCATTATACGTCGTGATGCCAGCCTGGCCCACATGACGTCTGTACAGATATTGAAGAGGGATGAAAGCAGCAGGGAGTGTGCTGGAGCCTAGGAGAGGTAAGTAACAGTGGTTTTTATGTTTGTCACCTCCCTGAATCTCCCATCATTAATAATTGTATAATAATTGTACAATAATTGTTCATGGGTGGTCTACTATGCGGTATAATACTGTGTGCAGGGGCCGCTATTGGGCATAATACTTTGTGCAGGGGACACTGTGGGTCATTATACTGTCTGGAGGCCACTTTGGGACATTATAGTGTGTGTAAATAGGGCGTTATACTGTGTGGGGGCCAGGAAAGGAGGCTCTATGCCGTGGGGGGAGCCCCATGTCAAAAGTTTGCTGGGGGGTCCAGTCTTTGCTAGTAATGCCCCTGCTTATTAGTGATGTCTTCTGTGACTCCAGGAGTGACTGCAATTATAACTAGATCCAGATACATAGTGTGCCACCCCCTCAGTAATGAGAAATAATCAGAATTAATCAGTGTGTAACTTGCGCTAGGTTCACACCTGCGCCGGTTTCCATTCTTCGGGTCTGCTTAGGGACCCTAACCGCTTAAAAAGGCATAGATTATAAGATCATAGACCATAGACTGTAATGGTTTCCGCTTGAAAAGTGGGGAGAAAGCCAGAATTAAGTGTAGATAATAATTATTATTGTTTATCTGTTTTCCCTTAGTCCTAACATCAGCACAACAATAGGTTATTTCTGCCCCTGTGAACTAGCTGGAATTTTTAGTGACCTAAACACATTATTAAATAGGGTGAACCCAAATAGCCTTCTGGACTATTTAAGGGAAAAATTCCACCTCCCCTTGTGTAATTATAAAAAAAACTTACAATAGTGAGGGAGCCTTGTGCTGCTGTTAGGACTAAGGAAAAACAGATTAACAATAATAATCAATGCTTCCCTTACATCCCTCAGCAGCAGAATGATGGGAAAGGAAAAGGAAAGGAAAGCTTTATGGACTCCTTAATCCACCTAGCCAGAGCAGATTTGGAGGCTTTAAAGCCCTTGCTTCTGTCTGGGAGTCACTAGTAAGAGGTTGTCAGATCTCTTGAAACTACCAGATCTATCCAGGTAGATTCTCACATATCTTGACAGATCCAGGGAATGGAGCCTACACTCTTCCTCAGACACAGGGAGGGAGATGACCTGGTTTATATTTGCTAAGGATGGAACCTTAAGAAAAAATCCTGGCAGGTATCTCACACAAAGAAAAACACAATCTCTTTGGCCTCAATAGTATTATGGCAATTATCATTACTTGATTCTGTCTGATTTTCATCAATACGCTCGGTATCATGAAACTGGAGGGAAGATGTATGTCAGCCTGAGTCTGCAATTACATTGAGAGAACCCCTTATGTGAACCGCTCCAAGGTGTGTAAGGTTTTTCTCAGCCCAGGTCATGATCATGTCCACTTCCTTGAGAAGGGGTTGAGACCATTTGCCTCCCTGCTCTTTGATGGGCAGGACTTTGGTCATGTTGTCTGACCTTGTCCTGACTGACTTTTCTGAGAGGAGGATTGGTGAAGTGCTAGGCGGACCAATCTGTGCTCTATAAGGTTGGATGACATCGCTCTCTCCTGGAGTTCCAAATCCCCCTGACTTGGGCTTTGTGTAAATAGGCTCCTCACCCCAGGAGGGATGCATCTTCAACAGGGTCCATATAGGTTGGATCGTGGATCTCCAATTTTTCAGATGGATCCACCACCTGAGTGAAAGATGGGTCTCTGGCAAAAGAGAGAACTTCTTGTCTAGTGCCCTGGGAGTGTGATTCCATGTCCTGAGAACATCTCTCTGGAGGGGACAAAGATGCCACGAAGCCAAAGGAAAAGCTTCCACTGCTGCTGACATAAGGCCTAGGGCTCTCATGACTGAATGGATGGAGATCTGGTGAAGGACAGACAGAAAGTTTACTGCTGCAATTACTCTATCTTTCCTGGCACAGGGCAACGAGATGTTCATGTGGTTAGAATCTAGGATGATCCCCAGAAACCTCTTGCAGGTGGACAGGACGACGTCTGACTGATCATTATTTATGATCCAGCCTAGATGCGGGAGAAAGGCAAGGGCCTTCTGCAGGTATAGTAGGAGACTCTGCTCAGAAGTGGCTTTTATGAGCCAAATGTATAGTTTGGCTCATAAAAGGCAAGGGCCGCATAACATCTGAAAAAAGAAAAGCATCATAAATAAAGCGCAGGGCAGAAAAAAGTGCAATTTATTGATTTTTTTTTTTAAAAAGGCACAAGTAGCTTAAAAAATGTGCCCCATTGTTCTGTTTGTCACATTGTTCACCTATCTCTAGTCACCTTTAAAAATGGGGAATAAGCTCTGCTTCAGGTGGTACTGTGTACCTGCTAAATTTAATGTTCTTTACATGCATTTAACGCCATCTCCCATGATTGTCCTTTTCCGTCTCAATCCCTCCAGGCACATATTACAGTGCTTCCCAAGCCAGGTAGGGAGCCGGCGACATGCGGGTACTTCAGGCCAATCTTGTTGCTCAATATAGACGTAAAACTATATGCCAAGATCTCCCCATTCTCTACAGTATAAAATGTTGATGCTGCCGTTGCAGCTATCTGTTTTCACTGTATTCTATGTCTTTATGTCTTTTTGAAAATCAATAAACTTTGAATTGGCAAAAAACTATATGACAAGATTCTGGTACTTCATCTTCAGCTTCATGTACCAGGGATGATACACCAGGAACAGGTGGGATATGTCCCGGGCCGTGAGGCTCGGGCCAACACCATCAAATCCATCTCAGGCATCCAAAGGGCAAGGACATCCTGGGATCCCGCATGCTCAATTGCATAATGGCTCTATATTGGGGCCCTACGGCTCGGGTCTGAGTTAATGGAGCTCTATCTAAGCCTTTCTTTATATCAAACGGCACATGTCAGGGGTTCCCCCTAGTCCCCTTTCTTGTATCTTTTGACCATGGAGCCCCTGGCCAATGCCCTAAGGAGTAACCCACTCTTGAGAACCCACTCAAATCTTCCTTGTGGAAGTAAAGAAGATCTCAAGTGGGTTATCAAGAGCATAAATTATCTGTTTGCAGATGATCTGCTCATCTATGTATTGTCCCACAGGATAACACTGCCAGCTGTTTTAGGAGAATTCGAGTTATAGCCGATTCAGTAACTTTAAGGTCAATTTACAAAAATCAGAAATGCTTAATATCACTCTCCCATGCACAGAGGTTGACTCCTTACAACATTCTTTCCAATTTCGATGGCAGTCATTCCATCTAAAGTACCTGGGCATTTCTCTTCCTGCCGACCTGGGACAACTTTTTGAGCTGAATTTTAGACCCATACTCCATTCTTTGGAACAAGACTTCCGGAGGTGGAACCCTCTGACATTGTCTTGGTTCGACAGGATAAGTGTCCTAAAAATGGTTTCCCTACCCAAACTGCATTATTTGTTCCGGATGATAATGATTGCCATCCCACATTCATTTTGCATTTGTTTGTGAAAATTAACGACAAATTTTGTTTGGAAGGGCACTAGGGCTCGACTGTGGCATTCCATCCTTTCCAGACCCAAGGTTGATGGTGGGGCGGGCTTCCCAGATTTTTTGTTGTACTATAGAGCGTGAATATGCACTTGCGAGCTAGACCTATTCCATCACTGCTCGTCTAAATTATGGGGGGAAATAGAACTGAACCACTCTCGGCTTCAGGCATTTTGGTTATCCCCCACCCCCTTTGTGGGAAAGAGGCCCCCTCTTTCTCCTCCCCTACACACCGTAACTGTGGTGTTTGCGAGATTTGCCTCTGCCACGAATCTTATATCTGTCCCAGGACCTCTCACACCCCTAAAGATAGCTCCCTCCCCTCCACACCCACACCTTAATCCCATCCATTTACACCTTACCTGACTCTACTCCCACACCTTTGTGTCATGTTGACTTCGGAGGGGCAAAGCCTTTACTCACTCTGATTGACGTTCTGGGTCCTCAACTGGGAAAGTGGCTTCGCTACTTTAAAATAAGGAGCTATGTTAGGTCCTTTGACTGACTTGATTCTACCTCTTCGACCATTTGAGACCCTTTGTATGTCTTCTCTCTGACATATGGCCTAATGCTTATGGAGGAGATGGGGGATCCCGTGTTATACTTCCATAGAGCCTGGGAGCCCGAGCTGGGTAGGACCCTGCCTGCGGACCAATGGAGCAGGGCTCATACCCTGACGCATAAGATCTCTACCTCTGCTAGGTTACAGTAGCTTAATTATAAAATTTTGACACATTGGTATACGACTCCCGATAAATTGCATCAGCTAGCGCTGCGAGCAAGCGGAGGGCACTATGCCCCATATTTGGTGGGGATGCCCCCAGGTCAATGTCCTATGGAAAGATATCTTTCTTTTGTATAATACTATGTGCTGGCCACTAGTAGACCCCATGCCTGAACAAGCCCTCTTTTCAATCATAACAGGTCCACTATCGAAAGTTAAAAAAGGTCTACTGAGATATTTCCTGCTAGCCACTCGGCAAGTTATACGCTGGCTCTGGAGGTCGACGGTGGCCCCGTCTCGGGCTATGTGCTTGGAGGCTTTGAACCATATTAGACACATGGAGGAGTTGGGAGCTGTCACTTTTGCTAGTAAGACTGTGGTTAACTGTATCTGCCCTGGAATGCATTCTGCTTTTCACGTGACTTTGAGACTTGGGTATCAGGCAGTGGACTCCCAGGAGTGAACTAGGCCGCAGAGTTCCTGTGTCTCTTATCTCACTTCTTTTTCTTTCCTTTCTCTATCTTTCTTTCCCTCATATCTTTCTTCTCTCCTTCCTTCACCCCCCCCCCCCCATCAGTAAGTACTCTGTATTTGATACCAAGCCATAAGGATATCGCCACTGATTTTTTTTTTTTTTTTTTTTTTTTATGTCTCCTTCGCATATCTTTTCCTACCTGTCTGTCTTTTTGAACATAAAATTTTCACAATGCCAGGACAATGGCAGCAAAGAGAGACAGTCTCCATATTTTTTTTGAATGGCCCTGTACTTTGGCATTTCCGGAGAGTGATGTGGAGGATTAACTTTTTTCTCCTTCAGGTACACAAGATTTCTCTCAAAAGGTACAAACGCTCAGTGATTAGACACCTAGTCAAACTGGCCTCAGCAGACACAAGCTGAATATGGAGAAGTAAGATTTTAACTTTTATTTTACTGCTCCCCAGGTCCCCATTGAGATTTTAATTTAGTCCTGACAACCCCTTTAAGGCTGCATTTACACTCTGCTTTTAACTTAAAAACTGAACTCAGTTTTAATAGCAGTTATGAGTAGCAAGTTTCAACTATGATCGTAAACCAGAGATTTTTAAGGTGAAATGTGGATGTGTGATGTCCATGATAATTGAGGACAGCACTCTACTCTGCTTATTTGTGGATGGTGTGCTGCCCATGGTTAATCTGTTTTTCACATCTGTGTTTTATTTTTCCTTTTACAGTTCCTATGCTTTTTCTAAGGCTATGATCATGAAAATCGGATGACACAATTTCATCTGCTTTTTTCATTGATCCATAATTTTATTGCCATCTTGCATCAGTGAAAAAATAAGGACATACTTCTGTTTTTTTTTTGTTTTTTTTAACAGAGCCACAGCTAGCATTTAAAAAAAAAAAATTAATAAGAATAAGTACACTGAAAAATTTACATAAACATTACATATAAACATATCTTTTGAATGGGTGGACAGATTAAAATAAAATGGCATACTGTTCAGGGGCACATTGGCAATCAAATGATGAATGGCATTTAGCATTAATTTACTTGGTGACAGTCCTTTTTAAGGCAAAGTTCACATCTGCGCCGGAAACAGACAGAAATTGGCAGAGAGAAAAGTCCAGTTTCCCCCCCCCCCCGGTTTCATTATTAAAATGGCGGACACTAAACGGAACCCATTATCATCTGTCGTTGTCTGATGGTAACCGCTGTTTTGGAGGTTGGGCTCTCCATCGACGAACCTGAACAACAGAGAGCCCAGTGCAAATGTGAATCTAGTCTTAGCTTGAAAAAAAAAAAAAAGCAACAAATGTATTACTGAACTTCATTTTTGTGTGAGCCGACACATTAGCTGAACTTGTATAAAGGTGGAGAAAGTCCTCTTTAACATTCAGGGATCTGATCAGAATGTGATCACATTGGCTCATATTTACTAATACTGTCTTTAAGCTAGACATTGCAAACTCAGACTACACAATCTTAAACAGCTCCAGATTAATCAAAGTGTCTGATGCAGTTTGATAAATCTTGTGTATTCTTAGACTGTCTAGTCTAAATTTACACCTATCAGTTGGCTTAAAAGTTCTTGGCACATTTTGGTGCATATTTGTCACACAGAGCTGCAAGTTAGGCCACGCCCTTTCTCATGAGGCCACACATCCTTTTCAGTCAAGACATAAACATGTCTAAAACACGTGATAAATGCAAAGTTCTGCATTTTGCTTAAAAAAAAAAAAAAAACCACACCCAATTTTCTTTATGGCATGTGTATACCAATGACCAGCAATAACTCTTCCAAGGCCAGCTCAATGATCAGTCAAAAATCAGCCAGGTACATGAAGAAACTTTACCATTTAAGAAACTGCTAGCTTAAGATTTAGACAATCCTGGAGTCACAATACAGAAATACGGAGATCGGCGCATTATGAATGTCCTGATGTTGTAGACAGCGCAGCAGAGTTTACCCCCAGACCTTTTTATGTTTCACCAGACTAAAACTGATTTAAAAAAAAAAAAAAAAAGTGTAAGAATATAAAACATGAGGCTTGTGTGATTCAATATATAAAAGGTTTAGTCCTCCAAAAGAACCCCCCCCTCCCATTAATAAATATATAAAGAGCAGGCAAAATCCGTCTGGATCTCAGTCTGGCAAAAGGCTCTGAAGCTCCTCATCGCTCAACTGGTTCATCTCCATGATGTGATTCAGATGGTGATAATACTTCTCCATGTCCCGCATGAAGTGAGGAAGACGAGTGTTCTCTAGTTGAGCAAATGGACGAAGTCGCTCCACATCCTCAAAGGCGACCTAGAGATCAGGCAAAGTTAGTAACCTCTGCCCAGAGCCAACAAATTTTTTGCCATTTTTCTGGCTAAAGCTAGTAACGTTCAGGAGTATTACCTTTCCTAAAGAAGTCAGCAGATGGAAGTCAATGGTGTGACGGTGACGCAAGATGTGTATGATGCCATCTAGGTAGACTTGATCTTTACTGAAGCAGCCTGAAGGAGATAAAGCAATACCTATCATCATATTACCCTGTCAGGTGGGAAACTTTGGCTCTATGTATTGTATATATCAGAAACTGGCGCTATCACTAGTCTCCAGTCATACTTGGTATTAGGCATTATTTACACTTAATTCATCCTTATTTTACTCAAAATATTTTCTTATGTTTGCTTTGTGTTTTAGGATGTGTTTGTGGATTTGTCTTTAAATGGGTATTCCCACCTTGCAGTTTTAGGGCGTAGATGCAGGATATGTCTCAACTGTCTAAGGCTGAGGCCCCATGTTGCGGAAATGCAACTTTTTTTGTTGCAGATTTGCTGCGAGTTTTTGTGCAATCTCTGGCAGTCCCACTGAAGTCAATGGGGCACCAGCCACGCAAGTGAACTGGTGCTTCATTTACAAGGAGGCTCCAGAGAACATTTGGGCCCGTGAAAGTCCCTATCCTGTAAACGTCGCACTTGTCTTGGATTAAAAGTCACTAGTTTTTGCTTCTAACCGGAGTGTTGCCATTTTTCCTTGCTATCCTGTAAATAGGGGATAGGTGTCTGTAATGACACTACCCCTGAAAGTGCAAGGAAGTCCTGCAGTTTTACACTACATAGTTTTTTATGCCTTTTCTCTTGGTAAGCCAGAAAATGCGAAGAGGAAGCACTACTACACATGTATCACAAAAGCTGTGTGAAAAAGTTGGTGTTTAGTAAACATCAACTCCTTGGAGTCCCTACATCGATTCATTTATGCCTTAGTGCAGGGCTAAATATAATGTTATAGGAACCATCTAATGTACATAATCCTTGTACTTTCCTAACTGTACCCAGACCCTTGGATAAATAATGACTTGCCTGGTTGTCCTGTGTCCTTCTGGCCCCTCTTGGCACGCACACAGTATTCCCACCGCACAGCAGGGTCCTCTGCAAACTGCTGCAGGTCATTAAACAAGACCGAGAAGCTGCAGGTTGCTGCACGACTGATGGTGTAGTACAAAAGGGCAGCCCGCCACAGGTATGGGTGTTTCCGGAAGAGAACGCTGTGCAGGCTGGCCAGGCCTTCCTCTGTGGGATTTGCTGGTTTTAATCCAAACTGTTTCCGGCTCTCTGAACCATGCCAGGGCTGGTGAGCATCATTAACTCCTCGCAAATAATGTGTCCCTGGAGAGACAGAGTAAGGCTGTATTCAGATGAATGATAGCAAACTCATCTGTGATCAGTCAGGGAAAATAAATAAATAAATATCAGTTTTCGAAGACTGCGATCCATTTCTCCGTGTTTTCCTATCTGAAGGCATCAGGTTTTCATCAGTTTTTCATGTCGGTCAGTAAAAAAAAAAAAAAAGTGGTTTTATTTAGTATTTCCATTGTTCACTTACCTATTGGCTGGAATGTGTGAGTCTAGTATAAGAATTCAACCAAAGTTGCGTACTGTGAAGGTCACTGCAATATATTGCAATTGTGAATTGCCCTACGGAACACCCTACTGTGTCAGAGTTCAGTCCATGTCCTGTCAGTTATACAATCTGACAGGCATCACTTACTTCAACATGGTCCCTGAACACAGGCAGTGTACGGTCTGGAAAATACAGTTTGTATGTCGGATGTTTTTCCCAGACTGTGGTGTCCAGAGACTACTGTACTGCATTATAGATAACAATGATACTACAAATCTGTGGCTCTGAAAACGGTAGTCCAGGAAATATGGCTTATACACGGACCTTATTTTCTGGATTGGAACTGCGCATGTACAGGGAACCTAAGGAGAACCTTGCTCAGCTTGCACTGTAGTAATGGTATGTGGGGTGTTACAAGAAAGCCCCCTAGAGGAAAAATGGCTAACTGGTAGCTCTGTCCTCCCAAGGCTACTTCACAAATCCCATTTGTAGGCATAAAACAATGTTTTTACAAAGAAGAGAAACATGCAGCTAAGAAAAGATTCTCATGACTTCATATGATTGGGACAATAGCCCAAGCTCTACCAGAACAGTCACAGCACAGCCTCTCCTGTTCCACATATTCCACAAACCTGCAAATTCTGGCATCATGAGGGAAAACATGGGGTGCAGACTGAACGACAACAGAACCTTTCAACTATGTTTTTCTATTCATTACAAAGCAGCTGCTTAGTCTTTTTAGTTGTTAAGGACCGGGGCATTAACCCTATCCCTCTTATAAAATACAAAAAACAGATCATGGGCACATGGATTCTCTTGCAGGTGGTGTCCAGGATTTACTCACAGAACAAAGCAAACAGGAGCCCCTAAAGGTCACGGTCCAGGGAAGAACATCCACAGAAATATAGGCAAAAATAGGGACTACAGCTTCACAAATGGACTACAGCTTCACAAATCTGCTTAGATCATAGAGCTGACCATGCAGACAGTGACATATAATCTTTTTTTTATACCAATGTAGAGCAGCCCCATTACCACTAGATACACCACACAGGTTGCACAGTATGTGCCTACCTATCTCGTGACGCAGCATCCCCTCCAGCCAGTGCTGTCGCGCACCTAGTAAGTTGATGGTTAGTGTAGGGCGGCTGTTCTCATTTGTCATGACTGCCTGAGACAGTAAGTCTTCTGTAAGTTGGACCACCACCTAGACAACACCAGAGAAAGGGAGAAAGAAAAATGGAAACCCAAAGAGCGACAGCAAACAAGCCATGACAACATGAAAGAAGGAGGAGTCCATCAAGAAGAAGAGAAAGACAAAGATTTGGGGACAGCATGCAACGCAAGATAGAGAAAGACTGCAAATACAGAAACAGAGTAACTCATCTGTCTGCCCTTCACCTTGCAGCTCTAACAGCACTTCTTTATATGTTACTTCTCTATATAACCCCGTCATCACCGTACAGCTCTCCTCCTCCATCTGTCACCCTTACCCATCAGCTCTCCTCCTGAGTTACCTTTCTATATCTCCCTGTGTTATCTCCTCATGTAACCCCCATGCCTCCTCCTTTGTGAGTCACCATTCTACCTCTCAATCAAGTCTTGACCCTCACTCCGCATCTCTCCTACTCAGTCATCTCATGTAACCCTTCATCACCATATAGTGTGCTTGCATCTCCTCCTCATGTAACACACTATTACCTTACAGCTGTCTTCCGTTGTTAGTAGTCTTCCAGATCATCCTACAGCTCTAATTCATGCACTTCTTTTTTCTGACATCATACAGTCCCATATTTTCACCTTCAAGCATACACCTGTCTACTAGCTTTAAGCACTCACCTCACCACTGCAGTTCTCTTTTTGCATGTACCTCCGACAACACGACCAGATCTGACACTTGCTGAGCAAATTTCCTCCAGTCGTTGATTCAAAGGTTTCATAACTTCCATATTTATTTAAAACTGTGTTCAGTATTCTCAGCGCCTGCACAGTCAAGATGGACAAGTCACATGGCCAGGCACAGAACTATTAATTCAGTTTCATTTTAGACTTCTCCTAAACTGAAGCTCAAAAAACATGACTATTCAGAAACGTTCTTAATACAATTTCAATAATGGTGACACAAAAAGCCCCAAAACATTAGAAAGGGTCACTGAGGTTCTACATGGGTGGTCGTATACCTGTATGATACTGTCATTGTTGTGCCCTCCCTTTTCCATTAGCCTGCTTATCCCAAATCCAGTAGCAGAAGTGTCACCAGACTTTAAAACACCTATAGTGATAATAGGATGTCACCACTGGTGCAGCATTACGGAGTGATAACTTTCATACACCATCAGTAGATGTCAGTCAAATGACAACTATCTTTTCCGACTTTCCTATACAAACACATATGCTCGACCTATCTGAGCAATGCATGTTTAATGAACTGGCAGAGAAGTGAAAGCTGATACCAGGGGTGCCTGCTCTGGGAACAGGATTGGGTATCCAAGTCATGAGGCAACACCCCCCTTACGAATCAGATGGCTGGACAAGTTCATCGAAATAGGAAAGTTCAGCATATACACATGTGCATGGTTACCTTTAGTCTTCTGTTCCAAAATCTGGGCAGTGGGCAAAAGGAGTATTGTAGCATTTCAGAAAACATGGATACCAGGGGCGCAGGACCATTTGTTAAGTTACAGGGTAACTTTGGTTGTACCATTTACAAGCAGCACAAAAAAATGTAAAGTAGAATTCCCATCAATATGCCCGATAAGTGAAAGTTCTAGAAGTGGATCTGCCACCTATCTAAAGAATGGAGTCCTCTACCCACCAACCCCACATTTGGTATTCTTGAGAGCAGAGCCATGCAGAAGTACAGTCATCTTCATTTTAGTTTTTTGGGTTTACAGAAACATCCAAGTTATGGAAATTTCATCAGCCACCTCTCCCACTTATCTCCTTGGGCTATGGAACAGGGAGAAGTCACCAAACATTATGGTTAGGAGTGGTAGGTTGTACAAACCTATTTTATACACAAGTTCTTTATTATTACATCCTGTCTCTTTTGGGATTACGGTAAGACTGGCCTGCCCAGCATGATGAGGTAACCTACCTGAACCACAAACTGGTTAGATGCCTGACTGTATTTCTCCAGCACACTGAGTGACATCGGTTCCTGATACTGAAACTGTGGGTTGTAGCTATAGTTGGAGAGGAAGAACTTCTCGCGTTCCTGTTCCACATTTGTGGGTCGAAGAGCGACAAGAAGGCAGGATGTCCTTTTAACAGTCTTGTTGTCAGCAACGGCAGCTTTACTGATGGACGGAAGAGACCCAGCAGGACGCATTCTACCTCGAGAGCTGCCGCTGCTGCTGTTAAGGGTGCAGGAGCTCTCACTGCGACGCATCCAGCTGCATGTGCCCATGTACATGGAACAACCTGAGAGCCGCCGCTGGGCCACTGGACCAGACGAGAGGCTCCTACTCAGACCCCTGCTTGGTCCAGGTTGCGGGTAGACATGGAAGCCATTCATCTGTGCGGTCTTCTTCTTGGGCCGTGCGTCACTGTTCTTGGGAGAGGTAAACGACATTGTGTTATAGGCCTGGGGAGCGGCATCCACCACCATTGTCTCCTGTCAGAGGTACCACAAAGTGAACACTGCAGCGGAAGATGAAAACCTGTGCCCCGACATCACCTGAAGAGATAGACATTCATGAAGATCTTTATGAGTTAGAGTCTACAGATCAGCCAAGATGATGTCCTGCAACTACTGCATGTACTCACACCTCAGTGCAGAACTGCCCATCACCTACATACATGTCACATGCCCTACCAATATGACAGGGAGCCTGTAAAAACACCACACGCCTCTTTCATAGGAACATGATTACCCACGTGATAATGACCCCATATGGTAGTTACCTTTAACAGCATATCTTTCCGGTACCGGTTACCCCACGTGACTCAGAACAATAGCCGGTACGGGGGAGACTCTGATATCCGGCCCGCCCGTTACTTCCAGCTGTCTTTGACTTAGAGGGCGGAGCACCCGCTGACACTCTAGGCAGACACTGGCGGGAGGAGCTAGGTCCGTGACGTAATATAGCACGTATGTAAGCGTCAATTTGAGGTATAGTAGAGAAGGTTGTTGGGTAGCGCAGCCCTCACGCTGGATAGAGCTTGGTCTGTGAGCCGCCGGGGTATATAACCTGTCAGTGCCTTCAGTCTGTTCTGGGCACCGGCGGCGTTATCGGGAACTAGTGGCGACTTGGAAGTCAAGACCAGGCGGAGAGAGCTATAGTAACCTGTCTCCTCGCAATCTTCATGACTGAAGTGTACAAGAAGAGCTGCATGGGCTGTAAATGCTGGGGGCAACAAAAATATATATATATCCTGAAAGTGTGAAGGGAGGCTGTCAGCAGAAGACTCCATATCTAACCAGTCCCAGTGCATTGTAGCGCATTGTGCTGGTAGGCAACCAAGATCCTGACTTCCTGCCTAGTATATGTCCATTACTGCAGAAAGGTTGCTGACACTGGCTCCGAAGCTGTGTCTGAACCATTGACAGCGGGAACAGTCGGTATTACATACCCAGGCAGCTGGTGCAAAAGCAGGTATTGACGCTAGCCATTTAGCTAATTGGATACTGGAATCAATAGCAACTTTGGCACCTAAGTAGTTGACAGAGGGAGGAGGCTTCCTCTGTACCCCAGTATCCCCTGGCAACACCGTCATGTAATGCTGATGGATTGCTAAGGCAGTCAGATGCCTAACAATGAACTCCAGGTCTGCCATCTATGAATTCCTATTAGGTCCTGCAGGCTCTAAGGCAGCATTCCATTTACAAAAGAAAAAAAAATATTATTTTTACTTTGGTATGTGTAGGAATCAAGGGATAAAAAGAATTGATGCAAGGTTCAAAAGCTTCCTTGCAATGTGTTATTCTGATCCGGGAGAAAGGGTCAGAAAAGGACATGCCCTAACTTCTTTTTGTGAGGACTTAGGGTTGGTGTAAAAAAAAAAAAAAAACTGAAGTGTATATAGCCACATTGACCTCATATTCAGACTGCAGAATGTCTATTAAATTTGGGTGACATTGAGTTGTACAGGCAAACTGTCAATGTAAAAGTATTGTAATGCATTATTCCAATTTCCTGATTGTTTATATAAGTTCCCTAGTTGGTGTCACAAATCGGTCTCATACAAGATATTTCCGACTGGCTTTATACCAATTACGTCAGGGATCTGTGTACAAGAAACCCTGGATGCAATCATAAAAAGGGGACTTCTACTTCCACACTCCCTTCCATCTTACCTATTACACTAGGTTACACAGGAGTGAGGTGACCTACACTCGCATATCCTCACAAATAGCTGCCACCATCTGCCACTTTATGGTAGACGAGATTACAATATACCCAAACCACACACAAATAGAAACTAAAAAGGTAACAAGTGTAAGTGATATTTACTCTGAATTACTTCAGAATTGTGGGGACATTTAGGTTTAATCAAGTTTTATTAAATTTTTCAAGTATATCACATCAAAAAGTAACAAAGGATGGAACGGAATGTAAAACAGGAAGCTGTGAAGCACCATAATGCAAGGTAAACTAGGGCCGCAGGCTCGGAAAACAGGACAGTTAGGAAGGTGCAGTGCGAGCTCTCGCAATAACACAATAAACACAAGAGAAAAAAAAAAAAAAAGACTAGAGCCTACAAGGAGGGCTTCCCGAGATCTATCGCTCCCTTGGGAGCAGATGTGAGAAGGACCGGGGAACTGGAAGACATAAAGATGAGGGAGACAACAACAGAACCGAATGTAGTAACAGAAATACATTTCAAGTTATCAGGAACTCAAGAAAAAAAAGCTAGAAAAATCAGTCGACTCCTGAAACACCACCCACGGCCACCAAAGTGCATCAAGCCTGGAGGAGTCAGCAGAATCCGCCACTACCAGCACCTCCATACGCTGTATGTGGAGGAACTCCTGGAGCCACTCCTGCAAAGAGGGGGTGGCGGCACTTAGCCAGTGCCAAGGGATGACTGCCCTGGAAGCCGCGAGGAAGTGTCGCAGGAGGTCACCCTTAACTGCCTTGTACTGCCTTTACCCTGTACAAGGGAAAGGAGGGCCAACTGGGGGGAGGGCGCAAGGGCATGACCACAGACCTTAAAGTAGAGGTCGAAAACAGACTTCCAGAATGGCCGGATCCCCACGCACTCCCACCAGATATGGAGGAGAGAGCCCCTCTCCGCACCACAGCGCCAACACTGATCAGACACACAAGGGTACATCCTATTCAGGAGATCTGGACTGCAATACCACCGGGTCAGGATTTTATAATTTTTCTCCTGATCATTGCACGGCAAGGGCAACTTATGTGCGAACACAAACATTTTAGACCAGTCAGTTTGAGGAGATTGAAGTCCGCACGTCCCTAGCCCAGGTCACAGTATATGGGGGGGCTCCTGTTGTAGCATCACTGAGGAGGATATTGTAAAGGAAGAAGACTACACGTATAGGGGTGCCAGACTGAAGCAAAGCCTTTTCCAGTGCAGTGGGATCAGAGGAGGAAACCGGCAGCAGAGAGAACTGCGACTGCGGGACGACCCCCATATAAATCTGCCAAAGATGGAGTCTAGAGATGGAGCGGGGGGCCCAAATCGGCAGGGCTTGGAAAAGTTACAAAAAGCGGGGGAACAATGTCCATTTTTAAGGCATTAATGCGCCCAAACCAAGAGATGCCCAGCACTCTGTAGGTCCGCCTTGGTTTTCACCAAAAGGGGGAGGTAGTTGCTAGTAAACAAACCAGCAGGGTCAGAGACAAATCTGAATCCCCAAGTATTTAATGGAATGGGGTTGCTACCTAAAGAGGAATTGCGTAGCCAAATGAGCGACCTCTGCTGAAAGCAATGTTATGTTCAAAGCCTCACTCTTAGAGAGATTGACTCTGAAATTACTAACCAGGCCAAACCTGTGAAACTCTTGAAGTATCGAGGGGAATGACACCCACGGCTGAGTAATGTAGAGAAGTAGGTCATCGGCATACAGAGCCGCCTTAACATGTCTGCTCCCCATCTGTATACCATGTACACCGAAGCTGACTCACAGGGCAACCAAGTGTTCCATGACCAAGGCAAATAATATGGGAGACAAAAGGACAACCTTGTCTTGTCCCATTCTGTACCGGGAGAGGATCCCATAGGTTCGAACCCTGGCGGATGCATTCCCATAGAGAGAGAAAATCTTCCCCAAGAAGGTTGGGCCTATGCCCACCTGCTCAAGGGTAGCCCGCAGAAAGCCTCAGTGGACACGGTCGAAAGCCTTTTCAGAGTCAACAGAGAGGAGACAGCGGCGATGACCAGCTTCGGGCCACATCCATAATAGGAGTGTTTTGCCTACATTATCCTGAGCCTGCCTGCCCGTGACAAAGTCAACCTGATCAGTATGGACCAAGCCCGGCATGAGAGGGGTCAAACGGTTAGCCAGTAATTTGGAGTATAGTTTAACGTCAATGTTGATTAGGGAAATCGGGCGGTAACTAGCACAGTTAGCCGGGTCTTTCCCAGGTTTCGGGATGACGGTGATTAGGGCCAACAATGAGTGCGAGGGGAATGGGGTATCACTACTGAGACCATTAAAGACACTCAGGAGGGCTGGAATGCATTTATAGAAGCGCAGGGTAAAAATGTCAGGTCCTGGGGATTTACCGGAAGGGGATGCCCAGATAACCTCAAGGAGCTCCTCCACAGAGAAAGGTTCCTCCCGGGAAGCCCTATCAGAATCCAAGAGAGTGGGGAGGGCCGTTTTATTGACATATTCCCACAACTTATCCCGTAGGGATTCCGGATCCATGTCCACATATTGACCCCGTATATTATAAAGGTCATGGTAATACGTTCGAAAGGCCTCTGCAACAGCGACAGGGTTATGGATATCTCCCCCACCCAGTTACGAATTTGGGGGATGTACGATAGAACCGAACAAGGGTGCAGGCGATGGGCTAGGGAGTGACCACATTTATTCGCAAACTCATAATAATGCTTATGGATTTTGTCCCTGTAGTGGACGTGCATATTAATCAAGGTATGTACGGAGTTCCTCCCTAGCATTAAGGAGCTCCGTGTAAGTTGCGTGGTCCACATTCCGCTTATGAGTCACCTCTAAAGAGTGGATAGTCACTAATCGAGCGGCCACCCAGGCTGATCTCTCCTTCTTCAACCTCGAACCATGTTTAATAAACACTCCACGCAGCACACATTTCAGGGATTCCCACCGCACTGGAAGGGGGATTGGGTCATTTGCATGATTTAACTCAAAGTCTCGAATCGTGGCAATGATATCATCTTTACATGCCGTATCTTTAAGGAGACTGTCATTTAGTGGGGACATTTAGAGCAAAGGACAACATTATAACATTTTTGATTTAATATACACAAAAAGTACAGTGCTTAAAAAAAAAAAATTTAACAATAAATGCAAATACATGCAATGAATGTAAATAAAACAGATCTTTATCATTTCTGCCTGGGAGTTTCAGCAGGAAATACTGCATCTCCAAACTATGTGACCCAGAGTTCATGTACCTGGAATGTCATGATTTTTCTTTGTCTTATATCTGTTTTGGTCTTGGCTGGCTTCCAGACTGACAAATGCAATCGAACCATCTGGATCACCAGCCACACACAAAAGGCTTGCTACATAGTGTCCGTCTCTACTCAATTAATATCCTGCAAGTTTGAAATTATCACGCAAATTACACAGGAGACACTCTGACACATTGAAGCGACAACTGTGATCACAAAAGTTAAAATAAAGCTGAATTGCCTGCCCTCGTCAGAACGCAGATGGAACAGAGTTTTGGACCTATATATAAAATTCATCAGAGTGGGATTAAAAATGAAAGAATGTCCTTTCCCCCTCATAACGTCTTTTATTATGGGGGGGGGGGTGGAAACTATACAAAATCAGTATTGCAAGATTTGTAGTGACCTGAATTATAAATTATAAAATATTTTATCCAACACTGTTAAAGTTACAAAAAAAAAAAGACAATGCTAGAACTGCAATGTTTTAGTCACTTCGACTCTCAACACAAACAGATTAAGGCTAACGTCATACACACACCAAATCACATTTAAAAAAAAAAAAAAAAACACTATGGAGGGAAAAAAACTCAGAAAAAAAAATTTAAAAAATGCTTGCATTTTTTCTGCTGCGTTTTACCATTTTTCGCTCCCCCATATAATTTTATGTAGAAAACACAATTTCCACAGGTAAAACTACATGCTGCAATTTTCAAAAACAAGTCCATTTTATAGCGCAATGTGTGGATGAGATTAAATTTAATTTCATTCACTATGCTGAGACTGAAACACAGCATTTTTTTTAAATTGATTTCTTTCTTTTTTTTTGTTCTGCTGCGCTTCTGCTAAAGCCAGAATTACTGCTTTTCTGCAATGTGGGGCCTTAGCTAATAAGCAATCTAAAAGTTAAATGTGCACCAAAACATATCAACAAAAACATCAAGTCATCCCCCAAAATGAAATCCTCACATAGCTCATTTAACACAACAATAACAAAGTTATGACTCTAGGAAAATAGCAACACAAAAACTGGATTTTCTTTAAATGGTCACTAGCTTTTCAGACAACTTACTCTAGGTTCACACTTGCGCTCGGGTTCCCCAAGCGGACCTGAAAAACGGAAACCCAATTCACTTACAAAGCGGTTACCCACTATAGACTATAATGGGGTCTGCCCGGTTTCTGTCCAAAAAATGCGGTTTCTGCATTTTTCAAGCGGATTTGGGGATGGAATCCCCGAACAGAAACCAAGCTATGGTGTGAACCCAGCCTTAGTCTCATTTCATAGAACATGTGATTCTGGACCAAAATGTAATGCAAATTAATTAAAAATGCGGCTGCCACGAGGTGTCTCCTTTGTAGCTAATTTAGTTTTACTCCGTTGTTAACAGGGAGATATGACCATAGATAAATTAGATAAGCAAGACGAAATCACAGAGGGGGTGTTTTTTTTTCTCTCTTCACACATTAAATAGAGAAAGGAGGGGTTGACTCTCCTCACAGCCTTCACACACATGCGAACTGTTTCTGTGCAAAGGACTGAAGATTTTGCAAATCTCACATCTTGCAATGCAAGGGAAGTCTTCTATGTATTCAGGGGTGAACTTAGCCTCTCTGCTGCCTGAGGCAACCTTTATTAAGGTACCCCCCAAATACCAGACCCGGCTATTTTCTGTGATTTGGCTCCCTGATTTGCAGATCAAAAAATCACCTTATTTGACACACATAATATAATGTCCGCTTTATTGGTCCCCACACAGTATATTGCCCTTTTCTTTTTGGCCCCCACACAGTATACTGCCCCTTTTTTTTTTACCTGAAGAGGACGCCAGGGGACTACTGGATGCCCAGGAGAGGTGAATATAACTGATGTGCACAATAGGTAGCAGCCAATGTTTTATTCACCATTCCCCACTGGTGTCGTGTCTGGCCTCCACTTCTGCCTCCAGGGTGTGGATACTGAAGAACGCTTCAGTGCCCTCTGGAAGAAGCGGAGGCCGGACTGAACAGGAGCAGAAATAAATGAGTAAAATATCAACTGCTACCTGTAGGAATAAAACAATAAGTAACAGCTGTTATGTTGTTATAAGTATATTCTGTATGTTCTTTGCTGCTTACTCATTTTGCTTTGTCTCCTAGCAACAGTGAGGTAGTAAGGGAGGAAGAGCTGAGCTAGGAGGGGCAGATGCTAGACAGAGATTCTTGGAGGAAGTATGGAACAAAGAGTTCTAATCCATAAGTCATTATCGCATAGTGGACTTATTCCAGGTGATCTGCATCCTCACTACAACACTACAATTGGCGACGAGGATTAAGAATCATCAACTAAAAGGTATTTCACAGCTACAGCAAATTGTATACAAGACTGCAATACTAGCACTAGCCATGGCCTGCTTACCCTCCTTTGCTGCATTTGATGTGCACCAGCCCCAAGCAAACTTGGCAGCATGCTGGAATAAATGGCTGAAACGCTTTGAGATATTCCTGCAAGCACTGAACATTAGTGACAATGCAAGAAAGAAAGCAATGTTATTGCACTATGCAGGGGAGCAAGTCTATGATATCTTCACAACTCTTCCTAATACAGGGGAGTGGAAGAGTGAAGAAATCAGGCGATACCTTTTAGAGGCTCTAAAAGGTATCGCCTGATTTCTTCACTCTTCCACTACTTTCAATGGCTAACACGGTACAACATTATACTACTAATACAGGGGAGGACAGTGACTATGAGCTATGCAAAGCAGCATTAAGTAAGCACTTCTCTCCATACATAAATGCAGCCTTTGAAATTTTCAAGTTTAGACAGTGTAGGGAACTGCCATTTCTACTAGTATATAATGTATCTGGCTTCTTTGCCCCTGCAGTTTGGCTTCAGAGACCCCAGGCATTCAGTGCAAGTTTTGTTTTGTAAATACAGTGAGTCAGACACATGTGAGGCAGAGCTGCTGGGGGGAGAGATGTGAGCAGAGCTGCTGAGACAGACATGTTATGTCTGGGGGAGTCTAAGAGCCACTTGTTCCTCTTTACTTCACAGTATATAGTTAGGTATGTGTTACCCCCTATATACTCACAGGACCTAGCTAGTAACCGTAGTTAGGGATCCATATATATATATAGTTCAGGGCAGTGATAGGTTAGGCTTCCGAAGGCCAACTAGCTAGTTAGAGGCCCGGAGGCACTAGTAGTTTAGCTGGCAGGTTAAGGACTCAGTGTTAGGGTAGTCAGGCCTGCATCTACTGCTGTCACCGTCGCCCTGTTTGCTGCCTGTGAAGAATCTCACCATCATCATCATCATCTCCTGATCGGCTGTCTGTCATCTCCTGGAAGAATCCGAGGATCCACAGTCATCCACAGGGGCCCCTGCATCTCTTCTGTTGCCTGGAGGTATTGTGCACTGGACTCTTGCTATATATCTATATATATACCCGGGTATATAACCTAAGACGGTTGAGGACTTGCTGGTTGTTGTAGTATTGCTGTGTTCTGAGTATATTTTATGTATGTATTATTACCCTGTTGATTCTTATAAAGCTACTGTTATAACCTTATGTGGTATCTGTATGTATTCTTCAGACTGTGAGATTAGTACAGTGATCCTTGTTAAGGCTACTAACTGTATTTCATGGGTAAGTCCCAGGAAGAGATCCTCCCTGTAATACAGAGGCTCTATCCTGGGTGGAGGCACTGATATATTTCATATATGTTCCCACTCTTCCCTTCAGCGAAGGCTTCAGGTCCCATTATACACACAGGTCAGCGCCAGAGTCTGTTGCGGGAGGGATAATACTCATACCCCCCCCCCCAAATAGGGCTACAACAGTCAAAACAGTCACCAACAGAAAGCATTGATACATATCATGTCCGCTTAAGACAACTTGCACCTTACTGTGTCTGCAGATACATACAAGGAAATTCTGATGCAAATCATACAAGGATGTGTCTCATCTAAGTTAAGGAGACAAGCACCATGACTAGCTAAGTTATTGGACATTGCACGTATTCATGATGCAGCAGAGAATCAAGCTAAACTTATAGAGAACACAGACTGTATGCCAGAGCAGCCATCTTCTATAGCAAAGCTCACTCAGAAGTCACATGTGCCTCACACACAGGCTGCAACCTGCTACGACTGTGGAGGTCCTTATCCTCATCAGAAACCCTGCCCAGCAAAGGGAGGAACTTGTCATAACTGTGGGAAACAAAATCACTTGACAAAAGTTTGCAGATCTAAATCACAATCTTCTCTCTCTGCAAAACAAGTCATGCCACAGAAAGTTCAGGCAGTGCAGTCAGTGCCCCTGGCTGATGAGCCCAGCAGCTCCTACTTATTCTCAGTGACTGAAGAGGGGTCTCAAAATGTGCATGCAATTCCTAATCCCAAATAAATCATCTTAATAAATGGCACAGGGGCGTCTGTCAACATTATAAGTCACGCCTCCTATAACCAGATAAAGAACAAACCTGCTTTGCAATGTACTAACCTGAAGATATATCCTTATGGTTCGGCTACTGCATTACCCCTGTGTGGCAAATTTCAGTCCGTACTAACGTCTGATGGGAAATCCATCACGGACATGTTCTATGTAGTGGAGTGTTCTATAGACACTCTTCTCAGCTGTAGTAGTGCGGTATCTATGGGCCTGGTGAAACTGGTAAACAGCGCAACACACTCTTCTGTCCAAAATATTATGCAGAAATATCCTCAACTCTTTCAAGGCCTAGTAAAGCTGAAAGACTTTCAAGTGAAATTACACATTGCCCAGTCTGTACAGCCTTCAGTTCAACCTCACAGGCACATCCCATTCCATGTCCGCAAGCTTGTGGAGAAAGAACTGCAAGACCTGGAGACATCTGATGTTATTGAACGTGTGGAGGGCCCAACTCCCTGGGTCTCACCAATTGTTGTTGCACCTAAACCTAAGCAGCCTGGTAAAATCAGATTATATGTGGATATGCGACATGCCAATCGAGCCATTCAAAGAGAAAGGCACATTACTCCCACTATTGATGACATTCTCGCAGATCTAAATGGTGCAAAAATATTTTGAAAAATTTATCTAAAATCTGGTTATCATCAGCTTGAATTGCAACCAGACTCCAGATATGTAACAACTTTTAGCACTCATGTTGGTCTGAGAAGGTTCAAGAGGTACTGTTTCTGAACCCCTACGACACATCACTAAAAAAGATGCTCCTTGGTCATGAACTGAACATCAATCAGCATTTGACACACTAAAGTCGAGTCTGACTAGTGACACAGTCATGGCCTATTTTGATCCTTTAAAGTCTACTGAGCTCATTGTAGATGCCAGTTCTGTAGACCTTGGTGCGATTTTAACTCAGGTGTCCAAAACTGGCAGTGTTTCCACAGTCTCCTATGCAAGCAAGGCTTTAACAGAGACAGAACAGCGCTATTCCCAAACTGAGAGGGAAGCTCTTGCAGTTGTTTGGGGATGCCTTCATTTCCATCTTTACCTCTTTGGTCGTCCATTCACAGTGGTAAGTGATCATAAACCACTCATACCAATCTTCAAAAAACATTCATCAAAGCCACTCCCACGATTTGAACGCTGGCTACTCCGCCTACAGAACTACCACTTTCATTTGAGATATGAGGCAAGAGCTGGGAACTCTGCAGACTATTTTTCAAGACACCCTTCACCACAGTCTACCAAAGATGATTTGCCTGCCACTGTCTTAGCTGAGGAGCATGTAAATTTCGTTGTTACACATTCTGTGCCAAGAGCAATGACCATAGATGAAATTAAACATGCGCTGGATTCTGATGACCAACTCCAGTTAGTTATTGAAGCTGTTCGGTCTAAGAACTGGAGCTCTTTTCTATCTAAGGCTCGCCTTCAACCACAGGGTCAAACAGCATATTTGCAGGACTTCTTCCATTAACGACACTCTCTCTCTGTATCTGACTCAAACATACTATTGTGTGACAACCACCTGGTCATACCTCAGAAACTTGAAAGTAGAGTGATCAATCTGGCTCATGAGGCTCATCAAGGCATAGTTAAAACAAAGCAATTGCTTAGGAAGAAAGTATGATTCCCATAACTGGATAAACAAGTGGAAGCACTTATTGACACATGTATACCTTGTCAAGCAACTATGGTGGACCATAGCCGAGCACCAGTACAAATGTCACCTCTGTCAGAAAGTCTGTGGACTGCCGTTAGTGTTCATTTCTGCACTTTGCCAGATCATTCCTATTTACTGGTTGTCATAGATGATTTTTCTAGGTTTCCAGTCATTGAACCTGTTTTCACCACCTCTGCAGTCATACCAAAACTGGACATGATCTTCTCTGCATATGGCATACCTGAAACAGTAAAGACCGACAATGGGCCGCCTTTCAATAGTGCAGATTTTCAGTCTTTTGCAACTTATCTTGGTTTCACCCACAGGAAAATAACTCTTTACTGGCCTCAAGCCAATGGCAAAGTGGAATGCTTCATGCAATCAATGAACAAAACTCTTCGGATTGCTACCATGGAACACAAGGATTTACAACAAGAATTATACAGATTCCTTAGACAGTACAGAGCCACCCCATACTCTACTACAGGAACTCCGCCAGCAACTGTGCTTTTCGGCAGGCCTTTACGCATTAAGCTTCCGAACATCCCTGTAGTTTCCATCCAAACTCCATTGGTCCTCAATGATTCCCTTACCAAAGGCAGGATGAAAAGATATAATAATAATAATAATAATAATAATAATAATAATAGTCCTTTAATAGTCCCACAATGGGGAAATTCAGTGTGTTACAGCAGCAAAGATAAGCAGATACAAATACAAATACAACATGTACAGGAATGTTCCAAGGTGAGAGGCATTACATTAATAGCAGACAGACAGATAGGACGTAGCAGAGGAGGGGGGGGGGGGATTTAACAGGCAGAGAGATATTTCAGTTCTCTGTGTGTAATGATCTCCGCTTAGGAGACTTCCGATAGCGCTCCTTCTCACACCTAGGGTGGAGCAGTCGGTCACTGACAGTACTGCTCAGCGCGATCACAGTCTCATGCATGGGATGGGACTTCTTCTTCTGCATGGAGCTCACCACGGACAGTATCCTTCTGTCACCCACCACCTGCACTGGGTCCAGTGGGCTCCCCAGGACAGAGCTTGCCCTTCTAATCAGCTTGTCAAGTTTATTTCTGTCCCTGGTTGATATACTGCTCCCCCAGCAGGCCACTCCAAAGAAGATGGCTGATGCCACTACCGAGTTGAAGAAAGTTCTAAGAAGTGCCCCCCGGATTCCAAAGGCTCTCAGTTTCCTAAGCAGGTAGAGCCTGCTGTGGCCCTTCCTGTACAGGGCCTCCATATGATCTGCCCAGTCCAGCTTATTATTAAGGAGCAAACCCAGGTACTTATAGGTGTTCACAATCTCGATGCCCATCCCCAGGATGTCCACTGGATTTGGAGGGCATCTGCCTTTGCGGAAGTCCACCACCATCTCCTTGGTCTTCCCCGCGTTAATCTTCAGGTGGTTCCGGTGGCACCAGTCCACAAAATCCTGGTTCAGTTCTCTGTACTCCCTGTCATCATCATCTGTGATGAGACCCACTATTGCAGAGTCGTCAGAATACTTCTGTAGGTAGCAGCTGGATGAGTTGCACCTAAAATCTGCAGTGTACAGTGTGAAGAGGAAAGGGGCGAGAACCGTACCCTGAGGTGCCCCCGTATTACAGATCACGGTACCTGACACACAGTCTCGGGCTCTCACGTATTGAGGTCGATTTGTGAGGTAGTCTAGGATCCAGTTGGAGAGGTGGTGGTCCACTCCAGCAAGGCCCAGCTTGTCCCTCAATAACCTGGGCTGTATGGTGTTAAAAGCACTGGAGAAGTCAAAGAACATTATTCTCACTGTGTTCCCTGGTTTCTCCAGGTGAGACAGAGCCCTGTGCAGAAGATGGATGATGGCATCATCTACCCCAATGCCCGGCCGATAAGCAAACTGGAGGGGGTCCATAGCGGGGCTCACTAGAGGGCGGAGATGTGTGAGAACCAATCTCTCCAAGATCTTCATCAGGTGGGATGTCAGTGCTACAGGTCTGTAGTCGTTGAGGTCCATAGGGTGGGGTTTCTTTGGAACTGGTACCACACAAGAAGATTTCCATAATTCAGGGACTATTTCCTGCCTCAGGCTCATATTATACATATATGTAATTATACCACACAGCTGGTCCCCGCAAGTCTTAATTAGCCTTGCACTGATGTCATCTGGCCCTGCGGCTTTCCTCGCCTTGATCTTTTTCATCTCCTTCCTCACCTGGGCCCGTGTGAAGATCAGACTGTGGCCAGATAAAGACGGATTTCTGGATTTACTGGTCTGTTGGGAAGTGGCTGCATGGGGAGAAGTCATTGTGGTGGGGGAAGCTGAAGGACATACTGGGGTGGGAGGAGCTGGTGTGTGATCAAATCTGTTGAAGAATAGGTTTAGTTCATTAAGCCAATTAACATCTGCCTCAATCTGGCAGACAGACTATGACCCGAAATTGACTTAAGCCCCTCCCAGACCTCCCAGTAGTGTTTTTATATCAGAGTTAATCCATGGTTTGTTATTGGAGAAGCACCTCACCACTTTTGTGGGTACTGTGTTGTCCACACAAAAATTTATGTAGATGTAAATTAATATGCAGATAAGAGCAGTCATCGTTTCAAACAGCTGGACGTGGGAGACTGGATTCTTGTTAAAAGGCTGAAACCTAGTGACAAATTATCATCCGGAACCCTTTCAAGTCACACATGTCAAGGGTACCATGGTTACTGCTCAACACCAGTGTCATCAAGTCATAAGAAATGTGTCCCATTTTAAAAAGCTTTGCAGCTATGACTCAGGAGCAAGTACAGATGAGACAGATGATGAGGAAATCCCACCAGATACAACTGGTTCAGCAACACCAACAAGAGATGCCTCCGACAATTCACAGACTATCTGATAATGAGATGTCTCGACGCTACCCGACGAAAATGAGTTGAAGGCCACCAATGCACCTCATTGATGATGTTCAGCAGTAAAATTTTCCTGTCAATCTGGATGTTTGATTTATTGTCCATTTATAATGGTTGCATTTTCTTTTGTTTTTTTTATAAGAAGGGGAGAGATGTGATGTTGTTATAAGTATATTCTGTATGTTCTTTGCTGCTTACTCATTTTGCTTTGTCTGCCTAGCAACAGTGAGGTAGTAAGGGAGGAGGAGTTGAGCTAGGAGGGGCAGATGCTAGACAGAGATTCTTGGAGGAAGCATGGAATAAAGAGTTCTGATCCATAAAAGTCATTATCGCATAGTGGACTTATTCCAGGTGACCTGCATCATCACTACAACACTACAACAGCCAATTAAAAAAATGCCGCCCCTCAGTTTATGCTATTAGGTGTCGCCTGAGTCTGTCACCTCATGTTGCCTCATGGTAGGTGGGGCCCTGTATATACTTCTGGTTGCTTGTGTTATTACAGATGGGATATTATTCACAGAAAACAAGTACATTTCCTGACTGTACTCCTAGATTGCTCTTTTCCTATGTCAAGCTTGCAAATATTTTTGCACTATATTTTACAGTCCAGTGTTCCTGAACTTCCTATATTATGGTCAGCTAGTTGTGTGCTATTGCACAGTTACTCCTTGCAGAATGGCGGAACAGTATCAGTAATGGATAGGGGCGAGAACATACTGCTGCTTATTACACACGGTCACATCCTGAGAGAGAAATGTAAAATGTGTTTCAGCCATACTGTAAATATTAGCACCATAAAAACTGTTAGAAAACCATATATGAAGGCTTATATAGTGATAGGACAGACTGCCCAGCAAAACTCTGCAGATATTTCAACTTTTCATGAAAATTCAGGTACCCTTTAACCCCTTCCCAACCATGGCTTTTTTCGATTTTCGTCTTTGATTCTCCTCCTTCCAAACCCCATGACTTTTTTCTTTTTCTGTTGAAGAGCCATATGAGGGCTTAATGTTTGCAGGACAAATTGTAGTTCATAATGATACCATTTATTATTGTGTACAGTGTACAGTCATGGCCAAAAGTTTTGAGAATGATACAAATATTAATTTTTACAAAGTCTACTGCTTCAGTTTTTCTAATGGCAATTTGCATATACTCCAGAATGTTATAAAGAGTGATCAGCTTAACAGCAATTACTTGCAAAGTCAATATTTGCCTAGAAAATGAACTTTATCCCCCAAAACACATTTCAACATCATTGCAGCCCTGCCTTAAAAGGACCACCTAACATCGTTTCAGTGATTGCTCCATTAACACAGGTGTGGGTGTTGATGAGGACAGGGCTGGAGATCAATCTGTCATGATTAAGTAAGAATGACACCACTGGACACTTTAAAAGGAGGCTGGTGCTTGCCATCATTGTTTCTCTTCTGTTAACCATGGTTATCTCTAAAGAAACACGTGCAGTCATCATTGCACTGCACAAAAATGGCCTAACTGGGAAGAGTATTGCAGCTAGAAAGATTGCACCTCAGTCAACAATCTATCGCATCATCAAGAACTTCAAGGAGAGAGGTTCCATTGGTGCCAAAAAGGCTCCACGGCGCCCAAGAAAGACCAGCAAGCAGCAGGACCGTCTCTTAAAAGTGTTTCAGCTGCGGGATCGGGCTACCAGCAGTGCAGAGCTTGCTGAGGAATGGCAGCAGGCAGGTGTGAGTGCATCTGCACGCACTGTGAGGTGGAGACTCTTGGAGGAAAGCCTGGTCTCAAGGAGGGCAGCAAAGAAGCCACTTCTCTCCAGAAAAAACATCAGGGACAGACTGATATTCTGCAAAAGGTACAGGGAGTGGACTGCTGAGGACTGGGGTAAAGTCATTTTCTCTGATGAAGCCCCTTTTCGATTGTTTGGAACATCTGGAAAACAGCTTATTCGGAGAAGAAGAGGTGAGCGCTACCACCAGTCTTGTCTCATGCCAACTGTAAAGCATCCTGAAACCATTCATGTGTGGGGTTGCTTCTCAGCCAAGGGAATCGGCTCTCTCACAGTCTTGCCTAAAAACACAGCCATGAATAAAGAATGGTACCAGAATGTCCTCCAAGAGCAACTTCTCCCAACCGTCCAAGGGCAGTTTGGCGCTCAACAATGCCTTTTCCAGCATGATGGAGCACCTTGCCATAAAGCAAAGGTGATAACTAAATGGCTCAGGGAACAAAACATAGAGATTTTGGGTCCATGGCCTGGAAACTCCCCAGATCTTAATCCCATTGAGAACTTGTGGTCAATCATCAAGAGACGGGTGGACAAACAAAAACCAACAAATTCAGACAAAATTAAAGCATTGATTCTGCAAGAATGGACTGCTATCAGTCAGGATTTGGTCCAGAAGTTGATTGAGAGCATGCCAGGGAGAATTGCAGAGGTCCTGAAGAAGAAGGGTCAAACCTGCAAATATTGACTTGCTGCATTAACTCATTCTAACTGTCAATATAAGCTTCTGTTACTCATAATATGAATGCAATTATATTTCTGTATGTGATAAAAACATCTGACAAACACACATAAAAACCAGAGGGCAGCAGATCATGTGAAAATATAATATTTGTGTCATTCTCAAAACTTTTGGCCATGACTGTACTGGGAAGCTGGAAAAAAATTCAGAATGGGGTGCAACTGGAGAAAAAGTACATTTTTGCAACTTTCTTACGGGCTTTGTTTTTATGGCATTCACTGTACAGCCAAGATGACATGTCACCTGTATTCTATATTCTGGTACAATTCCAAATTTATATAGTTTTATTTACATTTTAACCCCTTAACAAAAATTCAAAACTTTGCAAATATTTTTTTTTTCTTTTAGAAAAATCGCCATATTCTGACACCCGTAACTTATTTATATTTCTGTGTATGGGGATGCATAGGGTGTCTTTTTTTGCGGAGTCAGGTGTACTTTTTAGGTATACCATTTTGGGGAATGTCTATTGCTTTAATCAGTTTTTATTAAAACATTTTTCAGAGGCGAATCAGTGAATAAGCGTTAGTTTGGCACTTTAGATTTTTTTTTTTCCCACTACCAAGTTCACCGTACAGGGAAAATATTTTTACAAAATTGTTGACTGGACACAGGGATACCTAATGTATATGTGTTTCAAAGTCATTTTTTACTTTTATATGTATACTAGGGAAAGGGGAGTGATTTGAACTTTTAATTCTTTTTTTTATGTTATTTTTTAGTTTCTCCTGAGCAGTCGCCATATTTAAATACCAGACATCCGCCATACTATTATGGCGGATGTCGGGAAGGGGTAAAATCATGCCATTGTGTAAAAGTAGTAAAATGTTAAAAAAAAAAATTCCATATACTGTAACTCTTACAGACCCACAAAATCTAAAGATTAGACAATACTGGAGTGTGGATATTTTGTACAACACCCTGATTTATTGCATTGGCATGTCACATAAAAGCGGATTTGGTAAATAAAGATAAGGTACTGTAGCCAACTTATAAATAGTAGCCTACATTATACATTGAAACAGCAATAGAACCTAGCCTCTCTGCTGCCTGATGCGAACTATAGAAAGGTGCATACCCCCTTCAAAAAAAGATACCCAACTGGCTATTTTTGGTTGCGTTATGGGGCCCCGTCAATAAAATTGAAGGACACGTTCCCCCATTTGCAGATCATAAGAATCCCCTTACTTGGCCCTCACATAGTATAACACACACTTTTTTTGTCCCCTACATGGAATACAACCTCCTTTTTTTGGACCCCACATGGTATATGACCCTATTTTTGTGGCCCCTGACACAGTATATGACCCCCTTTTTTGCCCCCCCCCCACAGTATGTGATCCCCTTTATTTATGGCCCCCCACAGTATATGTTAAGTCGCTACCTATTGTATTATTGCAATAGGTAGCAGACGATAATTTACTCACCCATCCACACTCCTGTGCCCTAGCATCTGGGGGCACATGGTGGCACAGCCCCAATAGAATATTAATTAAAATTTGATATTAAAGTTTAATTAATTTAAAGTTTATTTGTTAGGAAATTATTGGAATGGTCCTGTGTTGGTTTTTCTCCCCCCCCCCCTTTTTTTCCTGTGGTGTTTTACAGTGGCGCTTATCTGTGGAGGTCAAGCCTAGGTCAACTGTGCGCAGCATGAGCAGGTTACAGATGTTTCTTCTGTTCTGCCTGGTAGAAAGAGCTGTCAGGTGATTGGCCAGCTGATCCAAACGGCAGAAAATGTCAGGGTATAAAAATCCGTCAGCTGACGAGGTCCGGTGCAGTTTTCAGGATCAGCTAGAGGAAGTCAACGTCCCCCCCCTCCCTATTCAGATAATTTAATGGCCTTTGTCGCAAAGTTTTGTTAGTGGGGTGTTAGTCTCCCAGCTATTGCTGAGAGGACTGGATTTTGAAAGTTTTTATCTATTTATGATGTTTTAACAGTGGTGTTTAAATTAATTAAATAATAATAAATGAATTAAATTGTTTAAAATGATTTATGATTTATTGGTAACCCCATAATAAAACATTGCAGCCTATTATTTCCACTAAAATAGTGTGTTGTGTCTTTATTTGTTTTATATTTATTAGTAAGTTAAAGGGGTTGTCCGGGATACATTGAAATCCCTACACTAATCTAAATACCCTCCTCCTTTCTAAATGACATAATTAATCAAAAATGTATATCTACCCATATTTACTCATTTGCTGGTTATCCGGTGACGATCAGTTTCCAGAAATGGAACGGCACTACTACTCCTCCCCCATCCACTCCATCATACATACTTCTCTACCTTCATCCTGTGGGACAGCTCCTCCCTCTTTTCTCACTGCCAGCACTGCTCTGTGCTCTGCTGCCGATAATCCACCTCTACTGCGCAGCTCCCACTCCTGAGCAGTAGAGGTGGATCGTCACAGCAGAGCACAGACCAGCGCTGGGACTGTGGCGTACGGTGGCAGTCAGAAAAGAAGAATGGGCTGTCCTGCAAGAACACGGAAGAGAGGTAAGTATATAAAGGGGTCGGGGGTTGGGATGAGTAGGTTGGGAAGAGCTATTAGTGGGCGGGATAGCTAGAAAGACAGGGAGGGGGGTGTATGGGAGGGAGGGGGGAGTGAGGTGAGAGGGAGTTAGTGAGGAAGTTGCATAGCAGGAAGCTGAACTATGTAAATAAATGCAGAAGATAACAGGAGCTCCCAGAGACACCCAGAAATCACTCAAAACACTGCTAAAGGTATATGGGTGCATTTATTAACCCATTAATAGCACTAACAAACCTTTTAAAAAAAAAAAAAAATCTTTTGCCTCGAAAACCCCTTTAAGTCTTTCCGTTTTGTGTCATCATGGGCTGTTCATAAAGTGTAAAGTGCACCTTTGCCCATGATCACACCAAAGATCCCTGTGGCAACTTAACTATATGCAGTCATAGGGATCACAAAGAAAATCTATACCTATTACATCCAGTGACATTTTCTTAGATTGTAGATGTTCTCGTTCCTCATCTTCTCCATTTGCTGCAAACTGCTATGATGTTTCTTGCATCCACAAGCTGTTTCTACAGAGTTTGCCACACAGATGTTCAAGGTTCCTCACATTTCCATCATTCCTTGCATCCTGCTATCCCTAATACTGTGCCACAAATTATGTAGTAGTCTCCTTTGTTCCCTCACACAGATTAATGTCCTATAGTGGCCCATCCATACAGTATATTTTTCCATAGTAGCCCCTCCATGCAGTATAATATCCCATAGTGGCCCTTCCACACATTATAATGTCCCAGAGTGGCCCCTATACTAATAAAATTGAAAAAAAAAAAAAACCCACAAAAGGATGATAAAATGGTTTGTAATAAAAATGTTCAATATTTTCCTAGAAGATAACCATGTTAACATGATTAATTGGTATCCCTATAACAAGCTCTTTAGACTGTTTGGGACATCAGGAAAAATGATTGTCCGGAGAAGAAAAGGTGAGTTCTGTGTCATGCCAACAGTAAAGCATCCTGGGACCATTCCTGTGTGGGGTTAGTTGTCATCTAAGGGAGTGACCTCCCTCACAATTTTGCCTAAAAACACTGCCATGAATAAAGAATGTTATCTAAACATCCTCCAAGAGGAACTTCTCCCAACCATCCAGGAGCAATTTGGTGATGAACAATGTTTTTTTCCAACATGATGGAGCACCATGTCACAAGGCAAAAGTGATAACTAAGTGGTCATTCACACTACCATTAGATGTCCGACGCCTATCATAATGGACACTAACTGATGTTAATGTGTCTGTCTTTTTAACAAATCTATTTATACTAATAACGGACAGCGTAACAGACGTCCATCCATTACTGTCTATTAGCCATAGACTTTAATGTTAAAAAATAACAGATGCATAACTTCCGTCATAATTCCATTATCTTCAACAGAACACAAAAGTCCTGTTACATGTGACGGATTTGGTGTACACGTCATTTGGTGCACAGACACTAACAGATAACTGATCAAATCCCATTGAAAACAATGGGTATTTTAACGGATTAATGATGAATCTGTTAGTATCTGTTAACATTTTGTAGTGAATGCTAGCAACAGACACTATTAACGGTAGTGTGAATGACCCCTAAGTGGCTCAAAAAGATTTTCATTGTGCTGGTGTCTCAGAAGCTCTGCAATTGCAATATGACACCTGAAAACCATTTGTATAAAATCTGCACTGTAAAAGTTTATGGCGCTCCTTCCCTTCTGAGTTTAGGCTGGGTTTGCACACAGGTTTAATTGCCGTAATGACTAGCACATGTTAGTATACATTTACTTACTTGCCAAATGTTATGTGTTGGCCTTCAGGAGACATGGTGTGTGAAAATTTCCTATAGCCACGCCTCTTTTTAGTAAAGCCCTGCCCCCTTTGTGGCACAAAGTGCTCATGTCACATATAGTATGACTGGGTACCCAATGCATGTGGAAGCATTCTTTTGGGCCCAGGAGATTTTTCCACTCTCCCGGGAGGTCACACTCTTTGGAGGTAAATATGCATTTTACCTGTATGCTAACAGGCATTAAAAGAGTTCTCCAGAGGGTGTTTAAGCACTTACTTTCTCCCCATGATTCTGTTTGGGGCGAACCTTGGGTTACCTCAGTCGCTCCCCCTCCCCTACTATGTTTACAGGTAGTTAGTTATCTGTACTTTATACCATTACAACAGTAAAGCTATGGCCTAGGAGAGAACAGGAGAGAGAAGGTTGAGCGATTCGGGTGCCAGTCGCTAGCTCCGATTACATGACCCAGAGTTGGAACCAGCACCATTTCAGAACACAGACCTTTTTGTATCATCTAAGCAGCATGGATTGTACCCCACAGGCTGTCTATGGGGGGACAAAATCTGCTATCACTAGATCCTGCTGATAGAATAAAGCTCGAGTCACACACCTATAATGGAGGAGATCACCATGAAGCCTCCCTGACTGCAGATTTTTGGTCTCTTAGATCACTTGAGAGAATATGTAAAGAAAAGGATAATGCCACTGTCTCCGGCAGCAGTGATGGTACAATACTCATGTGATGATGTGCTGAGACATCATGGGATTCATAGCAGAGCCCAGAGGAAGAGAAATATAAAAGTCAAGATGGAGAGGAGAAGCTGGATTGTTGGGATATGAGGGCAGAATACATACATGAAACAAACCTGGAGAGTGACATACAGTCAGGGGAGGGGGTGCACGGATGGGAAAAAGGGTTTTGCCCAGAGTGCTTCTTTAACAAGCTGCATTCCATTACAGTGTAAAATATCTGTAGCACACTCTGTCTGTGCTGGGAATGTCAAATGTCACACATTTCATTGGCTGATTCAACAGCATGATATTTACATGCTGTGTGAACTCAGCCCTACAACTTTGTAGATCACACTAATTCAGTACAAGCTTTCCGCTTCCAGTCATTGACAGTGAGGGCTTCAAAGTGGTGGGTAATATAACCAATAAGTCTGTTAGAAGGTTGCAGAACTGGCCAAAATACATTAATAAAACTTTGTTTTACCTTTCACTTAAAGGGAACTTGACAATATTTCACAGCTATAAAGTGCCACTATCCCTTTATACTACAAGGGATTATGCTTCTAACACTAGGTTCACACTAGCGATCGGGTTTCCATTCTTCGGGTCTGCTGGGGGACCTGAAAAATGGAAACCCTATCCGCTTAAAAAGCCATTACCCATGGAAACCCGTGGACCCCGGATTCGCATAGACTATAATGGGGTACGCTGTGTTTCCGCTTGCAGGACTTTTCTCTCTCTGCACATTTTAAGTGAAATTGGGGGACGGAATCCTCAAACGCTAGTGTGAACCTAATGTTAGGCTTTCAGTAGATCGGATAATTTGCATGAAATGTGATGGATTCTCTGATGGAGATGACTAATTGGGGAGGGGGTCGGAGGGTGCTGTTCTGCTGATAGTAACACTGGCCTCTCCTTTCTGACTTGATCTCTGGCAAGGGTCAAAAGCCAGCTCCGACAGCATTTGACACGTGTGCAGATAAAGCTGGGGCCAGTGTGCCTCACTCTATTGTGCGTGTGCAGATACTGCCATTGCTGGCTTGTGACCACGTAATGGGATCATCATTGAGCGCAGAAAAGGACTTCAAGCATGAATATTTAGGAAAGTAGCACCAACTTCATGAACATATCAGGTATACATTTCATGCACTGTGTTTAAAGGGAGTTTGTCATCAGGGTGAAGGATACTAAATCATCACCACAGTTAGATAAGTCAGGCTCACCTGAATGTAATGCCTTTTTTCATTTCATGCTTCCACTGCTGAGATATTAACACAGTAGCGCGAAGACAAGAACTCAGGGCCAGGTAAAATTTCAGCATAGCTCCCTGGCCCTATTACTCAAAGAAAGGAGGGTCTATTAGAGAAGTGTGGAGTGTAGCAGTTTTGAGCAATAGAGCCACCTTAGTGCTCCAGATTGATCAACCACATATTGTAAATGTAAATGAATATCTCAGTAATTGAGGCACAAATTGTCATGGGGAAAAATGTGAAAAGACCCCAGAGTATAATAATTGTTCATGGGTGGTCCACTATGGGGCAAACTACTGTGTGCAGGGGCCACTATGGGGCAAACTACTGTGTGCAGGGGCCACTATGGGGCAAACTACTGTGTGCAGGGGCCCCTATGGGGCATACTACTGTGTGCAGGGGCCCCTATGGGACATACTACTGTGTGCAGGGGCCCCTATGGGGCATACTACTGTGTGCAGGGGCCCCTATGGGGCATACTACTGTGTGCAGGGGCCACTATGCTGCATAATACTGTACTGTGTGCAGGGGCCACTGTGGGGCATAATACTGTGTGCAGGGGCCACTGTGGGGTATAAACTGTGTGCAGGGGCCACTGTGGGGTATAATACTTTGTGCAGTGTGCGCAGGAATGCGGTTTGTGCGGGAGGGGTTGGAGGTGGCGGTTCGGGGGGGGGGGGGCCCCCCATGTCAAATGTTCGCCTTGAGGCCCAGTCATTCCTAGTTACGCCACTGATTCTTATATATAATAATTTCCCCTTATAATAGCCCCTTTATATTTAAAGGGGTTGTCCAGGCAAAAATGGACAACCCGTTTTTTAATCGAAAGGGGGCAGTAAAAAAATTAAAAAAATCATACTTGCCTTTCCGCAGTGCTCTGGTGCCTCCCAGAGCGGTCCGATCTTCTTGGTCCCGTGCTGATGTGTGGCGGAAGTCCCAGCCACATGTGACCACTGAGCCCAATCAGCGGCTTCAGTGGAATTCAGGAAGAGCCCCATGAAAAACCGCCGGAGCAGAAGGACCGGAACACGCTGGGAGGACACTGGAGCATCGGGGACTGGTGAGTATGATTTTTTTTTTTACATTTTTCACCTCCCCCGGTTGCCCAGGCATTAAAAAAAATGCCTGGACTACCTCTTTAAGTTTCCTACCTTATAAATAATAGCCTTCTGATATATAACAGCTTCCCCCATTGTAAATAATAGCCCCCTTATAAATAATAGTTTCCCATTTATATGTAACAGACTCTCCTTATATGTAATAGTTCCTCCCTTATAGATAATAGTCCATTATATATAACAGTCTCTCCCTTATAATAGTCCCCTTATATATAATCGTTCCTCTCCTATAATAGCCCCCTTATATATAATAGTTCCCCCTTATAATAGCCCCCCTTATCTATAACCGTCTCCCCCTTATAATAGTCCCCATATATATAACAGGCCCCCTTATATATAATTCCACATATAATAGCACCCTTTATATAAAATAGTCCTCTATTATAAATAATAGCCCCCTTATATATAAGTCTCCCCCTTATATAATAGTTCCTTTCTTATAATAGCCCCCTTATATATAGCTGTCTCCCCCATTAAAAATAGCCCCCTTATAAATAAGTTTCCGTTTATATATAACAGACTCATATATATATATATATATATATATATATATATATATATATAAAAAATAATAGTTCCTCTCTTATATATAATATCCACTTATATATAACAGTCTCCCTTATAAGAGCTCACAATATACAGTATATAATAGGTCCTTTCTTATAATAGCTCCCTTTATATACAATTGTTCCTCTTTATATTTGGAATAAAGCGGGCTATTATAAGGGGGAACTATTATTTATAAAGGTGTTATTTATAAGGGAGGAACTATAATATATACAGTAAGAGGACTAATATAAGAGGGAACAATTATATACAATAGCCCCCTCCTTACAAATAATAGTTCATCTCTTATAATAACCTCCTTTATAAATTATAATTTCCCCTTATATATAGTAGCCCCCTTATATATAACAGTTCCACCTTATAAATAATAGTTCACCCTTACAATAGCCCCCCTTATATTTAATCGTTCCCCCACTATAAATAATAGCCCGCCTACAAATAATAGTTTGCCCCCTTATCAGTAATACCTTTCCATTTACAGAAAACAATAAATCTTTTACTTACCTTACTTCACTCCCACGATGAATGGGGCAACTAAAGTCTCTCCCTGTAAGACTGGCACAGGTGGCGCGATGCAGTGATGTCATCACGCCACCTGTGCTGCAACGTCCTGTGTGTTACCAACGGTCCTCTATGGCAGAGCAGGGACTTTTCAGCTCCCTGCTCTTTCATAGGATTAAACAGTATACAGCTATGGAGCTCCCGGGATGCTCCGGATCCCAGGGGCCCCTTTTGGGATGGGGGCCCTGGGCAATTTCCCTGGTCACTGTGGAATATTATACTGTGCGGGGGCCACTGTGGAGCATATTATACTGTGCCACTTGGAAGCATTATACTGGTTATGTATGTATGTGTATATAGATTACAATATTACAGCCAAAAGAGATGGTTATTGAGTGAGAACTAGGAGTCTAAAGATGGCTGCTGAGGGTGTAGTGGGTGGGTTAGCTAGGGAAACAGGGAGGGGATGTAAAAGAGAAAGGGAGGTGGAGGGAGTGAGAGAGGGAGGTGGTGTGAGGCATCATGGTAGTTGTAAGAAAACACAGAACAGGAAGATATCCATGTAAACAAATTCAGAAGATGACAGGAACTCCCAGAAAAACACAGTAATCACTGAAAACACTGCTAAAGGTATTTGGGTGCACTTATTAACAGACTTTTTTTGAAAAATGATTTTTTGCCCAGAAAACCCCTTTAAGGTTCGATAAGCTTGAAAACGACTGAAATCCCAGTGTGAAGAACAAGCCAAAGACTGTGTGACAGAGGAGGAGGTCATAGCGGCAGGATACAATCTTGCACCAAAAGGATTCATCACTTTCTTGAAGTTCTCTGTTGAATGTTTACTGTATTTCAGGATGTAACCAGACTTGAAGCAGTCAGACCTCAAGCACATGAGCTTGGGTGAAGGCAGAATGGAGGCGCTCGAGCAGGGACAGGAATACTTATAAAAATGGGCCGGTAGTCATCTGGAAGAGTGAGAGCCTGGCGGTGCATGGTGCTGAGGACTGTGTGACGAAGATCCCGGGTCACATCACCCCGCAGTTCCAACAGTGCCAACACGTGATCATCACTGGAGAGACAGAGAAGCCACCATTACTTCCCCTGCTGCCAATCTCAGTCTCTTCTCAGCTTCCCTGCCATTAAGGAAGGACATCATCTAATTTACCTGATATCAGGAAACGCTGTCATTAGTCCTGACACCTCCAGGCTTAGCAGTGATGGGTCCATCAGGGCAAAGAGTTCCTGGAGGGAGTGAATCAAGGGCACACAGAGTGTGGACTCCACCAGACCCTACAACCAATGACAGAAAATACCATCAGTATCAACACAATTTACCAAGAAATGTAACTCAGGTCTCATCCTGAACCACCTGAAATCCACTAATGGTGGCGGATTCTACAGCATTACTCTAACCCTATATTATCTAATACACCTATCACATTCACTCTCCACTCTGTGTACAAACTTTATTGAAAAATAATTTTTTTGCCTGGAAAACCCCTTTTCCAGGGGTATGTTAAAAATCTGGATTAGAGCAAAGCTACTTCATTTCTGTACTTTCTAGATATTAAAGTCAAACCTTTCTATGTGGTTGTTAAACATAAATTACTTTTAAGATCTTGTAAAATCTAACTTTATGTTTAGTAGGGGTATATAGAGTTATATACTACACATCCTTTTTACCCTCCTAGTCTATAAGATTTCCTCTCCCCATACCTTGTGTGTACCCATATGTGTATGCTTTATCCCGTTCCATTTGTGCTTTATCTTCTTCTAAGACTACACTACATTCTCCTCAATCTGCACACCCCAGTGTATCACCTTACCATGTTGTGTAGCGCTGTGCTCAGCTCCTCAGCATCCAAGGCCATCCTGTGAGCCAACTGCTGCCTCTCCCCAGTGTTTCGGCATACAAACTTGCTGTGTATCAGAGCCCGAACGTACTCGATGGTCACCATCCTCTCAGTCTGTGCTAGCAGGTACTAAGAACAGGTCAGGTCAGTGGTCAGTATAGGATCAGATCACAATAGACGCTGCTGCTGGGACACTGTCAAGGCATCTGACAGTGTGTTTGGCAGTGTACCTTTGCAGAATGCGTTAAACGTATGTGTCAAGCACATCCATAGCCCCTCCCCTTTCATTCAAAGATGTATAAAATGGTGTAGTCTACTAGACTAATCTATACAGTAGCATCCAGTAAGATAATACTGTATGTAATGCAAAGAATCTGTCTCTGTATCAAGTTAACACACAAGTCTATGGAGAGTGAAGGGGGGAGGAGAAAATGCTATCAGCAAGTTATCTGATTTATTGCCTCATTATGTGCAGTGGTAAAGCCTTATCTTGAAGATACAACAGTGCCAGAAGACCTCTCCCTCACCTACAGTGTAAAAGCATATAGCAACATCTTCCTCCTCCCCCTCTCTCTATAGACATCTATGTAAGACAGACATATTACAAAGTTTCTTATACTCACTTGTACTATTTATTAATGACAAATTGTTTTATAATAGGAGATATGCTTTAAGCTTATGTTCACATGTTCACATCTGCATCATAAGGTTCATAACACAACCAATGGAACTGTGCTGGATCTGTTGTATTACAGATCCCAACTATTACTCATGGAGACCTTTGACTGATAAGGCACCCATTTTTGCTTTATAATGGTTTCTGTAACTGACGATAAAAAAGTACTGCATGCTGCACTGTCAAATGTCATGGAATCCTTGAAGGAACCTCAAACTTTAGTGTGAACAGAGCCTAAACAAGGCTGCATTCATGCAGTTCTGTTTTCCAGTGCCACAATTTAGTTGTGATGTGATGCTAATATAGAAGCAGGTCAGCAACTCCAGGGTCATTGTCATAAATGAAGAGGTCTGCTCACCTGACATGCTGGGGCACTGGCCTTGAATAAGTATTGGGTGAAGTCCTCCATCTTGTCACATATTAAACGTACATTATCGGAGCCTGTTAGCCAGGGTCGGGAAGGAATGTCTCCGAATAGAGGCTACAAAAGAAAGATACAAAGTCTATAAGCCTCAAAGACCAGAGTTATTTTCTGCAATTAACCACTGAATGTATATCAAGAACAATCCACTGCACAATCTCTCCACCATCACTAGTTCCATATTGTAGTGAGTGCAATGCACACAAGCATCCCATACCAGGACACAGATCTGGAACTGAATACCAGCTGCATGAATTACATACTACACTAAGTGTTTTACTGGGGTCAGATCCTCATAGTCTTTGGCAGTCTAAGTAATACACCCAGAGAATCAGCTTCCCCAGATTAGGCTCAACAAAGGCAATAGATCTTTATCAGCAGTATCCACTGACAACCTAAAACCGACAACCATCTATCAACAGGATGATTGTAACCTGCCCAAGCCAGGTACGTTCACGGTAAGTCAGGAACATATTGGTGGGAGAACAGTTCTGGTTGTGTCTAGGCAACATTACGCCAGTTTTACTCCCACAGATTGTGTGTTCCAGACAGACCAATATTGTTTTATCTAATCTGTCAGAAACCTTACTCAACCCTAAATCCTATGATTTGGAAGGGACTCCTCTATTGGGAACTCTAAGGTTGTATTTGGCTAATGCCTATTAGGTGTAAATATTCTTCCCTGACATGACAAGTTTAAGCTAGGTTATTATTATTTATTTATTTAGCACCATTAATTTCATGGTGCTGTACATTTGAAGGTTTACATACTGTACACAAAATATACAAAACAAACACAATGCTAATAGTGACCAACTGGCACAGTGGGATAGAGGGCCCTGCCCGCAAAGGGCTTACAATCTATGAGGGAAGAGGGATAGATACAGAAGGTGAGGGGAGAGGCTGTACAGATGGTTGTGTGGTGACAGTAGTGTTATTGGAGGTTGTAGGACTTCCTGAGTAGGTGAGTCTTCAGGGCCTTCTTGAAGCTTGTGGTCAGTCTTATGTGTCTTGGTAATGAGTTCCAGAGTATGGGGGATGCACGGGAGAAATCTTGGAGATGGTTGTGTGAAGAGCGGATAAGGGCAGAGCGAAGTAGGAGGTCTTTGGAGAATCGGAGGTTGCATGCGGGCAGGTAGCGGGAGATTAGGTCGGAGATATATGGAGGGGACAGGTTGTGGATGGCTTTGTATGTCAGAGTTTGCATTTTGAACTCTATTCGCTGGGCAACGGGTAGCCAGTGAAGGGACTGGCAGAGGAGAGAGGCTGATGAAGAACGGGGGGGGGAAAGGTGTATTAAACGAGCAGCGCAGTTTAGGATGGACTGGAGGGAGGTGAGAGTGTTTGCTGCGAGGCCATGGAGAATGGTGTTACGGTAATCTAAGCGGGAGATTATGAGGTCATGGACTAGCATTTTTGTAGTTTCAAGGGTGAGGAAGGAGCGGATTCGATGGATGTTCTTGAGTTGGAGGCGTCAGGAGGTGTTGAGGGTTTGGATGTGCGACTTGAAGGATAGGTCAGAGTCCCAGGTTATCCCAAGGCAACGGACCCGTGAGACTGGGGTAAGTGTGGTTCCATTAACTGTGATAGATGGGTCGGATAGAGGGGCCGTGCGAGGTGGGACGAAGATGAACTCAGTTTTCTCCATGTTGAGTTTGAGAAAGCGGAAGGAGAGAAAGGAGGCTACAGCTACTAGACACTCTGGAAAACAGAGAGGTAACGTCTGGTCCAGAGAGATATGTCGTCAACATAGAATCTCATGGTTTTCAATACCATTGCTATGAGTTGGCCAAGGCTGAGGGTGTAGATGGAGAACAGGAGGGGTCCTAGGACAGAGCCTTGGGGGACACCTACAGAAAGAGGGCGTGGCTAGGAGGTGGTGTGCGAGTGGGAGACCCTAGATGTGTGGTTTGTGAGGTATGAGGAGATCCAGGAAAGGGCCAGGTCTGAGATGCCAAGGGATGAGAGCGTTTCTAACAAGAGGGAATGGTCGACTGTGTCAAAGGCAGAGGAGAGGTCAAGGAGGAGGAGGACAGAGTAGTGACACTTGGCTTTTGAAGTTAGTAGGTCGTTTGTGATTTTGGTTAGGGCAGTTTCTGTGGAGTGGCAGGGTCTGAAGCCTGACTGTAGTCTGTCAAAGAGTAATTTGGTCAAGAGGTAGAAGGATAATTTGGAGTGGACATGTTGCTCAAGCGATTTAGAGGCGTATGGGAGCAGTGAGATGGGGTGATAGTTGGCTGGAGAGGACAGATCGAGGGACGGTTTTTTAAGTATAGGTGTAACGGTAGCATGTTTGAAAGCAGAAGGAAAGGATCCTCTGGTTAGGGATAGGTTGAAGAGGTGGGTTAGGGCAGGAGTAAAGACTTCGGTGAGGTCGGGGATGAGGTGTGACTGGATCAGGTCAAGCACGCAAGAGGTGAGGTGGGATTTAGAGATTAGGGTGGAGAGCTTTTCATCAGTGATGGTGGAGAAACAGGTTAAAGATGAAGAGCACCGAGCAGTTGGGTAGAGTGGTTGTTGTGGGTGTAGGGTGAGACTGTCTCTGATGGTGTCAATTTTGCTTTTGAAGTAAGGGGCAAAGTCATCAGCTGAGATAAGTGATGTCGGAGGGGGCACAGGAGGACGTAGAAGAGAGTTGAAGGTAGTGAATAGCTGTTTGGGGTTGGGGGCTAGGTCAGATATTAGTGTGGAGAAGTAGACCTGCTTTGCTGAGGTAAGTGCATTCTTGAATGTGAGAACTGCCTCTTTGTACTTGATTAAGTTCTCCTGGGAGTGGGTTTTCTTCCAGAGGCGTTCTGGAACCCATGAGGCATGCCTCAGTTTTTTAGTCTTGTCAGTATGTCAGGGTTGCCTATTGATCGGTGCGCCTCTGGTGTTTGTGAAGGGGGCCACAGAGTCAAGGGCTGAAGTAATGGAGGTATTGTAGAAGTCAGCAGCGGCATCTGCGTCCTGGAGTGAGGATATGTTAGTGAATGGTAGGAGAGAATCTGAGAGCGTGCAGATGTCAAGACAATTAAGGTTCCTGTGGGGACATGTTGGTTTAGGGGTTGGGGGGTCTATTGCAGAGGAGAGGGCATAGAAGGTCAGCAGATTGTGGTCAGAGAGCGTGGACGGAGAGTTAGAGAGGCTGCATAGACAGCAGAGGCGGGTGAATATGAGGTCCAGCGTGTGCCCCTTTGTGTGGGTGGCAGAGGAGGACCACTGAGAGAGACCAAAGGAGGCAGTGAGGGACAGGAGACTCGAAGCGGAGGGGTGGTTTGTGTTAATGGGGATGTTGAACTCACCCATGATGATGGTGGGGGTGTCTGTGGATAGGAAGTGTATTAGCCAGGTGGTGAAATGGTTGATGAAGCCAGTGGTAGGTCCTGCCGGTCGATATATGACAGCCGGTTGGAGGGTGAGTAAATGCGAACAGAATGCACTTCAAAAGAGGGGAGGGTGAGAGCAGGTAGCGGTTGGTTTGGGGCGAAGGAGCAATTGTCAGACAGGAGTATGCCTACACTTCCACAAGGTTTATTGTTGGGGCGGGGAGTGTGCGAGAAGTTCACACCTGTGCTCAGGTCGTCTCTTTGGGTCCGCTTCAGGTCCAAAAAATGGAAACCCAATTCGCTTAAAAAGCGGTTACCTGCGGAATCCCATGAACCCCATAGACTATAATGTGATCCAACGGGTTTCAACCTAGTTTCCACCTGAAAAATGCGGAGAGAAAAGTCCTTCTTGCCCCAACGGAAACCGAGTGCAGGTGTGAATCCAGCCTTAGAGATTGTTTTTGGTTCATTCTCATGGATGGTGGATGAGGGAAAGATATTGTTCCCTTAGATTCAAATGCTAGTAAAGTGATGACCCCCCCCCCCCATTATCTGCCACTAATTGCAGCAATAGGCCAGTGCAGAGAGAGATCTCGGCAGCCATTTTACTAATCACCAGACGTTCATTAATGGTTTCACAAATTACTGCGTATAAGGCTATGCTCAGAAAAATGAGATGTGGAAACCATGACTGACCCTTCCAATGGGGCTAACCTGACACTTATCGAACTACAGCACAGATTCCCATTTACATCAATGGGACTCGATTTTTATGTGGATTTCAAATCCATGCTGTGAACGTATACTAAAAGTGGAACATACAGAATCCTGAACGTGGGGTAATGGAGCAGATGCTGAGCATTCTGACTGCCACTGACACAAGGATTATTGGTAGAATTGGTCACTTCTTCTGCACAAAGCAGGCAATCTGTTCTCGCATGACAGACCACAGCCGATACCACATACCTGCTTCCCAGAGTCACCTATCATCAAAATTCACTCAATAAAATGAAGCAAGCGTTGCCAAGGTGTGATCTGAGGGTTTATCACCTGGAGTTCTGTTTGCAGCTCATCCAGGACTAGATGGCAGGCCTTCTTCTGGGTCTTGTCCAGTGATGTCTGTAAGCAAGGTGTTGCTTTTCTAAACACAGGACTTCCAGATTCTTCTGGCTGCAAGTGTGAGATTGTAGAGCTGCAGACACCAGAGGAGGAGGGGAATTCATTTGTCATATTATATTGTTTGGAACCTTATAAAATTAGCAAATTTAAAAGATGAATTTTCATGATGTACTTGCAGTATAATGTAGGATACAGGTGCAGCGAGGTGTAGGTTAGGGTGGGTTCACACCTGCGCTTGCTATCCGTCCGTTGCCAATCCAGTGAAAATCTCGGCGAACTGGATTGGCATCGGATACAGACCGGTCAGCGACGCATTGGTTAAAAACCCATTCATTTGAATGGGTTTTTAAAGCAATGCGCGGGTGTGCGCTTACACCCTCTGCGCTGCGAATCCTTTTTTTTTTTCATCGGACACAAAGTCCTGCATGTCCGACTTTGTTTCCGACGAAAAAAAAGGATTTGCAGCGCAGAGGGTGTAAGCGCACACCCGCGCATTGCTTTAAAAACCCATTCAAATGAATGGGTTTTTAACCAACGCGTCGCTGACCGGTCTGTATCCGATGCCAATCCAGTTCGCTGAGATTTTCACTGGATTGGCAACGGACAGATAGCAAGCGCAGGTGTGAACCCACCCTTAGTCTGTATGCACATTTAGTAAAGCGCTGCAGAATATGATGGCGCTATATAAGTAAGCATAATAAATAAATTTAGTCTTACAATAGAAAAACATGGCTGCTTCCTTCCAGAAACAGTGCTACAGCTGCCTATGGTTGTGTCTGGTATTGGAGCTCAGCCCCATGAAATAGTTTTCTAAGTCTGTAATCAGACAACTATTGATGCTTCTATTTGATATTATACCTTAAGGCACAGCAACCATTGATAACGGCCAACAAGTATTGTGTGTAGTAGGTAGGATATGTCCGGTCCTTCATGTGCTCAATACCATATTTCACCAGTGCCTCTCGCAGCCTGTAGAAACATAATAAACTGGTTCGGATCCAGGACAGTCCTTATATGAATTACTAACATACCAGTCCCTTATTAGCCAGGGCTATGCTGCCAGGGCCGCTTTAACCATAGGTGCAACGGTGCAGCCGCAATGGGCCCTATGGTTGCGGGTGCCCCCTCAGCTGCCCTGGATCGAGCTGGACACATTTTGGGTGATATCCCGCTGTTGCGGGTGGCAGGCAGTGATTTCACCTATATCTGTGTCCTTAGGACACGGATAGAAGTTGAATATCCGTGCTCCATTATTCAGCTTTCGGATGATAATGTCTGCAGCAGGGAAACGCTATGAGCACCGAGCTGCAGACATTACAGTTGGAGCCTGCAGGTCTGTGGGAACAAGGTTCGCTGAGTATTCATTATTTTTTTTTTTTTTTTTTTTAATGTTACATTTGTGGTTGAGGAGGGCAGGGGAAATTAAGTTAAAGGGGGGGCATTGGGGGGGCCCACTTTCAAAAAAGTTTACACAGGGCCCCCCAGTGCATTAAAATGGCCCTGTTTGCTGCCACCACTTACCAGATCAGGCAGTTCTCCATCTCATAGAGCACAGCATTCCTCACCCGATGCTCCAGACTTTCTCCCAGAGCAGCTGCCAGCTGAACATTTTCCAAAAGCATCTGCCACAAGCAACAAACAACAATTATGTACCACAAAAGTTTCCCCATCTACCCCAAGTTAGCAGCAGTGTGAGCTGAGAGTAATAACTCCCATATCAGGACAGGTCTAATGCAGGATGGCTAGTCACGTGTAATGAATATTAAAAGTAAATGAAAAGAACATGGAAAGAACTGGCTGCAGGCAATGGCCCCTCTTATAAATTGTAAAGATCTTATGAGCAATCTTACCTGCATTACCCCAATTCATATTTACTAGAGCCCCAAATAAGCTGAACCCCAAATGGACCTTAATAATACACAAATGCTTCAAGGAAAACGTTTTATTGAGAATTAATACTTATTTAATTGTGTAAAATCTGCCACTTTCTGGTTCTGGAAAAATTAGTGTGTAAAAGTGGAACAAGCAGTGTACATCATGAGCCCAGTAGCCAGGCAGGTGTATGAGCAACTAGTGTAATATGTGAGCACAGGAACCAGGCAGGTATACAACCAGTGTAATATGTGAGCACAGGAACCAGGCAGGTATACAACCAGTGTAATATGTGAGCACAGGAACCAGGCTGGTGTACAACCAGTGTAATATGTGAGCACAGGAACCAGGCAGGTATACAACCAGTGTAATATGTGAGCACAGGAACCAGGCAGGTATACAACCAGTGTAATATGTGAGCACAGGAACCAGGCAGGTATACAACCAGTGTAATATGTGAGCACAGGAACCAGGCAGGTATACAGCCAGCGTAATATGTGAGCACAGGAACCAGGCAGGTGTACAACCAGTGTAATATATGTGAGCACAGGAACCAGGCAGGTATACAACCAGTGTAATATGTGAGCACAGGAACCAGGCAGGTATACAGCCAGCGTAATATGTGAGCACAGGAACCAGGCAGGTGTACAACCAGTGTAATATGTGAGCACAGGAACCAGGCAGGTATACAACCAGTGTAATATGTGAGCACAGGAACCAGGCAGGTATACAGCCAGCGTAATATGTGAGCACAGGAACCAGGCAGGTGTACAACCAGTGTAATATGTGAGCACAGGAACCAGGCAGGTATACAACCAGTGTAATATGTGAGCACAGGAACCAGGCAGGTATACAACCAGTGTAATATGTGAGCACAGGAACCAGGCAGGTATACAACCAGTGTAATCTGTTACCACAGGAACCAGGCCAGTGTATTACATTACTTCTATGACCCTTACACACCAATCTGTACCATGTTTCTGTGCTGTGCTTGCACACTGCACTGATTGTGTCACCCTTACACACTGATGCACCTGCCTGATTCCTGTGCTCATGCACTACTCTGGTTGGGTGACCCTCAAGGCCAACATATACATTAGATTATCGTCATATAAACCCACTGATTTTGACAGGACCAGCCAACCATGCAATGTGTATGGGGTCCTCCCAACTCTTCTCCAACAGGTGCTATTTAACGTTTTATGACATAATTTCATAATTAGATACCAGCCATCAATTTCCATATACTGATATGTTTTGGTTGCTATCCACCAGTGCCTGATGTGCAGATACCCACCTGCATAACTATGTGCTGGAAACTAGACAGATACAACCCGTCCTGGTCCTTATCTGGCTCCTGATCCCTTAACCAGTCGGAGAACTCCACTTCCAATGCCTTGTGTATCCACTGACTGAGGCAGGCCTAGAACAGAGGGACAGAAACATCATGACAGCTAGAAGGACTGAGCAGAAAACAATGCTGACAATCCAATGTATTTCTGAAATGAAAGCAAGAGACTATAAAGCAAGAACACAAAGACTGAAAGCAGCTAAGTCAATATTCACAGGCCAGGATTTCAGCTAAACTGGGCAGTATCAAGTGCAAACAGAAAGGGGTACCAGGATTTTTGCACGTCTCATGCAAACTGTTAAACCGAATGCCTATGTGACAGTTCTGTGCTGGTTACATTAAAATTATTATTACATGTACTTTCACCAAGGGCACCTAAATGTTTGCACCTTGCTGTACAATGACAGTCTGTTCTGGGAAGTTAGTCAGAGAGTGACAATATTTAACCATTTCCTAGAATTACTGGCTGTAGTGATGGACATCGACCTACATTTCAGCGCTCTGGTGGGAAACTGTTAGTCATTACATATGACAAATCACATATCATATGGTCACATGCACCTAGTTTTTGGGTTGCTTTCGATTGACATCTATGAAATTACATATTGGTTGAATACAATTTGCGTCCAGATTTATCAACATTTATGCCAGAAATCTGGCATAAATAAAGTGGGAAATGTATGCCAGCTATGAGATGGCATACATTTCCCCTTCCTCTGCACTGCCAGGTGGAGGGTGCATGTAATTTATGAGGAGGCGCACCCTTCGGCGGCGACGGGATGGACTTTTGACTAATAATAATGCACTTTGATGCACAATTGGTCTACATATCAGCATACCCTAAACCCTCGCAGGTTGCTGTCACCCAGAAGGCTGCACAAAAGCCTAGAATTTTAGGGATGGCAGATGAAACCATATAATCATCCTAATATAGTCTTGTTATACACTCAGACCAAAAAAAAAAAAAAAAAACAACACATGAAGATGTAGGGGTTGGAATTGAACTTTATATGTGTGAATGTAATGATGATATATGTAATGGATAATAATGTTAATCCAAATTCCCTAGATAGGTGGCTGGTTACACATACAGTACATAACAGACTTAGCTTGCAGCAAGCAAGCAAAGACCAAAACTTTCCATCTAACTCATGATTAGAACCCTAGTATATACAGCTAAGGCTAGGTTCACATCTGCGCCAGAGTCCACTGTAAAAACTGCACAGAGAACTTTACTTTCTGCCAGTTTCAGTATAAAAACAGCTGACACCTGGCAGACCCCCATTATACTCTATGTGGTCCGAGGGTAACCGCTGTTTTAGAGGTCCGGCTAATTTTTAGTGGATGCAATAAAGGTTATATCTTAGTTGTATAAACTAGGGTTCTAATCATGAGTTAAGTTAAGATGGCAAGTTCTGGTTTTTGCTGGCTTGCTGCAAGCTAAGTCTGTTATGATCATAATGTTAGAGATAAAGGATATGTTTATTGGAGAAAACTGTACTATTGAAAGTCTCTGTACTGAAAGTATCCTGATGGGCCACCTTTAGCCTGGATACAAATTGAGATAGAGTTGGGCATGGAGGCATACAGGTTCTCTACATTTGCCCTCAGATGTTGCAGCTGGGCCTGCAGCTCCTACACATTTGTAAGTTTGCCAAAACAGGCGTCTGAGTTGCTTCCAAAAATGCTTGATTGACGAAAAATCTGGCAACCGGTCAGGCCTAGGATGTGTTTCAATCTGGTGGAGACATTCCTGGGAAACCCTTGCTGTTTGCGGGTGAGCATTATCATTATTAAAAATGCCAGTTGGAAGCCCTGCCATGAGAGGCAACACATGTGGCAGCAGGATATCCTGCTCATATTGCTGAACTGTTAGTGTCCCTTGTATCACTACTAGGGGTGAGCAAATGTCATCACACTAACAGTTGGGGCAAAATAGGAAGGACTGAAGAGCTCACAAAGCCTTCATACTTGTACCTGACCATCATTGAATCCCAAACAGAACCTGGATTCATTGCTAAATATGATTTGGTTCTAGTTCACAGCAGTCCTAGCTTCTCATTCACAACACCACTGCAAAGGTGATGTTGGCTGGCTGTCAATGGCAGGACATGAAATGGCTTCACAGCACAGAGGGCATAAGCGCACATTTGAATGGGTTTTTAAGCAAAGCATTGCAAACCTTTCTCTATCCAGTTTTCCGACATTTAGGTCGGATTCGCGGCAGACGGAGTGCTGCCGCAAGTGTGAACCCACCCTCATAGGAAAGAATCCCTGTCTATTTTGCTGGTTAAATGTTCTCTTCTCTTCTCTAGGAATAGACAATGTTCCCTTGTCACTGTCACAGGCAATCTAGGAGACCTTTTTTTTTTCCTTCTCAATGCATGTACATAGGGGAGTAACTATCAAAGACTGGACCCCCCAGCAAACTTTTGACTTGGGCCCCCCCAATGCATAGCTCTCCCATCCCTGGCCCCACATAGTATAATGCCCCATTTACACACACTATAATGTCCCATAGCAGCCCACCACAGAGTATACTGCCCCACAGTGGCCCCTGCACACTCAGTATTATGCCCCACAGTGGCCCCTGCACGTTTGCCCCACAGTGGCCCCTCAGTATTATGCCCCACAGTGGCCCCTGCACTCAGTATTATGCCCCACAGTGGCCCCTGCACTCAGTATTATGCCCCACAGTGGCCCCTGCACTCAGTATTATGCCCCACAGTGGCCCCTGCACTCAGTGTTATGCCCCGACAAACTATTATTTAAATCTGGGGTCTTTTCAGACCCCAGAGTATAATGATCGGAGACCCAGGGGAGGTGACAAACAAAAACCAGTGTTACTTACCTCTCCTGGGCTCCAGCGCACTCCCTGCTGCTTATGGCCCTCTTCAATGTCGGCACAGACGTCACGTGGGCCAGGCCAGCATCGCGACACATAATGACACCGGCCTGGCCCACATGATGTAACCAAAGACTGCTGGGAATAACATGGGAGCGCAGGAGAGGTGAGTAACACTGGTTTTATGTTTTCTCACCTCTCCTGCGATCATTATGCTTGGGAAGGGGGGGTCTGAAGAGACCCCAGAGTATAATAGCAGTATTTATTGGGGTTCGCAGGCCTATGGCCTCACTTACTGATCCACGCTCCTGCTCACAGCTGCATCCGCTTCCCCTTCTGCCCTCCAGGGGGCCCCAGCGACATGATATAGGATGCAGAAGGGGGAGTGGAGGCAGCCTTGAGCAGAATCGGGGATCGGTAAGTAAATAGGGCTCGTTATTTGCTGGGGTTACTCCAGCAGGTAACGGCCTATTAAAAAAAAAAAAAAAAAATCAGGGCCCTGTGGCAGATGCGACCGCTGCTACCCCGGTACTTATGCCATTGCATGTATAAACAGGTTTGTCGGTTGAGACATTAGTACATTGTACGTTATCTTCCTACTTGGCAAATCTATCATGACCACCATAGTCAGAGCAATCTGATTTGAAAGGCTTACCCTCATACTCCGTGTGTAACGAATTAACTGCTCCTCCAACATTTCTGGGGGAATGAGGGGTCCCAGGTCAGAAACATCAATCTCTGATGAGAAGTTGGGGTGTCCCATCATTTCCTCACTGGGGGTTAAAAAGAGAAAAAAACTGAAATGACAGGAAGTGAGGTTAATGCACCAAACAAATCAAAATGTACTGTAAAATGTTTTACTGTGCACAGAACCAGCCTGGAAACAGTACCAAATAAACAAGACATGACAACCAACCACGTGAAAGACAGTACCTGGGATAGACAGTTGTTATCCAATTTAGAACATGGTAAAGGGCAGGATGAGGAAGGTCATGACTAAGGATATCACGAAGGTGACGTGCAATGCCATGGTGACACATCAAGGCCACTCCACGAGCCAGGTCATAGTGCGGTGGGACACAAGGTACCAGAAGGGAGCACACAGACTGAAGCTCTTCCACCACTTGACCTTGAAGTTCTTTTAAATGCTTTGCCAGATCTGTTGCACTGAGATTTTCCCATGTCAGCTCAGGCTCCATTACTCTGTCACAAACACCTTTCTCCAAAGCGTGAAAGAACTGTTCTTTCCAATGTTTGGGTCGTCCTGGTGGCTTCCAGAGCTGCTGCATGGGGCCTTTTGTCTCTTCGGCATCCAGGAATTCTTCTCTTTCAATAATACGAATAGCAGAGACTAAAAGAGAAGGGTCAGAGCGGGCTACCCCTATTGCTGATCTGGCCAGTGAGTCTAGCATTCGACCAAGCCCCTCATTTAGATCCTGGACACCTGCAAAAAACTGCTGGACTAAATCTGCTGCTTCTGCATTAGGTTGATCATCTGTGGAATCTACCAAAGGTCCAACCTTCTGTAATCTGAACAAAACATCATCTCTAAGGCTCTCCAGCTCTCGGAAGTTTACATGGGCCTCTAGAAGACGCTGGTTTTCCATAAGATTTTGAGTCTGAGCAATCATTTTTGGCACTACATGGACAAAAAAAAAAATCAGAAACAATAAAAGTGGTGTAACAGATAGGGTTAACCTGAACATTTGGCTGGTTACTGTACAAAATACATGTCCAACATTATTGTCTTAAATTAACTAACAGAAGGACCTGTGCTTGCTGGATAGGCCATGATAACTGTGTGATCAGAGGCATTAGGGACATAGAGCTCTTATAATATTATCCAGAAACGCCAAATTAAGAAATCAGATGTCCTTGGGGCCATGCAGTTGTAGCTGAGCACTTACCAGCATAGATGTATGGCAGGCTTTGTATCACCACAGAGAGCTGGACATGCTCCATCACCAGTTGGCGAATGGGTTGTAGCTTAGCTAGGGTCCCTTCACCCCCCTGCCAGATGTGCTGCACCTCATGTAGTGCCTGCTGTACATGACGAACATCTGAGAGTGCTGATTGAAGTTGTGATAAGCCATGGTCTACCCCTTCCAGGTATGACTGCAGTGCAGACTATGAGCACACAATGAATATAAGTATGTATCATTCTACATTATCTATTATTTACTGCTTAGCAAGGAGAACTACAGTGATACAGGTCTTTTAGGGGTAGATACTGAATATACAGAGTTGAGTCACATTACTATGGCCACCAGCTAATATGAAGGGTAACTGCATGTGCAGTATGGACAGCAGCTAGATGTTCTGGGAGTGACTCAATAAGGTGCTGTTAGGTTGTCTCAGGTATGTGGAGCCATGCTGACCACAGTGCTTCCCATATTTGCTGGAGGGTGCATGGGGAAGGACCCATACAGCGAACACGATGATGGAGGTGGTACCACAGATGCTCAGTTGGGTTCAAGTCTGGCAAATTAGGAGGCCAGGAAAGCACTTAGAAGTCTTGATCGTGTGCTTCCAACCACTGTCAGACATTTCTAGCCATGTGACACATCACATTGTTTTGCTGGAATATTCCATCTGCCCCAGGGAAGACAAACAGCAAGAATAGGTGTATGTGATCTGCAAGGAGGGATTCATAACCAAATTGGTTCTGAGTAGCTTCCACATAGAGGAATGTGCCCAGAAAAAGCCATGAAAAAAATTCCCCAGACTCTCATACTGCTACCACCAGCTTGTCTTCTTACATCAGTGGTTGCAGGGTGTTTGTTCTGTGATGTTTCTCATCTGTAACACCAACGTCCATCTTCTCGATAAAATAGAAAAATGTGACCCATCAGAGAAGACAACTCTTCCAAAGTTAGTCATTGGTGGTCCAATTCCAATACTGTCATGCAAACTGAAGTTCACTGAACTGTTGTTTCAGATACACATCTAGTAGCCCCCTGGTTCATTTTCACAGTGAGCTTCTCCACTGTAACAAGTCAGTCGGACCTCACACACCTTTGTAGCTGGCATTCACTTCTCATATCCATGGCATGTGATGCTCTGTAGTTTCCACATCACTTATTCCCAATTGTGTAATTTGTCCACTCATGACACGTTTTCAACACAGTAGCAGGTTTGAGAAATATTGCCACCTTTGGCCCAAAAAGCCAATAATCATCCCTTTTTGCAACTTTGATAAATCGCCCTTTACCCATGACAACAACGAGTGATGTGTATTCACACAGCCTATCACACATCTTATATACCCACTACACCAGCCCAAGACACTTCACTTCCTTCATGGCCTATGCGCTACTGATGTCGAAAGCAGTTGGTGGTTGTAATAATGTGACTCGACTGTGTAGCTACTGACAGGGTATGAAAACCCTGGCAAAAAAAAAAAAAAAAAAATATTGAAATCACCCCATTTAGAGGAGGTTTACCCAGCATTTTTTGCTTTGTAGCAAAGACACAAATCATAAATACAGTGACAAACTGTGTTGCCTGCATGTATAAATTACCCTATACCCATTCGCAAATTTCTAAAACTGCAGATATTTTTTCTTTAGTAGTAATATGCTGCCCATTCCTTGCCTCAGATAGTTTCTATACTGGAGGACTTATCAGTAGCCAGCTGACTGGCTCTTGCCTTAAACTAGAGCCTTTACACAACAGCTGACCAATGACTGGCAATTGGGGCCCCCACAGCATCACAGCAGAGTGAGGCGATTCCAATATTCTTGCCTGGGCAGATATATACATAATAGGGAAAATGGAATAAATGCTGTGCACCATCCTGTACATCCATTGGAGACAGGCTGCATAGAAAATAAAGCATTAGAGTTAATTTGGTGCTGTCCCATTCAATAATTTATTTTAGATGTGCACATGTATTCTGCAGGTACTCACACTGATGGTTGCATATCCAAGACATTCACAAACAATGGTAGTAGATAGTTACAAATTGTATGTAGTATATCAAAGACCAATTTTTTTACAGCTATGCAGATAAAACATTCACAAGTACCAATTTATTGGTGAAATGAAGGAAAAACCTCTGCAGAGTAAAATGAATGTATGCCTGAATGCGCCATTTAAAATCAATGTGTGTGTGTGCATGCAGTCCACTATTTCAACAGATGTGTGAGTAAGCCCTTATACAGGGCATCCTGGCTGAAAATGCTATGCACTAATTGCCGGAGTGCACATGTACTTTTCATATGAAACAATAGTAAGTACCTGTGCTGCTCATCAATTAGCAGAGATGGCATGCGGCTGCTGATCACCGGCTGCACCAGTACTGAGGCCATTGCTTCAAATGGAAAGTAAAAGTGCGATCCAGCGATTAGCACATGACAGCCAGTGAATGTGGTCAGGATACACTAAGAGCACTCTCAAGAAAGAGTGTTCCCAATGATTGGCCTGTGCAATAAGCCTACAGCAGGGGTAGGCAACCTTCGGCACTCCAGCTGTTGTAAAACTACAACTCCCAGCATGCATATTTGCTCTGCTGTTCTTGGAACTCCTATGGAAGTGAATAGACCATGTTGGGAGTTGTAGTTTCATAGCAGTTGGAGTGCCAAAGGTTGCTGACCATGCCCACATAGGTAAAAGGAACTTTCCCTTAGGTCTTATTCACATGTCAGTGTTTTGGTCAGTGATTCGCAACAAATCAAAAACAGGAGTGGACTAAAAACACACAAGTGCAAAATTTTTCATTATACCTTCTCTATATAGTCTTTAATCCTGGTTTTGGCTCGCAATCGCCTACCAAAACCCCGACCTGTAATGAAAGCCTTAGAAGATAAGCATTGAAAAGGTCCTGAGGAGGAGTGAATGACCCAGATAACCTCTCAGGGAATTAGATCCTCCATTCACATTTGGACTTGTTAACCAGATGTACATAAATCAGAGCTAAGATGACATGCACACCTGTGTGCATGTTGGCGGCCCATGATTGAGGTCATCCATGTGCTATCCGTGCCTCCGCGGTCACATTCATTGACACCAGTGAGCATAATCCACAAAACCGACAGGAATAGAACGTGTTCTGAGTTTTTCTCATGGCCCCATATACCAGTGAAAATACAATGTCGTGTGTATGGGGCCATATAAATGAATTGGTCAGTGTGCTAGTCGTTAAAAACACGGCTAGCACACTAACTGTGCACATGGTTATGTGCATAAGGTCTAAGTCATACATCAGTGTTTTACATGAGTTGTTGTGGAGAGTATATAGAGATAAGATAGAATGGAAAGATTTGCTCCTGTTTTGTGTTTTTGACCCACTCCTGGTTTTGGCTTACAAACACTTACATGTGAATAAGACCTCAGGCTTCACACTCAGTTAATGGACATGCAGGACCAGAAAAATACATTTCCATTCTTCATAATAAAAATTTTGGTTTATATGGTGTAATGAACTGATAATGCTTATGCTCGAATGAAGAAAGACTGCATGCTCACTGTGGCAGGCCAAGAGAAGAAAAATTTGTGTGTATTTTTACATGTTCCAAAAATACAAACCCCCCCCCCCCCAAAAAAACTTCAAACCAGAAACTCAAGCACACTTACCTTCAGCCGGGACTGTATGGAGTTATTACGCTGAGTCTCTCGCCTCCGATACTGGCCTAGGTGTGTCAGCTGATCAGGACGGCAGAAAATACCTGAGGCCCATTTCAGAGCTGCCCCTCGTGCCAAACCCTCTGCCTTCTCAAGGGCTAAAGTCTCGTCTACATCACACAATACACCAAGGTCATAACACATAAGAAGCATTTGAGAGTTGCAGGTGAGACTTCAGTTACACACATACACGTTATATATATAACATCCACTTTATACGGGAAACGCATGCAATTGACTGTAGCAAAACAATATTGCACTGTTACTCGGCCCGCACACTCATATCACTTGGCAGTGAACAGGACTCTCAATAGATAGGGAAGGTATAAATATCAGCAAAGGAGGCAACAAGGGCAGCATACGTAACTTGTAACATACAGCACTGGACATAACAAGGAGGACAGATACTCACCTTCTGCAGACATGCTCAGCCTGGCTCTTCATTCACTGAGGAAAGGGAGGGGGCACAAACATCCTCTGCAGATCCACACAGAAGCAGGATGTGGGAGGGAGGGGTGTCCCACAGGACCAGGCAACACAGCACTTATTACAGGACTTGAAGGGAAGAGGGAGGTCACTATGTATACTACAGGACTAGAGAGTACAATGATGCACTTATTATATGATGAAGAAGGGTGTATGTACGCTACAACGTGCAATGTAGTGTCTGTGGTGGTAGATGTACAGTGGGTACGGAAAGTATTCAGACCCCTTTAAATTTTTCACTCTTTGTTTCATTGCAGCCATTTGCTAAAAGCAAAAAAGTTCATTTTATTTCTCATTACTGTACACTCAGCACCCCATATTGACAGAAAAAAAACAGAAATGTAGATATTTTTGCAAATTTATTAAAAAAGAAAAACTGAAATATCACATGGTCATAAACATTCAGACTCTTTGCTGTGACAATCATATTTAACTCACCATGCTGTCCATTTCCTTCCGATCCTCCTTGAGATGGTTCTATGCCTTCATTGGAGTTCAGCTGTGTTTAATTAAACTGATTGGACTTGATTAGGAAAGGTACATATCTGTCTATATAAGACCTCACAGCGCATGTCAGAGCAAATGAGAATCATGAGGTCAAAAGGAACTGCCCAAGGAGCTCAGAGACAGAATTGTGGCAAGGCACAGATCTGGCCAAGGTTTCAAAAGAATTTATGCAGCACTCAAAGTTCCTACAGTAAGAGCACAGTGGCCTCCATAATCCTTAAATGGAAGAAGTTTGGGACAACCAAAACTCTTCCTAGACCTGGCCTTCCAGCCAAACTGAGCAATCGTGGGAGAAGAGCCTTGGTGAGAGAGGTAAAGAAGAACTCAAAGATCACTGTAGCTGAGCGCCAGAGATGCAGTAGGGAGATGGGAGAAAGTTCCACAAAGTCAACTATCACTTCAGCCCTCCACCAGTCAGGGCTTTATGGCAGAGTGGCCCAAAGGAAGCCTCTCCTCAGTTCAAGACATATGAAAGCCCGCATAAGATTCTCTAGTCTGATGAGACGAAGATTGAACTTTTTGGCGTTAATTCTAAGCGGTATGTGTGGAGAAAACCAGGCACTGCTCATCACTTGCCCAATACAATCCCAACAGTGAAACATGGTGGTGGCAGTATCATGCTATGGGGGTGTTTTTCAGCTGCAGGGACAGGACAACTGGTTGCAATTGAAGGAAAGATGAATGTGGCCAAGCACAGAGATATCTTGGAAGAAAACCTCTTCCAGAGTGCTCTGGACCTCAGACTGGGCCAAAGGTTCACCTTCCAACAAGACAATGACCCTAAGCACACAGCTAAAATAACAAAGGAGTGGCTTCTGAACAACTCTGTGACCATTCTTGAGTGGCCCAGCCAGAGCCCTGACCTCAACCCAACTGAGCATCTCTGGAGAGACCTGAAAATGGCTGTCCAGCAACATTCACCATTCAACCTGACAGAACTGGAGAGGATCTGAAAGGAAGAATGGCAGAGAATCCCCAAATCCAGATGTGAAAAACTTGTTGCATCATTCCCAAGATGACTCATGGCTGTACTAGCTCAAAAGGGTGCTTCTACTCAATACTGAACAAAGGGTCTGAATACTTATGACCATGTGATATTTCAGTTTTTCTTTTATTAATAAATTTGTAAAAATATCTACATTTGTTTTTTCTGTCAAGATGGGGTGCTGAGTGTACATTAATGAGAAATAAAATGAACTTTTTTGCTTTTAGCAAATGGCTACAATGAAACAAAGTGAAAAATTTAAAAGGGGTCTGAATACTTTCCGTACCCACTGTAATTGTCCATTACAGAGCAGGCTAACGACCAGTGGTGGATACATAATAGAGGTTTGCACCCAAGGCTCCCATTATTGGGTCTCTCAAGACTTGAGAGTATGGAGCCTGGTCACTGTGGCAATCTTCCTCTATCACTGACCAAGTCTGCGATGCACCAGGGTACAGCAGGTCATTGCACACAGAGTTAACTGCAGTCCATTTTAGGTATCAGTGCATCCTGTGCTTAGCTACAAGGGAGTCTCTGGCTCTATACACTTTGTCATATGATTTGAACCTCCACTATTCTCATTGTCCCATTTCACCAGCGTTGCTGGGAAGGACTTCCCGCAGGCCGCCGTAGTACTACTGCGGAAGCATGGTGTGCACACAGAAACATGCTTTGCAGGTGTCAACCGTATGTTACGGCTGACACTGTCCTCTAACACCCCTGGTCGGAGCTGAGCTACGATCACGGGTGTTAATCCCATCATGTTTGACCGTGGCATCTCAGGGGCTGTGTCATATATTGTGGTCCCAATAGCCCCCGACCCCCACGGGGGGTGCTGATGGGCCTAATCAGCTGCCAGAGGTCTGATCAGTGACCCCGGGTCCGCCCCACTTCAGTCCCTCCACGTACCTGGTTGATCCTACCATGAATGGAGGCTGTCAGCCTATGTGTCTGCACGGGCTGACAGCCTCCTATACACTGCAATACACGTGTATTGCAGCGTATAATCAATCCCCTATGGGGACAAAAAAAAAAAAAAAAAGTTTAAACCTGTTAAAATAAATAAATAAATAAATAAATAAAAAATATGAATAAAGCCCCAAAAATCCCATATAGAATATTTTTATTATGTAAAATAAAAAAAACAACATTACATATCTGGTATCATCGCGTCCGTAAAAAGCCGAACACTAAAATGAAAACATTATTTAACCCGCACGCTGAACATAAAAAAAAAAAAAACGTAGAAAACCGCACAAAATAATGTCTGTATCTATTGTTACATGTTACATGTACAGTACGATACAAAAGTGTTAGGCAGGTGTGGAAAAATTTCTGAAAAGTAAAGCTATGTTCGCACTACCGTTATTAATGTCCGTTGCTATCATACATCACATGATGACAGCAAGGACATTAAGTGTAGTAACGGACACAGACAGAGCCCCTTCCGTCTGTGCCTGTTCCCATTTACTGTAATTCAAACAACATGACGGACGCTGTCTTCTGTCATGTTTACTTACTTTTGTAATGAAAAGAAAAGTCCTGCATGCATAACTTTTTCTTATGTCAGAAAAGTAAAAAAAAAAGCTTACATCATCATGTTATATTTTACATTGGGGAAAATGCAGACACCCAATGGAGTGGGCTCTGCATCTGTTAATTAATGTCCGTTGCTCTCATCCTGTAAAGGTCAATAACCTACCCTTAGAATGCTTTAAAAAATGGAAGTGTTAAAAGTTTATTTTTGTCAATTAACAAAATGAAGCAAATGACGAAAAGATAAATCTAAATCATATCAGTATTTGGTGTCACCACCCTTTGTCTTCAATGCAGTATCAGTTCTCCTAGGTACACTTGCACACAGATTTTGGAGGATCTCAGCAGGGAGGTTGTTCCAAACATCCTAGAGAACTAGCCACAGATTTTCTGTGGATGTAGGCTTGTTCAAATCCTTCTGTCTCTTCATGTAATCCCAGGTAGACTTGATGGTGTTGAGATCAGGGCTCTGTGGGGGACATATCATCACTTCCAGGACACCTTGTTCTTCTTTATGCTGAAGATAGTTCTTAATGACACTGATTGTATGTTTGGAGTTGTTGGATGGATGAGAATACTGGAGGATGAGAATCTGCCTGTATTTCTCAGCAGAGGACACCATTAGCCCTGGCCAAATTCCCAACTTCACTTGCTGAAATGCAGCCCCAAACTTTGCAAGGAACCTCCACCATTCTTCAGTATTGCCTGCAGACACTCATTATTGTACCTCTCTCCAGCCTTTCGCTTACAAACTGCTTTCTGTTACTCCCAAGTATTTCACATTTAGCAGTTCTTATGTATCATTTTGTTACAAATACCTACAGTATGTACGTCCTGTATGATGTATCACATATGACATGTATATCCCGGGGGACGAGGGTACATACAAATTTCATGATGTATCTCATGTTACATATATGTCCAGTGGGTCATGGTAATGTACACCCTGTATGATGTATGTGATGTTATATATATATGTCCAGGTAGCAAGAATGTGTACCTCTTGTATGACATGTCCCATGGTAACACATGCCCAGGTGGTAAGGCGAGCCTATATATATCCTGTATATAGAGTCTCATGGTACATATATGTCTTGGAGACAAGGGTACATACAGTGCTGGCCAAAAGTATTGGCACCCCTGCAATTCTGTCAGATAATACTCAATTTCTTCCAGAAAATGATTGCAATCACAAATGCTTTGGTAATAATATCTTCATTTAATTTGTCGTCAATGGAAAACCACAAAAAGAATTGTCAAAAAGCCAAATTGGATATAATTCCACACCAGACATAAAAAAAGGGGGTGGACAAAAGTATTGGCACCCTTTGAAAAATCATGTGATGCTTCTCTAATTTGTGTAATTAACAGCACCTGCTACTTAACTGTGGCACATAACAGGTGGTGGCAATAACTAAATCACACTTGCAGCCAGTTGAAATGGATTAAAGTTGACTCAACCTCTGTCCTGTGTCCTTGTGTGTACCACATTGAGCATGGAGAAAAGAAAGAAGACCAAAGAACTGTCTTAGGACTTGAGAAGCAAAATTGTGAGGAAGCATGAGCAATCTCAAGGCTACAAGTCCATCTCCAAAGACCTGAATGTTCCTGTGTCTACCATGCGCAGTGTCATCAAGAAGTTTAAAGCCCATGGCACTGTGGCTAACCTCCCTAGATGTGGACGGAAAAGAAAAATTGACGAGAGATTTCAACGAAAGATTGTGTGGATGGTGGCTAAAGAACCTCGACTAACATCCAAACAAGTTCTAGCTGCCCTGCAGTCCGAGGGTACAACAGTGTCAACCCGTACTATCCGTCGGCGTCTGAATGAAAAGGGACTCTATGGTAGGATACCCAGGAAGACCCCACTTCTGACCCAGAGACATAAAAAAGCCAGGCTGGAGTTTGCCAAAACTTACCTGAGAATGCCAAAAACTTTTTGGAAGAATGTTCTCTGGTCAGATGAGACAAAAGTAGAGCTTTTTGGGAAAAGGCATCAACATAGAGTTTACAGGAAAAAAAAAGAGGCCTTCAAAGAAAAGAACACGGTCCCTACAGTCAAACATGGCGGAGGTTCCTTGATGTTTTGGGGTTGCTTTGCTGCCTCTGGCACTGGACTGCTTGCCCGTGTGCATGGCATTATGAAGTCTGAAGACTACCAACAAATTTTGCAGCATAATGTAGGGCCCAGTGTGAGAAAGCTGGGTCTCCCTCAGAGGTCATGGGTCTTCCAGCAGGACAATGACCCAAAACACACTTCAAAAAGCACTAGAAAATAGTTTGAGAGAAAGCACTGGAGACTTCTAAAGTGGCCAGCAATGAGTCCAGACCTGAATCCCATAGAACACCTGTGGAGAGATCTCAAAATGGCAGTTTGGAGAAGGCACCCTTCAAATCTCAGGGACCTGGAGAAATTTGCCAAAGAAGAATGGTCTAAAATTCCAGCAGAGCATTGTAAGAAACTAATTGATGGTTACCGGAAGCGGTTGTTCGCAGTTATTTTGTCTAAAGGTTATGCTACCAAGTATTAGGCTGAGGGTGCCAATACTTTTGTCCGGCCCATTTTTGGAGTTTTGTGTAAAATGATCAATGATTTGACTTTTTTTTTCATTCTCTTTTGTGTTTTTTCATTGCAAGCAAAATAAATGAAGATATTATTACCAAAGTATTTGTGATTGCAATCATTTTCTGGAAGAAATTGAGTATTATCTGACAGAATTGCAGGGGTGCCAATACTTTTGGCCAGCACTGTACACCCTGTATCATGTTTTGTTTTGAGGCAAACATATGTACACCTGTATTATGTGTTAAGCTAGGTTCACACTAGCATCAGCCTATCCATTGTTCTGGTCCATCGCTGCTACAACAGCGGTCACACAAAGAGCCCGACAGGCCCCATTAATTATAATGGGATCCGTTGGGTGTCCGCTCTTTTAAACTGAAACTGCCTGACAAAGAAATCAGACTTGCAGCACTTTTTCATCCGCCAATTTTCGACACCCACTGCTACAGCGTGTCCAAAGGGAGATTCCAACACAGATGTAAACGAAGCCTTAAATGTTACACATATGTCCAGTAGGTCAGAATATTTGATGTGTCGTATTACAGGTGTATCCAGGAGGCTAGGGCTCATGTATTGCTGAGAAGTTGGTGACACATTGGCAGGCAGAAAACTTTGTGACATCCTGCCCTTTACCTGTGCTCTTGTTCTCATTGTAGCCATGCTGCTCTGATGCGTCTTGTCTGTTATTACCCTGGACAGAGCTGGTCAGTGCTCAGCAATAACAAGCTGTTTGTCATATTTCTTTCATTGTCACTAGGTGGTATTTCTCTGATACTTATAGGGGTGCATTTAGCTGTACCCCCTGAAGGCTCCTTCTCTGTCCACTAATGCCATGCCACTATATAGGGGAAGGAGTACACCTTACATTTCTACATCATAACGGATTGTCTCTGTCTCCCCAGGGCTCCAGTGGCTGCACTCTTCATTACTTCGCTCAGCGATCCATCTTGAGTCTGACCCCCTGTAAGAGGGAAACCCAGAGACCCAGTGGTGAGTATCCCCCGCCCACGACTGTGAGGGAGGGGCTGACAGCACAGCGATCAGGTTAGATCACATTCCTCTCACTGCTTGTCAGCCCAGAGATAGACATGGTCCCGAAACTGAGACCATCAACCTGCAGCCAAACGGACTCCACAAGCTATACTGCCAGTACCAGGTATACATCTTGTACACAGCTGGGTATATGTCCAGTATCAGGTATCTTGTTTCTGAAAATGTGTGTATACCACCACTATTAGGTATATAGCTTCTGAAAATGTGTGTATACCACCAATATCTGGTATATCTTTTCTCAATCTGGTATATCTTTTGCCATCATGCCTCACAAAATGTTCAATAAAAAGTGATCAAAAGGTCAGATGAAAACCAGGTGTCCCATAAAAAATAAGCCCTCAACCAGCTCTGTCAACAGAAAAATTAAATTATTATGCCTTTCAGAAGATGGTGATGCAAAAATAATTGATTTTTTTCCCTAAATGGAATTTTATTCTGCACAATTAGCAACACATAAAAAAACATCATAAATTAGGTATCTACGTAATCGTATGGACCTGCAGAATAAAAGGTAACATGTTACTTATACTGTACAGCAAAAAAAATTAAATGTTAAAAAGCAATGCCAGAATTGATGTTTTCTTTTACATCCCACCCAGAAAGAGTTAATAAAATTTAGTCAAGTTATAGGCACCCCAAAATGGTGGCATTGAATAGTACCTCTCATACCGCAAAAAAGCAAGTCCTCATATGGCCACATCACCAGAAAAAAAAAAAAAAAAAAAAAATTATATATATATATATATATATATATATATAAGCTTGTACAATGTGAAGACAAAAACCTCAAAAGTCACCAAATCATTAGGACACAACTGGCTGCGGCAAGAAGGAAATGCATGAGCTGTGCGAGCGTATATCAGGGGACACCCCATATTTTGAGCTTATGAGGGAGAATACATTGGCGCTGATGCCCCAACTGAACAGCTGACATTTCACAGTGCCGTGATATGGGCATAACCTATTGGCCACTGAAATGGCATATCTGGGAAAATGTCAATTTTCATTTTAAACCATCTGCTGTGTATTTCTTTTTGGAAAGCATCTTTGGGGTCAAAATGATCAGTATACTAGTTGGAGGTGGGGGGGCAGTTTCCAAAATGAAGTCACTTCTTGGTACTCTCCACTGCATTAGCAACTTAGGGGCAAATGTGTCATGGCACCTGAAAATGATTCTGCCCTCCAAAAGCCTAATGGCACTCCCTGCCTTCTGTACCCTGCTGTGTGCCAATACAGCAGTTTTCCTCCACATGTGGGGTATTTCGGTAATTAGGAGAAATTACGTAACAAATTGTTGGATAAGGCATTTTCTCCTTTAACCCCTTGTAAAAATGAAAAAAAAAAAAAAAAAAATTGTGGCTAAAGCACCATTTTATTGCAAAAAATATATGTTTCATTTTCACTGCTCAATGTTAATAAACCTATGAAACAGCTGTTGGATGAAAATGCTCAGTATAACCCTTGATAAATTCCTTGAGGGGTGTAATTTACAAAATGGTGTCATGTCAGCTCCTTCCCTGCCGTTTGCCAATACAGAAATTTATATCCACATGTGGGTCATTTCTATAGTCGGGAGAAATTGCATAACAAATTGTGGGGTTCATTTCTCCTTTAACCCCTGGTAAAAATGAAACATTTTGAGTTAAAGCTACATTTTCTAGATAAGAATGTAATTTTCCATTTTTATGGTCCAATTCTGTGAAAGACCTGTAAGGTCAAAGTACTCAATATAACCCTTGATAAATTCCTTGAGGGGTCTAGTTTCCAAAATGGGTTAAGATACTTTGTATATGCTGTTTTGGTTTATTTAAGGGGTGCAGTTTTGAAAATGGGGTGATTTATGGGGGGTTTCTAATACAAGGGGGCTTTCAAAACCCCTTCATAACTGGATTAGTCCCTTGAAAAATGGGTTTTGAAAATGTTGTTGAAAATTTTGAATAATGTTGTTTGACTTGTAAGCCTTATAATGTCCGTAAAAAAATAAAAGGGTGATTAATGTTTGATGCCATTATAAAGCAGAGATATGATACATTAAACTTATGATCTAATTTGGGTGGTATGACTATCTGTATGCAATGCACATCATTTCACACTTTTTAAAATGTATATTTTTCAAAATTTCCACCAAATTTCCTATTTTTTCATAATTAAACACAAAACATATCGACCAAAATTTACCACTAAGACAATGTGCAATGTGTCACGAAAAAACAATATCAAAATAACTGTGGTGAGTTAAAGTGTTCCAAAGTTATTACTGCATAAAGTGACATGTCAGATTTGAAAAATCGAATTTGTCAGGAAGTCAAGAACTGGCTTCGGTGGGAAGGGGTTAAGAATTACCATAAGACAGGAGCTTCACTTTAACCCTTCACAAAACCCAGCACACAAAGCATTATTCCACCACTTAGACATTAAATTATTTATTCATTAGAATCAACAGGACCATTAAAACGAAAGCTCTACAAGTGCAGGCAGCATCAGTCATGTAGAGAGAGCAGCACATTGTCCACATTGTGACTAAATATACACAAATAGAAAAAACACATAGCATCCCTTCACCCCACTAAATAAAGTAATATTAGTTATCTGTAGTTACACTGATCTATATGTGCATAAAATATATAATATAATAATATATATGTGCATAAAATAGCCAGCCACAAATGCCTCAAGCTAAAAACATCTCAGCAGGCAGAGGGCTGGACAGCTGGACCATGCTGCTCTAGGTGGCTTGAGGTCACCTTCCCAGGACTCGTCTTCCAAGTTCGAAGATCGAGAAGCACTTGGTTCAGAGAGTCCATCCACAACTGTTTTTCTTCTCTAGTATCTGCCGAGAGCCAGCTCCTGAAAGAAGCAATAGAAGAATCATAAACAGCATGTATTCACCAGAACATCCACAATGGAGATCAGCGAGTGTTTATTACAGAGTCACCACAGGAAGCTGGGCATAAAGGTGACTGAACATTGAAAAGGGGGGGGGGGGGGAAGTACTTCAGTTTTCACAATTTGCCAGATAACTGCTTGCCGTCAGTGATTGTGAACACATTTTGTTAAACTTATAGACCATTGACCTGTATACAGTTTCTGACTGGACAGAACTGAAATCCACGCCAGAGTCTCTTAAGTCAAATGCATTGATGCCTCTAAATTCGATGCTCTGGAGGTCGTGTGTGGAGTTCCTAGAAATATGCAGATTTTTCTAGGTTCTTTTCCTGAACTCCAACTTGTCTAATTGTCCTTCCCCTCATCGCGTCCTCTCCCTTCCTAGCTCTACTGGGATGACCTGCCCTTTCCCTTTTTTTACCCCCTTGTTTCTCTCCCTTCTCCTCGGTCACTATGTCTTTGTAATTGTTTGTTCCTCCGCTTCTTAGTGTGTGACCCCGCTTCCCATTGGGTTGCAGAGGGCAGATGTCATGCCCTTTCTTCTCTGCCTTGTGAAGTCAGCTGCCTCCTAACCTGGGCTTAAAATTGCCATGTTATAGCGATTTTCTTTCTTTCTATTTGCCATTGTTTACTCCGTGGCCATAAAAGGGGGTTGATCTCTTGATATTGTGCCTGGATGTTTTATTTGATGTGATCCACACTATGTTTGCCCTGCCTCGTGGGCACTAGGCTCGATTTATTTCTCATTTTTGATGTTCTTTGTTACTATTGTTATATTTCTTTGAAAAATCTTTAATAAACTTTGATTAAACATAATTTTAGGTGCTTCTTGCACCACACAGGGAAACGGCCAGTCTTAAGGAGTTGCCAACCATTTATGCTGAGATTTGTGCAGCTGCTGATGCGTTTAGCTTCAAGTTCATCGACTAGACTGGACAGAACTGTTGCAAACCCTCATCTGAGAGCAGGACTAAATTATGTTCAAGGCTTAATGCAGCCAACTGTAAACAAGTTAATATTCACTGACTACAAACAGATCTAGTGTTGGTTCAGACAACATCTATGGTCTGTACAAAAAAACTTTTTATTGATGTATTTGTTGCACGGGCTGCTGACCCTCAGAGTATTTCTATGGACTGTAATGCAGTAAGTCTCTCTAGTCCAGTTTCAGATCTGCAATTACCACAAGCTGAAAACTCTAATAACTCCCCTGATGTACTCACTTGGTAAAGCAGAGCATGTTGCGGCACTGTGTTACCAGGGTGTCCACGTCATCTTCTCGCTGTGGCCTCATTGTGACAAGCTCCAAGGTGTGGGGCCGTGCACAGCTCTCTCTCTTGGCAGCCTCCACCTTCACACTGGTGCAGTTGATAAGATTGATCCTCCCTAGAGGCTTCTGTATAATAATTCACAGCAGTCAAACTCCATTGACAGGACATCATTCAATAGCACATAGCAGTGGAAGACTTACCTTACAGTTCTCTTGGTCAGGATATGCCCAAAATGAGAGTGTGTTTCCAGACAGAACCCACCAGTGTCTGTGCCAGGCCCCCAAACCACTGACATCTTCAAACATGGTCTGCAACAAAAAAAACAAGCGTAAGGAAAGCATCAGAGATTGTAAGAAAGATAGAAGTTCCAAAAAGTCCACTCTGACTACATACCAGGAATCCACTGCGCTGGACATTTGAGTGATTCTGACATTGCAGCTTAAGATAGAGGTTTCCTTCCAAGGGGGATAAAAAAGGAACCTATGAAAACAAGACAATGAGGCAGGGAAAGTGGGCAGCGTCTGGTTAGTAATGGCACATCAGCCAGCACAGCGTCAGTAACAGCAGGAGAGCGACAGCTTTAGATTTCAGGAGTTATTGTGAGGTATGAGTAATAATCTACATTATACATAATGGAGCTACAAATACAGTGAACAGAGAACCCACAGCTCAGCCATAACTCTTATAAAGCAGTGGCCTCAAACCTAATGCTCTTAGGAGTTGTAGTTTTTGTGCTGCGGAGCTACAGGTTGGAGATCACTTATTTGGTTATTCCTTCCCCATGTTGATGATGATGATGCCCTGATGGCAACACCCATTAGGGGTCACTGGGCCAGTTGACCTACAGGTTAGAAGATGATCAAATTCTTTCCAAGTCCAACATTGAGAAGTCATTAAAAGGGCTCATCCAGTCTTCTGTAAACATATTCTGTGATTTTCTAAGAAACTTTGTGTCTGAATTCCTTACTATCTTTGCTTACTGTCATAACTTGCTTACAGAGATGGAAAGCCAATTCTGACCTAGTCCTACTGTCACAGTTAAGTATTTGTTACAATGTATCAGTGCAGGTAAAAGCTATTCGCCATGAGTACAGGACAGTAGAGAAATTTAGGAGGTCAGGACTGTCTGCACTAATACGGTGTAACAATTATATCATGTGAGTGTAGCCAAGGACAGGTTCTCTGCCTCTGAATGTAGACAATAAATTGATTCTATACACTGACTCCAAGCAAAGATGTTGAAAATGGTGGGAAACTTCTGCACAAAAGTTAATTACAAAATGGTACAGAACTTTACATTCAACACTTTTATTTGTAAATATCAAAGTCTCACTGCTCACAATAAAACCATAGTACAGTCACCATCCTGCGCTAGAAGCCACCAGAGGGCCATGCACCAACCACAGATGGAAGTGAATCTACCCGCTACAATTCATGAGGAATTTGTAACCACCTTATCCTGGAAATGATTTCCAAGCAGACGACCGACCTTCCCTTCCAATTTCATCTAAAAGGAGACAGACAGGTGGGGGAAACGTGAGAGGAGAGACCAGAGAAGAGGATGAAATGGTGCAAATAAGACAAAGATGTGGAAGGGCAGATCATATGTTAGATGGGTTACACTGTACATAGGCAACATCAGTCCTTGGGGTCAGAGAGAGCATATGTGGTGTGGCTAGACTCTGCTGGAAACGCTTCTCCGTCACAAACATGTAGTATAAATGGTAACACCAACAACTTAAAGGGGGGGGGGGGGTAAAAATACCATCCCCTAGAAGACAGAATGACTTGGATGAGAATCCTAGGAGATGGAGGGGTGTTTGTCATTGAGTAACAAGTTGAGGAAGTAGATTTATAGAGAGCAGCGGAGCAAGATCTGGCAACACAAACTTGGAGTTTAGGAAGAAGGCCCAGAGGCAAGCAGGAGATTCAAAACAGAGGGATCAAATTTAGTCTAAAGACACTATGAATACTGGCACAGTATACTACCATATGACTAGGATGTCAGTTCTACCCATCTACTGTCACTGCCACCCCAGGCCAGGCACAGAGACTAAACACTTCCTGATAGCTGGAACAACATTATCTGCAGTATGTGGCTGTTTCCTGGTGATAATGAAAGTCTCCTGAGTCATGGCTTAGTTCCAGCCCACCGAACCCTAGTTATCAGAAAGGCCCACATAAAAAATCCAAGTTACATGCACCTTAAAATCTCTGGTGTTTTTAAGGTTAATGTAACTTGGATTTTTGCAGCATAAACATGAACTCTGACCTGCCATTATGATGATATCAATGGTGTAATGAAACACACAGACATGTGATGTGTATAGACAAGCTGACAACGTTATCTGTTCTAATATAACACTAATATGTTTTGTCGTCATGGGATCATGGACATCTTTTAATAACCATACTTGATGTAGCAGTGCGGTTTAGTATTAGCACTAAGTATACTGTACACGAGGGTACCCGTGACACATTATTGAGTTGTTCCCCTGAGATTAGAGGCTCACACCTGGATCTTGGTTTGGGTACCAGACTAGGTTTGATCTCAGAGAGCATATTTTAGTTTCTGGATTTTTTTTTTCTTTTTTAAATGGGTGTATACATATTTATCTATCTTTCTATTTTTTATGGCACCTGCAAACATATATGGGGAGTTGACAGATATGGAGTGGTTATATATTACAACTAGTTGACCTCTGTTTTAGGTAGTCTCATTATGTGTAAGGAGGTTTAGATATATTCTATATAAGAATATATTTTATATTTTACTGACAATATTCACAGAATTTTTGCTTTTGGGTATTCAATTGATGGAAGGCAGCAAAAAGACTAACAAGATATATGATAGGTTTAAGGGTAACCACATTGCCTAATAATAACCAGGTAGAAGACAGGCACATAGAACTATATAGACAGGATATATTACAAGCCACACAGAGGAAACAAGTATAGGAAGAAGCTGACACAGACAGACATTAACACAGCAAGTTATTTCTTACCTTTTCCAGAGGAAACTTGAGCTTGCCCAGAGATTCCAGAGTCAGGGTCAGTGATCCAACAAGTAGGAAATTACTGGATCGGAGGGGGAGTATTGACTGCAGGACTACAAGCTGCAGTGAGAAGAGAGCATTAGGGGGAGCTCCCCAGTGCAGAGCTACAGACTAAGTTGTAGGTGGAGTATCAATCTCTAGGGGGAGCAGTTCTTTCAGGTAGTACAAGCAGAAAAGATTACAATAAAGTGTCAGGTATTAGTTAACATGATGGAGTAGAAAGATCAGTAACAAAGCTTTCCACTGCCTTCCAGTTACATCTGTCCCAGAGCATGGAAGGAGTCAAGACTTACCTGGAGAATTCAGAGAGGCTTTCTGCATAGAAGAGAAAGGAGATGTGATATCTTACCTCATGTAACCCAAGGAAATTCAAGACAGAGACTGAGATGGGCAATACTTACTCTAGAGGACAAAAGCTTCTTGGGTGTGATCTAAGAACAAGGAGACCATTTTAGAACTTATGAAGAACACAACCACTAGCAGTGACATCACAAGTAAACAGGTCACAGTACCTTAGGCTTCAGCGACTTCCTCTTATCTAGGACCAGGGCAGATCCAGCTTGTGCCTGGAAGACAATTTGTAGTAACCAACCAACATTTTTCTAGGATTCAAAATTATTCATAGTACCCGATGACTAAAATCCACATTTTAATTAATCAAGGTAGCCTGAAACCCCATGTCCCCTATACAGATGAGTCCAGGCAATACTGCTCTTGCTGACATTTCTGTAAAAGTATCTACTGCAGCATAAAGGTGTTTTCTCTCAAACATGTATCCCTGATGAAGGGATCACTGCACAAAACCATCTTTATCTGTTCCACAGAAGTGAATGGAACAGTGGTCATGCATAAACACTACCAAATGACTGATGAAGGACCCAGTGAGCAGACATTTTTCTGCTATATTGCAGAAAAGAAATAAGTGTTTGTGGGAAACCCCTTTTAAATCTTTGGCTGAAGAGATTAAGACATTTTCACATTACAAAAGTTGACCTAGAATAACTATAACTCCTATGCATCACCATGGTAATGGACTACAAACAAACCCTGTGTAGTCTGTCCTGCAGTTGTACTTCTATTTCTTACTTACATACTGTACATTCGGTATGTTACAAGAAAAAGGAGGAGACTTCAGGATCAGACACAAATTTTTTTTTTTAAGTCTTTATAGACAATTACAAAAGTTGCTGCAATTTTCAAAAAAAATTACTTGGAAGTCATTTCTAGGACTCATAAGGTCATATTATCATCATATTACTCTGACAAATATTTGCAAAAGGAGGAGACTGTCCTGAGGTTTACATGAAGCACTTCTGACAACTCTACTCACCAGACTGTAGACCTCAATCTCTATTTTGAAATCAGAGGAGGCGTCATTCCTGTGGAAAAGAGAATTATTAGAAGATCTTTACTGACCCCATTTTGAAGAGCCTTGCCAAAGTCATAGCACTTACAGAGTAACTTTTGTAGGAAATATTATGGTGTCCCCTGTTTGCGCATCAGAAGCACTGGCCAGGGGTGTAGCCACTACGTCATAGGCTCCATAACGGATCAGAATAAGGAAGTAATGTCCTGCAGGCCCTGAGGGAATGAATAGAGGCTATGGTCACTGCATTCCAAAATCCATTACTTTTTATTTTTTCGGACAACATAGATTTATTAGTCTTGTTTTATGTGGACAAATTGCATTTGGATTGAACAGTACATACCCAAGAACTGTGTCAAAGTACTGAATAAAAATGATATAAAAAAAAAAAAATGGGATTTTTGTGTACTCACCGTAAAATCCTTTTCTCGTTGTATTCACTGGGGGACACAGCACCATGGGTATAGACCTGGTCACTAGGAGACAAGACACTAGGAAAAAGCAAAAGCTGTTGGCTCCGCCTCCAGGCTATACCCTGCCACAGCCACTGTGCATGAATCAGTTTGTACCATAGCAGTAGGAGAGAGAGACACAAAGGAACATGGAACCAACAACCACCAACAATGCCTGAACCCAAAAAGGAACCAACACAGTTCGGGCAGGAACACTGAAAAAAAAAAAAAACAAGGGAGGGATCTGTGTCCCCCAGTGAATACAACGAGAAAAGGATTTTACGGTGAGTACACAAAAATCCCACTTTCTCGTCTACTTCACTGGGGGACACAGCACCATGGGATGTCCTAAAGCAGTCCCAGAGGGTGGGAATAACACGGCCATGCAAACCTGTAATACTCAACCGCTTCCAGAAACTTACAACCCAAATTGGCATCAGCAGAGGCCACAGAATGGATCTGGAGAAACTTAGAGAAAGAGGATGGAGGCCCAGTGGGATACTTACAGACCTGGGAAGCAAAAGCCTGATGCCGGAGGCCCCGGGAACTCCAACAGCTCTAGAGGAGAGAGCCGTCACACGGGAGGCAGAGCCGTACTCTTAAATCGATAGGTCTCCCTAATCTCAGACCAAAGCCATCGGAAGATGGGAGCTCTGGAAGCAGGCAGCCCCTGGCAAGGGCACTCAGGGAGAATGAGCAAAGCGTCCGAACAAGAGAAAGGATCCGTGAGGGACAGTATACACGCAAATTGCCCGGGCAACAACCAGGCAGGGAAGAGCAAGCACTCACGTGGACGCCTGGGGACCGAGCAGAAGGAGGGCAAGACCAAGTCCTCGAAGTGGAAGCAGGAAAAACACCCTAAGAAAAAAAGACTGTGGCAGACAGAGGAAAACCTTATCCTTGTGGAGGACCAGAAAGGGAGGCTGCCGAAAAAAAGGGGCAGCCAATTAGGGACCCCTGCGGATGGAGGTAATGGCCACCAGAAACTCATTCTAACAGGACAGAAGGCAAAAAAAGGGATATCATAGGCTCGAAGGGGAGAACCTGAAGCACCTTAAAGATGAGGTTAAGATCCCACGGATCCAAGGGTTCCAAAGGAGCACAGAGTGGCACTCCTGTAGGAAAGTCCTTTAAAAAGAAAGAAGACTAAGACCTTGATCCAGACCAGACTGGAGAAGATCCGATGAGAATCGTTACTCTTCCAACGGTGGACGTAAGCCTTCCACGTTTGATGGCAGATCTAAGCTATCTGGAATTTCCGGGCCTTGAGTATGTTAGAATAACAAACTCCGAAAAAACCACGATGCCTCAAACCTCGGATTGAACAGCCACGCCGTGAACGCAGCTGAGTCAAGGTGGGAGTCCCTGAGACAGCAGGTCGACCAGCAGAGGAAGAGGCCAGGAGCATCCGCCAACAGGAAAATGAGATCCACATACCAGACCCGGCAGGGCCAATCTGGTGCCACCAGGATAGCTTGAACCCCCTTGGTCTTGAGATTCTGGAGGACCCAAGGGAGAAGAGGAAGTGAAAAACCGAACTTACAAGAGCGCCAGCGGTGATGGCTCGAGGATCCAGAGACCTGGCAATTTAGCCGGGGACCTTGTGGTTCCGGCGGAGGCTAAAAATGTTGACGTTTGTCACACGACAGCGGGAGCACAGTGGATGGAAGATCTGCAGATAAAGCGACCCTCGCCCGGAGCAATATTTTCTCGACTCAAGTAGTCTGCCACCCAGAAAAAAGGTTGACCACCGAAAGAGCTGGAACAAGGCGCTCCACCCAAGGAAGAAATTGTGAGGCTTCTAGTAAGGCCGCACGGCTCCTGGTGCCACGCTGAGGGTTCAAGTAGGCGACCATGGAGGAGAGGTCAGTCAGGACTGTGACAGATGTCCTTGGAGAAGAGAGGTCCAAGGAGTAAGGGCAAATAAGATAGCCCTGTGATCCAGCAGGTTGAACCAGAGGGAGGAATCGGCCCTGGACCACAGGCCCTGAACAATCAAAGCATCGAGGACCACTCCCCAGCCGGGGAAATTGGCAGCAGTGGGAATCACTTACCAACAGAGGGGAAGAAGGACTTCCCTTGAGAAATTCCTGGGGAGGAATATACACTAAAGAATCTCTCAGTGAACCAAGGTGGAAAGAGAACCGCAGATGAGGCTGTCCGGAGATTTGTCCCAGCAGGCCGTAATCTTCAAGAGGAGAGAACGACAGAGTGAATGAAAGGTACAGCCTAGATGGTTGAGGCGATCGTGCGCAGGACCCACATGCCGATTCAAAGACAGCAAGGAGAGTACCTCCAAAGGTGGGACACTCAGGATCTTGGCCTCCGGAGGGAGAATCACACCCTGGAGCGAGCAGAGGATCATGTCCCGGATTCCATGTGCTTAGAGGACACGCGACATCCTCATAGATGAGCCAGCAGAATCAGCGAAGAACATCCAAGGTGAACCACAAGCTGGTCAGATTGTCTGACCTGGAGGGGCTTCACCAGGAGGTCGTCAAAGTCTGAAAACACGGCAGCACCTCTGGCGCAGAGGATGGCCATGAGAGACGCCATCACTGAGGGAAAAAACCCCCGGTGGCAGAGGCCAGCCTGAAGGGGAGAGAGACAACTGGAAAGGTCAAGGATCCACAGCAAAAACGAAGAAACCGCTGACGGCACAGCGAGATGATGTAGATGGACGAAGAATTCGCCCATCTCCAGGGATGCCACCACAGACTGCATAGACTACAACGGAGCCTGCAGGCATGGAAGAACCTGTGGAGCCCTTTCAGGTCCATGATGGGACAGAGGAAGCCGTCCTTCTAGGCGAATGGAGAACAGGTAAGAATAGTAACCCCAGATACACTCTGCAACGGGAACAGGGACGCTGACTCCCTGCCGCTGGAGATTGGAGACAGCCTGGATTGTCCGACATAGCGAAGGCAAAGAGACTCCAGCGAAAACTGGAGTAGCCGGACGACACCGCCTCTCAGGCCCAGGCTCCAGACGTCCCGCCATTTGAGATGCCCAGAGAGGGGAAAAAACTTCATGCCGAGGAGGCTAGGAAGAGGAAGACCTGGACGACCTAGTGCAGAACCGCCAGGGAGGCCTGGACTTGAAAGAAGCTTTCTGGAGCAGGAGAACGGCTGACACATAGGACGCCTCTGAGGGAGGAAGAATCTATTCCCCCGTGGCCTCAGGGATAAGCTTCTCGACGCCCCTAACAAAAAATTTTGGCCCAGGACGACCTGGAAAGGGAGAAGGGCTGCGTTCGCCTTCTTGGAGGCGGACCCAGTATTCCACAACGGATCCCAACGGTATGGCAGATAATCACTGCATTGTCGGCCGCCTTAGCAGATTTGGGAGGCATCTCTAGTTATTGGGAAGCGTTCAGGATCTCAGAGACGAGCGGCTGGAGGGAAACTGCATCAGGGAGGTTTGACTGAGGCTGTTTGGCCCAGGAAAAGAAGGCCTTGATGACCCAAGAGGCAGCGAAGGAGAGCCGCAGGGAGAAACCAGCCACTACAAAGGCCACCCTGGTGAGGGAAGCCACCTTCTTGCAGCAATGCAATAGCCAGCATTTAGGGCAATGCAATGTATCAGTTCTGCATTGCAAACAATACAACAGATGCGATCCGATCTCACTCCGAGGGATCACTGAGGTAGGCAAAAACCGCTGAAGGCAGACTAGAAGCCTTGGAGAGCCTAGCTATCATGGGATCCACCGTGGGAGGCTCTTAGTGATAGGAAGGGACACATGGGGCGGCTCGCTGACAAAATGTCAAGACAGGCCAGCTTGCGCTCACTAGTTACTGATATATAAGTACCGTGCGCTAACCGATTGCACCACTGGAGCAACCTGCTTCCCTTGCCTCGGATGTTCATCATTGCCAGCCAGGGAGAGCTAGAGACGTGTGTCACAGCATAGCCTGGCAGAACTGCCCGAGCTCACCTTCCACTTGGAGACACACAGGTCAAGGGAAGGGATGTCCGATTTCCTAGTCGAAGACAGAGGATGGTCCAGGGAGAAGTCACTGTGCCCTCAAGATGATATCAAACATCCAGTGGCAGAAAGAGATGTCCACTTGAGAGGATGAGTCCGGGTCCTCAGAGATCTGTAGGGTCTCTATCGCATAGATGAGTCCCGCGTAGCAGCAGATATAGATGAGCCTAGCTGAAGCTCCGAGTCGGAGTCAGAGGCGTCCCCAGTTAAATAGACCGAGCAGAGGGAGGGAGGTATCCGCCTGTCGGAGTGGAGCCGTGACCTGAGTTCCTATCTGGGGAGTACCCAGAGGAAGGGGTGGCGGACCGTGAACCGTAGGAAGACTTCCTGGTCCTTTTGAGGCTCCTGGAGCTGCGACGGGAACTATGAGGGTGTCCAGGGAGATCCCTAGAAGCAGCCGACTGTGCGGCGATCTGGGAAAGCAGCCATTCCAAGTTTCCAGCACTGACTAGTTAAGTCTGGTAAGGACACCATGGCCAAGGTTAGGGAGGCCGCCCAATCCGGGGGATGGAAAAACCGGAGAGGGGCCAGGAGGTTACTGACTGGCTGAGGCGGAAGGCAGAGAGAGCACATGGGCTCGGGCTGTCCGCATGGCAACTGTTTTTGATACAGCTGGTGCACGTATAAAAACGTGACGCAACCAGAGGGGCCGGAGGGGGAGCCCAAGAAAATTAGGGTAACCCAGGGGGTTAGCCTACCAGACTGCAAAAGATGGCCGCTCACAAACTGCTGCAGCAAGGGTTCCGCAGGTGCAATGTCTCCCAGGGAACTGGGAAGAATCCCTGCTGTCCCAGCAAGCCAAAAAATAATAAATAAATAAGCCAATAAATAAATAAATTGAGAATATGAGGAGAGCAAAGCTCTTCCCCTGGTAAAAACAGGCTCAGTAGCTACTGGGCAGGCTGGATGGCTTGCCAGGACAGCCCCCTGGCCAATGGAAGGCCCTAGGCGGAGTCTGGGTACCAGAAAAGCCCGGGAAATGGACGGGCCCGTTGCGGCCTAGTTCCCGGCCAGGCCTCGGACTCGCGTACAACGCGGCCGACCGCGAGGCACCGTCGGCGGCGCAGCGCGACCGCGAACTCCGGAGGTTCCGCGGAGGCCTGGGAAAAGGTACCGGGGGGCCAGGAAAGGGGGTCCCCACACGAGCGGGGGGGGGAACCGGGTGCCCCCCCCGACAGGGGCCGCTCGGTAGGAGCGACCAGAAAGCCCAAAAACGCCCCAGAAAAAAAGGGGCTTATTTACTAAGATTTAAGGCCCAGTTCAGGGGAACCCTGTGATGCCCCCCCCTAAACAGGACCCATACTATTGTCCCCCTGGGAAATGGCACTAAGGGGCTGAGAGGGCCTGAAGGGGAGATGGAGAAGGGCTGAGGTAACTTACTCACCAGCCTTCTATTCTTCTCATACTCACCAGTCTGGCGACTTCAGGCGCCGCAGGGTCACCCCCTCGGTAGGACCTCGCACGTGGGAGTGGGGTCACCGGTACTCCGGCCGCTTTTGGGGTGCGGCGAATGGTGAGTGGGGACTGGGTGATCGGCGAGGCTGCTCTTTTGCAGAGCACTGCGCCCGCAGGAGGGTACGACTAGTGTGGCGTACACGCTGACTACCCCCTGCACCTGAAAGAAAGGTAAAAATAAAAACGATGCAAGACAGAAGACCTGAGTCAGGTCGTGTCTGCCTCCTATGACACTAGGTTTCAAACTGATTCATGCACAGTGGCTGTGGCAGGGTATAGCCTGGAGGTGGAGCCAACAGCTTTTGCTTTTTCCTAGTGTCTTGTCTCCTAGTGACCAGGTCTATACCCATGGTGCTGTGTCCCCCAGTGAAGTAGACGAGAAAAACACATTACTTTATGGGATGTTATGGCTATTTCTATTTTTTTTATTATGCTTTACTATTTTTGATGTATCTTCATGAGGAAAATAAGTTTTTCTTGTGGCGATTCCAATGTATAATTTCATTTAAACAATGTAAAGGCATTTTTTTTGTTTGGATTTTTTAATTTTAAACAAAAAAAAAAAAAAAAAAGTATTTTAGGGGACATTCATACTACCATTGGTAATGTCCGTTGTGGTCTTCTGTCATAGGATGACCGCAACGGACATTAAACTGTCGCAGAGAACGGTCAGACTGATTCTGTGTCCGTTCCCATTGACACTAATGTAAACAACATGAAGGAAGCCATCTTCAGTCACGTTTGTTCACTTTTGTAACATAAGATAAAGTCCTGCATGCAGGGTTAGAAATGCAGTCTGTTAAACCCTGAGTTTATCGAAGCCTACTAGATTTACATACATGGCAGAATAGGGAGTCTTTGTTAAGACGACAGATATTGTTATTCAGATGTATTTAGGGGGTTAAACGCTGGGATCATCTCCAATCCCACCCAATGTAGACGTTGTCAGGTATAATATACTTATGTGCCAGCAACATATAATTATGGGCTGTGCAGGACATACGTCTCATCAGTCTTGTAAACAAACACAATGAACCAAGAGGGTTACAACAGGATATGTATAGATACATTTTTCATCCTTTATCTTAATTTGACCTCTTCCCAGTACCTGCAGAGATACTGTGCAAAATTTGCCTTTGTAGCACGCTAAAGTACCTGATTCCAGGATGGTGGAGCACACGTAATCCACTTTGAGAGGCAGCCGGATATCAGATATGGTGACTGAACCAGAACAAGGTCTCAGTTCACTGACAGGACTGGACAACGGCTGCTCTGACCTTCCCTCTCGAAGTCGTTCCAGTTCTTTAAGCAAAGCTGCTTTCTTCTCACCTAATAAGGAGAAAGTCATTTATTAGCATCACTGTTCATCCACTTGCTACAGACTAAGAATCTTAATTGTTCACTCACAGGACAGCAGCAACAAGCGCTCAGCTTCAGCCTCCTGCCGTGTGCCCTTGCCATGCTCAGCATCTACACAGTAGCTCAACGCACAGCAGGACTGCTCAATGATGCGCTGGAGAGAGGACACCTCTTTACTCAGGAGCTGTCAGACAAAAATGTATATATGTCAGGGACCAATTTGTCACTAAAAAACACATCACAGCAACAATTCTAACAACATCTCATACCCTAATCTTCTCCTTCACATCCACAGGTGCACGTTCCACATTCTGCCTCTTGGGTAGTTGCTTCTGGGTGGCAGAAATAAGCTGAGTAGTCGACTCTTCTTGAATGCTCCTCCGCAGAGTGCGGTATGTGTCAATGCTGTAATGAGAGCTGGTCACAACACTTGTGTAATTCCAGGCTTTATAACAAATGACATTCTTAGGATAGGTCATCAATTAAACATTGGCAGAGATCCAAAATCCAGGGCTTCAGATAAAAATCTATTACCACCAAGCAGAGTGCCGCACATTTGTGCTGCAGCTATTCTTAGTATAGCAGTTCAACCCATTCACTTGAACGACACAACTTCGATCATGACTCTTCAATTTAAAAGTCCCAGAAAACCCCTTTAAAAGCAAATGACTTTCTGGCAACCTCCAGTTACTGTAGTGTTTTAGAAACCCATTTTACTGAACTCACAGAACCGTATCACTCAGTGATACCTGTAGGGAAGATGGTTCTCCTCACTGGCTGTGGTCTCTGAGGGCTCCTCGAGCAGCTCTGGCAAACAGGTTACAACAGAATTCTACAGAAACAACAGAGAATAAGACATTCTGCTGACTGGAGAGAAAACATTTCACAGAGAAGGACTCACCAGAGGACTGATCGCAGCCTGGAAATCTAGCGATTTGGTAAGAGGAGACAGAATAGATACTGGAGGAAGGTCCATATCTGGCTCTTCTGATAAATGGTCTTCAGCAGCCTCACTTACATCCAGCACACCCTCAAATATTCTGTCAATTAGCTCCGAACTGTTCATTGTTAACCTTCTCCCAACTCCATCATTGTCTATTCCTATCAGAAGACATGAATGGACAATATAGCAACACTGAAATGGAGCACCCCATGCATCATTTCATATTGGCCATGTCCCTTGCTCATGTTTACAGGGGCAGTTTTGGCCAACCCTGAATTGTCAGTACAGCATGTAATATCTGGTTATTGAAATATTTGGGTTAAACTTTTATGTTAGAGAGAAATTTAATTCAGTTTTCAGTGCTCTCAAAAAAAAAAAAAAATGATATCATCATCATCATCCTCATCAAGTTCAGGTCATCTACAAGGTGCAAGACTATCTTCAGACACATCGGTATCCTACATCAACAGTTTAAAATCAAGCAGTCCACTACTTGTGAACCTTCTAAGATGTGGAAAATTGATGATTAAACCCAGAAAACGGTCAGCAACATGGAAAAGAAATCCTATACAACTTAACTTCAGGCCCTGTTGATGGAGATATTTTCAACATGTACTAGACACCTCAAGCTGAGCAAATGGGCTCTATGGGTCCAAGAAAGATACAAAAAAAAAAAAAAAAAAAAAAAAAAAAAAGCTAGCTGCCCACAATAAGACTTGATGGAGGAAGATCCATAATGTTCTGGGACTGCTGAATTTGATACGGAACATTTCAGGACTATCAAATTGCAAAATATGCTTTCAAGTATAAGAAAATTAGGTTTGATTCAATCAAAATGGGTCTTTCAGAAGGACAAATGCCCAAAGCATTCTAAAGAAATGAAAGGAAAAAAAGACAAAAAAAACCAAAACAACCCACTGGCCAGTAGTGAGTGTTGAACTCATTTCACATGAATATTCTGGGACAAAGCTGATATCTGCTATTGGAAAAAAGAAAAAGCAAACATTTCTGAGCTTGAAAGAATTGCAATGAAGAGTGGCAGGCCACTACAAAAACCACCTTGAAGTTGTCAGTGCTACTAAATACATCCACTTCTCCTCTGAATAGATAGGCCAGCTTCATGGTTGAATAAAATCAAAATATTCTTGAGACAGTTATTTCTTAGCCAAGAATGTAGATCAGCACAGGCATGCACAAACTATCCTAAAAGGCTCAGCCACTATATACCACACTATTACTGCCCTTGCATACATAGCACTATATGAAAGTGTACCTTCTGGAGACCCATCAGCTGCTTCACCTAAGGAAGATGGAGGGTCCTCTGGTGCAAGAGAATCTGGAAGAGATAGAAATCAAAGATTCATGGCATACCCTCCTCTGTTGATGCTCCAACATTACCTCACAGGATATGATGCCAGGCACTATCTGCACCTTAAAGGACACGACTGGTGACGGCTCATACAGCTTATATATGTGTAATGACAGTAACCTCTATTACAAAATTGTCTGACCATTGTACAAGCAATGCTACGTCTGTTGCTGCCCCTGCTACCTCTTGTGTCACTCCCTCTACCTCATAGATTGTAAGCTCTTGCGAGCAGGGCCCTCAGTCCCAGTGTGTGAATTGAATATTTCTTTGTAATGTATCTTTTTTGTCAGTGCTTGAACCCTACAAATTGTACAGCGCTGCGGAATATGTTGGCGCTATATAAATAAAATTATTATTATTAGTTGCCCATTGACAAAGCCTCTATTATCTGTACTGTACAATATACTGTGTCACAAATAAGCCAAGAAAACGCTCACCAGAATCACAGGACCTTCTGAGCCGAATTTCAAGTGAAGATACGCATCTATCATCTGATATATCGAGGGATCCATCACTACCTTCTAGAGATGGCTCCACACACTCAGAGTCCTACATATGGGTGACACAAAAGCAGTTAAAAGTGATTGTTCCATTAAGGATAGGGTATAAGTGTCAGAATCCAGCTGCCTGGACCCCTGCACTGAAGAGAACAGAGGAATGAAAGTTCCCCATGCCTACCCCTTGAGAATAAAGTACCAGTTTGCTTGTGTGGCTGGTGCTCCATTCACTGCTATGAAGCTGTCAGAGATTGCAAGCGAACTAGCGCTTCATTTACACAAGGACACAGACACTTTTGGTTTTCCTCATCGCTCGGGGTCCCAGCGGCATGACACTTATACCCTGTCCTGTGGATAGGGAATAAGTGTCCCTAATGGAACAACCCCTTTAACCCCCTAACGGTCACATTAAAATTGCAAAAACCCTCCCGAAATTGTCACTTTTTTTATTGCAGATTTTGAATTTATGGCTGAAAAAACATTACTCACACAACTTCGGTGTTTTATGCGCATTTTAACCCTTTAGCGTTTTAACATTTTAGCCTTACACCAGTAACATTTTATCCATTTCTGCATTACCACGTTCATAACTTTTTAAATTTTATTTCAATGTAGCATTACGAGACATTGTATTTTGCAGGATCATAAAACTTTTTGATCAGTTTTTATTACTTTTTGTTTGTGGAAGGTGAGATCATCAGAAAACATCAATTTTAGCATCAGCATTTTAAGATTTATGGTGTTTATCAACTAGAATAAATGACATACTAAATTTTATTTTAGAGATTGTTACGGCTGTGATGATACCAATTGTGTAACTTTTTTTTTTTTTTCATTAACCAGGGAGGGGGGGGGGGGGAAGTCTTTTTACTTTTTTTCTGTAAAATGACTGAGGTGCTGCGGTCAGCATTGATTAAGGGGTTAAATGGCAAATATGCTTCTGACTGATAATTGGAAAGGGGAGAGGGGTGATATCATGAACAAAAGTCCATGGTACCCCCTTGTCTGGGGTTATCTGAAAGGACAGGAGAATAAAATCATTTTCTACTGCCTGCACTGTGAGCTGTTCGTGTTTCACGGATTAAAGTGAAAGTGTGAGTGAGTATATGTACCTCCAATTTGACCAGTGATATATCCAAATGTATATGATCTACAGACATGATCATGGTCTTACTTTAAAGCCAAGATTCTTGGCTTTTAAAATAGACCAAGATCGCAACTCTGCCCCGCCTCCGGAGTTAAAGCCGTTTGAAGCCAGTGTCAATGAACACGTTCTACTCAGGGTGAACAGTAATGCACTTTACTCAAGCCATGAGTCCTGCTCGTTCAAAACTGTAGCAGGGGGGGGGGGTTAAGCAGGCGCACCCTGCTGCAGACAACACCTCAACTTGGCTTTGGTCAGACACAAGACAAGTTATTTTCTTTTCCAAAATACCAAAAAACAAAAAATATGAACAACTAAAACATAACTTTTAATCAGTCAAATATAAAAAATGGCTAAAAATAGCCACCTATCTCTGATAAAAGCTCAAGATGTATACCTAAGTCTGAATAAATGGATATATAGAAAAACTCCAAAATTTGAACCTGTTAATGAGCTAATATTGCCAAACTGCTGTATTTCATATAATTAATGTTCCCAAACCGTAGCTAAAACCGCATGATATTCAAGTCTGAACAAGCACCAATTCTCATTCTTAAACTAGATTGTCAGGAATTGCTACTATATAATAACTACAGGGAACCACAGCTAGTAAACATAACCACAACTGGCTCTGATAATGCTCTATAGATTTAACTATGTCGTATACAGATATAAAGCTCCCAATTCCTACTTACTAGTGTCCCTTTTGTCTAGGAGTGTTTCTAGTCTCTCCCCATAGGTATTTAGAGAAAGGTTAACACTACTGAACAAGTACTGTTAGCCACTGTTTGGGAACATTAATTGTATGAGATACAGCAGTTTGGCAATATTAGCTCATTAACAGGTTCAAATTTTGGAGTTTTTCTATATATCCATTTATTCAGACTTAGGTATACATCTTGAGCTTTTATCAGAGATAGGTGGCTATTTTTAGCCATTTTTTATATTTGACTGATTAAAAGTTATGTTTTAGTTGTTCGTATTTTTTGTTTTTTGGATAGATGAACACCACGTTTATCCTTTGTGATATATTTCTAGTATAGTTTTTTGGATCAGTATATTATTTTCTTTTCCTAATGATAAATAAGGGAGAGATAACATGATGGCAACACGCTAAATACGCCAGTCATTATAAACAAAGCCTGACATCCTAGAATGCAGTTCCTAAAATGGGGGTACAAGTTCACCTGATGCTTAGCAGTAACCTGGGGTTTACTGAAACACAAAAAGTTTCTCTCACTTACACTTGAGTCTGAATCCAACATGGGGCCCATTTTCACGCGCCCACGCCCAGTTCTCACCCGCCGCCTTCTTTTTCCTCTGCTGAGGTCCTGGAGGCCAGTGAGGGAGGGTTCAGATCCATGAGATGAACTGCATTTCACCACAAGTGACCAAACTCCACCACTGCAATGATTACCTGACCAACTGACACCACGTGTTTGCTTCACAGAAACACTACAATCCTACTACACCTTCCACATTGACACTGTAGTTTACCTGACTGGCTTCTATTAAGACCCTCTTCTGAGGTTGCCTCATGGATGCCACTCTCCAGGGGTTGCTGTGGTCTAGTACTGCACAGACCATTGCCAACTCTTCCTGGCGTTCCTAGATGCAACAAAACATTTAAGGGGTGTATTAGGCCCCTCTCAGCTGATGTGTACTGCATCATAACATGCAGTGCACAGCACTGACCTTGCGGAGGCGGCTTGCAGTCTCTGTACTAGGGGGTTCATCCTCTGAGTGTAAAGCATGGCGAGTGGCCATGGTGCTATGAGCCACTGGCAAGGGAAGTTCTTCCATGACCCATTTACACCCACGCTTCTCTGTAACACCCATCTCCTTGCATCCTAAAAGAATAGAAAAACAGCAAAAAGTGTGGAGGTTAAAGCTACACCACTGCATCACAGTGCATTCTACTAGGTCATAGAACTGTCCATTACCTGCTCGGATTTCTGTTTCTTCTTCTGATGCAGCCTCTGCCAGCTCCAAAATCTCCTGTAAGGAACCAAAGCCAGGTTTATCATGTACAAGAGGCAGCAATCCATCCCATAGAACAAAACAAAGCTCCACTGACCCTGAGCAATCATTTTCAATAGTTTCAGCACCCAATATACTAAATTAAACACAAATAGACCACCCAACCAGAGAACCTAATACACATATTGATTACTGAAACTAACTGCACTGATTGCTCAGTGCTGATTGCTAGAGAAAAAATTACAATGAACTGCCAGAAGCAGGGGACCAGCAACTGTAAAAGGATATGAAGAGGTAGTGGAAGTGGTGAAAGGTCGTCTTTAATCTGGCATTGATAAACCTAATTGGTACCAAATTATCAGACAGCCACAATAATACTGTAAATAATACTCCCCACACCCCTCACATACCCAGACGTAAATTCAGTTCATACCCTAGACTCAAGTAACTGGAAAGTGGTAAACATAAGACATTACATAATAGACTCCACCCTCAGCTTCATAACAAGAGTAAGGGCACTTACCTTCTTGCTCTCCGGCCAGGACAGTGAGTCTTCTCTGACGTCCTGAGCTCCATCTACTTAAAGCAGGGAAGAAAAAGAGAAAAAAAATAAAAAAGACTGAGAAGTGTCAAGGCATATACCAGGTCGGAATCGACCCCAAAGCAACACAGAGGCCCTATGTGTGGGAGGATTTTGCTGCAAGCTCCTGAAGATTAGGAACTATATATGGGTAATACACTGAAAGGTGAATCAGCCCAAGGGTGTGAGAGGGGATTAGATCGGAGCTACTGGGAATAGAGGTGATGGGAGCGATAAATTATTAATAATACTGCCAGGTTATTTAGCACCAAAGTGTGCGAAGGGAGTTAGGCTGCATTTACACAAACAGAAAAAAAAAAAGCTTGTGAATAAAACACATTAACAGTCCATTTTTTCACAGCCATTTGGCATCTATAGGTCAACATTTTTTACGGACTCCCTCAGACTTAAGTGTATTGATGGATCCACAAAATCTGAGAATAGGACGTCCTATTTTTTTATGGTCTTAAAACTGTCCTTTACGGAAATGGCCATGAGAATAGACACAGATTTATTAAAATGGTCTAAAAGCAAAAACAGTCTTAGCCGCCCAAAGCAACCCATCACAATGCAAGATACAAAATGAAAGCTGTGCTGTGATGGGTTGCTATGAGCAGCCAAGACAGCTTTGCCCCTAAAACCATTTTAATAAGTCTGCCCAACTACAAAGACAGCAGTCACACTGTCTTTTTCTTGACGTTCATGTTAATAAGGCCTAAGACTGAATTCCTGGGGCTGTAGATGATGTGTCAATAGACATCGTTGAACCTCTCTTGCTCTTGTCTTGAAGCATCTGGATTCGGGACCTCACTGATGGGATGGCCGGGGTGTCTGGTTTAACTTCCCCGTTCAGTAAGGCGCAGCAGAGAACCCCATCCAGCCTTTGAGGACTCCACTTGGGCCCCAGGATCTCTGTTCTCAGCTCCATCCTCAAGTGCTGTGAGACGTCTCTTCCTTGGTGATTCATTGCTTGATTCTGGACCTGAGAAGAAACAAGGGTTACAGATGTCCCTTGAGCTTCCAACCTCCACTGTTTCCATCTTATGTGACAGATGACTCACATAGGCGTTTCAGGGGTTGCCGCTTCACTTCCATCCTCTTCTGTCACAAAGATATCTAGAGCAAGACCCCTGAAGGAGAAATATGATAGTGTGGAGTGTCCTTACATAGAGTAGAGTAAACAGAAGTAATACTGTGAGGTCCCGATAAATATGCTCATTGACAAAAACGAATAGATACACCCAGACAGAAATTTTGTATTGCTGCAAAACTCAGCATCTCAGTATGGCAGATATGTAAATTACTACAGGTGTGGTCTGACTAGACACTGGGTCTTGGCACAGAGGATACTTTTGTGTAGTGTACCTTTAGGTGAGAAAATTAGTTGAAAGCTAAACATGATGTCTCTACAATGCATTCTAAGACATTTTGCCCAGTTGACAAACATTGAGAGGAGGGCGCATCACTGGACTGAGAGAAGCAGGATGGTTGTTACAATGAATTGATAACAATCTATGCAGTTCTGACAGAGCTATTAGGAGCAGTGGTTATGTGAGGGTAACGTGGCGAACAGGCTAGAAAGGGCCATTTGTTTCACCGATAATCTGGAGCAGCTCCCATAGCTGCCCTATTCACCATCCACATAGAGGTGACACCTCATTACACAACCTGCCAGTTCCAGGTGTTTAGTGGAAAGAAATTTGGTATCACAATGCCCATTACTTGTCCTGCCATTGACAGCTTCAGCTGCAACATTGTTGTGAACAGACTGGAACCGTAACATCTTTAGCAATGAATCCAAGATTTGTTTGGGATCAAACAATGGCTGTAGGTTTCATAGTGAGCGCTTCACTTCTGCCTTTGCTGTGGAGTAACACACTACCCCAGCAAGAGAGGTGTTACTGTGCCATGTACATACAGAATAAAAGCAGATACTGCGATTTACACCCATCAAAGAGGACAAGAGGTGTGTTACGGTGCCGTGCCCATACGTATAGCATACCAGGAGTTGGACTGTGCAGTGCCCGTACATATAGTATACCAGGAGTTGGACTGTGCAGTGCCCGTACATATAATATACCAGGAGTAAGAACGTGCAGTGCCCGTACATATAATATACCAGGAGTTGGACTGTGCAGTGCCCGTACATATAGTATACCATGAGTAAGAACGTGCAGTGCCCGTACATATAGTATACCATGAGTTGGACTGAGCAGTTCCCGTACTTCTATTTACGCTTTCGATAATAAAACGATCACAAAGTTATAAAATGTCTACACCCAGAGACGAAGACTTTGTCACACACCCAGAGACGTATGTAGAAGGCCAAGTGGACCGGGTGAAGGCGCCCCAGATCAGGAGGCGTTGCGGGCACAGTGCATAAAATACATGACCTTCTCCCCGGCATCAACACCTCACCTGCCTCTGTTGCAACCGATCTTCAATTTTCAATCTCGGCGCCTAATCCAGGTATGTGGCTTCTTGGCACTAGAGTTTGCTCCTCCTTCTGCGTGCCGGCTATCAAGAAGCAATGCAGTACTCTCAGTAAATGCACTGCAGTCCCACACAAAATGGCTGCCGTCATTACACAAATCGACCTCTAGTGCAGGCAAGCGCTGCACGGACGACCAGGTGACACGAGGAAGGCGGGCAGTGTCAAATCAATCACTTGTCATTGGCTGCCCGTTAGAAAAGGGGAGGGGATATTCTGCAGGTTGAACTGTGGTTGCGTAACCTTTACTATATCAATGCTGCTGCATTGACGAATGACTGTAGTGGTCTGTATATTATACGGAATGTATAGGAGGCTGGAAGTGTACTGGAACCTATAGCACTCCAAACATCAAATATTTCAACCCTTACAGGACACATAATGCCTAACATTAACCTCCAACAGTATACACAATCCCTCTCAACTTTCTAAGGACAGAAAGAGGGATAGAATGTGCATAGCGTGCGGCTGCAAATGTAGCTCCACCCACTTGTATGTTGATTCCGCCCATTCGCATCAATTTCTCTTTGTGCCCCCCACACAGTATAATGCTCATACAGTCACCCTAACATTATATGCCCCTACATTATAATGTTCCCCTCCAATATAATACATTATATGCCCCCACAGTATAAAGTTTCTCTCCTGGTGCCTAGAGGGGGAAATTAAACTATGGGACAGCTGAAGGGTGACATTAAACTGGGGGCAACTGGAGGGGAACATTAAACTGGGGCATTAATGTTGCCCTTCATCTGCCACCAGTTTAATGTCCCCTTCCTGTTGCCAACCATTTTAATGTCCCCGTCCAGCAACCCCCACAGTTTAATGCCCCCCCCAACTGCTCCCGTTTAATGTCCCCCTCCAGCTTTACCCCAGTTTATGTATAATCAAGTTTTATTACAAATTTTCATAAAATAATAGAAGATAACACGGAAACAGTGTAACATAACATGGAGCCAAGAAAAAATATATGCATCGGACTAGAAGGCCAGTCGCGGGCCAGATGGGATGTAAGATGGGGAAACAGCCCTCATGTTGTGAATGTACCTGTTTCTGTAGATAAGTTTATTTTTTTTATAAACTGACATTTGGTTGACCACAAGAGGCCACTGTTACCTCAGAAATGGGAAAAGACTATAATTCTGTAATTCCCTGGAGTAGTGACGTGGAGACCCTGTTCTCCAGATGTGGAACTACAAAGAGGAGCAGAGTGTGTGTGGCAGCCATTTTGGGAGTGTGCTTTGAGCTATGAGTAGGAGGACTGGAGTGTGATACAGATGTAGTAGGATCCCTAAGGGACCAGAGGACACAGCAAAGTGGAGCTGAATCAAAAACTGTTCAAGAGTTGGTCCAGACAGCATCCTGAAGGAGAAGATTTCCATCAATGATCTGGCTGAGAAGTGGCACTGTCAGTGAGACTGCATGTTTTCTGGATGAGCCCCTCTTCCAGTTGTTCCAAACAAAGGCTAAAGATACCCAACAGACCCGGGTCAGTGAGAGGAGTAATCGTGCATGCACCACATTACATTTTTGGCGCCAAATTGCTTGGGACTGAGTAAAGGCCTGTAGTTAGACTAGTTAGGCATACTCATCTTCAAAGGCCACACTACTGTTGAATTATCTACCTATACGGTAGTAAGAACTAAGACTCAGAGAATTCTATTGCGTTGTAACTCCCAGAGAGGAGCTTCTGAGGAAGTCTAGAAGCGACATTTTATACATTGTCACATTTCTTTGGCTTGCAAGCTGACCTACTATTATATTTACTTGGTTGTACTTTGTTTGGGGGGAATAGGGGTATTTTGATAAGTTTGTAAGCTCTTGTATTATACCACCAGTGCCCCTATCACACTCACTGAATCGTTCCTGTGACTAAGGTGATAAAAAGGTAACAAGCGGCTGGTTAGATGCAGCCTGCAGATAGGTAAAAGCTTGGAGTATATTGGAGGCGCACATTAGAGGGCACCGTGCTGTACAACACCAGGGTTTCAGCTTACTGGATGAGTGTATGTACAGTGCCTTGCGAAAGTATTCGGCCCCCTTGAACTTTTCAACCTTTTGCCACATTTCAGGCTTCAAACATAAGGAAATAAAATTAAATTTTTTTGGTGAAGAATCAACAAGTGGGACACAATCATGAAGTGGAACGAAATTTATTGGATATTTTAAACTTTTGTAAAAATTAAAAAACTGAAAAGTGGGGCGTGCAATATTATTCGGCCCCTTTACTTTCACTGCAGCAAACTCACTCCAGAAGTTCAGTGAGGATCTCTGAATGATCCAATGTTGTCCTAAATGACTGATGATGATAAATATAATCCACCTGTGTGTAATCAAGTCTCCGTATAAATGCAACTGCTCTGTGATAGTCTCAGGGTTCTGTTTAAAGCGCAGAGAGCATCATGAAGACCAAGGAATACACCAGGCAGGTCCGTGATACTCTTGTGGAGAAGTTTAAAGCCGGATTTGGATACAAAAAGATTTCCCAAACTTTAAACATCCCAAGGAGCACTGTGCAAGCGATCATATTGAAATAGGAGTATCAGACCACTGCAAATCTACCAAGACCCGGCCGTCCCTCTAAACTTTCATCTCAAACAAGGAGAAGACTGATCAGAGATGCAGCCAAGAGGCCCATGATCACTCTGGATGAACGGCAGAGATCTACAGCTGAGGTGGGAGAGTCTGTCCATAGGACAACAATCAGTCGTACACTGCACAAATCTGGCCTTTATGGAAGAGTGGCAAGAAGAAAGCCATTTCTCAAAGATATCCATAAAAAGTCTCGTTTAAAGTTTGCCACAAGCCACCTGGGAGACACACCAAACATGTGGAAGAAGGTGCTCTGGTCAGATGAAACCAAAATCGAACTTTTTGGCCACAATGCAAAACAATATGTTTGGTGTAAAAGCAACACAGCTCCTCATCCTGAATACACCATCCCCACTGTCAAACATGGTGGTGGCAGCATCATGGTTTGGGCCTGCTTTTCTTCAGCAGGGACAGGGAAGATGGTTAAAATTGATGGGAAGATGGATGGAGCCAAATACAGGACCATTCTGGAAGAAAACCTGTTGGAGTCTGCAAAAGACCTAAGACTGGGACGGAGATCTATCTTCCGACAAGACAATGATCCCACACATAAAGCAAAATCTACAATGGAATGGTTCACAAATAAACATATCCAGGTTTTAGAATGGCCAAGTCAAAGTCCAGACCTGAATCCAATCGAGAATCTGTGGAAAGAGCTGAAAACTGCTGTTCACAAACGCTCTCCATCCAACCTCACTGAGCTCAAGCTGTTTTACAAGGAAGAATGGGCAAGAATTTCAGTCTCTCGATGTGCAAAACTGATAGAGACATACCCCAAGCGACTTGCAGCTGTAATCGCAGCAAAAGGTGGCGCTACAAAGTATTAACTTAAGGGTGCCGAATAATTTGGCACGCCCCACTTTTCAGTTTTTTATTTTTTACAAAAGTTTAAAATATCCAATAAATTTCGTTCCACTTCATGATTGTGTCCCACTTGTTGTTGATTCTTCACCAAAAAATTTAAATTTTATATCCTTATGTTTGAAGCCTGAAATGTGGCAAAAGGTTGAAAAGTTCAAAGGGGCCGAATACTTTCGCAAGGCACTGTAAATATCTGGGAATGTTCTTTTTGGGTAAAGGGTTGTTACTACACTAAGTAAAATCTTGTTTTTACTAAATTGAGTTGGAGTCGCTTCCTTTGTTCGTGACTTCGCTGTATCCTGGGGAGCCCAACCAGGTACACGGCTTACAGGGAGAGGCCAGGAACGTTCAGGAGGAACATGCTAACCATCTGAGGCAGACAAATCAGGTAAACAAGGGAAAAGAGAAAAAGGGACAGGTACAGATAAACAAGGACAAACAAATACTCAAGGGGGACGATAAGGAAAGAGGGAACAGGGAGCATAGCTACAGTGAAGGCAACCACACAGGACTGGGATCAGAACCCAACATCAGAACTCAGGAAAAGGTGTTAAGGAAATCAGACGACTCCTGAAACTCCACCCATGGCCGCCAGAGGGCATTGAACTTAGAGGAATCAACGGCATCTCTCGCTATCAGCAGTTCCATTCTCCATATATGGAGAAATTCCTGGAGCCACTCCAGCAATGTGGGGGCAACGGTGCAGCACCAGTGTCTGAGGATGACTGCTCTTGCTGCCATGAGGAAGTGACGCAGGAGGTCGCCCTTTACTCTAGAAGTTTTCTCAGGAATGATTGAAAGGAGAGCCACCAGGGGGAAGGCACAAGGGGACGACCACTAACTTTAACATATAGGTCAAACGGAGAAGTCCAGAAAGGACGTATGTCTATGCAGTCCCACCACATAAGGTAAAAAGATCCCTTCTCGGCATCACAGCGTCAGCACCAATCAGACACATCAGGGTAAATCCTATGAAGGAGGTCTGGATAGCGATATCAGCAAGTCAGAATCTTGAAGTTTTTTTCCTAGACACTGTACGGTAGAGGCAGCTTGTGTGCAAATAGGAAAGATCTGGACCAATCAGCAGGAGAAAGGCGCAACTACAGGTCACGTTCCCAGGCCCTGGTATACGTGGGGATGTCCGGGGTGGCGCCACTCAGGAGAACACTATAGAGCAAAGATATTACTCGCATAGGGGTATCGGGCTGCAGTAAGACCCTCTCTAGCGTAGTGGGGTCAGAGGAAAAGAGGGGAGGCAAGGAGAACTGGCGAAAGAAGCTGGTTGAATTCCAGCCAGGACAATGGAGGGCCTGGGTTGGAAGCACGCAATTGCGTAAGGGAGGGTAAGGGACCCGACCCGACTACTCGACCTAGTCTCACATCGTCCCTGTCAACCCAGCACAAAAAGTGGTGAGATGCACAGCCCGGCGAAACATCGAGTTATGGAACAGCGAGCTAAGGGGACCAGGAACCCTGGCAATACAATTTGTCGCGACACACCGAGTCCCACTCTGATAGGAAGAAAAAGTGTGTCACACATGCCTCCGGTGGTGAGGAGCTGAAATCCAAGGCAGAGAAGGGAGGTGTGTGGATAATATGTCCGCCTCAATAGCCACCCCTTGCTTATCCGACCTCCGGTACCGCCAGTCAAATAAATGCAAGAGCACCGCGGATTTTTAGTATAAGTAGGGATCAGGGAGACCCGACTCCCTTTCCCTTACATTGCGTCAGTGTCTGCAAATGGAGTCCACTACGGGTAGAACCCCATACGAACCTACCAAAGACTGTCTGCATATGATGAAAGAAAACAGCGCAGTACCTGGACTGGCAATGCTTGGGACAGATATAGAAAGCGTGGGACAACGTTCATTTTCAAGACATTAATGAGTCCGAACCAAGATAAGCTGAGCGTGCCATTTTTTCACAGGTCCACCCTAGTTTTCTCAAGGAGGGGGAGGTAGTTATGCCGGTAGAGGTCAATAGGTTCAGGGGTAATCTGGATCCCCAAGTGATCGAGGGGGGCTGCCATTTAAAAGAGAATTGCGCGGCCAGATGAGCAACTTTGGCCGGGGGTAAAATAACATTTAATGCTTTCACTTTTAACCTTAAAAAGACTTATATACCTGAAATGTTGGAACTCACACAGTATCGAAGGGTAAGAAATTTGGGGCTGGGTGACATAGAAGCAAGTCATCAGCGTACAGCGCCGCCTTAACCTGCCTGCTCCCGATCTGTAGACTTTGCACACTAGGATTATCCCTCAAGGCCACCACCAGGTGTTCCCCCAGTTTAATGTCCCCCTCCAGCTTCCCCAGTTTAATGTCCCCTTCAAGTTGCTCTCAGTTTAATGTCCCCCTCTATCTGCCTCCCCAGATTAATGTCCTCCTCCATCTGTCCCTCCCAGTTTAATGTCCCCCCTCCATCTGCCCCCAAAGTTTAATGTCCCCCACCATCTATACCCCCAATTTAATATCCCTCTTCATCTGCCCCACCAGTCTAACATCCCCTCCTCCATCTGTCCCCAAAGTTTAACATAAAAAAAAACCCACTGATACTCACCTCTCCTTGCTCCCCAGCTGCTCTGCAAGTCGTCAGAGTTGAAGCTAGGACATACCTCCCACCAATAGGGACAGCGGGACAGGGCCTGGAATCCGGGACAGTACAGCTCAATCCAGGACAGCTGGGAGGTATGCACAATCTCCTAACATTACCCTCCAGCAGTGTACACAATCTCCTAATATTAAGCCCAGCATTATACACAACCTCCTAATCTTACCCCCAGCAGTGTACACAACCTCCTAACATTACCCTCAGCTGTGAACACAACCCCAGTGGTTAGCACTGTTGCCTTACACTACTAGTGACCTGGGTTCGAACCTGACCAAAGATAACATATGCATGGAACTTAGTCCTTAGTGTGAAGGATGCCATCATGTACCTATCTCCTTTTTACATTTCTATCTAGGGCGCTACCCAGAGCTCATCCTTCCTAGAAGAAAACTCTTTATCTATAGAGGATATGACTTCTTTTGTGTCTTATCCAAATGCTAAGTGCCAAAACTTATGTTACAACTTTATTACCAATCATATTATGCTAATTATACTAATTGCACCTTCTCTTTGTCTATGCAATGTATAACCAGGGCAAAGAACGAGTGACTTCGTAAGAATCATTTCAAGGTCCTGGAGTGGCCTAGCCAGTCTCCAGATCTCAACCCCATAGAAAACCTTTGGAGGGAGTTGAAAGTCCGTGTTGCCCAGCGACAGCCCCAAAACATCACGGCTCTAGAGGAGATCTGCATGGAGGAATGGGCCAACATACCAGCAACAGTGTGTGCCAACCTTGTGAAGACTTACAGAAAATGTTTGACCTCTGTCATTGCCAACAAAGGATATATAACAAAGTATTGAGATGAACTTTTGTTATTGACCAAATACTTATTTTTCACCATAATTTGCAAATAAATTCTCTAAAAATCAGACAATGTTATTTTCTGGATTTGTTTTCTCATTTTGTCTCTCATAGTTGAGGTCTACCTATGATGACAATTACAGGCCTCTCTCATCTTTTTAAGTGGGAGAACTTGCACAATTGGTGGCTGACTAAATACTTTTTTTCCCCACTGTACATGTGGGGGCACTCAGGGGTCCTTTACATAATTGTTAACAAAAGCTCGAAAAAAGCTTTATTTTATTAACATTTATAAGTGATCACTACTTTGGGGGTACTCGGTTGGGACATTTTCTCACCGGGGTGTACCACTCTTTTCTTCTCATTCAGTGCCTGTCATATAGATAGTCAATTTTGCCTTGAAGTGTTTCTGATTGAACCAATACCATCTCATTCTTAGCATCCTTTTCTTTCATTCCTTTCTCTCTTTAGCTGTTCTGTTCTCTCTTTCACTGATCAGCATCTGTGCTTAATTATTTTTGGAACATTTTTTTCTTCTTTTATACAAAACTATTAAAAGAACTAAACAATATTTTTTTTTCCATAAATCCATAGTTCAGGTGAAGATAGCAAACTTTGTAATACACTTAATTAAAAAAGTCCTTGTTTCTTCACTTATTTGCTTCTTTTTGTTGCTGATCAAATCTGTACAGTAGAACTCTATGGAGAGGGAAGGGGGAGGAACAGAAGATCTCCTCAGAGAGACATCAGCAATATATAGAGACAGTTCTTTTTCACAACACAGTTGGGTTGTCAAGAATTAGTATCCAAGATTCTCCTGACAGATATAGCTACAAAGTAGATGAGGTTGGATGAAGACACCAGTCAAATGACTCATTTAATGCGGTAGACAGCCTCAGGTTACATTTTCACATCATCCAAAAATCGACGAGAAAAAAGTCCTGCACAGAGTACTTTTTCTTCTGCCAGTTTCATTTTAAAACATCGGGCACCCAATGGACCCCATTAAATTCAATGGGGTCTGCCGGGCTCCGTGTGTAACCACTCTCTGTCTTTCTCTTCTCCCTTTTATAGAGCCTATTATAAACTGAAACTGCTTGTGTATGGAGTTGGGACTAAATGAATCAGATAAGAAGTAAAGACAGGAGGAATACTTAAAGACACAGGCACTTTTCCTTAGTGTATATACAGTATATCCATTTCCGCCAGTTTTCTGGCATAGAGGGATGGTACTATGGCGCACATTTGGCAGAAGGCCTTTTCTTACGCCAAACGTGCATCACAACCCCCATTCCACTCCTTGCTAGCCACATTTTGCAAAAGTGGGCAAAGTGGTGCAGGGCGGGGCTGAGATGCCTTGCCCCGACAGATTCATTATAACTCATGCCATTTTTTTGCAGTGAATTAAATAATGGAAATCTTCATTTTGGCGCAGGGACATCCAACTGATTTATGAGTCCCTGTGCCAGTTGGGGCCTTTATTAAGACTGGCGTATCATATACCAGTCTTAATAAATCTGCCCCATTGTGTCAGGAAAAACAATCACTTGGATGAATAAAAGCATTACAAAATTATTCTAACATGTCAGATTTGAAAAAAATGGGGCTATGTCCACAAGGCCAAAACTGGCTGCAATACTGGTTGGGATATTGTGCCTTGTGTGACCAATGCATATAGATATATAGACATACATGTGAGCAGGAGCAGTGGTCAAGCAGTACATATATTAATTTATTGTCTAATAGTGTTAGGCTGTACATTCCTTTAACAGTAGCCACATGGGGCCCCTATAATAACACATATACACTAGGCCTGCATATCCTGACAAGTCCTCATTCTGCTGTGAAGTTGATATGATCACATAATAACCCTAGTCTAGAGGTCTTTCCCTTGCAAGATATCATTAATAATATTTAATGTTCGGTTACTGAAGACCATGCTGAGATGGTGCATTCCATGCAGCTCATTCACTTGGACCTTCTCGCTCTGCTGGTTCACCCATCGTTTGCACAATTCCATACTTCTTGTGTGTACTGTGTCATCTCCATCAGAGTAGAAGATGTCAATAGGAGGCTCATTAGGGAAACCTTCCCCGTACACATATGTCTCAGGTGTGGGATGACCTGTTCCATAGATACAGTATGTGTCCACACCTGGTGGGGGCAGCCCTTCCACAAGACCCTTTGTATCTTCCCACATATACCAACCATCTTCAAAGTCAATATCGTGGAAAAGTTTCTTGTAGTCCTTGTAAGTATAGTTATATGTTGGAGTGGAAATAAAGACATGTGATTCTGGCCATGCGAGGTTTGTTGGAATCATCCATGGATTGGTTGTGGTCATTCGCTGTTCTTCTCGAATTTTAATGTTAGAGACCATTGGAATCCCATGGTTATCTCCTGTAAACCAGAGATTAAGTAGTTAATGAGGTTATAAAGCTCACTGATGCCTTACTATCAGCTAAGGTGCTGAGGACCCGACCAACTAACTCCTTATATCTTAGCTTCCTGGAGTGTGATGGAGGAAAACTAGGTTTTCTTGACATCATAGCTGACTTTGTTGGTTTTAGATGATGTGATGCAATGGTAAAAGTAGTTAGTTACAGGGCTTGTATGCAGAGGTGACACAACCTTGAAGACTCCAGTGTTTTACTATAGAAGATATCCTTATGCTCTGTCCACATTGGTACGAATAGAAGCCATGACACTGTGCTAGATTCTTTGTATTTAGGGTTCCCACCTGGGCAGTAAACTACTGGCCAGGATAGTATTTTTACCAACAGGTTGGTGCGAGTAAATATATTTTATATATTTTCATTGGCCTCATTGGAGGCTGGTATTTTCAACCCCATGGATGTAAATAGGGTTAAATATACTAATGGAGTAGAGGTTAGCTCCCTCCTCCACTATTAACTTTGCAATCCCAGCAGTTTGTAGCTTGGCTCAGGCAGGCGCAATTTGATGACATCATCACGCCTGCTGTGCCAAACTAGAGACAGGACAAGCCACAAGAGAACTTCAGAGAGCTCCATGGGAATGGGGCTGGTATTACATTTTACTGTTTTTACTTACCTCAGCAATGACATACTGTTACATCATCATTGCAGTGCCTGAACCAAAGACTAATGGAGAGTACCTGTGCCCACCACTAAAATGGCAGAGTAAGTAGATGTTTACATTGTTTACATACCACAAGCCACGCTGCTCACGCGCCGTACAAACTGTAGCAGCGAGTGTAGATACTGCCGGGCTGCTGCATAGATTTTAGTGGTACAGCACTACAGTACTTACACTTGCCGCTACAGTTTGTATGGCGAGTGAGCAGCGCAGCTTGCGGTATCTAAACAATACTAAAAACCGCTACTCTTGATGCGGGAACCTGCAGGGAGTCCCGGGTGTCAGACCCCCGCAGATCTAATATTGATGACCTATTCTAAGGATAGGCCATCAGTGTTAGAAACCGGATAACCCCTTTAAGTTTTCTACAACCCCTGTGTGTGCCTGCTGCTGTTCTATTCAATTCTATGGGTCTGATGTAGATAGCAGAGCTTGCTCTCCTCATCAGGCACAAACCCTGCTTCAGGTAAGTGTCTGACCATAATCCACTGACCTGACATTAAGACAAGCAGTGGCTTCACTGCTCCTCCCCACGGTGCTCCTAGTGATATAAAGCCCTTGACATATTTCTTCTTCCATTCCGCAGGCTGATGGTTAAGAAAGTACAGGAGGTAGAGATTGCCGAGGCTGTGACCAATGAGGAAGACAGGCATTTCATACTGGGAGTGCATCTCTTCAATCAGATTTTTCAGTTTTTCAAAGTATTCTTTTTGACCATCTGGACAGGAGACACATCCATTAGAAAGAGACTTTCATGGAGTTACTCATTACAAAAGAGAATTTCACATTTACCTACTCTGGACTGGAAGTTGTGATATTCATTGTGAACCCTGATATGTTAATCTTCTGATAATAGACGTGTGTTTGGTGGATGTAAGTTATTACAATTATCTGTGAAATCATGGTATTATATAACTCTGGATTTCTTTTCCGTGATTATATTTTATTCAGTGATGTCAGCAACAAGGGATGGAGCTGTGCACAACAAATCCAATATAAATCCATCCAGAAGAGAAGAAATGTCTGCCTGCATATGCAATATATAAACTTTTATACAGTGCAAAAGTTTCAGGCAGGTGGGAAAAAAGCTGCAAAGTAAGAATACTTTCAATAATAGAAGTGTTAATAGTTTATTTTTGTCAATTAACAAAATGTAAAGTGAATGAACAAAAGAGAAATCCAAAATCAATATTTAATGTGACCACCTATATTGTAAAGGTTTAGATCTATTTCTTGATGATTATCCACTTCAGTCTAGTTCTCATGTTAGCTGCAGTTGGTTCACACAGGGTAAAGAGTAGAGTAGAGTAAATTTGCTTATATTCTTGTTTATTGTCTTTTACTAACTTGATTGTAGTTTCCTGTTTATTTTCTATGGTTTAATTAAATCACTTATATCAGTGCTTTGTGACATTCTGGATTCCCATTATCCTTAGAACCCTCAGTAATACACCATCCTTTGGAGGAAGAGTCCTATAAGTGATAATATGGGCCCCACAGAGCCCTTTTCCTAATTGGTCTGTTATGACCAGTGATGTCACTTAACAAGCGTTTGCTTGATATATCAAACTTTGTAAGAAATTCTGTGCTTACTGGGAGCAATTCTCCAGTCATAGGGAGCGGCCCGCACTGTCTCATCCCTCACGTAGCCGTTGTTCACCAGGTGTTGTACAAGAGTGTGAAGATAGCCTGTGGGGGAAAGGAATGAGCACACGTATAGACTCATCAGTAATTGCAATGTATTGCAGTATATATATATATATATACAGCATAGAAAAAGTTTGGGCACCCCTATAATCTTAATCATTTTTAGTTCTAAATATTTGGGTGTTTGCAACAGCCATTTCAATTTGATATATCTAATAACTGATGGACACAGTAATATTTCAGGTTGAAATGGGTTTATTGTACTAACAGAAAATGTGCAATATGCATTAAACCAAATTTGACCGGTGCAAGTATGGGCACCTCAACAGAAAGTGACATTAATATTTAGTAGATCCTCCTTTTGCAAAAATAACAGCCTCTAGTCGCTTCCTGTAGCTTTTAATCAGTTCCGGGATCGTGGATGAAGGTATTTTTGACCATTCCTCTTTACAAAACAATTCCAGTTCAGTTAAGTTTGATGGTCGCCGAGCATGGACAGCCCGCTTCAAATAATCCCACAGATGTTCAATGATATTCAGGTCTGGGGCTGGGATGGCCATTCCAGAACATTGTAATTGTTCCTCTGCGTGAATGCCTGAGTAGATTTGGAGCTGTGTTTTGGATCATTGTCTTGCTGAAATATCCATCCCCGGCGTAACTTCAAATTCGTCATTGATTCTTGTACATTATTCTCAAGAATCTGCTGATACTGAGTTGAATCCATGCGACCCTCAACTTTAACAAGATTCCCAGTGCCGGCATTGGCCACACAGCCCCAAAGCATGATGGAACCTCCACCAAATTTTACAGTGGGTAGCAAGTGTTTTTCTTGGAATGCTGTGTTTTTTTGACGCCATGCATAACGCCTTTTTGTATGACCAAACAACTCAATCTTTGTTTCATCAGTCCACAGGACCTTCTTCCAAAATGAAGCTGGCTTGTCCAAATGTGCTTTTGCATACCTCAGGCGACTCTGTTTGTGGCGTGCTTTCAGACGGCTTCTTTCGCATCACTCTCCCATACAGCTTCTCCTTGTGCAAAGTGTGCTGTATTGTTGACCGATGCACAGTGACACCATCTGCAGCAAGATGATGCTGCAGCTCTTTGGAGGTGGTTTGTGGATTGTCCTTGACTGTTCTCACCATTCTTCTTCTCTGCCTTTCTGATATTTTTCTTGGCCTGCCACTTCTGGGCTTAACAAGAACTGTCCCTGTGGTCTTCCATTTCCTTACTATGTTCCTCACAGTGGAAACTGACAGGTTAAATCTCTGAGACAACTTTTGTATCCTTCCCCTGAACAACTATGTTGAACAATCTTTGTTTTCAGATCATTTGAGAGTTGTTTTGAGGAGCCCATGTGCCACTCTTCAGAGGAGATTCAAATAGCAGAACAACTTGCAATTGGCCACCTTAAATACCTTTTCTCATGATTGGATACACCTGGCTATGAGTTCAAAGCTCAGAGAGGTTACAAAACCAATTTTGTGCTTCAGTAAGTCAGTAAAAGTAGTTAGGAGTATTCAAATCAATAAAATGATAAGGGTACCCAAATTTTTGCATCGGTCAAATTTTGGTTTAATGCATATTGCACATTTTCTGTTAGTACAATAAACCTCATTTCAATCCTGAAATATTACTGTGTCCATCAGTTATTAGATATATCAAATTGAATGGCTGTTGCAAACACCCAAATATTTAGAACTAAAAATGATTAAGATTAATAGGGGTGCCCAAACTTTTTCATATGACTGTTATATATATATATATATATATATATATGTTCTACAGCATGGCCATCAGCTGCTGCAATTGTGAGCCTTTTCTAAAAATTCCAGTATTCTGGATACAGGAAAGTAGCATATTTCTTACCGGCTAGCTTGCCTCTATCTAGATATTCTACTGAGAATGTTTTTCCAAATCCAGGAATCTGGATGTCAACCCCTGGGGCATTAGAAACCATTCTGGTTGTCTTGTTGTACACCACTCTGTTAAAAAGACACAAGTCAAATATTAGTTCAATGTCCCACAGTAATGTGCAGCATAGCGATGAGCAGAGAATGTCCTCTTGGTAGTCACCCTGCTACCTCCTGAAACTAACAGAGGCTTCTTCAGTAACACTGCAGGGAGTTAAAGCCGATGGACTGTTGTGGTCAGTATCACTAAATAATGTTTCCCTGCTATTATACCTGCCTGCTCCACATAATATCCTACTCAGATCAAAACTCCACTCACAGCAGACTGAGGAGGATTTCAGTGAAACTCCAATAAGCCTTCCACCCTTCCTTGCTTTCTCTCTATTTTTTTTTAACATGAAATGATAAACTTTTGGGTTATGTATCCAGCTGTGTATGGCAATTTTCTGCTATCAAAAAGGCATAAAGGTTTTTGCTTCTTTTTATGCATACACAAAAATTATGCCTTTTTACTTTTTGCAGAAAGAAATGGTCAGGAGAGGACAGAGTCGCCACAGGAAGTGGGTGAGTAGGTAGATTTTCAGGTTACCTGATATTATCAATCCAGCAGTCTATTCCTAAAGGTAGAAACATGTTCACATTGAGCCAGAGGGTAAAGTAATCATCAGTCTTACGGTAACACATCCAGTTCACAACTTCATCCTTGTTCACTTTGGCTTCCAGCTGATTTCCAAGGCATCCAGGTACTGTAAAGGCCATGAAAAGAAGAACAGTAACATATTAAGAGTCCATCATAAACAGAATTTACTGCTGCAAGGAAGGACACAACCCTGAGCCCCAGTTTATATCTAGAATGAGTCGTCTTCAAAGGTTGAGTAATTTTGTAAATACATCACATGTACAGCACCATGTATGTAGTGGTGGAAGGTTCATCAAGGCCAGTAGTGGAACTCAAGTGAATGGTAGTGGCTAATGTGAGAATGGCCTTTAGTTGCTTAGAGGTTTTCTTTGGTTCCTTTGTGACCTTGCAGACTATTATACCCATTGCTTTTGGTGTGATCTGTATTGGTCAACCACTCCTGGAGAGGGTAATAATGGTCTTGGACTTCTTATCTCCATCTGTCTGACTGTGGATTTGTGGCATTCAAACTATTCAGAGATGTTTTTGTAACCATTTACTGTCTGATGAGCATCAAGAACTCTCTTTAACCCCTTCCCACTGCAGCCATTTTTCATTTTCGTTTTTTACTCCCCACCTTACAGAATCCATACTTTTTATTTTTCCATTCACAGAACCATATGAGGGCTTATCCATGCCATTTAATATTCTATACAATGTACTGAAAAAGTCAGAATGGGGTGGAATTAGAAAAAAACTGCATTTACGCCATTTTCTTTCAGGTTTAATTTTTACTGCATTCCCCTTGCAGTATGACTGACATGTTCCTTATACACATGTGGACAAAACTGTTGGTACCCCTTGTTTAATGAAAGAAAAACCCACAATGGTCACAGAAATAACTTGAATCTGACAAAAGTAATGATATATAAAAATTATATGAAAATGAACAAATGAAAGTCAGACATTACTTTTCAACCATGCTTCAACAGAATTTTTTTTTAAAAAGAAAACTCATGAAACAGGCCTGGACAGAAATGATGGTATTCTTAACTTAGTGTTTTGTTGCACAACCTTTTGAGGCAATCACTGCAATCAAATGATTCCTGTACCTGTCAATGAAACTTCTGCACCTCTCAACTGGTATTTTGGCCCACTCCTCATGAGCAAACTGCTCCAGTTGTCTCAGGTTTGAAGGGTGCCTTTTCCAGACGGCATGTTTCAGCTCCTTCCAAAGATGCTCAATAGGATTTAGGTCAGGGCTCATAGAAGAGTATAGTCAGTGGTGAACCTAGCCTCTTTGCTGCTTGAGGCGGACTATAGAAAGACGCCACCCCCCCAAAAAAAAAAAACTAAACTGAGTTTCCATGTTACTAGTTTAACACACTGTTATCGTCGCACAATATACACAATACACAAAATTATAAAACAGTTTTTAAGAATTCTTCTTCCTGTATTACTTCAGTATCAGATCAACAACACGGCATTAACAATGAAAGTAACTTCACACATCTTCTGCTTGGTGGATGGACGAGGCCACGTGGCCCCCATTCTCTATAATAGGAGCGCCGCAGATAGCTGAGTACTGGACTTCGGGTATCTTTGGCACTCCCATTAAAGTGAATGAGAGTGGGTTCGTCCATCCACCAAGTGACACACCTATATATGGCTGCGGTCAGGCTGGATTCTCACCTAGTGGGGGGAAAAAACCCAATTCTCAGGCTCAGTGGGGGTCTCAGCAGACAGTCCCCCATCAATGAGGTATTTATCCTCTATCATTTAGGTGAATACAGTGCAGTAACATTTTGTGACTTACAGGTGACGTCTCTGACTAATCCTTCACATTTCCCTTCTCTTCCCTCTGGACCGCCATGACCACTTCTTCCAGCTGTGACTTTTCTCTGCAACGCAGACATCTTTGGCTCCTCACTTTCCAGGCATCCAACCCACATTGTCCTCACCTACACAAAGCCCCCATCCTGCTGCTACCCCCAATTATAAAATATATGATATAACCCCCCCCATAATGAATAATACCCCCAAGTGCATCTTTATATTAATAACATCCGTGTGTACCCTGTATAAATAGTGCCCCTTATTAATAATGGTCCAGGTGTTAACTAATTAAAAGGTTTTCCAGGTCATTAATAAACTAATCAGTGGGGTTCAAAAACCCAGGACCCCCACTGATCAGCTGTTTGAATGGTCCCTGTGTAAGCGCCATGACCGCTTCTCTGTTTACATAGTGTCATTCATCTCATAGCGGCCATGTAATGTAACTACAGCCTCGTCCTGTACATGTCTACAGTATGTGACAAGGCTACAATTACATCACACGGTCACTATAAACATACAGCGTATAATATAAACAGGTGCCATAGCCCATGTTTATAGCACCCCATTTACACACACTATAATGTTCCACAGCAGCCCCTGCACACAGTATTACACAGTGTTATGGCCCACAGCAGCCCCTGCACACTGTATTATGCCTCGCAGCGGCCCCTGCACACAGTATTATGCTCCATAGTGGCCCCTGCACAGGGTATTATGCCCCACATTGGCCACTGCACGTGGTATTATGTTCCACAGCAACTCCTGCACACAGTTTTATGCCCCATATTGGCCCCTGCACACAGTATTATGCTCCACAGTGGCCCCAGCACACGGTATTATGCTCCATAGTGGCCCCTGCACTGGTATTATGCTCTATAGTGGCCCTTGCACTGGTATTATGCTCCATAGTGGCCCCTGCACTGGTATTATCCTCCATAGTGGCCCTTGCACTCGTATTATGCTCCATAGTGGCCCCTGCACTTGTATTATGCTCCATAGTGACCCTTGCACCCGGTATTATGCTCTATAGTGGACCCTGCACTCGGTATTATGCTCTATAGTGGCCACTGCACTTGTATTATGCTCCAGAGTGGCCCCTGCACAGGGTATTATGCTCTACAGTGGTCCCTGCACAGGGTATTATGCTCTATAGTGGCCCCTGCACTCGGTATTATGCTCTATAGTGGCCCCTGCACTCGGTATTATGCTCTATAGTGGCCCCTGCACTCGGTATTATGCTCCATAGTGGCCCCTGTACAGGGTATTATGCCCCATAGTGGACCACCCATGAACTATTATTATACTCTGGGGTCTGAAAAGACCCCAGAGTATAATGATTGGAGACCCAGGGGAGAATACAAACATAAAAACCAGAGTTACTTACCTATCCTGGACACCGGTGCACTCCTTGCAGCTTTCGGCCCTGTTTAATTGCGCACACACGTCATGTGATCAGGCCAGCGACGCGACCTGATGACGTCACCAGAGGCCTCAAGCCTGCTCGGAGTTACATCGGATCGCAGGAGGTGAGTAACATTGGTTTTTATGTTCCCTCACCAACCCTAGGCCTCCGATTATTATACTCCGGGGTCTGAATAGACCCCGGAGTATAATAATAGTAGTATTTGCGGCCCGCGGCCCTCACTTACCGATACCCGCGGCCGCTCACAGCGGCATCCACTTCCCATTCTGCGTCCCATAGCAGAAGGGGAAGCGGGGGCGGCCACGAGCAGACGCGGGGTAGGTAAATAAATAGGCCGTTACCTGCCGGGGATGCTCCAACAGGTTACGGCCTATTTATATATATAAAAAAAAAGTTATACTCACCTGCGATGCCTTGATGCAGCCGCCGCCTCCTCTTCTTGTCCGCGACGTCTGTGTCTCAGCGTAGGCGGCGTGATGACGTCATTGTATCGCCGCCTGCGCTGAGATGCGACGTCTTGTAAACAAGCCCAGGACAGGCCCCGCTCAGCTCTGTTTTTTTTTTTTTTTTTTAGCGGCCTGTCCTGGGCTGGTTTACATGAAATAGTAAAAATGCCGCCCCCCGGACAGTGCCGCCTGAGGCGGCCGCCTCAATTCGCCTCATTAGTGGTGCACCCCTGAGTATAGTCCAATGTTTTCCTCTTAGCCATTCTTGGGTGTTTTTAGCTGTGTGTTTTGGGTCATTATCCTGTTGCAAGACCCATGACCTGCGACTGAGACCAAGCTTTCTGACACTGGGCAGCACATTTCTCTCTAGAATCCCTTGATAGTCTTGAGATTTCATTGTACCCTGCACAGATTCAAGACACCCTGTGCCAGATGCAGCAAAGCAGCCCCAGAACATAACAGAGACTACTCCATGTTTCACAGTAGGGACAGTGTTCCTAGGAACATAAAGCTGATGTGCCATGCCAAAAATTTCGATTTTTGTCTCATCTGTCCATAGGACATTCTCCCAGAAGCTTTGTGGCTTGTTAACATGTAGTTTGGCAAATTCCAGTCTGGCTTTTTTATGATTTGCTTTCAGCAATGGTGTCCTCCTTGGTCGTCTCCACTTTGGCTCAAACAACGACGGATGGTGCGATCTGACACTGATGTTCCTTGAGCCTGAAGTTCACCTTTAATCTCTTTAGAAGTTTTTCTGGACTCTTTTGTTACCATTGGTATTATTCTTCTCTTTGATTTGTCAGCAATTTTCCTCCTGCGGCCACGTCCAGGGAGGTTGGCTACAGTCCCATGGATCTTAAATTTCTGAATAATATGTGCAACTGTAGTCACAGGAACATCAAGCTGCTTGAAGATGGTCTTATAACCTTTACCTTTAACATGCTTGTCTATAATTTTCTTTCTTAGCTCCTGAGACAACTCTTTCCTTCGCTTCCTCTGGTCCATGTTGAGTGTGGTACTCACCATGTCACCAAACAGCACAGTGAGTATCTGTAGCCCTATATACAGGCCCATTGACTGATTACAACATTGTAGACACCTGTGATGCTAATTAGTGGACACACCTTGATTTAACACGTCCCTTTGTTCACATTATTTTCAGGGGTACCATGATTTCTGTCCAGGACTGTTTCATGAGTTTTCTTTTTTTAAAAATTCTGTTGAAGCATGGATGAAAAGCAATGTCTGACTTTCATTTGTTCATTTTCATAGAATTTTTATATATTATTACTTTTGTCAGATTCAAGTTATTTCTGTGACCATTGTGGGTTTTTCTTTCATTAAACGAGGGGTACCAACAATTTTGTCCACGTGTGTGTATTCTTTGGGTAGGCACGATCACAACATTACCAAATTTATATAGATTTTGTATGTTTTAAAAATTTTACATAAATGCAAAACTTTGAAAAATGCATATTCTGACATTTGTAACTTTTTTTTATATCTCCGTGTATGGAGCTGAGCAAAGATCTTTTTTGTGACACAAGATATGAACATTTGTAACAAAGTCTGTGTTTACTGGGTGCAGTTCTCCAGTCATAAGGAGAGGCCCACACAGTCTCTATTTTGCAGTCCGGGCTCAATAACCCCTTCAGGTCTGAGCCCAAAAGTGTGTTAAGGACCAGGCCTCATTTTTCAAAACTGACACATGTCACTTTATATGGCAATAACTTTAAGATGCTTTAACTTGCACAAGTGATTTTGAGATTGTTTTTTCGTGAGACATTGTACTTCATGTTAGTGGCAAACATTGATCAATATTTTTGTATTTATTTATAAAAAAATTGGAAATTTGATGGAAATTTGGAAAAAAAATCGCAATTTTCAAAATGTGAAATGCTCTGCTTTTCAAACAGATTGTCATACCACCCAAATAAGTTAATAAATATTATCTACCATATCTCTGCTATATATTGGCATCATCTTTTAATTGTCATTTCATTTATTTTTGACATTATAAAGCTTACAAGTGTAACAGCGATTTTCCAGATTTACAAGAAAATTTCTCAAACTAATTTTTTAGGAACCACTTCAGTTCTGAAGAGGATTATAAATCCCTATATTAGAAACCCCCATAAATCACCAAATTTTCAAAACTGCACCCCTCATATAATTCAAAACAGCATTTTGGAAGTTTGTTAACCCTTTAAGCATTTCATGAGGATTAAAACAATATGGAGGTTAAATTTAGACATTTCATTTTTTTTTCAATAATACATTCATTTAGCTCTAAAATGAACACACTCAAATACAGCCGGGCTCCCGCGGTTATCGCACGGGCTCTGCTTCTGAGCCTGCTCGATCACCCTCACGTACCTGCACGTGGGGATGCGGTAACTAACCACATTCTCCCACGTACAGGTATGTGAGAATGTGTGAAGGGGTTAAAGGGTTATGCAGGATTAACCCCTTCCCGCCACAGGCATTTTTCGATTTACGTTTTTGACTCCCCGCCTTCCAAACCTCATAACTTTGTTATTTTTCTGTTCACAGAGCCATATGAGGACAAATTGTACTTTGTAATGGTACTATTTAATATTCCATACAATGTGCTGGGAAGTTGGAAAAAAATCAGTATGGGGAGGAATTGGAGAAAAACTGCATTTGTATGACTTTCTTACAGGCTTTTTTTTTACTGCGTTCACTATGCAGCCAAAATGACATGTGACCTGTATTCTATATTTTATTTCAAATCTAGGGAAAGGGGGTGGTTTGAATTTTTTGTTTTTTATTGCTTTTTATATATTTTAAAAAACTTCTTAAAACTATTTTATTAGCCCCCTGTATTGCAATCTATGGGACTTTCACTACTTAGCTATGACCTGCCTCAGTAGATTCCTATGACAGGCCTTCAGAAGGCTTCTTTTTACACTAGCTGCATGTGGTGTCCACATACAATTTTGGTTGATATCACCCATGCAACTATATTGTGATGTATTTGCAATTGTATACAGGCGGGTTACTGTGTAATTACACACCTTTGTAAAGATTTGTATCTTTTTGCATTTCGCAATATCTATTACTCAAATAGCACGTGGCACTTTATTTTGCAGCCATGTTGGGAGCGGAGTGGGACCTTTACCGTCGTGATTGTTTTTATAATGTTTTTTGTTATAGTCCTTATGTATCTAATAAAATATTTTCGTATATGAATTAACATTTTGTGTATAATAGTTTTGCAATAGACTTTGACTATATCCATATAGGTTATATATGTCATAGGAACAGGACGGCTCCCGCGCTTTTGCCACGTGGGTGCCATCCTGCAGCAGTAAAGGTGCAAGGGCAGTAAACTCTGATAGCGGGCATTAGCTCTGGGTATCTGCTGTATTGTACTACTGTAGCTATGGCAGCCACGCTGCTGTAGAGCAGCTATCATATTTAAAGACCCGGGATCCACCGTAATAGTATGGCGGATATCAGGAAGGGATTAAAAAACATGGCTGCTTTTTTCTTCTTCTCAGGAAGTGACCTTATGTTGTTGGTAATATGGCAATGCTATATCTCAGTTCCATTAATTTGAATGATACTGAACTACACATGGCCGTGTGACCAACAAATGTTATATCTCTTTCTGAGAAACAGAAATCAGCAATTTTTTCCCATCCTGCACCACCCTTTTAGCTGAAAAACTTAAATTATGGGTGTCTGGATGGCAGAAACAGGACATGAATAACACCCATGTGCCACCCATGCCATTTTCTCACAGATCCATACATGCACACTGTAGCCATAATAAAAAAAAAAATTCCTTCATGCTCCAGTATGAAATACATTTTGAGCACATCTTCCGATTGACAATGTAATGTTTCTATGCTGGAGATGTTTAAACCAGTTTATAAGGACTGCGTCCATTACCCGTGTACCTGGCTACTGTTCACCACATTTGTTCTCCTCCACCTTTTCAATCAGTCCCTGAGTCTGCCCCCCATCCCCGCCATCTCCTGTACTTGACTGTTTCCTGGAATTTGATTGTGAGAAGACATTTCCATTGCATGCACAAGATGAAGCTATATGAGCTATAAACAGGACAGCAGAGTATCAGCTTATTTCCCCAGTGTTCACACAATCGAGGTTCTGTCTAATTCTCGAGGTACTCAGTCATTTTTTTCTTTATTTTGTAACTTGATTCTAGCATAGTTCATCTGGTGGATGTGTATATGGCTTGTCACTACATGGAGTGAAGAGTACAGTAACCTTTACTGGACAACTGGCATTCTCCTACTACTTATTATCTGGACAGATTTGAAACAATTAAGTTATTATTTTTCCTATATTTTTTCTTACATGATTGACTTTGTGAAACATCTTTAGTACAAATACAGAATTTCACAAGTTGTTAATGATTGCAGGGCATGGGTCAGAGGTTATCTGTAAAATGAAGGACATGTGAGGTTAAGCAATTACAGCTAAAAGTGAACAGGTCAATAGCACAGAGCAGTGTTAGGAGAGGATGGAACTCTGATTTCTGGTGAAAGGTCTTTCACAACTTTAGGTATTCAGGATGCATAACATACAAGGGCCAAGAGGTGTTGTGCTGTTTCTGCAAATAAATGTTATTGTTTGCACAATGAAAAGTTCTACAATTTCCCAATATATTTTTGTATCAATTCATCACGGTTTTCTAGATGTCTGCTTGCTGTCATTCATTCCACTTACTTCCATCAGTCCATAGTCTTATGACTGACAGTCCATGGTCATGTGATATACAGTCCATGGTCATGTGATGAACACACAGGTGCACAGCTCGTTATAGTGACAGCATAGTAATCAGACATCTGCCTGGTAACGAGCTGTGCACCTGTGTGTCCAACACATGACCATGGACTGTATCTCACATGACCATGGACTGTATATTACATGACTATGGACTGTATATCACATGACCATGGACTGTATATTACATGACCATGAACTGGTGGAGGTGAGTTTATGTGTTTTTATTTTTTAATCCTTTTGCATGTCACTGCCACTCATTTCACATCAGCTTAATTTCAGTCCGTTGCTCTAATCCATCAGAATAAGAGCCTGGAGGGCCCAAAGACCTCTCTACAATATAACAAGAAACCAGTATAATAGATAGAACATGGTAAAAGTGGGCCCTGTTACAGATTTTGCCTTAGTGCATTCAAGTTACACCTCTACCGTCATAGGATCAGAAAAATGACTGAAACACTATTCTGCCTCATCATTCACTTTAATGTAAAAAACTAGATGGAAGCTTTCTTCCATCTTGTTTGTTAATATTTTAGACAGAAGATAAAATCGTACCTGCAGGACTTTATCATCTGTCTGAAAAGAACATGATGGAAGAAAGCTTCTGTCTTTTTTTTACAATACAGTAAATGATGATGGATGCAGACAGAATGTGCTGTATCTGCATACATCATTGTATTTGTTTTCAGGCCGTAGTTCTGATCCTAGGATGGCATAGGTGTAAGTTGAATCTCCTGGGCCACAATGCAGAATCTGTAATGGGGCTCCCACTTACCAAATGCCATCTATAATACTGGTGTCTTCTTATTGTAGAGAGGCCTATAGCTACCTCTGCACCCCCTGTAACTACACCCATGTATGACGGATCAGAGCAAGGCACTGAAATTTAGGTGGTGTGAACTTAGCCTTACATGCAGACACCCACACAGGTACACGTTCTATTGCACCATATAAGAGATATGTGGACAGAGTAACCGTTCTGCTGACAACTATAACACACAAATCCCCCACAAACATGGATGATATTCCAATGCAGAAAAATGAGTAACTTTCAGAACTTCTCCCACCTATTTTAGGGCAAGGGGTGGAAAGAACTGGATGGGTACAAATTCAACTTGGCCAATTCCTGTGCCCTCTGATAAGCAGTGTCAAAAGTGGGGGAAGCCCCTTACAAATATCTTATATGTATGTCCAGTTGCAGACACTCTAACACAACACACACTAGTCTTTATCTGGGCTCAGCCATTACATTTCTTACCCAACACCACAGGTGAACTGTTGTTGCTCAGCTCCGCTTTTGGAGTAATGCTGGGGGGAAATAGGACATCAAAGAGCCAAAATGCCTCAGCAAGACGCAGGTGAACTGTGCACAGGAGCAGAAAGATCTTCCATAGGGATGGCCATGGCACAGTATCTGTCCGGACTCTGTTCATTCTGAAATGCAGGATACAACCTGGAACTGAAGACCTGCGCAGGATTACACACACCAGAGAGAATGAAACCAGAAAGACAGACTGTTATGTCATGGCTTCAAGGTTAATAATTAGCTGTATTCTCCAATCTGTCCTGCAACTTGATCCTCTCAGCATAGTGTCCCTGTAACCCACCCAATGAGTGGCAGAATTGTCCCTCATCTCCAGCGTCTCGGGAGGACATAAAATAGGTGAATTTTGCTAAAGGTGGTTTTGCTCATTTGAACATGGTCTTTCATGGTAGCATAGCATAGACCTGTGATGGCGAACCTAGGGCACGCAGAGCCCTCTCAGTTGGCACACGCACCGTCGCCATGATCGCTCACTAATGGGGAATCCGGTACAGGATTTCCTATTAGTGAGCGATCGCGTCTTTTCGGCTGAGCTGTCAGTGTAGGCCGCGGTCCGGACCACGGCCTACATTGACTGCAGAGTGTAACCTCTGCCCCGACGCAGGCGTGATGACGTAAGTCATCAGCGCACCCGAGCAGAAGGAGGTGGAGGATGTTCTTCGTGGGATTGCAGCTATTCATGGGACTAGGTAAGTAATATAAACTACTGTGTAGGGGCCTACTGTGAAGCATATGCTACTGTGTGGGGCCCCACTGTGAAGCATATGCTAATGTGTGGGGCCCCACTGTGAAGCATATGTTACTGTGTGGAGCCCCACTGTGAAGCATATACTACTGTGTGGGGCCCCACTGTATATCTTATACTACTATGTGGGGGCTCACTGTGAAGCATATACTACTGTGTGGGGCCCACTGTGAAGCATATACTACTATGTGGGGGCCCACTGTGAAGCATATACTACTATGTGGGGGCCCACTGTGAAGCATATACTACTATGTGGGGGCCCACTGTGAAGCATATAATACTATGTGGGGGCCCACTGTGAAGCATATACTACTATGTGGGGGCCCACTGTGAAGCATATACTACTATGTGGGGGCCCACTGTGAAGCATATAATACTGTGCGGGGGCCACTGTGAAGCATATAATACTGTCTGGGGGCCATTCTGGAGCATATAGTACTATCTGGGGGCCACTTCAGATCGAATTGTACTGTGTGGGGGCCCTTCACTATTTATAACACACAGTATCTGTTTTATAGCAGACATGTGATATTATTACAGGCTGTAATAACATTGCACGGTCACTATAAAACAGATCCTGGTTAATTTAAGGTTAAATTGCCGTGTTGGCACTTTGCGATAAATTAGTGGGTTTGGGCTTGCAGTTTGGGCACTCGGTCTCTAAAAGGTTCGTCATCGCTGGCATAGACTGTTCTTAATGCCACTTTTAGCAATTCTTCACATACCTCATTCCCTTAGGGCAAATGATTAGAAACAAAAGAAATTGTCTTACCCCTGAGAACTAGAATAAGAAGGTTAATAATATCTTTACCTGTGTAATACAAAAAGAGTATCTTTAATTACTTTAAACCAGGTCTAAAATATTGCTGATACAAAAAAATTGTTGGGACCTTAACAGGGAAAAAAAAACATTTAAAGCTCAGCAATGTCAGGTAAGGAACCAATGATGTATGAGAGTAACGTCGCTGGGCCCTCTCCAAAGATGACTGGGGCTAGTGATTGGTCTTAGTGGTCATATGAGCCTCACAGCTTCCAGGGCTACTCGTCCCAACACATATAAGAAAGAGGACTTGGACAAGATAATAGAGCGCTAGGGATAAGTGAATATGTCTTTTTTTTTCTTTTACACCTACCCCAGCCAACCATTTAAGTTGCGCCAAATGCTGGAAACCCCTTTAATGTCTCTAAATTTGTGATAATAAATGTAATATACATTCCAATATTATATCAAGACACAATTTTTAACATTTTTTAAAACCTTCTTAAAATTAAGATAGGTTAAATATAATTCTAAAAGAGCATAAACATTAGTTACCATCAGCAACAAGATGGTTAAAATATAAAGGGCCTTTCAAATGTGGCAAAGAAAATTTACTTATTTCACTTGTTTTATATCTAGTGCCAACATATTCCACAACTAACAACATTGACATACAGTGGGGAAAAAAAGTATTTAGTCAGTCACCAATTGTGCAAGTTATCCCACTTAAAAAGACGAGAGAGACCTGTAATTGACATCATAGGTAGACCTCAACTATGAGACACAAAATGAGAAAACATATCTAGAAAATCACACTGTCTGATTTTTTTAAGAATTTATTTGCAAATTATGGTGGAAAATAAGTATTTGGTCACCTACAAACAAGCAAGATTTCTGGCTCTCACAGACCTGTAACTTCTTCTTTAAGAGGTTCCTCTGTCCTCCACTCATTACCTGTAGTAATGGCACCTGTTTGACATTGTTATCATTATAAAAGACATCTGTCCACAACCTCAAACAGTCACACTCCAAACTCCACTATGCTGAAGACCAAAGAGCTGTGGAAGGACACCAGAAACAAAATTGTAGACCTGCACCAGGATGGGAAGACTGAATCTGCAATAGGCAAGCAGCTTGGTGTGAAGAAATCAACTGTGGGAGCAATAATTAGAAAATGGAAGACATACAAGACCACTGATAATCTCCCTCGATCAGGGGCTCCACGCAAGATCTCACCCCTTGGGGTCAAAATGATCACAAGAACGGTGAGCAAAAATCCCAGAACCACATGGGGGGACCTAGTGAATGACCTGCAGAAAGCTGGGACTAACGTAACAAAGGCTACTGTCAGTAACACACTACGCCGCCAGAGACTCAGATCCTGCAGTGCCAGACGTGTCCTCCTGCTTAAGCCAGTACATATCCGGGCCCGTCTGAAGTTTGCTAGAGAGCATTTGGATGTTCCAGAAGAGTATTGGGAGAATGTCATATGGTCAGATGAAACCAAAGTAGAAACACAACTCGTTGTGTTTGGAGGAGAGTGAATGCTGAGTTGCATCCAAAGAACACCATACCTACTGTGAAGCATGGGGGTGGCAACATCAGGCTTTGGGGCTGTTTCTCTGCAAAGGGACCAGGACGACTGATCCGTGTACATGAAAGAATGAATGGGGCCATGTATAGTTAGCTGCTTCCATCAGCAAGGGCATTGAAGATGAAATGTGGCTGGGTCTGTCAGCATGACAATGATCCCAAGCACACCGCCAGGGCAACAAAGGTGTGGCTTCGTAAGAAGCATTTCAAGGTCCTGGAGTGGCCTAGCCAGTCTCCAGATCTCAACCCCATAGAAAACCTTTGGAGGGAGTTGAAAGTCCATGTTGTCCAGCGACAGCCCCAAAACATCACTGCTCTAGAGGAGATCTGCATGGAGGAATAGGCCAACATACCAGCAACAGTGTGTGCCAACCTTGTGAAGACTTACAGAAAACGTTTGACCTCTGTCATTGCCAACAAAGGATATATAACAAAGTATTGAGAACTTTTGTTATTGACCAAATACTTATTTTCCACCATAATTTGCAAATAAATTCTTTAAAAATCAGACAGTGTGATTTTCTAGATATGTTTTCTCATTTTGTCTCTCATAGTTGAGGTCTATCTATGATGTCAATTTCAGGCTTCTCTCGTCTTTTTAAGTGGGAGAACTTGCACAATTGGTGGCTGACTAAATACTTTTTTTCCCCACTGTAACTTACTGTCACAAGTAGGGCTCACAATCGAAATTCCCTATCAGTATGCCCTTGGAGTATGGTAAAAAACTCTCCCAGGACCACTAAGCCACCATGCTTGCCTTTTGTCAGGTATGAAAGGATCCCATCATCTATTTATTTCTTACCCTGCAATAAGCACAAGGTTCTTTACTCCTGATGACACCCAAATGTCTACAAACCCACCACCACTGAACCCCAAGAAGGTGGTTTTACAGTGACTTTTCGAGGTTATTACAGTAAAGTGCAAAAGTTTTAGGCATGTGTGTAGAAATGGTAAAAGGTAATAATGTTTTTTAAAAATAGAAATGTTAATAGTTTATTTTGTCATTTAACAAGATGCAAAGTGAATAAACAAAAGTGAAATCTAAATCTCATCACTATTTGGTGTTACCACCCTTTGGAGGAGGAATCCTGGTAGTGATGATATGGCCCCCACAGAGCCCTAATCTCAATATCATTGAGTCTGTCTGGCAGCACATGTAGAGACAGAAGGATTTGAGCAAGTCTACATCAACAGAAGATCTGTGCTTAGTTATATTTTAAATATATATGCATATATAGTTGTATTTGCATGCAAGACTTTATTATCACCACCAGAAATCAAAGGGCTAGCATGTGCTCAGAACATATTTAGAGATGCTTCACTATGCACCTGATTCCTGAGCAATATAGGTTTCTAGTTTGAGAATTCCTGTGAGGAGGGGTATTCTGTCAGCCTCTCCATATTTTGACCTTGACTTGTTTCTGACTCCATCTCTTGTCTTAACCTAGTTCTGCTGATCTTCCGTGTCTAACTCTGGCTTGCCGCTGACTTCCAAACCCTGACCTTCTGGCTGTTTACAACTCTGAACAAATTCTGCCAGTCCTCGACACTGGCCCAAGCCCAACCACCCTTGCTTCACATCAGCATCAGTCTGGCCTTGACCACCTGCAACCTACACAGAAGCCACTCCAAAAGGTAGCAGCTGATAGTCTCCCTGCAGAGAAGTCCATACAGAGGTTTATGGGAGAACACAATGGAGGCTGCTAAAACAATGTACTTGGGAGTGACCCAAATTAAAACCAGTTAGGTTGCATGTGGGTCCACAACTTGCTGTCTGTTACAGTAATAACCTGAAACAACAAAACCAAACATCAAAATACAGTAAAAGACCAGAAATACCTCACCACCTTGTGTGCTCAGTCAGACATAGAAGCTCACAGCCTTCCCAGCTGTATATAGTGCTTGTAAGCACAATAGTGCTTATCCAAAGCTTTGGACCCACCTTGTGAGAATCCAGGACTTATGCACCAGTTTAGACATCATTGCTCAAAAATAGGACACAGATAGGAAGAGGATATTTTTCTTGTAGATTCCACCTACAGTGCTTTGTTCCTGAAGCTGTCCCACTAAAAGCGCAGTAGAGCATGAGCTGCATGATTCATAACTCCTGGCACATGCTGTGCACAAAATGCTAAAATTAAAATAAGGCATTGCAGAACTAACTCCCTAAGTACTGAAATCACTGGATCAGATAAAGAGAACAGGTTATTTAACACAAGAACAACCCCCCACCCCCAAGATTGATAAAAACAAACACCACCCTCTCATCCTTGAATTCTTCATCCCATGGATGGACTGCCACCAGGATGGGGAAGGGGTTTTCAAGGTCATCTGTCCTCACACCACTTTCTGTCCATCAGGACCACCAACCCCAAACTACTTGATGAGTCAGTTTGCACTCCTAGTTCCAAAGAGTAGATTAGCCAAGCCTAAAATATTGTCCCCTCATTATAGAAGGATTGCAACAACTCTTATACCCAGTGGTCCTTCTCGTGGATATTTAAACAACTAGGCCTTATTTAATATCCCAAGCATTATTTATGATACATTCCAAGTCCTTTTTAAGTACATGACAACAGAAAGGATAAGGTCTTTGTCTCCAAATTAAATGCAGGAAACTAGATACAGGATTTGCAAAGCAAATGTAGTACCCCTGGCTGGTGAGACTGTAAATGTCAGGCTATGTTTACATGGCAGTGACAATTCTCAGCAAAGTCAGTGCCAATGTGCCATCTTTTTTTTTTTTTTCATGAACCCATCAACTTTCATTGTCTTATTAAGGACCTGTATCCCCTATACACAAGATAGGGGATGTGTCAGATCATTGGAGGTCTGAACGCTGGTCCCCCCAGTGATCAAAACAGGTGACCGAAGGTTGCCCATGCCTCCTACTTGTGAATGGGACACCAGTGCACTTATGTGACCGACACTTGATTCACTGCTATGGGGCTGTCAGAGATTACAGTCCTGGCAGTCCCATAGCAGTGAACAGAGCGCAGGTCATGCAAGTTAGAAGACACATTCTATAGTTCATAACTATAGACTACATATAAACACTGGGTATGCCAAAATCCTGGAGAACCTTCACGAGTGTACTTAAAGGCATTATCTGGTTTGTAAGATTGATGGCCTATCCTCAGGAGTGCATCGGTGACTTCAATACGGCAGCACTGCAGGACCTACACTCGCCACTACAGTTTGTACTGTGAGTGAGCAGCATGGCTCTTCTGCACTGCCTCGATATCGGTGATCTGTGGGGGTCTTGGGTGTCAGATCCCAGCAGATCCGATTAAATAATTTTTTACTTTGGGTAATTCAGATAATTTTTGCATCTTTTTTTGGTAACATATTGAGGTTTATTCCTAGAGAATCTTAGGAATAGGAAAGTTTTCAGTTTTCAGATTTAATCGGTTACAGGTAAATTAGTTATTGAAACAATGGATAGGAGTGAGGAAGAATATCTCTGTTGTTTGAGCCTGACTGCAGCAGTAATAAAACCAGACAAAGAACAGTTAACCCTTTCATTGCCAATAATCTAATTGTGTCTGTTGGGTAATAGAACAGTTTTATCTGTCTACAGAGTGTTTACACTTAGTTGTTACTTACAGTCAGCCCTGTTAGTGAAAACTCTTTTCTCAAGGGGGTTTTTTGTGAAAGAGTTTAAATTGTTTTCATTAACCCCTTAAGGACCCGACGAAAGAAAGCCTGAAGGATAAGGGCGCATTTTTCAAAACTGACATGTGTTACTTTATGTGTCAAGAGATTTTTAGATGTTTTTTTTTGTGACACATTGTACTTCATGTTAGTGGTAAACATTGATCAATATTTTTTACATTTATTTTTTTTTTAAATAGGAAATTTGATGGAAATTTTGAAAAATACACAATTTTCAAAATGTCAAATGCACTGCTTTCCAGGTCCCTGCTTATATTTTCATCATCTTTTAATCGTCATTAAAGAGGACCTTTCACATCCTCATGTATATGCAGTTTTACATACTGCTAGAAAGCCGACAGCGCGCTGAATTCATGTGAGATATCTGGGGTCTTAGTTTCACCGTTCATCATCAGAAGGGCGTTCCTGACAGTCTAGCTGCGCTGTGAGGAACGCCCTCCCTGACAGTATGCCTCCATAGCACTGTACTGGGATGGGGGGGGCGTTCCTCACAGCTCAGCGTCATCGCTAGGCGATAAGGAATGCCCCTTCTGACAGTACAGGGCTATGGCTGAGCACAGTCAGGGAGGGCGTTCCTAACAGCACAGCTAGACTGTCAGGAATGCCCTTCTGATGGTGAACTGTGAAACTAAGACCCCAGATATCTCCAGCCCCGGGTCACATACCGGGAAAGCTGGCAGTGCGCTGAATTCATCGCACTGTCGGCTTTCTAGCGGTATGTAAAACCGCATATACACGAGGACGCGAAAGGTCCTCTTTAAATTTATTTTGGACATTTTACAAGAAATTTCCCAAACCTATTTTTTAGGGACCACCTCAGTTCTGAAGGGGATTTTAAAGGCTTATATATTACAAATCCACATAAATCACCCCATTTTCAAAATTGCCCCCTTAAATAATTGAAAACCACATTTGGGAACTTTGTTAACCCTTTAAACATTTTACAGGAATAATAACAATTTGGAGACTGAAATTTAGATTTTTTTTTTTTCAATAACACATTCATTTAGCCCTAAAATTTACACATTCACAAGGGGTTAAAGGAGAAAATGCATCTCACAATTTGTTATGTTTCTCCTGAGCACGGAAAAACCCCACATGTGGATGTAAACTGATGTATGGGCACACAGCAGTGTTCCAAAGGGAAGGAGCGACACTGGGCATTTGAAAAGCAGATTTTGCTGGAATAGATTTCAGGTGTCATGTCTCATTAGCAGAGCCCCAAAAGAAGCAGTACAATGTAAACCCCCAAAAGCGACCCTGTTTTGGAAACTACACAACTCAAGGAATTTATCAAGAAGTATAGTGAGCAGTTTCACAGATTTTATTGGGATGTGAAAATGAAAAATTACTAAAATGTCACTTTGTAAGAGACAGCCAATGTTGTCTTAAGCTTCATTTGTCTGTATAAACTGTTAATGTTGAATGTATTTCTGTGATTCTGTTCCTTTAAGACAGCAGCCATTGTAATTGTGACATGATGCTGGAGTGAGACCCCCCCCCCCTTTTATGTCAGCTTGCCTGTTCTGCAGACAGAGTGTGAGCAGAGAAGCAGGAAGTGACGAGAGAGAGAGCAGCAGCCATCTTAGCAAGTGTTGTATTGAACTGGTGTGGAGATTTTTCTGTACAGCTAAGCTGTATCTTGGTCCAGAGACAAACAGAGTGTAAAGAGACAACAGGACTAGTGAGTCCACGTGAAAGGAACTGTGCTCAGTGGCTGATCAGTGAGACTGACATTGTGACTGTGTATATGGATACCACAGATAGAGACTCGCAGTGCTGTTGATGTACTGGACGGCACCTGCTAAATCCCGGCTTACATCCCAGCTCAGTGTATGGATTCGGCAGGACTGTCAGTGTGCTGAGTGGAATCTGCTGTTGGATTACATTGCATTCAGTTGGTTTCCCTGTCTGTTAAAGAGGACTTCATTTCTCCCAAGATCCTGATAACCGTGAGGAGAGGACGCTTCACTATAAAAGAAAGGACCGACTTTGGGCCCCACCGCGTGCTTCTACGGACTGTAAGCGGTCCACCTGGACCACTGGGGAAAAGGGGGTGCACCCAAATGTGAAGTCAGGGTCAGTTAGGGATAGTTTTGAGTATATTGTTCATTCAGTGTCCATACTGCAGAAGTGGACAGAGTAAAAGTAGAAACCATTGCAGAATTTGCCTTGAAATTGTTCATGCTATATTGTATATTTTGCTTGTCTTTAGCCCTGTCATTTTACCTTTAACTAGCCTTTATTAACTTATAGTAAATATATATTTTTTTCTTGAACTACCGCGTGTGCGTTCATTTCTGGTTGCGGAGTCCAAACCACCTGCCTTGCTCTCGGTTCACAACTTTATTCCCAAATTTTTAATTTTCAAAAGGGGTTAAAGGAGAAAAAATACCCCACAGTTTGTTAAACAATGTGGTCGTAATCTGCTGTATGAGTACAGTGGGGAAAAAATGTATTTAGTCAGCCACCAATTGTGCAAGTTCTCCCACTTAAAAAGATGAGAGAGGCCTGTAATTGACATCATAGGTAGACCTCAACTATGAGAGACAAAATGAGAAAACATATCCAGAAAATCACATTGTCTGATTTTGAAAGAATTTATTTGCAAATTATGGTGGAAACAGAGGCGTAGCTAGCGGGGGGGGGGGCAGAGGGGGCGGCTGCCCCGGGCCCAGTGAATTTTTGGGGGCCCACCCCGGGGCCGCCATTAATACAGCCTTTATTTCTAACTAGATCGGTGTCTGCAGACACTGATCTAGTTACAATGCGTCCTGGTGCTTAACTGTCTTGTAAACCGCAAGCCAATAGAGGCCTGCGGTTTACAAGACGCCGAGACCACAGACCGATGTCTGTTTCTCAGCACGGGCGGCGCGATGACGTCATAACATCGCGCGGGCCGCGTTCAGACACAGACGTCCTGCTCGTGGACAGGGAGGAAGCGCCGGCGGCTCCGTTCATCAGCATCGCAGGTGAGTATGACTTTTTTTGTGTGGGTATATTAATAGTATAAGGGGTAGATAGGAGGGAGAAATATAACTATAAAGGGAGGATTCATTAGGGGGCATTATGACGATGGGAGGGTCCTTTATATAAGGGTTATTGGTGGGTCCTTTATATAAGGGTTATTAGGGGGTATTATTAATACAAGGGGGAGGTTATTTATATAAGGAGCCATTAGGGGGCATCATTTATATTAGGAGGCATTCTGAACATAAGGGGGTGGTCATTGATATACGGGGTCATTAGAGGTGCAGTATTTATGTCAGGGGGAATCAGGTGCATAATATGAGGGAGCAATTAATTTAATGAAAGCGGCACTTGGGCTTTATTAAGACCGCAGGAAAAACCATGGCGGTAACATTGTGGTTTTTCCCGCAGTGCTTTTCACAGAAGGTCCGCAGAGGTTTCCCCTGTGGACTTTCTGTTTTCAATACACCTATATGGAAACCGCCAGTGTTTCCATAGGTATAATTGACATGCTGCGATTTCCAAAACCGCAACGGTTTTGGAAATCGCAGTGCGTCTGCTGGACATATTTTTCCGTAATGTGTGGATGGGATTTACTAGAATGCCACGGTTTTTTTCTGTGGGTTTTCGCCACAAGGGGCCACATCCCATCCCCACTTTGCAGTAAAATATGCGCAGCGGAAACGCTACGATTTCCAAAACAGTCGCAGTTTTGGAAATCGCAGCATGTCAATTATACCTACGGAAACGCCGGCGGTTTCCCTATAGATATAATTGAAGCAGAAAGTCCGCAGAGGAAACCTCTGTGAACTTTCTGTGCAAAGTGCTGCAGGAAAAACCGCAATGCGTCACGCCACGGTTTTTCCCACAGCTGTTTTTTGCTGCAGGATGCTACATGGGGCCTTAGCCTTAAGGAGTTTTCCAGCTCATTTTTATTGATGGTCTATCCTCAGAATAAGAAATCAGGCGATACCTTTTAGAGGCTAACTGAGTATATTTATAAGTAAGCTTTCAGGAGTGCTCGCTCCCTTCATCAGACATGGTGTGATACAGGAACTGAAAATTAACAGATTTTTATACACATGGTTTTCAAAGCATTTTAGAGTCCTTAAAAAAAATATCCAGGAAGCAAACAGGCAACTGTCAAATCCCATCCATTACTCCAAACTTGGAAGTGATCCCACAGAGGCCTATATGAAAGAACTAAAGAGTATGATCAAGGAGTTTCCAGTCCAGATCCAGAATCAGGTAAAAGGACTTATCCCCCAAGATCCCAGGCCGGGCTGCTTCTATATGCTCCCAAAGATACACAAAGATGGCAACCCTGGGAGGCCTATCATTTCTGGCATTGGGACACTGACAGAAAACATCTCAGGTTGGGTGGAAAATCTCCTAAAACCCCTTGTCAGGGATACTCCAAGCTATATCCAGGACACCACTGACCTTCTTAACAAACTGAATGCCCTGGGCCCTCTACCTGAAGGTACCATTTTGGCCACCATGGATGTGGAATCCCTGTATACTAACATTCCCCACAAGGATGGAGTTGCAGCATGTCGGGTACACCTGGCAAAACAAAACCTCCCAACAGAACCAGTAACGCAGCTCATACAATTCATCCTTAGCCACAACCATTTTACCTTTGGAGAGGATCTATATCTACAGCGAATGGGAACTTCAATGGGGACCAGATGTGCACCCCAATATGCAAATCTCTTTATGGCAGAAATGGAAGGAACATATTTATCAACATGCACCACCAAACCTATGATTTACCTTCGTTATATCGATGATATCCTTGTCATCTGGACTGCAGGTGAGGAGGCCCTACTTCAATTCCATAATGACTTCAATGACTTTCACCCGACCATCAACCTTAAACTTAGCTATTCAGGGAGTGAAATTCACTTTCTGGATACCACAATATACATTAAAGACCACCGGCTACTCACATCAATATACCACAAACCCACAGACAGAACGGCCTACCTGAGAAACGACAGCTTCCACCCCAAGCACACAAGACAATCTATAATCTACAGCCAGGCTATACGATACAATCGTATTTGCTCCGACAAAACAGACCTGGACAAGCACCTCCTGGATCTGAGGATGAAATTTCTCAGATTGGGATACAAACCAAAAGTGACAGACAACCAATTAAACAAAGCAGCAGCCATTAACAGAGACAGTCTGCTCACATATAGAGAGACCCAGAAAGAAGCCCGAGTGCCCCTAGTTGTCACCTACAACCCACAGCTGGAGATCCTACGAAGGATTGCCAAGGAGCTCCAACCTGTACTACATAGGGACAACAGACTCAAGGACATATTTCCAGTCCCCCCTCTCCTCTCCTTTCGACAACCACCAAACCTGAGGCGCATTATCGTCCGGAGTGCCCTGAAGGCCCCAACTGAAAATGGCACCTCACCTTGCCTACATAAAAGGTGCATGACCTGCAAGCACATCCACACCGCTGACAGTGTACCTATCCCACAGTCACAACAGGTGCACAGAATTAGGGGGACATTTTCCTGCAGGTCTTCCAATGTGGTGTACCTCATAATGTGTGTGCAATGTCCCACCACGGGCCTCTATGTGGGGGAAACAGGGCAGAGACTCAGTCAACGAATGAACTCACACAGATCCAACATTAATAACAGCAGAACCGATCTCCCAGTGGCCGCACATTTCTCCGGAGAAAACCACTCTATTGAAGATTTGCGGGTTGTGGTTTTAATGGGACATTTTAAGACACAGGAGAAAAGAAAAGAAATGGAGTACAAATTTATGCAAAAATTTCAAACTCTGCAATTTGGACTTAATATTCATGCCAGCTTCATGTCACACTATGTTTGAACCAGGACTGAAAATTAACAGATTTTTATACACATGGTTTTCAAAGCATTTTAGAGTCCTTAAAAAAAATTGCAATCTAAGTAGAGAAGTTATTTACAACAGGTCAAAAAAACAGTCTGGAAACTTGTGGTGCGTGACGGAGGGATCAGTAATTCTTGCTGTTATCTGTTTGCTATCAGGAGGTGATTTGTGACCCTCACAGGTCACACATAGTGTGATTTGAAGCTGGCATGAATATTGAGTTCAGTTCATGGTTCAAACATAGTGTGACATGAAGCTGGCATGAATATTAAGTCCAAATTGCAGAGTTTGAAATTTTTGCATAAATTTGTACTCCATTTCTTTTCTTTTCTCCTGTGTCTTAAAATGTCCCATTAAAACCACAACCCGCAAATCTTCAATAGAGTGGTTTTCTCCGGAGAAATGTGCGGCCACTGGGAGATCGGTTCTGCTGTTATTAATGGTGGATCTACCTGGACCCCACGCCCTGGAGCTAATGCAGCACTGGATAAATATATTGACTGTTTCAGAAGCAAAGTAAAATCAGAAATCCTAGAGAAACAAAAGAAACAGATGCATAACCTAACCCTGCAGGAACAGAAGGCTATTACATCACTGAAAGAAAATCAGGATATAATAATAAAACCAGCTGACAAAGGGGGCGCAATAGTCATAATGAACACCTCAGACTATATCCAGGAAGCAAACAGGCAACTGTCAAATCCCATCCATTACTCCAAACTTGGAAGTGATCCCACAGAAGCCTATATGAAAGAACTAAAGAGTATGATCAAGGAGTTTCCAGTCCAGATCCAGAATCAGGTAAAAGGACTTATCCCCCAAGATCCCAGGCCGGGCTGCTTCTATATGCTCCCAAAGATACACAAAGATGGCAACCCTGGGAGGCCTATCATTTCTGGCATTGGGACACTGACAGAAAACATCTCAGGTTGGGTGGAAAATCTCCTAAAACCCCTTGTCAGGGATACTCCAAGCTATATCCAGGACACCTCTGACCTTCTTAACAAACTGAATGCCCTGGGCCCTCTACCTGAGGGGACCATTTTGGCCACCATGGATGTGGAATCCCTGTATACTAACATTCCCCACAAGGATGGAGTTGTAGCATGTCGGGTACACCTGGCAAAACAAAACCTCCCAACAGAACCAGTAACGCAGCTCATACAATTCATCCTTAGCCACAACCATTTTACCTTTGGAGAGGATCTATAGCTACAGCGAATGGGAACTTCAATGGGGACCAGATGTGCACCCCAATATGCAAATCTCTTTATGGCAGAAATGGAAGGAACATATTTATCAACATGCACCACCAAACCTATGATTTACCTTCGTTATATCGATGATATCCTTGTCATCTGGACTGCAGGTGAGGAGGCCCTACTTCAATTCCATAATGACTTCAATGACTTTCACCCGACCATCAACCTTAAACTTAGCTATTCAGGGAGTGAAATTCACTTTCTGGATACCACAATATACATTAAAGACCACCGGCTACTCACATCAATATACCACAAACCCACAGACAGAACGGCCTACCTGAGAAACGACAGCTTCCACCCCAAGCACACAAGACAATCTATAATCTACAGCCAGGCTATACGATACAATCGTATTTGCTCCGACAAAACAGACCTGGACAAGCACCTCCTGGATCTGAGGATGAAATTTCTCAGATTGGGATACAAACCAAAAGTGACAGACAACCAATTAAACAAAGCAGCAGCCATTAACAGAGACAGTCTGCTCACATATAGAGAGACCCAGAAAGAAGCCCGAGTGCCCCTAGTTGTCACCTGCAACCCACAGCTGGAGATCCTACGAAGGATTGCCAAGGAGCTCCAACCTGTACTACATAGGGACAACAGACTCAAGGACATATTTCCAGTCCCCCCTCTCCTCTCCTTTCGACAACCACCAAACCTGAGGCGCATTATCGTCCGGAGTGCCCTGAAGGCCCCAACTGAAAATGGCACCTCACCTTGCCTACATAAAAGGTGCATGACCTGCAAGCACATCCAAACCGCTGACAGTGTACCTATCCCACAGTCACAACAGGTGCACAGAATTAGGGGGACATTTTCCTGCAGGTCTTCCAATGTGGTGTACCTCATAATGTGTGTGCAATGTCCCACCACGGGCCTCTATGTGGGGGAAACAGGGCAGAGACTCAGTCAACGAATGAACTCACACAGATCCAACATTAATAACAGCAGAACCGATCTCCCAGTGGCCGCACATTTCTCCGGAGAAAACCACTCTATTGAAGATTTGCGGGTTGTGGTTTTAATGGGACATTTTAAGACACAGGAGAAAAGAAAAGAAATGGAGTACAAATTTATGCAAAAATTTCAAACTCTGCAATTTGGACTTAATATTCATGCCAGCTTCATGTCACACTATGCATGAACCATGAACTGAACTCAATATTCATGCCAGCTTCAAATCACACTATGTGTGACCTGTGAGGGTCACAAATCACCTCCTGATAGCAAACAGATAACAGCAAGAATTACTGATCCCTCCGTCACGCACCACAAGTTTCCAGACTGTTTTTTTGACCTGTTGTAAATAACTTCTCTACTTAGATTGCAATTTTTTTTTAAGGACTCTAAAATGCTTTGAAAACCATGTGTATAAAAATCTGTTAATTTTCAGTTCTTGTATCACACCATGTCTGATGAAGGGAGCGAGTACTCCTGAAAGCTTACTTATAAATATACTCAGTTAGCCTCTAAAAGGTATCGCCTGATTTCTTCACTCTTCCACTACTTTCAATGGCTAACACGGTACAACATTATACTACTATGTTTGAACCATGAACTGAACTCAATATTCATGCCAGCTTCAAATCACACTATGTGTGACCTGTGAGGGTCACAAATCACCTCCTGATAGCAAACAGATAACAGCAAGAATTACTGATCCCTCCGTCACGCACCACAAGTTTCCAGACTGTTTTTTTTTACCTGTTGTAAATAACTTCTCTACTTAGATTGCAATTTTTTTTAAGGACTCTAAAATGCTTTGAAAACCATGTGTATAAAAATCTGTTAATTTTCAGTTCCTGTATCACACCATGTCTGATGAAGGGAGCGAGCACTCCTGAAAGCTTACTTATAAATATACTCAGTTAGCCTCTAAAAGGTATCGCCTGATTTCTTCACTCTTCCACTACTTTCAATGGCTAACACGGTACAACATTATACTACTATCCTCAGAATAAATCATCAATAAGAGATAAGTGATTCCCCACTGATCAGCTGTATGAAGGGGCTATGGCACCTGTTTATATCACACGCTGTCTGTTTATAGTGTCCGTGTGATGTCATTCCAGCCTTGTCACATAGACGTGGATAGGATGAGGCTGTAGTTACATTACATGGCCGCTATGAAAAGAATGACACAGAGAAGGGATCACGGCGCTTACACAGGTACCACAGTTCATTCAAACAGCTGATCCTGGGGGTCCCAGGTATTGGAACCCCAATAATTTTTTTTTCCCTTGTTTTTTTTTTTCCCTTTTCAATTGGGAAATACCTGGGACATTATTAATAATGGGCACTATTTAAAGGGGGTGCACAGGGAAGTTATTAATTTAAAGATGCACTTAGGGGTGTTATTCATTATGGGGGGGTTATATTATATATTTTATAATTGGGGGTAACAGCAGGATGGGGGCTTTGTGTAGGTGAGGATAATGTGGGTCAGGTGCCTGGAAAAGTGAGGAGCCAAAGATGTCTGTGCTGCAAACTTTACAGAGACTGGAAGAAGTGGTAATGGCCGTCCAGATGAAAGAGATGCGGAATGTGAATGATTAGTCAGAGACGTCACTGGTAAGTCACTAAATGTTACTGCACTGTATTCACCCTGTGTAGAGCCGCTATATACCACTATGCGCTCACTGTATACTCATAGTATCGGTATACGAACATGTCCAAGTTGGGGGCCCACTTGGACATGTTCGCCCCCCCCTGTGCTGAACCCCTAGCTACGCCTCTGGGTGGAAAATAAGTATTTGGTCAATAACAAAAGTTCATCTCAATACTTTGTTATATATCCTTTGTTGGCAATGACAGAGGTCAAACGTTTTCTGTAAGTCTTCACAAGGTTGGCACACACTGTTGCTGGTATGTTGGCCCATTCCTCCATGCAGATCTCATCTAGAGCAGTGATGTTTTGGGGCTGTCGCTGGGCAACACGGACTTTCAACTCCCTCCAAAGGTTTTCTATGGGGTTGAGATCTGGAGACTGGCTTGGCCACTCCAGGACCTTGAAATGCTTCGTACGAAGCCACTCCTTCATTGCCCTGGCGGTGTGCTTGGGATCATTGTCATACTGAAAGACCCAGCCACGTTTCATCTTCAATGCCCTTGCTGATGGAAGGAGGTTTGCACTCAGAATATCACGATACATGGCCCCATTCATTCTTTCATGTACATGGATCAGTCATCCTGGTCCCTTTGCAGAGAAACAGACCCAAAGCATCATGTTGCCACCCCCATGCTTCACAGTAGGTATGGTGTTCTTTGGATGCAACTCAGCATTCACTCTCCTCCAAACACGACGAGTTGTGTTTCTACCAAACAGTTCTACTTTGGTTTCATCTGACCATATGACATTCTCCCAGTACTCTTCTGGAACATCCAAATGCTCTCTAGCAAACTTCAGACGGGCCCGGATATGTACTGGCTTAAGCAGGGGGACACATCTGGCACTGCAGGATCTGAGTCCCTGGCGGCGTAGTGTATTACTGATGGTAGCCGTTGTTATGTTAGTCCCAGCTTTCTGTAGGTCATTCACTAGGTCCACCCGTGTGGTTCTGGGATTTTTGCTCACCGTTCTCTTGATCATTTTGACCCCACGGGGTGAGATCTTGCGTGGAGCCCCTGATCGAGGGAGATTATCAGTGATCTTGTATGTTTTCCATTTTCTAATTATTGCTCCCACAATTGATTTCTCCACACCAAGCTGCTTGCCTATTGCAGATTCCGTCTTCCCAGCCTGGTTCAGGTCTACAATTTTGTTTCTGGTGTCCTTCCACAGCTCTTTGGTCTTCACCATAGTGGAGTTTGGAGTGTGACTGTTTGAGGTTGTGGACAGGTGTCTTTTATACTGATAACAATGTCAAACAGGTGCCATTAATACAGGTAATGAGTGGAGGATAGAGGAGCATCTTAAAGAAGAAGTTACAGGTCTGTGAGAGCCAGAAATCTTGCTTGTTTGTAGGTGACCAAATACTTATTTTCCACCATAATTTGCAAATAAATTCTTAAAAAATCAGACCATCTGATTTTCTAGATATGTTTTCTCATTTTGTCTCTCATAGTTGAGGTCTATCTATGATGACAATTACAGGCATCTCTCATCTTTTTAAGTGGGAGAACTTGCACAGTTGGTGGCTGACTAAATACTTTTCTTCCCCACTGTATATGGTGGGGCTCAGAATGAAAAGAGTGATATTTGGCTTTGGAGGCCAGATTTTCCTGGAATAGCCTTCTGGTGCCATTTCACATTTGCAGAGCCCCTAATGTATCAGTACAATGGGAATCCCCGGAATGTGACCCCATTTTGGAAACTGCACCCTTCATAGAATTTATCAAGGGATATAATGAGCATTTTGACCCAATTGATGATTTCCAAAAAGAAATGTTCAGGGGATGGTGCAAAATGAAAATTGAAATGTTCCCAGATATGTGCTACTTCAATGCACGATATGCCATGTCCAGCTTGTGGCACTGTTAAGCTCTGTCAGTTCTCCAGTTATTATTCCCTTTTTCCTGATTTGGAAACACCTTACTTGAGGCCCTAATCTTTTGGCTGGAAATACAATAGGGCTCAGAAGTGAAAGAGCACCTCACCTTTTTGCCCTTCACGATACAACATATATAAATATGCTACCTATATTCTATGAGTCGATACAATTACATGCGATACCTATTTATATTGGTTTTGTTATGCATTATTAATTTTGCAGAATAATAATCCATTTGGGAAAAAAAGAATCTATTATTTTTGCATCACCATCTTCTGAGAGACAAAATTCACAGTGGGATTGTTACTCAATAAAGAAATATTCACTGTAGAGAGTAACTAAAATTTAATTTTTAATAGAAAATGCTAGATAAAAGTTGACTGAGAAGTCTGAACATTTGGTAAATATATATATCACAAGGCAGATATCCACCATAGGGCAGTATACACCTAATTGTGCAAGTTATAGGTGGAGAACACTTTCCACCTGGTTTATCACTACCGCTTTCCCAGTTACTGGATATTTTTTCAAATAAAGAGTGTGCCTATGCAGCATTCCAGAGCGCTACCGCTTTAAGTGTTTGTCTTTTGTGCCACTGGGTTGTGTTGGTATGTCCTGTCCTATATGTTCTATGTTATGTGTCATGTATATACACTGTTATGCAGCTTTCCTGTGTTTTCCTCCCAATGTTTCAAACCTTTTCCCTTGGTTCAGCCCTGGCCAATCAGGCCACTGGGCGGGGTTGTAGGAGACCTAGGTCTTCTGGGTGACTGTTGAGGCTTCAGTTTGGTGTGTGCAGTTCAGTAGTAGCAGTGATCCTGTGCAGTCTATGCTGGACTGTACAAGGAGGACATAAGCTCTGGACTACTCATACAGCCCCTAGGAGGAGAGCACATTGGCCCAGGCTCATCTAGAGAAAGCCCTGAGAAAGGGAGAATTGTTGTCTGGACTATTGGACACCGTGCCAGGAGGAGCAGTGGAGGAACCTGACAGGAGGAACTCATTCGGGCCTAACTAGAAGGTAACCAGATCCCTGTCAGGACTCCCTGCACTGTCATCCCCAGCATCCTTATCTGGGGGTGGCACGAGAGGAGGAGTAGTTGCAGAAGTCTGCCTGGGCACCCTCCTATAACCAAGGCTGGGGGATTGGACATTGTGGTACTACTACCCCCATTTGGGAAGCTGCCATTTGTACCTGTTCAGTTGCTGAATAAAGCTGTTCTCTGTTCAACCGCACCATAACATCAGGGCCCTTTCACCATTTAACACATTAGTGGGCCCAGTGCAAATGTTTTATAAGTGGGCCCCTCATCACTAACAGTTAGAAATACCTGACTTGCACCCACAGCATGATGTTTCCCTCCAAGTGCACCCACAGTTTAATGTTGCCCCCAGTTTAATGTCCCCCCTCCAGCTGCCCCCACAGTATAATTTCCCCCACCAGTTGCCCCCACTTTAATGTCCCCCTACACTTTCCCCCACAGTATTATGTCCCTCTCCTATCCAACAAAAATAAAGAAACACCAATACTCACCTTTCCTCGCTCCCCTGCTGTTCTAGTCCAGAGTATTCAGGGAGTGGCTTGACCACTGCTTCTTCATTGTCTTCAACCTGAGGAAAACCCATAGCTAAGGGTTCAGCACAGGGGTGACAAATACGTCCAAGTGGGCTCCCAACTCTGGTCTACCAATATTATCAATACACGTTGACTATATAGTGGTAACTACAGACTTTGCACAGGGCTCTGCAGACAATTTAGGTGAATACAGCACAGAAAACATTTCATGACTTACAGGTGACGTCTCTGACTGTAATCATTCACATTCTGTCTCTATCTGGACTGGACCGCAATGACTACTTCTTCCAGTTGTGACTTGTCCTGCAAATTTTGCAACACAAACATCTTTGCCTCCTTTTCCAATACATAAAAATCACTGGAGTTTCGACACCCGGGATCCCGCTGATCAGCTGTTTGAAGGGAAACACAGCACGTGTACAAGCACCATGAGCCCTTCTCTGTCTGGATGCGCCTTTACTATTTATGCAGCAGGTATTTCTTTATTATTTGGATCAGATATTCAGGTGTGTTCTGTGGCTTCCTATTGGTTGGGTGGGGTTTAAATACTGGTATACACGACCTTACAAACATACCTCCGGACGAAGCTTGAGGCGAAACGCGCATCGAGGTGTTTGTTCCTTAGGTAGGGTATCTCAGGGCTTTTTTCTATGTTATATATGGTTTATCTAGCATCTTTTTTACATTATGATCTGTGGTATAGCTTTTAGTGATCTATAGGTGTATTTTTATACATAGATTCAGACTATAATGGTTTATCAAGTATTTATTTGATATTGTGTATTTCTTGATTTACCATGATTGTCCATTTTTTGATTCCCTGATTTCCCTGCCTTTGTGTGTATATATATATATATATATATATATATATATATATATTGGTCTTTCTTTGTGTTCCCTTATATGTTTATTTATTTATTTAATTTATTCATTAATAAACTATGTGAATTGTCTTTTACTTTTGTGTGGGCATGATTTTGTATTTTTGACGTTTCTCTGGAGGTAGATCGTAGATCCACTGGGGGCACTTTTGCTGTGTTGCAATGTAGAATCTCAAAAGCTGGTCATACAGTTGGTCTTCCATGGTTGTCAAAATTGGAAAAACTTTGGTGTCATAGAGAGCAGAGAGAAACATACATAAAAAGTTACTATGCACTGATGGGACCACACCATATACTCAGCTCAATATAAGCACTGTACTGTATTTTCCAACAAGAGGAAGCAGCTGTGTGTCTGATATGATAAAAAAGATCTGCACACTTTTCAAGAAATTAGAGACAGGGTGAGAGAACCAGTGAAGTGATAACATTATGGCCTGGAGGGATATAGTCTGGCCTAGGCTATTTTACACCTCCAGGTATAAAGTTTTGCCCAGGAGTATACTGTGGCCTGGGCCAGACTATACCCGGGTTCCATGTTAGAGGGGTATATTCTTCCTGGAGTGGTATAGTTTGGCCTAGGCTATATTATACCCGGGGTATAGTTTGGCCAAGGATATTTTACACCTCGGGGTATAGTTTAGCCTAGGACAGTTAATCCCGGGATATACTCTGGCCTGGGCAAAACTATACCTGGGCTTAATCTGGGAGGGGGTTAATTTGGCCTGCTACCCGGGTTTATAGAGTCGAACACAATGGTGAAGTAGGAAGCCATTCCTTCTGTGCTCCTAGCAACTTCAAACCAGAAAAAGGGCAGATAGATATGTGGGGGGAGGGGTGAAGTAGGCAGAGGAGAGTGAGTTGGATGTAGAGCCTATATGCAAAACTTATTCTTTATTATAACCAATAATACACATACCATACAGAATATAAAAATTTAAATGCAAGGATAAAAATGTGGCGGGGTACTCAGGGATTTGTGACAGGCATCCCCTATTTGGCCTAGTCACGTTTCCAGTAGGAACTATAGAGGGATGAGTTGAGAAGGAGAAACTAACAAGGTCTCCTCCAGTTTCCATGTCAGAGCTGCTCTGAACACTGGATGTCCAGGTGACGTTGCCCTTCCATCTGTTCTCACCACAGATCTCCTTTGGTTTATCATATGTTCAGTATAATAGAGGTTTTCTCCAATGTAATCCCAGCATTTATTTATTTTTTTATTTGGAGGGGGGGGGGACACACCATCTGAGTCCTTTTCAGTTTGATTACTTATTATTTTTTTCCTGTTATTTTTTTTTTGCACACCATCGTGTATAATATACAATGAATTAATGTCTCCAGCACCTACTCAGATTAAATAAGCAGTTTTGTGTTACCGTAGGTACTGCCAATTGCTATTCCATATCCTTCACAACACTGGGCACACTTCTTGGAATCAACGATTGTGGTATATGATCCTCATGCAGCACAAAGTGGCCAATTTTTGCTGTGTGATAAAACTTTCTCCATTTCAACTCGTCCCTCTATAATTCCTACTGGAAACGTGACTAGGCCAAATAGGGTACCCCTGCCATACATTTTTATCCTTGCATTTTAATCTTTATATTCTGTATGGTATGTGTATTAGTGGTTATAATAAAAGTTAAGTTTTACATATAGGCTCTAAATCCCACTCACTCTCCTCTACCTACTCCCCCCATCTCACAACACTTTTTCTGGTCTAGTGTGGTGGTGCACACCTAGGTAGATTATTTTGAGGACACATAATTTGCTTCTTCAGGGTCATTTCATATGTTGTTTCCCAGCAGCTTGGAGCAGTCACTACATCACACCTACTTCCCTGGGCACAAACAGTTGAGACTGGAACTGGTGTAGAATTCAGGTATAACTCACTTTTTGGCATGAGTTATAGCATCTATGTCCCGGCCCACCTTGGTCTCTGCCCAGCTCTACCCACTTTTGTAAAAAGTGTTGAACGGGTTACAAAAAGGGGGGAATTGCCACATCTTTGGCGCAAAAAAGGGCTGTGACCCCTCCAGTTATCTGGCATAGAGGGAATAGTAAATTCCCCCAATAATAGTCTTTGTATGGCTATGCCAAAAAGCAAAAATATAGGTAATGGCTTTCGGAATGTGGACAAGATTGTATAACACTTAGGTTGGTGATGGGCTGAGGTGGTCACATGTGGTGGACAGTACATCATCATTGTAGCCATACACAAGCGGCAGGGGGGGCACTGAAGCAGTGAGACTGGAAGAGCAAGAGAATTTTAGGTTCACAATAGTACCAAAAGCAATAATATGGGAGAAAGTCACTGGATCCAGCGTCAGTAGGACGGTAGATGAGCGGATGCAGTTGCCTATGACTACCTCTACATTAGAATGTTGTCACTGCTGGATGCTACTTTGAAGCTCTGCTGAACAAATAAACTGGATTTCAGAATTTGCAACAGATTTTCGTGTGTGTTGTGGATTTTCTCAGAACGTCTATTGGGTTGGTGAAACCTATCACGTAGCACCACTAACCAAGAGTTGGAGTGCGGTACCATTGCTTCTATACTTGATGGACTCAGGTCAGGACTGTGACTTCATGCTGTAGATATTCAGATGTAAATAACATGCAACCCAATGACACTTTAGCTTATGGACAAATAATGAATATTTGCTCTATGTCAATAGAGCTTTGGTGAACATACGCGGTCACTGCTCCATTTACTATTACTATTGACAATGATCACTAACAGTCTTATAGAAGTGAGTATACCAGTGTACACCACTGATCTATTTACAGTGGCTTGCAAAAGTATTCATATCACTTGAACTTTTTCACATTTTGTCACCTTACAACCACAAACCTAAATGTATTTTATTGAGATTTTAAGTGATAGACCAACACAAAATAGCACATTATTGTGAAGTGGAATGAAAATGATACATGGTTTTCCATATTTTAATCAAACAAAAATATGAAAAGTGTGACGTGCAAAAGTATTCAGACTGCTGTACTCTGATACCCCTAAATAAAATCCCTAGCAATTAATTGCCTTCAGAAGTCACTTAGAGTCCAGCTGTGTGTAATTTAGTCTCAGTATAAATACACCTGTTCTGTGAAGGCCTCAGTGGTTTGTTAGAGAACACTAGTGAACAAACAGCATCATGAAGACCAAGGAACTCACCAGACAAGTCAGAGATAAAATTGTGAAGAAGTTTAAAGCAGGGTTAGGTTATAAAAGCATATCCCAAGCCTTGAGCATCTCAAAGGAGCACTGTTCAATCCATCATCCAAAAATGGAAAAAGTATTCTACAACTGCAAACCTAACAAGACATGGCCGTCCACCTAAACGAGCAAGGAGAGCACTGGTCAGAGAAGCCAAGAGGCCCATGGTCACTCTGGAGGAGCTGCCGAAATCCACAGCTCAGGTGGGAGAATCTGTCCACAGGACAACTATAAGTTGTGCACTCCACAAATCTGGCCTTTATAGAAGAGTGGCAAGAAGAAAACCATTGTTGAAAAAAAAGACATAAGAAGTGCCATTTGCAGTTTGCCACAAGCCATCTAGAGGACACAGCAAACATGTGGAAGAAGGTGCTCTGGTCAGATGAGACCAAAGTTGAACTTTTTGACCTAAATGCAAAGCACTATGTGTTGCGGAAAAGTAACACTGCTCATCACCCTGAACACACCATCCCCACTGTGAAACATGGTGGTGGCAGCATCATGCTGTGTGAAGGCTTTTCTTCAGCAGGGGCAGGGAAGCTGGTAAGAGTTGATGGGAAGATGGAGCTAAATACAGGGCAAACCTGGAAGAAAACCTGTTGGCGGCTGCAAAAGCCTTGAGAATGGTAAGGAGATTCACCTTCCAGCAAAACAATGACCCTAAACATACAGCCAGAGCTACAGTGGAATGGTTTATATCAAAGAATATTCATGTGTTAGAATGGCCCAATTAAAGTCCAGACCTAAATCCCATTGAGCATCTGTGGCAAGACATGAAAATTGCTGTTCACAAACGCTCTCTATCCAATCTGGCTGAGCTTGAGCTATTTTGCAAAGAAGAATGGGCAAAAATCTCAGTCTCTAGCTGCGCAAAGCGTTTAGCGACATATCCCAAAAGACTTGCAGCTGTAACTGCAGCAAAAGGTGGCTCTACAAAGTATTGATATAGGGGGGCTGATTACTTTTGCATGTCACACTTTTCAGATTTTTGATTAAAATTTTGAAAACCATGTATCATTTTCCTTCCACTTCACAATTATCTGCTACTTTGTGTTGGTCTATCACTTAAAATCTCAATAAAATACATTTTAGTTTGTGGTTGTAAGGTGACAAATTGTGAAAAAGTTCAAGGGGTATGAATACTTTTGCAAGGCACTGCATGAGATACTTGCAGACTCCCATTCTTGTGAGCGCTGGAGTCCCAACAGTCCTGTGGCTAGGGAACATGTGATTAGTGGAGAAAACCCATTAAATCCTAATAGAGGAGGTATCTGCAAAGCTTACTCCACTTCCATAGGTATCGCACAGTGTCAATGCCTTATACTGATATCAAGGATTCTAGATGGTAGAGGAGGAGGTAATGTTTAAAAGTCATGCAGCAGATTAAGGATAGCAGGACAGTTTAACATTCACCTAACAATGTAAGTGTATGTCACTATTAACTAAATGCCAATTTGCACATTTTTCTAAAGTAAGTTTCCTGATCTACAAGTTTTAAATGGGATGTTAATGCCTGGAAGGTTCCTAAAAGAATCCAAAGGATGACTGACTGAATGCATTCCACTTTATACTTATCTTATGTGCCAAAAATATAGTGGTCATATGACCGTAGTGTATGAAAGGGATATGAGTGCATAATGCTGCACTGGAAACATGTGGCACATGCTATATTTGAGACTATTTTTTATTATCCCTGCACATGGTGTTTCGTAGCTATACTGTATAAGGGTCAGTGAGGTTTTTTTTTTTTATTTATAAGTCAATATATAATTCTGGAGCTGCCACTCTAAGAAACGTGAATGGCGAAAGCACCTGAAACAGAAGGCAAAATAAATGAGAGTAATTACATATGTACAACAATGCAGCAAACAGGAGAAAATAAGATATTGCATTTTATTAAACTTATAGCAAACATTTATAAATCGGAGACCTGTTCAGTCCCCTTTACATAGCTTCATTTTATCCCCTGGTCCTCTCTCCGCTCTTTTTTTAGATGAACATTTTCATGGGACTTTAGCTTTGTAGACTCATTAAAAGCTTTTCCACACTTAGTGCACACATGTGGCTTCCGTCCCATATGAAGACGTTCATGTCTGCGCAGGTTGGAGCTTTGTGTAAACCTCTTACTGCACTCCTGACACTTGAAGGGTTTCTCGCCATTGTGGATTCTCTCATGACTGGCTAAGGAGGAACGATCACTAAATCGCTTCCCACACACATGACACTCATATGGCTTCTCGCCACTGTGGATTCTCTGGTGGGACACCAGGGTTGACTGCTGACTAAAGCTTTTGCCACATTCTTTGCAGCTGAATGGTTTCTCTCCTGTGTGGATTCTCTGGTGTATAACAAGTGTGGTGTTGTCTGCAAAGCATTTCCCACAATCAGAGCAATGAAATGGCTTTTCTTCTTTATGAGTCCTAAGATGTTCTGCAAATAATGATTTTCTAAAAAACAGGTTCCCACACTCCATGCACTGAAATGGTTTATTGACTGCATGTGCTTTCTGATGTAAGAGCAGCATCGAATGCTGGACAAAGCGCTTCCCACAGAGTGGACATACACAGAGTTTTTCTTCTTTGTGGCTCTTCTGATGAAGATCAAGCAGTGCTTGTTGCAGAAAGCGCTTCCCACACTTAGTGCATGAATAGACTGCTTTTACAGATGACAGCCTTCTGTCTTGGATCATCTTCTTACATTTAGTACATGTCTTACTCTGTCCAGTGACGCATGAACGTACATGCCATCTTAAAATTTCTGCTTTTTGTTGACGTCTAGTTTTAATAACTACAACAGAGAATTTTTTTCTACATTTGTTGCAATCTTGTAGCTTCCGTGAAATTTTTTGGAAAACTTCACTTTTGCTTCTTAAATACTTATCTCGAAATTTGCAGTTATTAGCTAACTTACTTCCTAACACACGTGACTTTTTGCATTTTTTTCTACCAGTACAATGCTGGATTCTGCCAGACTGCCTCCTATCGATGCTGTGCGCAGTAAGAATTCCAGATCCCTTGCCTACACTAGAAGGATGACTTCTACACATCTTCTTAGAATCTGGCTCGCCAGGGTTTCTGAATTTATTAAACCCAACTAAAGTTCTGGCATCTGGGCACGGATTCACCACCTTATTACCAGAAACACAGGTGCAAGGTCTTTTTCCAGGATAAGTGACAATTGGTTTCATTTGGTTCCTGGTGGAATGTACTCTTTCCCCACATATATTTCCAGCTGTAGGTTCTGTGCTTTTTTGTCTACCAATGTATTTGGGATTTGTTTCACAATGATCACTTTGCTCCAATTTCTCTATGGCTTCAGCAGCTATTTTGGGATCACTATGGTGTTGGCTGACCCCTTTTTCAGGCCCAGTTTGGAGATGTGGGCGAGCTTTGGTTGTGTTCTCATTACATGCATGGCTTTCTGTGTATAATAAGATAGCTTTTTTCTCATGTACAGGTGACTCTGGAATTGAAACAGGCAGTGAGATATCCGCAGCTTTGCTGCTTTTGGAAGCTTTCTTCACAATGACTTTGTCACAACTTTCCGATTCCTCCATCACAACCCCTGTTGCTCTTCCAGTAACACTCTTCTTCTTAAAGGACTGTGAAATGCAGCTTTCTGGGCTTTGCTTCAGGTTATTCAAATCTGTAAAAAGAAATAAAAAAAACTGTTGTAATGCTTGTATTGGATATTGTGAACAATGTATTATCTACTGTATCTATCAGTACTGGTAGAGGTAGACAGCACTAAACTCATTGGAACATTACTCAGATCCTTTATTTGACCCATGAAGAAGAAATTGATAGGATATTCTGATCATTTCCAGAATGTGCTTAAAGAGGACCTTTCACGTCCTCATGTATATGCTGTTTTACATACCTCTAGAAAGCAGACAGTGCACTGACTGCTTTCCTGTTATGCGGCCCGGGGCTGGAGATATTGGTGCCGGTAGTTCTGTGCCCCACCGTCAGAAGGGCGTTTCTGACAGTCTAGCTGTGCTGTGAGGAATGCCCTCCCTGACAGTATTCGTCCATAGCGCTGTACTGAGGGGGCGTTCCTCACAGCCCAGCGTCATCACTGGGCGGTAAGGAACGCCCTTCCAGATAGTACTCATCCATAGCCTGTACAGTCTTTTCTGGGAATTGATCCCTTATGTGATATCATACCTTGTTATGCGGATTGTCTGTGTTTTTTTTTTTTTTTTTTTTGCAGTTTGTTCCCGGCCCCTATTTATGTGGAGGCCACTTTTACATGGTTTGTTGCTTGCGTTTCTATTTTTTATATAAATAAAGAATTTATAAAAAAAAAAAAAAAAGTTGAACAGCAGTAATCTGTCCAGAAGATGGTGGCACCTGTAATGGCCAGCTGTATCACTTATCTGCTTTGGTCTTAGGCCTTAGAAAGCTAGGCGAACCTTTTTTCTCAAAGTATAAAAATCTCGATTTTTTTTTTCTTCAAACCTACGGACAATTTTTGATTTGAATCTCAATTTCTTATTTTTAAATACTTTGAAAAATGTAAAAGAATTTTAGGTGCTAAATTCTGAACCTGTAACTTTTATATTTTATGATCAAGTACCGAATGTAAGGCATCTCTTTTTGTGGCACAAGATGTTTCAAATTCATACCATCTTGGGGAATGTCTGTTGTAGTGATCACCATTTTATTTATTTTTTTGGTGGGAATGCAAAATTTCAGAACAATTGACATTCAGCTATTTTGATTGTATGGGATGAACATTTTTATAATCTGGGCAGTTTTGCATGAGGGGTGCCTAATGTGTTTATTTTTATATGTGATTTTATGAAAAGGGCGCAAATTAAAAATTTTTATTTTTTTTATGGGGCACAATAAATAAATTTATGATTAGTGGGGGGCTAACTGCTGAGACCCCACTGATCCTAAGAACAGTGGGTGTTTTACCCATTGTCAATGTAGTTTTAGTGAACACAAAGGCATCCCTGCTGGCGCTCATTTTGATGGGAACTCTAGAGAAGTGCTGTACGTCATCTATTTTCAGCACTACCATTGAAATAAATGGAGCAGGAGTGAACTTGTGTCACATAAGTTCCCAGGATCGGTAGCGGTCTCACCCCCACCTATCAGCAATTTACCCTCTAGGATAGAGGATAAATATTTTTAATACTTTAAAAATACCTTTTAAATTTTTTCTTCTGCTTAAACTACTTTTTTTCTATTATTTTAGCCCCCATACCCAGTGGACTTGAACCTGCAATCATGAGATCACTTGCACCATAGACTGCAATACAGCTATTTTTTGAGGCACTATAGGCAGCTCTATAAGCATTTAATGACCGCAATTAGAGAGAACCCTGATTGCGAGCATTACTGCTGGATCTCCGCTGTGTAAAACAGTAGAGACCAGGCAGTTATGACACCCTCGAGTGCCATAACCAAGACCCACTTAAAAGGAGTGGAGCAGAAAGGACAAGAACCAGATAAATGATTCTGTTAAAAAACAGAATTGTCAAACTCCTTAAGGGCAAATGAATCAAATTAATTTCATAAATCGCCCAGGCCTACCAGGAAGCTATGCACTGGAGGACATTCACACTATGATGGTCCATTGAGATCTCTGCCAATGTCCACATGTAGATTCCATGTCAGCAAAGTCCTAAATGTGACAGAGCTGGAAGTATCCTGAGGGAGCTATTGATCTGTAAATCATCTACAAGACCAAAACCAAATTATCTTAAGCATACCAATTCAGTAAAAAAAGCAGTCAAGGATGAAACCATTTACAAACAAAAAAAAATAAAAATAAGTACCTGATAAAGATTTCAAGCTTAAAGGTTGTTCTAATCCTGTCCATCTGCATCTACCTCAGCCCCAATCTCCAAAGAGTAAAGAGAACTATGGTCATATGTAGTGAAGCTGCACACACTGCCAGAACTACACAGCAATAGCCTGGACAATCATGGTTACATGCGTGAACCTATTGTAAGAAGCAGATGACCCTGTCACCATGTGGAATATGACTTCTGTCCACATGACACAAGGCAAAACCTTCAGTCTGGGATGTATACACTTTTGGAACGAAAATCATGCATTTAAGGCTACATTCACATCAGCACCGCTGTCTCCACTGGAAACTCCGTCGCAGTGTCCACTAAAATTCAGAAGAGGAAAAAGTCCTGCACCTAGAACTTTTTCCTCCAATGGTTTCAGTTTAAAAATGACGGACAATTACCTTTATTCTTTGAAAACTTGAATAAAAACTATTGAAACTAAAAATGACGGACAATTGACAGACCACATCATAGTCAATGGGGTACTCCGGGCTCTGCGTGTTTTAGCAGTCCGCCTCTCTGTTGCTCACATCCCCCAATGGATCCGAACAACAGAGATACAACGCTAGAGTGAACCCACTGTACAAAAAAAAACCCCCCAAAAAAACAAATGAAAACACTTTGCAAACTATCTTGACTAGAAATCCCCTCTGGCTTTGGGTCTACAGATCAAGTACAGAGTATCCAAGATAACAGACTACAAACAAGTCCTGTGCTACTTCTGATACTGCAGTCATGTACTCCTTCACTTCCCCTACTATTAATCAATTTAGGCAGAAGCAGTGGCGCATGACTGCAGGATCTATGGACTTTTTACTGTTACCCTGTTGACTGCACCTTGACCTGAGCCTCTAGAGTCACAATGATTTACAAAAAAATAAAAAATTCATTTGCCTCCACTCGACATACCTGAACCCCTGATACTGCAGCTGTTGTTCATCCAAATACAGCCTCTCTGTGTGCATGATACCACTGCAGACTCATCTGCACAAGAGAAATAAATCGACAACAGGTCAGACATCTCAGAATCCCATCCTCATGCACTCCCAAAATCCTGGAAATCTATATGTCTCGTATAGGTTTAGAGTAATGGAGTAAATTGTCTGAATGCACACTGTGGGATGCCCCTGCTATTACCACATAACTGATAGTGACTGCAGATGGAACGGACCCCAGTGACCACTGGCACTGTATAATCAGGATGGCAAGATGTGGCTTATTTCAGGGATTAGTAACATTTGTTAACCATCCCACTTAACCACCTTATAAAGCTACTGCTGCTGTTCACTAAAATGCCTCCACTCAAAGGACAGTAAAATCTATGCAATGTATCCCACTGCTCTGCTACTTCTGTCTGCAGCTGTCATATCCCTACCAAGCCATTTATCCCACTACTCTGCCAATTCGCTTTGCGCCTCTGGTGCCTCCTCCATGTCATGAATTCCATTGCTCCACCACTTCTCTCTGCATCAGCCGTGCACACTCCATGTCAAGTATCCCACTTCTTCACGACTTCTCTCTGCAGGTTCTCCATGTATTGTATCCCACAGCCCCACTACTTCTTTCTGTACCTTCTGTGCCCCCTTATTTTCACATATTCCAATTGTCTGTTACTTTGGTCATGACCAAGAATTTACGTTCATTAGAGGATTAAGAGGACATATTAGCAGTAGAAGGACCAGTACGAGTGATGAAATCAATGTAAAGGGGTTGTACAGGATTTTTATTTAAGATATCCTAAAAATAGCTGGTCATGTGGAGTCAACAGCTTGCCTCCGCATGAATCAACTGTTTGGGGATGTGTCCGGTCGCTGAACTATATAGTGCACAGACCCAGAAGCAGATACCTCTATATACTGTATAGTAGCATTTCTCAACCTTTTCATGTGAAGTACCCACTAGTGAAAAAAGTTCCAACCAAGTACCCTCAAAGTAGTGATTAGTTATAAATGTTAACACAAAGCTTCATTTGAAGTCTCCACCTGTAGTTTTGTCAGATTTGAAAGGAAAAAATAGCAAGACATGCAGCACTATTCTCTCATCAAAGTGATGGAGAGAATAATGGCCTCCCTCACACAGTACCATGGCCCCCTCCACATGCAGTATACTGTTCAGAGAGCCAGTGGTGGGCTGGATATATTACTTAACTTGCTGCTTCTTCTCTGCTCTGGGGTCGATATGTCACCATGAATAATGAATCCTTACTCACCACTTGCTCCAGGGACTGTGGGGCATACCTAACTGGGGTACACATACCACAGGTTGAGAACCACTGCTGTATAGTGGCCAAGTACCATTCCTGCCGCTCTGCTCCAATTGATTTTAATGGGAATTGAGCAGCAGTAATAGCACCTAGTGACTATATAGAGTACAAAGCTATTTATTTCCTGCTTTGTGCATTGTATAGAACAGGGACCAGACACCCCCCCCCCCCCAAACAGCTGATCCATGAGGGGGCTGTCTGTAGACCCCCACTTATCACATATTTATGGCCTAACCTAAGGCTAGTTCATAAAAAAAAAAAAAAAAAAAATACCTAGACAACCTCTTTCAGCATGTATACAGGAGGAGCAGAACAGAAAGACTCTCGTAGTAACTAAAATCTCAGCTGTAAATATGTTAGTAGATTATCTGCTAATAACTAGTTCATTCTCCTTACCAGAAAGAGAATTTGGATGAGTGTTGAATCTTCTGCTGCGACGTATGCCTGTCCTCATTGTAGCTGGTGATCTGGAGTGGTGTGAAGTTTCCTGTTGCCTTAAAAAACACTGATTTCTTCCATGGGAGTCACATTCAATCCCAGAGCTGCTGGTTTCATCTTGTGAATAATGTCTTGTGTATGCTGGTCTCCCACAGTTATCTGACAGAGGGTCTAGCCACCTGTATACTCGTTTGAGTTGGTAGTCTTCCATATCCCTGAGGAATTTCTCCCTTTTCTTTAGCTCTGTTTCCTGACGAAATTCTGTCAAGGCTGTTTCCACTTTTGCTTTCAAAGCTTTCCATTCCTCTTCAGGTAGGCAGGAAGCTAATTTTAGCTCAATGGTAGAAATCTCTTCCCTTGTCTTATCAATAGATTTCTGTAGGTAATCGATAGTCAATGCCATTAAGTCGAATGAACATCTGTTTAGAATATTCTCAAATTCCTTGCAGTAAAGCTCATCCTCAAACAATGTGGGACGTAAATGAGAGCGTAGTTCACGCGGAATCCGATTAATACGATAGTACTCGGCCAATGTTGTACAATGAAGCTCCTGTGAAATCAATTTTCTGGATTCCCGTTCAAAGTCACGCATGCGCAGGTCCACTGGTGGAATATGAAGAAAGTCCCTAGAAGTTACCGGAGATATAACCTGTACAGCACAGAGAGAGAATGTGTTATTGGACATTGGTGACTGTGTCCCTGAAACAAAGTCAGTAGGCGCAGTATACTCAGCACTACAATATTACAACATTGGTACATGAATATGGATATTCAGATCTACCATAACATATATAGAGAACAGATTGATGACACTCAAGAAGTGAACAGATGCAAGCAGGGCTGCGGAGTAGGCAACCAAGTCACCAATTCCAATACCTTTATTTTTCCAGCTTGACATTCGACTTCTGGCTGACAGCCAAGATCAGGCAGAAAGAGTACAGCACCTCTAAGGCTAGGTTCACATCTGCGTTCGGGTTTCCTAATCCACATAAAAAAGCGGTTACCTTAGGAAACCCACGGACCCCATAGACTATAATGGGGTCTGTGTGGTTTCCGCCCAAAAAGGGTGGAAAAATGCGGAGAGAAAAGTCCTGCTTGCAGCACTTTTCATGTGGAGAGGGGAACGAAATCCCCAAACGTAGTGCAAGCGCAGATGTGAACCCAGCATAACTCACAAAAAAGCCAGTAAGTGAATTCCTATGAAAATAAATTTGCAACAAACCATGCATCTAATTCATTATACAATACTAATAATTGTATAATACAATATTTAATTATTTTGAATTCTAAGTCGGACTCAGTATTTTCTGAATCTGACTCCACCCAAAACTGGCCCCAAATCAGACTCAATAACCCTGGACTCAAGTTAAAAGGGTGTTCCTTTCAAAGTAATTTTATTCCCTATCCATAGGATAGGCGATACCTTGCAGATTGGTGGAGATATGACCAATCAGAACTCCAATGATTAGGAGAACTTAGGACTTTTGATCTTGGGTTCACTATAAATATTCCCTGGGGCTTAGTCCAGCTCATTGGAGTGGCTAGGACTTTGAAGCCAGAGCTGTGGAGTTGGAATTATGATCAGATTTGGATGAAGTGGAAAAAAAAAAAAAAGAAGAAGATTACCAATTCCAAATCCTGCTTCAAAAATAAAATAAACAAACATTATATAAGTGGTCCCTCAAGCTACAATGTTCTCAGGATACAATATTTTTAACATGGACCATTGTAATTTGAAACCGGAAACATACAATGCTTGGCTGGAGGCTCCAACAAACCAGCATGGTCATTTCACTGCTAAAACCCCTGTATTAGTGAAGTACATGCATGGACTGGCTGACTAATAGCGCCTCTCTACAGTACCATATGGTACTACGTGTCTTGTACTTTTCTGTACCTCTGCTAGGAAGAGAGCCACTCCATGTTTTGGTGACTCTTCAGTAAAAGTCTCTATCACCATCATAGAAAGTGATCTACAGCTTATAGCAGCTTTCTGACTTAAAGGGGTTGTCCAGGCAAAAATGGACAACCCGTTTAAGTTTTAAAAAGGCCGGGGGCAGTGAGTATCGGGGACAGGTGAGTATGATTTTTTTTTTTTTTTTGACACCTCCCCCATTTGTCCAAGCATTAAAAAAAAGCGCCTGGACAACCTCTAAGTGTAAGGATTTGCTATATTAATAAGGCTACTTTTACATTGTTGTCTTTCTTTCCGTTGTTCTGATGCATCATACACAGAATGAGCATTTTCCGTTTGCATTTGTCATTCACTCTAATGTAAAAACAAAAATGGAAGCGTAATTGTATCATGTTTATCTTTCAACTAAAGATAAAGTCCTGCGCACAACAAACATGGCAGAAGAAGGCTTCCGCCTTTGTTCCGCCTTATGTTGATGCTAACATACACGTCTGCTTTAGGTATTAATGGCTAAACCACTTTTTGAGTTTTTCCGTAAGCACATACCAAGCCCTATAGCTTCTTTAGTTTTCCGTAAAAGTAACTGTAGGGCTTGTCTTTTTGCAGAACAAGTGGTAGTGTTTAATTGCACTATTTTGGGGTAGATATACCTTATTGATTAACTTTTATTAACTCTTTCTGCGAAAGAATAGAAAAACAACAATTCTGACATTACCTTTTTATGCTATAAATTTTGCACCATTCACCATGTGGCTTAACCAATATATTTATTCCCTGGGTCAATACAATTAAATTAATACCAAATTTATATAGATTTTTTTTTAACTACTTTTGCAATGTAAAACCCCTTTTTGTAATAATAGTTTTTTTCCATTGCCACTTTCCAAGAACCATAACTTAATTACTTTTTTAACGGCATTGTGCAAGGGCTTATTTTTGCAAGAAGATCTGACGTTTGTGTTGATATATTTTTTTCATTATATATTAAGCCTTTTGGGATGGGTGAATTAAAATGTTAATGTGATTTTACCATGTTTTTTTTTTTTTTATTTCATTTTTTTTATCACTATCTTTTTTTTTTGTCCCCCTAGGGGACTTTAAGTTGCGAGCTTATGATCTCTTTCATAATGCACTGCACTCCACTTCCTTTCATATTCTGACTTTCATATTCTGTTAGGCCAAAGGATTGGCCTAATAGGGTTATACAAAGGCAGTGCTGGGGTCCTTTCATTATGGAGGGACCACTATGAACCACCTCCAAAACCCCATGGATGCCGCAGTCTGTATTGATACCCAGGATTGGCAGTTTGCTGAACCCGGGCGTTAGGGAAGGTACCCAGCATTATTCTGCCACAAGTGACATCAAAAGTCAACTGTGGCACAATAAGGCCCATTAATGCCAAACATAGAAAGTCTATACACCAGTCACTAATGGATTAAAGGGGTTGTTCAAGATTAGAAAAGGATGGCTGCCACACATGTCCATAGTTTGTATGCTATATTACAGCAAAGCTTGACTATAAACTGCAATACCACATATGATCCATGAACACATGTGACACTGTTTTTAAAAGAAAGCAGCCATGTTTTTCTAATCCTGGATGCCCCATTTGCAGAGATTATTAAATATTTACTTTCACTAGAATTTAGGAAAGTTTAAAAATGTCATTATATAAATATATTTTATTTTTTCAGTGGAAACTTCTCTCTTTCCTGCACAGCTTTAACTTTGTCTGGTGTCCTTTTGAGGGTCTTGCTTCGGCTTTTCTGTCTTAGGGGTATTGCAGACTTTTTTATTTTAGTTACGCTAGGCTCAGTTCTCCGTTGTTCGGGTCAGCATGGGGTCCCGAAAAAACAGAGAGCCATATGCCTCTGTCATGTACTGTGTATGTGTCGATACCAGCTTTTCCAAAAGAGCTAGACATTTCTAAGACTAGTGATTATTTTACTGAGCCTGAGATCATCTAGGAATTCTTTTGCATCTCTTTCATACCTGCCGTGAATAAGGTGCAGGAGGATGGAAAGCTCCCTGTGACTTTGTATCATATCATTCTCCACTATCTGATGAGATTTATTATACAGTAAGGCCTATTAGTTATATCTGATCGCCTCCTGAGTGTCACAAATCTGTTCTATATGTATACTATGACCTGATTATCCTTCCAGTGTGTGCCACCCGTACCCTCATAGTATCAGCAGTGCCCCCTCCATGTCATATATCACACTCCTCTGTCACCCATCATCAGTGCCCTTCCAAGTCATCTATCAGCAGTGCCCCTCTATGTCATTTATCACACTCCTCTGTCATCTATCAGTAGTGCCTCTCCATGTCATATATCATACTCCTCTGTCACCCATCATCAGTGCCCTTCCATGTCATCTATCAGCAGTGCCCCCTCCATGTCACTTATCACACTCCTCTGTCATCTATCAGCAGTGCCCCTCTATGTCATATATCACACTCCTCTCTCACCTATCAGCAGTGCCCCTCTATGTCATATATCACACTTCTCTGTCACCTATCATCAGTGCCCTTCCATGTCACGTATCACACTCCTCTGTCATCTATCAGCAGTGCCCCTCTATGTCATATATCACACTCCTCTGTCACCCATCATCAGTGCCCTTCCATGTCATCTATCAGCAGTGCCCCCTCCATGTCACGTATCACACTCCTCTGTCATCTATCAGCAGTGCCCCTCTGTGTCATATATCACACTCCTCTGTCACCTATCATCCATCAGTGCCCCTCCATGTCACGTATCACACTCCTCTGTCATGTATCAGCAGTGCCCCTCTATGTCATTTATCACACTCCTCTGTCACCTATCAGCAGTGCCCCTGTGTCATGTTTCGTATAGCTCTGCCTCTTCTTCCAGCATACCTCGTGAGATACCACAGCCGCCGTCATATTGCCCGCAGACCTGTCGAGACTACAGACGCTTCCGCTTACAGCGCACACCAATAGCACCACCCAAGATCACGCGATACAGCAGTAACATCTGACGTCACGGGGGAATCATGTGACATGCCGTATTTGACCTAAGCGCTGGTACGGGCCTTTGGCTGTTGGCCGGTTGCCCGGTATCTGTATTTACACGTCCACCGTCCTCCTGAAAGGCTTCAACTCTTCCTGCGCTATAAACATTCCCATAATATCCATCGGAGCTTGTTGGTTGTGTTTTATCAGCCTGTAAAAAAGGCCTTGAGAAATGGTGTGGCATGCTGACCCCATGTTAGGCAATGGCAGATCCGTACTGCTGGTAGTTTTATTTCTTGCCTCTCTAACATAACGAAAACTAGAGACTTTGAGCACGGCTGTGACCCTAACAGGAGGCAGCAGGGCCCTATGCACATTGCCATCTTTCTGCTTTTATAATGGCTAGCAAATCGGACCATTCTGTTCTATGGCCTCTTGCACACCTCCAGATTTCTGGTACGACTAGGTTCACAACTGTGCCAGGTTCACATTTGATGGACCAGAAAAACGGAAAATTGCTGGATGAAAAAGTTGGGTTTGCAGGACTATTTTGTTCAGCAATTTCTGATAGCTGTGTGCTGGATGGACTGATGCAGATGTGAATCCAGCATCAGTGTGCTATCCGTTTTTATAATGGCTAGCACACTGACCCATTCTTTCCTATGGCCCCATACACACAACTGTGTTTTTCAAGGGTCCACGTGGGGGCTGTGAAACTGGACACAAAACCCAGGGCAGGTCCTATTTCTGTCTGTTTTGCTGTCCGGGATTATGCATTGAAGTGCATGGGCTCGTGAAGAAGATGAATAACACACAGATCTGTTTTTATCATGCACCCATCAAGGGCACAAAGTTATGCGCATGTAGTCTTATGAAGGGTTGTGGCTACATCAGGCAATGCTTCAAGCAAGGTCCCGTCCATCCAGATAAGCTCTACATAATTTTTTTTTTTTTTTGAAGTCCCAAGATTTTGCCGTCTTTCACCCATGTGCCAAAAAAAATGGGGAAAGTGGCACACTAAAAAAGTGCACAAGGATGCATCTATGGCAAGCCCTCTCTGAAAAGAGAAGGGCCCCTTGTGATGATTCTGCTTAAGTGTGGCTATAACTCAGATGTATTTTGGTCTCTGGGTATAGGGCCTCCCTTCTTGCATGCACTCATTCATACTATGTGCAGCTATAAGCCTAGGTGCATATTGGCAGTAGTGGCCAGGCTGGAACAATAGGGCTCCATTGTATTCCTATACAGCCCTGGCTGATCAAACAATAGTGCATTGTACCAGCCTGGGCTGTTAGATCAGATATGCCTGATAATATTGTATCATTCCATTTGGTCTCATCTACATACAAAAGGTCTGGATGTGATTGAATTAACTCATCAGACTTGCTGCCGCCGGTGACCTCATTCTGGGAGGTGGCATAAAGGGTATAAAAGATGAGGTAAGAGTCAGTGGGAGGAGATTTATGCTATGGAGATCATGCTAGGGAGTTGACACGGACAGATCATGAGGAGAGGCTGCTGTGATGAGATTCTGGAGAGACTATTGGACTAATGCTGAGAGACTGTTATGAGAGCATGCAGGCTGGATTACTGTTGTTGATGCCACATGCTGAAAAGCCTCCACTGGTGATCTCACACATACCAGAGCATGTGTGAGTGTTGGACTACAGAACCACATCAAGGACATGTGTGGTAAAGTAATTATTTCACCTTTATCCCTTTTATTTTATTTGTACTGTATCTTGTAACTAGTAACTGTTAATGCTTGCATATCTGTTCTGAACTGTATATGTTAGATTTTAATACCGACCCATTTAGGGGTTAATAAATATATAAAATTTAGAAGGCTTGTCTTGTATTTATCTGGTGAACCCGGCACTCACTGGCGGTGAGTGTGGTTTTTATATGAAAGAGGACTCAGGGTGTGGCCAAAGCGGTTTGGCGCACTGAGGATCTTTCACACCCCTGAACAAACCCCAACCCTCCAAGCCAAAAGGAACCAGAAGGGTCAGTGCACCAATGGTCTCCCCACTGAAGCAAGGGAGACCTCTTGCTCCTAGCCTTCACATGGGCTCTCACTCCAGTGTATTACCAGGAAGTAACAACTTACCCACCTCCACAAAAGCAGAGGTGGGTTGGGAAGACGGGAAACTAAAGGCCACCTAACTCCTTCCCCTAGACTTCGGAAGGGTCCCAAAAGGGCATCCACATCTCTACAATCCAGTGACAAACAAAAGGGTGAACACAGAAAGAAATAAAAATTCCCCATGCAAGGCAGAAAGACTAAGCATAAAGGGTGAGTGCTCACAAGCTGTGAAAGGGAAGTGCAGTGCAGTGTGCCAGACTCCGTGGGAACCCATCCCCAGTGAGTTCAGGCACTGCAGGAGTCACCATCCCCAGGGGTACTTCAGCATCTCGAGGCTTTAAGCTCACGAACCTAGTGGATATGATCTGGTGATCTGCGCCCCACCGTGTGGTTCTCTGCCCTCTACCATCGGCGTTCTGTTACCCCCTTACAGTGGGTCGCCACTCCCACTGGCAGAAGTAATTACTAACTGGTGATAAGAACAGATACTTTATTTGATCTTATCCAAAAGGCCAAGAAGTGATAAGATCAGTTCTACATCATTTATCCCCTGCAGTGCATGTGAATATGGTTGCATGTGGTTGGACTTTTTGCAACCAATTAAAATAGTACAATCTAAGTTTTAGATAGTGTTAAGTTAGACTAGACAGTCTTAAACTGCACCAGATATTCCATAGTGTCTAATGCTGTTTGAAAATCTGACGTGCTTTTAGACTGCCTAGTCTAACTTTACACTACTTATTAGTTGTCTTAGTTTTCAATAAAATTTTGTGCATTTCCCAGAATTCTAGTGCACATTTTTGCTAATAAGCTCCGCTCACCTGTTTCACAAGGCGCAAAAGCTGTCAGAAAGTGTCTAAAACACATGAGGTGTAAAGCATGTTTTACTGCAAATTACACCAGAATTCTAGTGATTTTTTTTATTAGTTTATCTGCCCCATTGTTTCACAGTGCTAATGCAGTCACTTTAAGTAGCTGTGGTGAAGGAAGCACAACAGTGCAATCTTTCACCATGAGATGTGTGTTGTGGCCAATGTTGCTATGTAGCAATACATAGCCATAGCCTCTGCACAGCAATATATTGGGACTGATTTATAAAGACGGCAATTTTATATACCACTCTTAATAAAGGGCCCAACGGGCGCAAGTCAGCCCTGATTTATGAAGATGTTCCAGCCTCTTCACAAATCAGGTGCACTTCTCTGCATCGGAATGGAAATCTATGCCATTTAGGAACTGGTGTAGATTTCCAGTATAACCTATGCCAGAAAACTGGCGTGAGTTATAATTTATATGTCAGGCCAAGGTGTTCCCGATGCCGACCTGCTTTGCCCACTTGCACGGAAAGTGGCGAACAAGGTGCAGGACAGGGGATGATTTGCATCTTTGGCGCAAAAGAGGGCCAGATGTGTTAATGATTCCCCCCATTAGATGTGACACAAAACCATCAATATGTGATGTTACTGGAGACTGGGGAAGGTGGAAAAAAAACCACATGTCCCTGGTGCTCTGGTGTCTCCCACAGGTGACGTTTGCGAGCGACGTCCTGTGTCTGTTGCTAAGGCCGCTGATTAGCCTCAGCGATTATATACGGCAGGGACTTCAGCAAAACAAGACACCGGAGCAGCAGGACTGGACCACAGTGGAAGACACCGGGGACAGGTGAGTATGGGTTATTGTTTTTTTTTTTCACCTTCTCCAGCCTAATATATGTATAAAAAACTGTTATTCTGAACAACCCCTTTAACTATTTAGGAATTACAGCCATTTTTCACATAGTCCCATTGTCACACAAGCTCAATAGTACCTAGACAATTGACTAATGATCAGTTTCATGGTCTGCTGTGGCCTTTTCCCCATCATATTATGACAAGCTTGGGCTGAATTCACACATTTGTACTGTTCATTTGTCCAAGGTAAACAACATTCCTCTAAATGGGACCTAAGGAGATAAAAGGTCCTCAGTTGAATCCAAGTGTTGAATTTGTATTTAATAGTTGTTCTTGGGAACTGTCAATTTGCTCTTCATAAATGTCTCAATGCAAGTGAAAGAGGCTGAACATTGAGTGTTAAACACAACAATCCTTAAAGGGGTTGTCCAGCCACAGCAAGTTATCCCCTATTCATAGGATAGGGGGTAACTTGCTGATCAGTGGGTGTCCCACTGCTGAGACTACCACCAATCTCGAGAACTGGGGTGGCTGGTCGGATAGCACAAGACTGACTACTGTGAGGAGAAGTTTCACAGGGAGGCCCAAGCCTTTGCGCTGGGTACCATGCTTGGTGGAGGCAGTGGTATCGCTGCCAACAGAATGGTTTACTGATGATATGACTGCCGATAAAAGGAATTGTGAAGTGTATAGAGCACAACTTTCTGCACTGATTTGGTCAAATCCTGCAAAACTCAAAGGACAACACTTCACAGTACAGATGGGTTATTAAATAAAAACAGTATGAAAGCAAAGACATCGAATCAAATATTGTTCACTGGCTTACCTCAACTGCACTGAGGCATCTGCAGGGGCGTAACTTGAGAGGGTGCAGTCGAACCGGGGCCCAGGAGCCTTAGTGGGCCCCTAAGCACTGGCATCAGTATTGAGATTGCAGCTTCCATCTGGCCCATAAACCAAGGAGACCCACAGATTACCCTAACCACACTAAGGTTGATTAAACTCCTTAGCAGCTGTAACTATCCATATCAAGAATTCACTGTAGGGATGAGGTAGGGGTCCCCAGACAAAAGTTTGCACAGGGGCCCACAAGACTTTAGTTACGCCACTGGGCAACTGTATTGATACAACTGTTCAGAGGAGTAATATGAAGCTCCTGGTCCCCAATGTAATATCTTTAACAGGGACCCAACTTACTATGTGCTATGTATCTGGTGTCTTATTATGTAGTAGAGGGGCCTTTAGATCACCTCACCCTCCAAGGCCTGGAAGTCACATCTACCTCTGTACTGTCTATAGCTACAATACTGTGTGTAGTACAGTCCATCATACAGAAAGTCAGGAACTGACTTTTTAACTCTTGTGCATTTTATCAGAGTGAGAGTCACATGACCTAACAGAGAAAGATATAATTAAATAACGTAATACTGGCTAAATTATACATATTGGTGGAATAGGTATTGTGAGAAAGTGACAGGCAGAGTGCTGGAATCACGATATATCTCCCCCAGGTTTCTGACATATGTGTGGTCCAGGGCAGGTTTTGAGTAGGCCTCAGCCCCAGGTGTAGGTCCTAAGGCTCGTTACTGTGCCATGAAGGGCCTCAGAGTCTGCACTTCAGGGCAGATCCTGGGAGTGAGAGGAGGTGTCTGGGTCTGTCCTGCTACACTAAGTCTAGTGTGACTATTTTGTGCTGTTCTGTTTGTTCGCGTGGCTGATAGTAAGCCACACGTATAGCTAGTTTTGTATTGTTTAGTTTAGAGCTTGGACAAGCAGGAGTTTTGTTTATTTTCCTTTTGCCTGAAGTTAAGGCTGTATTTTATTTTGCTCCTTTTGTGTCTGAAGTGAAGTTTATTTATTTTGCTGTTTTTTTTTAAATAAATCTGTTTTGCTACAGTTTTGTGTCCCTGTCTCTGACTGGTTGGGTCCACACCACGGCTGCTACCAAGCTACCTTCCCCACAGTATATAATGAATACAAAAAAAAAAAAATCACCAGATACTGAATGGGTACTGCTACAACTGGAACAGCCCACAGGAAAAAGATAACATTACTTAAACTGTGCAGTGTGTGGTGTAACAAAAGAAAAACTGGGTTGATTTGCAGTTTCTTTTTTCTACTGTATATTCCCCAAATAAATTTAGAGACTTGAATAAATTTTACGTACCTTTATCCCCTCACCTTCTGTCTCCACTACACGACTATATGAGCAGCTTCTCCCCTCACCTCCTGTCTCCATTACATGACCATATGAGCAGTTTTTCCCCTCACCTACTGTCTCCACTACACAACTATATGAGCAGCTTCTCCCCTCACCTCCTGTCTCCACTACATGACCATATGAGCAGCTTCTCCCCTCACCTGTCTCCACTACATGACCATATTCGCAGCTTCTCCCCTCACCTTCTGTCTCCACTCTACAACTATATGAGACGCTTCTCCCCTCACCTCCTGTCTCCACTACATGACCATATGAGCAGCTTCTCCCCTCACCTCCTGTCTCTACTAGATGACCATATGAGCAGCTTCTCCCTTCACCTCCTGCCTCCATTACATGACCATATGAGAAGCTTCTCCCCTCAACTCCTGCCTCCATTACATGACCATATGAGCAGCTTCTCCCCTCATCTCCTGTCTCCACTACATGACCATATGAGCAGCTTTTCTGCTCACCTTCTGTCTCCCACTAGACGACTATATGAGCAGCTTCTCCCCTCACCTGTCTCCATTACACGACTATGAGCAGCTTCTCCCCTCACCTCCTGCCTCCATTACATGACCATATGAGAAGCTTCTCCCCTCAACTCCTGCCTCCATTACATGACCATATGAGCAGCTTCTCCCCTCACCTGTCTCCATTACATCACCATATGAGCAGCTTCTCTCCTCCTGTCTCCATTACATGACCATATGAGCAGCTTCTCCCCTCACCTCCTATCTCCATTACATGACCATATGAGAAGCTTCTCCGCTCACCTCCTGTCTCCACTACATCATCATATGAGCAGCTTCTCCCCTCACCTCCTGTCTCCACTACATGACCATATGAGCAGCTTCTCCCCTCACATCCTGTCTCCAGTACATGACCATATGAACAGCTTCTCCCCTCACATCCTGTCTCCATTACATGACCATATGAGAAGCTTATCCCCTTACCTCCTGTCTCCACTACATAATCATATGAGCAGCTTCTCCCCTCACCTCCTGTTTCCACTACATGACCATATGAGCAGCTTTTCCCCTCATCTACTGTCTCCACTACAAAACTATATGAGCAGCTTCTCCCCTCACCTCCTGTCTCCACTACATGACCATACGAGCATCTTCTCCTCTCACCTCCTGTCTCCATTACATGACCATATGAGCAGCTTCTCCCCTCCCCTCCTGTCTCCATTACATCACCATATAAGCAGCTTCTCCCCTCACCTCCTGTCTCCACTACATGACCATATGAGCAGCTTCTCCCCTCACCTCCTGTCTCCACTACATGACCATATGAGCAGCTTCTCCCCTCACCTCCTGTCTCCACTACATGACCATATGAGCAGCTTTTCCCCTCACCTCCTGTCTCCACTACATGACCATATGAGCAGCTTCTCCCCTCACCTCCTGTCTCCACTACATGACCATATGAGCAGCTTCTCCCCTCACCTCCTGTCTCCACTACATGACCATATGAGCAGCTTTTCCCCTCACCTACTGTCTCCACTACACAACTATATGAGCAGCTTCTCCCCTCACCTCCTGTCTCCATTACATCACCATATGAGCAGCTTCTCCCCTCCTGTCTCCATTACATGACCATATGAGCAGCTTCTCCCCTCACCTCCTATCTCCATTACATGACCATATGAGAAGCTTCTCCGCTCACCTCCTGTCTCCACTACATCATCATATGAGCAGCTTCTCCCCTCACCTCCTGTCTCCACTACATGACCATATGAGCAGCTTCTCCCCTCACATCCTGTCTCCAGTACATGACCATATGAACAGCTTCTCCCCTCACATCCTGTCTCCATTACATGACCATATGAGAAGCTTATCCCCTTACCTCCTGTCTCCACTACATAATCATATGAGCAGCTTCTCCCCTCATCTACTGTCTCCACTACAAAACTATATGAGCAGCTTCTCCCCTCACCTCCTGTCTCCACTACATGACCATACGAGCATCTTCTCCCCTCACCTCCTGTCTCCACTACATGACCATACGAGCAGCTTCTCCCCTCACCTTCTGTCTCCATTACATGACCATATGAGAAGCTTCTCCCCTCAACTACTGCCTCCATTACATGACCATATGAGCAGCTTCTCCCCTCCCCTCCTGTCTCCACTACATGACCATATGAGAAGCTTCTCCCATTACCTCCTGTCTCCACTACATGACCATATGAGCAGCTTCTCCCCTCACCTCCTGTCTCCACTACATGACCATATGAGCAGCTTTTCCCCTCACCTACTGTCTCCAAAACATATGTAAGAGGATGAACCCTATATCAATTATAAATGCCCCTTATGTGCCTGCTGCTATCTGTGGTGACATGGATTGTGTTCCCCATATATCACTGTGTCTGTGCTCTCTGTGTGCATTCTCTAAGTGGAAAACAGAGACAGGGCTGAAGGAGAGGAGTTAGAAGGCAAAGCTATAAAGCACCAGTGGCAGTTGGTGAGGAGCCATCCTTAGTGATCAGAGCTCCTGGTGGGACAGTGAGAGGTGAACCCCTGATGATATCAGCTTTTGTCCAGCAGACTGTAGATTTTCATCTCCCTGTAGTGTATGAAAATACCTGAACCTCTGACTCTCTGAGGAAGGAGAGCAGGGTTGTCATGCTCACCACATATATACAGTGGGGAAAAAAAGTATTTAGTCAGCCACCAATTGTGCAAGTTCTCCCACTTAAAAAGATGAGGCCGGCCTGTAATTGACTTCATAGGTAGACCTCAACTATGAGAGACAAAATGAGAAAACATATCTAGAAAATCACATTGTCTGATTTTTTTTAAGAATTTATTTGCAAATTATGGTGGAAAATAAGTATTTGGTCACCTACAAACAAGCAAGATTTCTAGCTCTCACAGACCTGTGACTTCTTAAGAGGCTCCTCTGTCCTCCACTGATTACCTGTAGTAATGGCACCTGTTTGATATTGTTATCAGTATAAAAGACTCCTGTCCACAACCTCAGACAGTCACACTCCAAACTCCACTATGGTGAAGACCAAAGAGCTGTGAAAGGACACCAGAAACAAAATTGTAGATCTGGACCAGGCTGGGAAGACTGAATCTGCAATAGGCAAGCAGCTTGGTGTGAAGAAATCAACTGTGGGAGCAATAATTAGAAAATAGAAGACATACAAGACCACTGATAATCTCCCTCGATCAGGGGCTCCATGCAAGATCTCACCCCCAGGGGTTAAAATGATCACAAGAACGGTGAGCAAAAATCCCAGAACCACACGGGGGACCTAGTGAATGACCTGCAGAAAGCTGGGACTAACGTAACAAAGGCTACCGTCAGTAACACACTATGCTGCCAGGGACTCAGATCCTGCAGTGCCAGACGTGTCCCCCTGCTTAAGCCAGTACATATCCGGGCCCGCCTGAACTTTGTTAGAGAGCATTTGGATGTTCCAGAAGAGTACTGGGAGAATGTCATATGGTCAGATGAAACCAAAGTAGAACTGTTTGGTAGAAACACAACTCGTCGTGTTTGGAGGAGAGTGAATGCTGAGTTGCATCCAAAGAACACCATACCTACTGTGAAGCATGGGGGTGGCAACATCATGTTTTGGGGCTGTTTCTCTGCAAAGGGACCAGGACGACTGATCTGTGTACATGAACGAATGAATGGGGCCATGTATCGTGAGATTTTGAGTGCAAACCTCCTTCCATCAGCAAGGGCATTGAAGATAAAATTAAACGTGGCTGGATCTTTCAGCATGACCATGATCCCAAGCACACCGTAAGAAGCATTTCAAGGTCCTGGAGTGGCCTAGCCAGTCTCCAGATCTCAACCCCATAGAAAACCTTTGGAGGGAGTTGAAAGTCCGTGTTGCCCAGCAACAGCCCCAAAATATCACTGCTCTAGAGGAGATCTGCATGGAGGAATGGGCCAACATACCAGCAACAGTGTGTGCCAACCTTGTGAAAACTTACAGAAAACATTTGACCTCTGTCATTGCCAACAAAGGATATATAACAAAGTACTGAGATGAACTTTTGTTATTTACCAAATACGGGGGGGGGGGGGGGCCCTGGGGGGGCCCTTTTTTATTTTCCACCATAATTTGCAAATAAATTCTTAAAAAATCAGACAATGTGATTTTCTGGATTTGTTTTCCCATTTTGTCTCTCATAGTTGAGGTCTACCTATGATGTCAAATACAGGCCTCTCTCATCTTTTTAAGTGGGAGAACTTGCACAATTGGTGACTGACTAAATACTTTTTTCCCCACTGTATATACAGGATTCACTTCTGCAAGTTGATTTCCCTGACTTCAGTTGTATATCCCTACTTCAGTTCAAGTGCCTGAGAGTGTGTACAAGCATCAAATCAACAAGAGTAGAAGCCATTTCTGTGTCCATTTCTTATTCATACCTGGCCCTGATTACACATAAGTGTATGAGAAGCTTATCCTTCACCTCATGTCTCCATTGTATAGTTGTATGAGCAGCTTCTCTCCTCCTGTCTCCATTGTACAAGTGTATGAACAGCTTATCCCTCACCTCCTGTCTCCACTGTACAGGTGTATGAGCAGCTTATCTCTCACCTCCTGTCTCTACTGTACAAGTGTATGAGCAGCTTATCCCTCACCTCATGTTTCCATTGTACAGGTGTATAAGCAGCTTATCCCTCACCTCCTGTCTCCATTGTACAGGTGTATGAGCAGCTTCTCTCCTCCTGTCTCCATTGTACAAATGTATGAGCACCTTATCCCTCACCTCCTGTCTCTACCGTACAAGTGTATGAGCAGCTTATCTCTCACCTCATGTCTCTACTGTACAAGTGTATGAGCAGCTTATCCCTCACCTCATGTCTTCATTGTACAGGTGTAAGAGCAGCTTCTCTCCTCCTGTCTCCATTATACAAGTGTATGAACAGCTTAACCCTTACCTCCTGTCTCCATTGTACAGGTGTATGAGCAGCTTCTCTCCTCCTGTCTCCATTGTACAAATGTATGAGCACCTTATCCCTCACCTCCTGTCTCTACCGTACAAGTGTATGAGCAGCTTATCTCTCACCTCATGTCTCCACTGTACAAGTGTATGAGCAGCTTATCCCTCACCTCATGTCTCCATTGTACAGGTGTAAGAGCAGCTTCTCTCCTCCTGTCTCCATTATACAAGTGTATGAACAGCTTAACCCTTACCTCCTGTCTCCACTGTACAAGTGAATGAGCAGCTTATCCCTCACCTCCTGTCTGCATGGTACAAGTGTATGAGCAGCTTATCCCCCACCTCATGCCTCCATTGTACAGGTGTAAGAACAGCTTCTCTCCTCCTGTCTCCATTGTACAAGTGTATGAACAGCTTATCCCTCAGATCCTGTGTCCATTTTACAACTGTATGAGCAGCTTATCCTTCACCTCCTTTGTCAATTTTACAAGTATATGAGCTGCTTATTCCTAACCTCATGTCTCCATTGTACAAGTGTAAGAGCAGATTATCCCTCACCTCCTTTCTCCACTGTACAAGTGTATGGGCAGCTTATCCTTCACCTTCTGCCTCCATTGTGCAGGTGTATGAGCAGCATATCCCTCACCTCCTGTTTCCATTTTACAGGCATATGAGCGGCTTCTCAACTCCTGTTTCCATTGCAGAACTGTATCAGCAGCTTATCCGTCACCTCCAGTCTCCACTACACAACTGTATGAGCAGCTTATCCCTCACCTCCTGTCTCTACCGTACAAGTGTATGAGCAGCTTATCTCTCACCTCATGTCTCCACTGTACAAGTGTATGAGCAGCATATCCCTCACCTCCTGTTTCCATTTTACAGGCATATGAGCAGCTTCTCAACTCCTGTTTCCATTGCAGAACTGTATCAGCAGCTTATCCGTCACCTCCGGTCTCCACTACACAACTGTATGAGCAGCTTATCCCTCACCTCCTGTCTCTACTGTACAGGTGTATGAGCAGCTTATCCCTCACCTCATGTTTCCATTGTACAGGTGTAAGTGCAGCTTCTCTCCTCCTGTCTCCATTGTACAAGTGTATGAACAGCTTATCCCTCACCTCCTGTCTCCACTGTACAGGTGTATGAGCAGCTTATCTCTCACCTCCTGTCTCTACTGTACAAGAGTATGAGCAGCTTATCCCTCACCTCATGTTTCCATTGTACAGGTGTATAAGCAGCTTATCCCTCACCTACTGTCTGCATGGTACAAGTGTATGAGCAGCTTATCCCTCACCTCATGTCTCCATTGTACAGGTGTAAGAACAGCTTCTCTCCTCCTGTCTCCATTGTACAAGTGTATGAACAGCTTATCCCTCACCTTCTGTCTCCATTGTACAGGTGTACGAGCAGCTTATCCCTCACCTCCTGTCTCCATTGTCTTCTCTCCTTCTGTCTCCATTTTACAAGTGTATGAGCAGCTTATCCCTCAGATCCTGTGTCCATTTTACAACTGTATGAGCAGCTTATCCTTCCCCTCCTTTGTCAATTTTACAAGTATATGAGCTGCTTATTCCTAACCTCATGTCTCCATTGTACAAGTGTAAGAGCAGATTATCCCTCACCTCCTGTCTCCACTGTACAAGTGTATGGGCAGCTTATCCTTCACCTTCTTCCTCCATTGTACAGGTGTATGAGCAGCATATCCCTTACCTCCTGTTTCCATTTTACAGGCATATGAGCGGCTTCTCAACTCCTGTTTCCATTGCAGAACTGTATCAGCAGCTTATCGGTCACCTCCAGTCTCCACTACACAACTGTATGAGCAGCTGTCACTCCTCACCTGTCTGCACTACATGACTGTATAAGCATCTTCACTACCTCCCTTACTGTAACTTTAGACAGCTCTCTTGTGTGTTAGCACAATGTCCTGCTGTCTGCACCCTCTTAATAATTGAGCCCACTTCTATGCACCTGAATTGATATTGACACCAGTCAGGAACTGGTGTAGATTTTAGGTATAACTCACGCCAGGCTTCTGCTGTGAGTTATAATAAATTTGTCAGACCAAGACATCCCTGCCCTGGCCTGCCTTGCTTAGTTTCATAAACAGTGGTGAGCAGCGCACAGAAAGAAAATGCAGCACATCTTTAGTACAAAAAAGAGCCATGCACCAAATATGTGCTACATTTACACTCATCTCCACCAGAAAATTGGCGTAAATGTGTTGTTAAATTCCCAACTATAGGTTTAGATACCCAGCTCAGCATACAGTACCGAACATTATAGGATTAGATACAGGGGATCAGTAGTTTCACAGATGGCAGGGCTTTGTTTTGCAGTCAGTATCACGCATGATAGGATTAGATACAGCATTTTAGCAGCCAGTATCACCCACAATAGGCTTAGCTACAGCAGCTCAGTAAACAGTATGACATCTGATCTGCTTAGCTACGAGTGGCTAGACAGACAACATCACAGGATAGGCTCAGACACAGCAGCTAGGTAGACAGTATCATATGAAGGAATAATATATAATGGCTCAGGAGACTGTAGTTCACATGAGCGGTTTATATACCGCTCAGTATAAAGCTGTCTGTTCTCGTAATTCTCTATCCTCTGTCACGGGCAGCTTCTTACTTTTTCTTCATAGGAATAACTAAAGGTGGGGTGAGCCTCCAGTGCGGGTTTTATTTTCCTTTAAGTGGGTGTTGATAGTGCCCTCTGGTTCCCCGCCCTTCTTCCGCCCCTACAATGTCCAGTGATATTCAGCTACATAGAAGCGTTATGTAAGTGCGGCTTCAGCTAGTGTGCACTGTGAGCCCCGGAGCGGCTGTGTAAGCGGCCTGGCTGTCATGGCGCTGCTGATGTTAGGAGCAGTACCGAGGGCTGCCCAGCTCTGCTGTATCCACAAGTGGGGCCGCAGGTCATATGGAGTTACAGCGCAGGTATGATGACGTCGCATACAGGAGGTTAGGCAGAGTCTGCCCACACTCGCATGTCTAGGTCATCTATCAGAGTGTGGGGGACACTGCCTCTTGTACCGTCTGACCAATTCACCCTGCAGAAACCACAGATGAGTCTAGGATGGCAGTTACTCCTAGATTCCCTCTCTATTTAGCCCTGGTACTCTGTTTAGTATGTGTATTCCTTGGCCACATCCTTTATATAGAGTTGAAGGATTTCATAACTATCTTTCATTTCACTTCTTAATAAGGCAATGTTCACACTACTGTTATTAATGTATGGTATTAATTGATGGTAGTAGAGTGATGGCTGCAGATGATGGTTCCCCTCCTTTTTTGTCCGTTCAACTTGACTCTAATGTCAGCATAATGGAAGCTTTCTTCATGTTTGTTTACTTTTGCAAAGGGGAAAAAGTCCTGCATACACAACAAAAAAAAAAAACATGATGGGGGTGAATTTACTCAGGTACCAGGCGGAGGGTGCTCCATGTGCACAGATAGGAGCAACGTATATTAATAATGGTAGTGTGAACCTACCCTAAGTGGATGATACAGCAACCATCTCTTACCTTAATGGGACATGATCCCAGTTTTTATGGCGATTGTAAACCTCACTTGACCCTGTCATACCCTCTTTATCATAGGGTAGCATTTACACAGGAACAAGTAGCTGATAATGTCACAGTAAGGTCTTATTGACACTGCAGTATTGTTCCACAATACCAGCCTTTATACAGCATGCCTTAATATGAAAATACAAGATACATGGAGGTGCAGCGGATGTCTACAGGGTGTTATGGGCTGCAAAATCGGGATTCCAGTGATGCTCATGTGTATGAGCCCAAAACTGGCTCCACAGGGAGTGTAGTGTGAGAGGCTTGAAGCCATACTGAGGATTCTGAGCTTGGGCTCCTTCCACACTGCGTATCTGCCAAGAAAGCTCACAATGCATTTGTCAAATGGATCCATGGGCACCATTATACTGATGGACACCAAAAGAATGCTCAATCCATTTTTACAATTGTGTGGAATAATGAATCAGGCATCCATTTATGATATGAGCTGTTTGCACAGGAATTATGCTACTAAGTGTTCCCCATAGCAATAAATTGCTGGTCTGAAATTTCATTCGTTGTTATGGGCAAAATTATAAAAACTGATTGTAAATTGCAGGCAATCCACATAATAAATATCTGGTAGTGCGGATATTTGTCTTCTGTATTGTGCTGCAGATTATTCTGCTCAGTCGCAAAAAGTGTCCCACGAAAGATGTCACTGACAAAGTGGTACAACCCATAGAGCATGTGGTTAACATAGCTGAAGCCAGATATGCCCTTATGTGCCCACAGAAGTGGCAAGCCTGTCTCACACGATTAGGCTCACTTTACACGGTGTTAGGGTGTGCCGCCAAACAGGTATTAGCGACATGCAACAGTCTGCTGTGGACTCCTATGGAGTGCCTGGTATAGTTTTTTTCCAAAATCCTCTGCATGCTTAAATTTGCAGATGCTTAATGACCAAACAACACTGCTGTGATATATCTGGTTAATGGTAGTATATGGACTGCACACACTATAGGCTTGATGCATATTATTGTAAGTTTAAGTGAATTTGCATCCAGGTCTGTAGCGCTGCTCCATTCAGAGTATTTACATGCATAGTTTACTCAGACAGCGGGGACTGGAACTGGCACACAACATCCACATATGGTCAATAGGCCTTAGTGGCTACTTCTCTAATGGTAGTCTATTAACAACATATTTGAAAACATAAAGCAATGTACAAAAAACCCTAGAATAGACCAGGGCTGCCTAAGGTTAGACACGCTAATGGTTCTGGTCTTTATCACTGCTGTTGATCATCATCCTGTTCCTCTCTTGGCAGCTGGTAGGTGATTTAAGGGGATTGGTTGGAGACAGCAATGTATCTACAGCAAAGGTTGTCTGTGAGCAGCATGGCAAGGACGAATCCATACACAGGTAACTCTGGTGAAGATTCCCTATCCACTGATACCTGTCCCTACTTGGTCACCTTCACTAAACCGTAAAGGTTCATTGCAGATCTGTAGGCGTATGCGTCATACCAGAAAGTTTCATAGACCAAGGCCTAGAGCATGAGTGAAACCCTAGCCTTATCCCTCTACCTGTGTATTTGAGGTCTGTCAGACATGTCCCGTTGCGCAACCAAAGATCACTGTATCACTAAAACTCCTTCACTAATTTAAAAGAATGGACACCACGGTTGATGCAACTGCTGCTTCTGATTTTCACAGTCATCACATGTTGTAAAAGGTAGATCTGTGAATAAGGCCTTAGAGTCTAAAATCCATTTCCTCTCTTTCTTGTACAGCTGTCAGCCCCCTGATGTTGTCATCTGGCCACAGAATGTTGAGCAAGTCAGCAAGGTGGCCCAGCTGTGTTATACACAGAACATCCCCATGATTCCTTTTGGCACAGGGACTGGGCTGGAAGGTGGAGTGAGTGCACTGAGAGTATGTAGACCTTTATTCTTCTCTACGTGATGGCTACTATTCTGTTCTCTGATGATTATACAGTGCCTTGCAAAAGTATTCATACCCCTTGAACTTTTTCACATTTTGTCACCTTACAACCACAAACTCAAATGTATTTTCTTGAGATTTTAAGTGATAGACCAACACAAAGTAGCAGATAATTGTGAAGTGGAACAAAAATGATACATGATTTTAAAAATTTTAATAAAACAAAAATCTGAAAAGTGTGATTTGCAAAAGTATTCAGCCCCCTGTACTCTGATACCCCTAAATAAAATGTAGCGCAATCAATTGCCTTCAGAAGTCACGTAATTAATCAACAGAGTCCAGCTGTGTGTAATTTAGTCCCAGTATAAATACACCTGTTCTGTGAAGGCCTCAGTGGTTTATTAGAGAACACTAGTGAACAAACAGCATCATGAAGACCAAGGAACTCATCAGAAAGGTCAGAGATAAAGTTGTGGAGAAGTTTAAAGCAGGGTTAGATTATAAAAACATATCCCAAGCTTTGAGCATCCCAAGAAGTACTGTTCAATCCATCAGCCAAAAATGGAAAAAGTATTATACAACTGCAAACCTACCAAGACATGACCGTCCATCTAAACTGACAGATCAAGCAAGGAGAACACTGGTCAGAAAAGGAGCCAAGAGGCCCATGGTCACTCTGGAGGAACTGCTTAAATATGCAGCTCAGGTGGGAGAATCTGTCTACAGGACAACTATAAATCGTGCACTCTACAAATCTGGCCTTTATGGAAGAGTGGCAAGAAGAAAACCATTGTTGAAAGAAAGACATAAGAAGTGCCGTTTGCAGTTTGCCACAAGCCATATAGGGGACACAGCAAACATGTGGAAGAAGGTGCTCTGGTCAGATGAGTCCAAAGTTGAACTTTTTGGCCTAAATGCAAAGGGCTACGTGTGGCAGAAAAGTAACACTGCTCATCACTCTGAACACACCATCCTCACTGTTAAACATGGTGGTGGCAGCATCATGCTGTGGGGAGGCTTTTCTTCAGTAGGGACAGGGAAGCTGGTCAGAGTTGATGGGAAGATGGATGGAGCTAAATACAGGGCAATCCTGGAAGAAAACCTGTTGGAGGCTGCAAAAGACTTCAGACTGGGAAGGAGATTCACCTTCCAGCAAGACAATGATCCTAAACATACAGCCAGAGCTACAGTGGAATGGTTTAGATCAAAGAATATTCATGTGTTAGAATGGCCCAGTCAAAGTCCAGACCTAAATCCCATTGAGCATTTGTGGCAAGACATCTCCATCCAATCTGGCTGAGCTTGAGCTATTTTGCAAAGAAGAATGGGCAAAAATCTCAGTCTCTAGATGTGTAAATCTGGTAGAGACATACCTCAAAAGACTTGCAGCAAAAGGTGGCTGTACAAAGTATTGATAAAGGGCGGCTGAATACTTTTGCACGTTACACTTTTCAGGTTTTTATTTGATTAAAACTTTGAAAATCATGTATCATTTTCCTTCCACTTCACAATTATCTGCTACTTTGTGTTGGTCTACCACTTAAAATCTCAAGAAAATACATAAAAGTTTGTGGTTGTAAGGTGACAAAATGTGAAAAAGTTCAAGGGGTATGAATACTTTTGCAATGCACTGTATCTCTACAATGAATACAAAGTTGCCAAAATATCATTAGTATCTAAAGCAATAAAAACGCCAAACACATTTTTAGCAATGATAAGTTTTTGTATGTAAGAAGTGTAATACTGCCAGGTCATAGAAACAGGATACTGTATACTCTTCTGTATCATAAGAACAGAACACCTTGTACACCATGGCATTATAAGGACAGGGCACTGCATATAACTCTGCATCATACTTGTGTACATTACTACATCATAAGGGTTGTATGCTGCACATATATACTAATGGATTATAAGGGCAGGACCTCGCATACACCATTATTAAGAGTTATAACAGTAATACATAGTTTAGACTACTGTACCATAAGGGCAGAATGCTGCTTAGACCACTGCATCATAAGGACATAATGTGGTGTACACCACTGTATCATAAGCATAGGACACTGCATATACCATTGCATCATAAGAGCAGAATGTGGTGTACACCACTGTATCGTGAGGGTTGGACATTGGGACAAATTTATTTAAAATGCACCACAGTTCTGGGAAAATTTGCAGAAAAAACTTGCTTTCTACTACATTTATTAACTGATTTACACACTTTCTGACAGATTATGTTCCTTGTACATCAGATAGGCAGGGCTTGCTGAAAAGGGACACCATATTCCAAAATTTTGGTGCATTTTATCTTTTTTTTTTGGAAACTAATCCAATTTATGGGTGGTGTAAACTTAGACAAGACAGGCTAACAATGAACCAGATTTAGCATCCAGCATCAGTCATTGTGATAAATCTGTCATACTTTAAACTGTCTAGTCTACATTTAGTGGAAGAGTGAAGAAATCAGGCGATACCTTTTAGAGGCTAACTGAGTAAATTTGATAAGTAAGCTTTCGGAAGTCTAGCTCCCTTCATCAGACATGAAGGGAGCTAGACTTCCGAAAGCTTACTTATCAAATATACTCAGTTAGCCTCTAAAAGGTATCGCCTGATTTCTTCACTCTTCCACTGTTTTCTATGGCTAACACGGTACAACATTATACTACTAGTCTACATTTACACTGTCTAAAACGTAGACAGTATTAGTAAATCAGCCCCATTGTGTAGACTACTGCATTTTAAGGGCAGGACAATGTATACTGCACCATAAGTGCAGATCTATATAGAGTTTTGCTCTTCAGTTGTCCATTGTATTTTAGGGAGGGGTGTGTTTTGATCTCACAAGAATGGACAAAATTCTGAATCTCAACACTGAAGACTTTTATGTGACTGTGGAGCCTGGGGTCACCCGCAAAAGCCTGAATGCATATCTCAGAGACAGCGGTCTGTGGTTCCCTGTAGGTAAGGTAGCTTCCTTCTATGTTTTTGCCTTACTCCATTTTGTTTGCTACACTGTATGAGTGGAGGCTTCATTATGCCAAAATTGTGAATGCATAGATCAATTAGGATGAAGTATGAGATTTACAATACAGGTGATTATTTCTTGGGATTTTTTTAGATCCAGGAGCTGATGCTTCTCTCTGTGGAATGGCAGCAACCAGCGCATCAGGCACTAACGCAGTACGGTATGGCACCATGCGAGACAATGTCATCAATCTGGAAGTTGTACTGCCTGATGGTCGTGTACTGTGCACAGCAGGAAAAGAAAGAAGCTTCAGGTCTGTTACATATGCTGGCACACATGGGCAGGGGCAAACAGGATTTTCCAAGTTCATCAGTGCCCACAGTAGAAATGCCCATTCCAATTATTTAGACTGTTCAGGAATTTTAAGTTGATTTGTGTCCTTGAATAATACCTAATATTCCTTATGATAGTAGACAACTCACCATTTACAGGTCTTCCATTGCATCAGTGGCAGCTTGGTCCCCACTGTTATGGTTCCTTGATGATATCACCCAATGACATCTTGTTTGCACTTGGGTCACCACTGGAGCTGGTTGTCACATGCTATTTGTATACAGTTCCTTGCTGAGGGACATGGCTAAGTCAGATAACCCCTTTAATGGAGGTGCATTAGAGCAGAGAAAAATGCTCATTTAATTCTAAAAAAATCTCTAAAAAGGTTTAAAACTCTTCATAGGGGCTGAGTTCTGTTTTTCTGATGCAGATCTCCAAATTCCCTTACTTACTTTTGTACAACCAGTAATATCCACAGTGGCCATTAAAAATCAATAGGACCTGTGTGCTGATTTGTCCATTGCGAGTAATAATCTCATCATAGCACAAGTGAGATAATGGAGACCTATGTAGGATTGGAGGATGGTGTCTGTTTTATGACCACAGAATAACCATCTAGTCACAACTTCAATAAACGTCACATGATCATCCCAGCTATTATTTAGCTGTACTTCCTTAAAATTGCTACCTAAATTACTCAGTTTAGGAAAACTCTTATAAAAGTCTCTGACAGAGAGTGAGAGCCCTGGGCTTTGTACTCAAGCTTAGTCTCATTTGCATGAATGGGTCTGAACTGCGTTACCAAACATAGCCACCTATACATTTGAGACCCCGACATGGAGTGGGTAGGAAAAACCGCTGACTCCTCTATTTATCCACCGTCTTATTCTGACTCCATAAATGGCTGACAGTCATGGTCAGACAGAAGCAGTAAAGCTCCTTTAATTCATGATAAAGGCTAGTGACTGAATTCCTATGAAAGAAAATATACAACAAGCTATGTATCTAAATAATTATACATTATTAATAATTGTCTAGTTATAAATAAGAATTATTCACCATTTTATTATGAAGTAGGAGTCCTTTTTTCCAACTCCTCCCAAAACAGACCCCGACTCCACAGCCCTGCCTAGAACATCATCAGAATAAAGGCTCAAATCACAAGGTCTGTATTCTGCCAGCGAAGAGAGCATATGGTGGGCTGTGATAATATAAGGGGGCAGTTTCTTTTTCACATAAGTTATTGCGATAGAGGCGGATCTTCCTGTTTTATGGGATTCTTCAGATCCACTTTGCCTAAGATCATAAACCATTAGAAAACATCTGGAAATGTGCAAATACTTTTTCACAGCACTATGATTAAGGGCATCCACTTTGTCCTTTCTACAGGAAGACGTCCGCTGGATACAACCTGACCAGCCTGTTTGTGGGCTCAGAGGGGACATTGGGAATTATAACCAAAGCAACTCTGCGTCTTTATGGAGTGCCTGAGGCCACTATGTCTGCCATGTGTGCTTTCCCCAGCGTTCAGGCGGCAGTGGACAGCACAGTACAGATTTTACAGTGTGGAATGCCCATTGCCAGGATAGGTGAGTTGTGCAGATCACTCTTGGCTGAGTCTCTCCTGTTCACAAATCATAGGGCTGCCTATAGTGCTGTGATTCTAGATGTCCATCACATGATCTAGTCCCATTTCGGGGGCTTTTTGCCTGAATTAGACATACATTGACCCTCCCAGACCTCAACCAACAAGAACTCTGTATATCCAGTGTAACCTTTATTCTGTTTTATACTGTGAGCTTTATCTTCTGTAGGCAGAGGCTCTTAACACATGCATCGTCTTTGATAAGGTTTCTTCAGGTTTGTGTTTACTGGATCTTGCCAATATAAGACCAGGGAGGGACAGACATCATTGCAACATAGAGACTTTGCACTAAGCAGCTAGGTACAGGTCTAGAGCACAGCTGAATGCCACCCACTATGGGCTGCAGTATACCAGTTATCTCCAGTGAGGTGATGAAGGTCAAAGACATGAATGCACTGACTCTGATATCCTATATCTGACTACAGAGTTCTTAGATGATGTCATGATTGATGCATGCAACAAATTCAATGGCCTCAGTTATCCTGTGCTGCCTACACTCTTCCTGGAGTTCCATGGTACAGAGAATGGAGTGAAAGAGCAAGTACAACTGGCAGGTAAGAATCTCACTTCTGATATATACACAGTGCTGTACTCCTTTCATCTGTATCATTTACACATAACTGATCCCAATTTGCCTGTACTGTATACATAGTTCTGTACTTTCTTCTTGTGTATCATATACACAGCACAGTACTCTCCTCACCTGTATTGTACATACTGCACTCTTCTCAACTGTATCATTTATGTACCAGTGATTCCACCTTCATGCATCCCTTATATGTATCATTTACACAACACTGATCCTACCTTACCTGTATTGTCTATACCTGTGGTGGAGAGCCTATGGCACGCATGTCAGAGGGGGCACTCACAGCCCTCTTTGTGGGCACTCGCGCCGTTAACCTGGGCCTGGAAGTGAATGGGCCCAACAGCCAGCTAGAAATGGCCGGGACCCTGCAGCACTATGATAGCAATCAGGGAAAGCCTGGTTACCCGACTGCTATACATATCATTAATGGAAAGGGGCCTGGTGTTATGTGATGTATGTACATGCCGCTGGGCCCCTTAACAATAGTAGCCTGCCCTGGGGAGGTGATTTAAAAAAAAAAAAAAAAAAAAAAATTTATATTCACCTCTCTTGGGCTTCTGATGGTTCTCAGCATACTCTTTGGGGCTCTGAGGTAATGCGTCCCAGAGGTTACTGTTGGGGCCTGTGATTGAGGCCCAATCATAGGCCCCAGCAGTGACCTCCGGGGCACGATGCCTCAGTCTCAGGGAGAAGAGGACCCAGAAGAGAGCTGGAGGTACGGATGCCAAGGAGAGGGGAGCCAAGGTGAGTAAGTGTTTATTTTTACTCACCTCCCCTGGGCTTCCACTTATTATATAACCTACATGAAATATTTCTTTGAATAAATTTCTATTGTGGAACATAGGGGACCCTCTGTACAAGAAATATTGAATCTATAGAGAATCCCTACCACTGAAAAATTACACCATCACACTTCAAATATACAAAATATTAAATATTTATTGAAACAAGGAAAAATTCAGAATTTAAAAACATCACAAGAAATGGAGGTCGTGGCGTTATCTAGGCACATAATAATAACGAATGTCAGAAAAGATGACATGCCAAATCACAGAGCAATGTAATTATCAATATATCAACATTTAGATCTAACCAATGTCAGCAATATAGTATGCCCTGATATGAGTTTGTGTCACCATACCTATACCATATAAAAATAAATATAATAATTCATATATCTGCATTAATGTTATATAAATCCACTTACTATACTCTGGGGTTGGGGAGACCCCAGAGTATAATAATAGCACTGAAACGAACCAGATGGTAAAACAAATTTTGTGGGGTTCACATGAAGCGGCTTGAGGGGGGCTCTTGGAAGCATATTATACTGTGTGGGGGGGCCACTGTGGAACAGATTGTACTGTGTTGGGGGCCACTGAGGAGCATATTGTACTGTGTGGGGGCCACTGTGGTTTGTATAATTGAATGCTCTGTAACGCCCCATTCATACAACTGTATTTTGCAGGTCCGAAACTGTCCGCAATTGTGGATCCGCAATTACGGACACATTCATTTCAATGTCCTGTTTTTTTTGCTCTCTGGTGTTTCAGACCACAAAAATATAGGACATGTCATTATATGGACCATATTTGCAGACCCACCAATGTGGCCCGCAAACATGGCTATGTTTGTGTGAATGGGGCCTTACTGTGTTTTTCTTTTAAGACAAAAGATGTTAATGTTGAATTTTTTTTTTTTTTTTTTTTTCCAAAATAAAACCTCAGTATTAAATGAAGTGTCTGGCCTAAAATTTTAGCTATTAATTAGGCTGGGAGAAGTAAAAAAAAAAAATAAAGAAAACCGTACTCCCCTGTCTCCAGTGCTCCAGCACCTCCCCGTGCGGTCCAGTCCTGCAGCTCTGTTGTTGTCTTTAGGCGGAAGTACCCTCCCAACGTGACAGCTGAGGCCAGTCAGCGGCCTCAAGAAGGGAAGCGCAGAGGTCACTACCTGTGACGTCTCCGGTACCTTTCCTGAGGCCGCTGATTGGTTTCAACAGTCACGTTACCGCTAAGGCCAATCACCTGGCATTAGTGGAAGGGATTCAAACGTTACAACCAGTGAGAAATTGATGAATAAGGCGGCAGCCGACCGGACCGGACCACCCTGGGAGGACACCGGAGCATCGGAGACAGATGAGTATGTTTTTTTTTTTTTTTTATAAAATATTATTATTATTATTATTATTATTAATAAGAAAACTGGAGCCCAGAAAATCCCCAAAGCATCATCGATGTCAATGGAGCATCGGTGGGACAAGCTTTATTCGGTGCTTTATTTACATGGAGGATGCAAGGGGGCTTTTCCCAGTGGTTGGACCTCCAGTGACCTCACACTTATACAGTCATGGCCAAAAGTTTTGAGAATGACACAAATATTATATTTTCACATGATCTGCTGCCCTCTGGTTTTTATGTGTGTTTGTCAGATGTTTTTATCACATACAGAAATATAATTGCATTCATATTATGAGTAACAGAAGCTTATATTGACAGTTAGAATGAGTTAATGCAGCAAGTCAATATTTGCAGTGTTGACCCTTCTTCTTCAGGACCTCTGCAATTCTCCCTGGCATGCTCTCAATCAACTTCTGGACCAAATCCTGACTGATAGCAGTCCATTCTTGCAGAATCAATGCTTTAATTTTGTCTGAATTTGTTGGTTTTTGTTTGTCCACCCGTCTCTTGATGATTGACCACAAGTTCTCAATGGGATTAAGATCTGGGGAGTTTCCAGGCCATGGACCCAAAATCTCTATGTTTTGTTCCCTGAGCCATTTAGTTATCACCTTTGCTTTATGGCAAGGTGCTCCATCATGCTGGAAAAGGCATTGTTGAGCGCCAAACTGCTCTTGGACGGTTGGGAGAAGTTGCTCTTGGAGGACATTCTGGTACCATTCTTTATTCATGGCTGTGTTTTTAGGCAAGACTGTGAGAGAGCCGATTCCCTTGGCTGAGAAGCAACCCCACACATGAATGGTTTCAGGATGCTTTACAGTTGGCATGAGACAAGACTGGTGGTAGCGCTCACCTCTTCTTCTCCGAATAAGCTGTTTTCCAGATGTTCCAAACAATCGAAAAGGGGATTCATCAGAGAAAATTACTTTACCCCAGTCCTCAGCAGTCCACTCCCTGTACCTTTTGCAGAATATCAGTCTGTCCCTGATATTTTTTCTGGAGAGAAGTGGCTTCTTTGCTGCCCTCCTTGAGACCAGGCCTTGCTCCAAGAGTCTCCGCCTCACAGTGCATGCAGATGCACTCACACCTGCCTGCTGCCATTCCTCAGCAAGCTCTGCACTGCTGGTAGCCCGATCCCGCAGCTGAAACACTTTTAAGAGACGGTCCTGCCGCTTGCTGGTCTTTCTTGGGCGCCCTGGAGCCTTTTTGGCACCAATGGAACCTCTCTCCTTGAAGTTCTTGATGATGCGATAGATTGTTGACTGAGGTGCAATCTTTCTAGCTGCAATACTCTTCCCAGTTAGGCCATTTTTGTGCAGTGCAATGATGACTGCACGTGTTTCTTTAGAGATAACCATGGTTAACAGAAGAGAAACAATGATGGCAAGCACCAGCCTCCTTTTAAAGTGTCCAGTGGTGTCATTCTTACTTAATCATGACAGATTGATCTCCAGCCCTGTCCTCATCAACACCCACACCTGTGTTAATGGAGCAATCACTGAAACGATGTTAGGTGGTCCTTTTAAGGCAGGGCTGCAATGATGTTGAAATGTGTTTTGGGGGATAAAGTTCATTTTCTAGGCAAATATTGACTTTGGAAGTAATTGCTGTTAAGCTGATCACTCTTTATAACATTCTGGAGTATATGCAAATTGCCATTAGAAAAACTGAAGCAGTAGACTTTGTAAAAATTAATATTTGTATCATTCTCAAAACTTTTGGCCATGACTGTACACTTTCTCTAAAACTAAAAAGTTACCACCACTTGGAGAATAAGAGCTAATTTACATATAACCTTCCATGGACCGTATCTTTTGAACTGGTGGGCCATTTGAAAAAAAAAAAAACAAAAAACTAACAGCAAGTTGTTCAGGGCACGGCAAGAATCAAATGATGTATGGCATTTAGCATTTTTTACTTGGTGACAGCTCCTCTTTAAGGTTCACTTACTTTGCATTACTTTGACCACATAACATTTGGATACAGAAAACTAATGGGCAAATAGCTAAAGTATGTGCGAGACAAGTAGCAATAAACCAAAAAACAAATTCATGCTCACACATGAGTAAAAGTCAAAGTCCAATCATATAATTTATTAAGGAATTAATAAACACAACAACATATAAACACATGGGGGAATCCAAGAAGAGACCAAATGAAAAATAAACATATACAAAAGCAGGAAAGTCAGGAAATCACATAATGGAAGTACATGGGAGATCCAAAAAAAGCACAATATAATATATATATATGTCTCTTAATAAATAGGGTGTTAAAGATCTTTGTGTAAAAAATACACCTAAGAACTATAAGGAAATGAACCATAAATCATGATATAATATATAAAATATGTGCTAAGGAAACCACGTATAGCATAAGTAAAATGTCCTGAAAAAACCCACCTAAGTAACAGACACCTCGACGCGCGTTTCGCCACAGGCTTGCGATTCCTCTGGACAAAGCCTGTGGCGAAACGCGCGTCGAGGTGTCTGTTACTTAGGTGGGTTTTTTCAGGACATTTTACTTATGCTATACGTGGTTTCCTTAGCACATATTTTATATATTATATCATGATTTATGGTTCATTTCCTTATAGTTCTTAGGTGTATTTTTTACACAAAGATCTTTAACACCCTATTTATTAAGAGACATATATATATATTATATTGTGCTTTTTTTGGATCTCCCATGTACTTCCATTATGTGATTTCCTGACTTTCCTGCTTTTGTATATGTTTATTTTTCATTTGGTCTCTTCTTGGATTCCCCCATGTGTTTATATGTTGTTGTGTTTATTAATTCCTTAATAAATTATATGATTGGACTTTGACTTTTACTCATGTGTGAGCATGAATTTGTTTTTTGGTTTATCACATAACATTTGGACCACATTTCATTAGTAAACAGTGCATAAATACAGGAAGTTCCTAAGGGCTCACTTACTTTTCTTTCAACTGTTTATGTAGTGTGTTCACTCATCTGTGTTGTATACACAATACTATACTCCCCATATGTCACTTATGTGTCAAACACATAGCAATATATTCACATCATGTGTACTTCTTTTCAGAGGAAATAACACAATTAAATGGAGGATCAGACTTTGCTTGGGCAAGAGATCAAGAAGAAAGGAACAAGTTATGGACAGTAAGACACAATGCATGGTATGCTGCCCTTGCTATGCGTCCTGGGTGCAGGGTGAGTTGTTACATGCCTGGGTATAATACCACAATGCTCTTCCATTGTAGCCTCATACATTAGTGGTTAGATAATCGGAACATGTGCGTACAGCAGAGGCCATTGTGTTCAGTAGTGTTTAGGTGGATAGGGCATGTCCAAGGCTAGTTATAGACAAAGTGTGTCCCTGGGAAAAATTAAAAGCAGGACCCCAAATCCTGATATTCCAACAACATCATCATATTCAGTGAATTAAGAAGGCAGTGCAGCACTTCCAGGGGCAACCCCTTTCATAATGTCTCCTTTCCACACCAAAACAGTAATAACAACCCCTATTTTCCCACACACAATTTAAATGAGCACCTTTGTACTGCCTAATAGATTTGTGCACCCACTCATCAGTTATTATAGCGCCTCCTTATAAATAATAGTCCCTTCTTATAAATAATATTACACCCTTATCAGTACTAACTCCATAATAAATGATAGTCCCTGCTTATAAATAGTCCCCTGTATCAGTAATAGTCCCTCTTATGTGTAATAGTTCCCCTTATCAGTAAGTTACCCCTTAATAATAATAAAAATAAAAATAATACTGCTCCCTTATAAATAGTTCTCCCTTATTTATCCCCTTCCCGCCGGAGGAATATTTCACTGAGGGGGTTAATAATAATAATAGTCCTTTAATAGTCCCACAATGGGGAAATTCAGTGTGTTACAGCAGCAAAGATAAGCAGATACAAATACAAATACAACATGAACAGGAATGTTCCAAGGTAAGAGACATTACATTGATAGTAGACAGACAGATAGGAAGTAGCAGAGGAGGGGGGGGGGGGGAGATTTAACAGGCAGAAAGATATTTCAGTTCTCTGTGTGTATTGATCTCCGCTTAGGTCGGTGTTGGTTGTACAGCCTAACCGCGGTGGGGAGGAAAGACTTCTGATAGCGCTCCTTCTCACACTTAGGGTGGAGCAGTCGGTCACTGACAGTACTGGCATGCTCGATCACGGTCTCATGCATGGTATGGGACTTCTTCTCCCGCATGGAGCTCACCACGGACAGTATCCTTCTGTCACTCACCACCTGCACTGGGTCCAGGGGGCTCCCCAGGACAGAGCTGGCCCTTCTAATCAGCTTGTCAAGTTTCTTTCTGTCCCTGGTTGATATACTGCTCCCCCAGCAGGCCACTCTGAAGAAGATGGCTGATGCCACTACGGAGTTGAAAGTCCTAAGAAGTGCCCCAGGATTCCAAAGGCTCTCAGCCTCCTAAGCAGGTAGAGCCTGATGTGGCCCTTCCTGTACAGGACCTCCATGTGATCTGCCCAGTCCAGCTTATTATTAAGGAGCAAACCCAGGTACTTATAGGTGTTCACAATCTTGATGCTCGTCCCCAGGATGTCCACTGGTTTAGGAGGGCATCTGCATTTACGGAAGTCCACCACCATCTCCTTGGTCTTCCCCGTGTTAATCTTCAGGTGGTTCCGCTGGCACCAGTCCACAAAGTCCCGGTTCAGTTCCCTGTACTCTCTGTCATCATCGTCTGTGATGAGACCTACTATTGCAGAGTCGTCAGAATACTTCTGTAGGTAGCAGCTAGATGAGTTGCACCTAAAATCTGCAGTGTACAGTGTGAAGAGGAAAGGGGCAAGAACTGTACCCTGAGGTGCCCCCGTTTTACATATCACAGTATCTGATACACAGTCTCGGGCTCTCACGTATTGAGGTCGATTTGTGAGGTAGTCTAGGATCCAGTTGGAGAGGTGGTGGTCCACTCCAGCAAGGCCCAGCTTGTTTCTCAGTAACCCGGGCTGTATGGTGTTAAAAGCACTGGAGAAATCAAAGAACATTATTCTCACCGTGTTACCTGGTTTCTCCAGGTGAGACAGAGCCCTGTGCAGAAGGTGGATGATGGCATCATCTACCCCAATGCCCGGCCGATAAGCAAACTGGAGAGGGTCCATAGCGGGGCTTACTAGAGGGCAGAGATGTGTGAGAACAGATCTCTCTAAGATCTTCATCAGGTGGGATGTCAGTGCTACAGGTCTGTAGTCGTTGAGGTCCATAGGGTGGGGTTTCTTTGGAACTGGTACCACACAAGAAGATTTCCATAATTCAGGGACTATTTCCTGCCTCAGGCTCATATTAAACATGTATGTAATTATACCACACAGCTGGTCCCCACAAGTCTTAATTAGCCTTGCACTGATGTCATCTGGCCCTGCGGCTTTCCTCACCTTGATTTTTTTCATCTCCTTCCTCACCTGTGCCCTTGTGAAGGTCAGACTGTGGTCAGCTATAGACGGATTTCTGGATTTACTGGTCTGTTGGGGATTAGCCGCATGGGGTGAAGTCACTGTGGTGGGGGGAACTGAAGGACATGCTGGGGTAGGAGGAGCTGGTGTGTGATCAAATCTGTTGAAGAATAGGTTTAGTTCATTAAGCCAATTAACATCTGCCTCAATCTGGCAGACAGACTGTTTATGACCCGACATTGACTTAAGCCCCTCCCAGACCCCCTTATGTCTTTCCTTTCCATTTTTTCCTTATAACTGGCTTTTCCCTGCCTGATTTGATGCCTCAGCTCCTTTTGTACTTCCTTCAGCCCCTCCTTATCTCTTGTCCTGAATACCATCTTTTTCTCCTTAAGTAGTGTTTTTATATCAGAATTAATCCATGGTTTGTTGTTGGAAAAGCACCTCACCACTTTTGTGGGTACTGTGTTGTCCACACAAAAATTAATGTAGTCCGTTATGCAGTGTGTGAGTGCGGGCACTGACTGTGGGCATTAGCGCCGGGTGTCTGCTGTATATTACAGCAGACACCTGTTGGCTATGGCGGCTTCTCAGCTCCCAAGTGGCCGCCATATTTAAATACCCAACATCTGCGATACTATTACGGCGGATGTCAGGAAAGGGGTTAACAATAGCCCTCTAATAAATAAGTTACCTTTATAAATAATAGCCACCATTATCACTAATAGCCCCTTTATAATAGTTTCTTCTTATAAATAATAGCTCACTTAATAAATATATACCCATTATAAATAGTTCCTCTCATATAATAGCTTCCTCCTTAATAAATGCCTTGTATATAATAGTTTACCCCTTTTTATAGGCTTCTTATAAATAGTTCCTCCCTAAAAAAAAAAAAAAAAAAAAAAAAAAAAAATCTCCCTTATACAGTGTTGGGCTGAAGGGCCTAGGGTCCACCAGAGGAAATCTTACATATGTGCTGACTATTATTATTTATATAGCACCATTAATTCCATGGTGCTTTACATTTGAGGGTTTACATACGGTACACAAGATATACAAAAACAGATAATACTAGCAGTGACCAACTGGCACAGTGGAATACAGGGCCCTGCCCGCTTACAATCTATGCGTTACTGAGTATGTTCCCTGTATGAGGAATGACACGGCCATAGAGCACTACACGTATGTGCAAGATTGTGAGGGAGGGAGCTGTGATGCAGAGATAGCACAGAGGACTGCCAGCAAGAATTTTGAGAGCCCCTCCCTCCACAGTATAATGCTCCACGTGGTATTTAATGCTCCACAGTGCCTTCCACAGTATAAAATGCTCCCCTGAGTCCTCCCAAAGTGATCCCACATAGTATATAATGCTCCACAGTGGCCCTACACAGTATAAAATGCTCCCCTGAGCCCCTCATAGTGGCCCACATAATATTTAATGTTCCACACAGTGTAATATGCTCCCCAGAGCCCCAACACAATGTAGTGGCGCCACATAGTATACTATGCTCCCCAGAGCCCCCTACACAACATAATACCCCTTAGTGGCCCCACACAGTATAATATGCTCCCCAGCAGCCCCACACAGTATAATATGCCCCACACAGTGTAAAAGCCTCCCCACAGTGCCCCCCAAGTATAATGCTCCACAGTGGCCCCACACAGTATAATATGCTCCCCACAGTGGCCTCACATAGTAAAATATGTTCCCCTGAGCTTGCCCCCACCACATTATAATGCTCCACAGTGACCCCCACACAGTATAATATGCTCCCCACAGTGACCCCCTCAGTATAATGCTCCACAGGGGCCTCACACAAAATAATATGCTCCACAGTGGCCTCAAACAATATAATATGCTCTCCAGAGCCCCCCCCCCCTCCAGTATTATGCTCCCCAGAGCCTTGAGCCACTTCAGACGAAACCCCTCGTTTTGCTGAATATTCGTGAGGTTTGCTCGTTTGTTTCAGTGCTATTATTATACTCTGGGTTCACCCCAGACCTCAGAGTATAATAATCGGAGGCCCAGGGGAAGTAAGGGAAAAATAGCAAACAGTTATACTCACTTTGCCTAACCTCTCCTGGGCATCCTCACATTGCTCCGCTGTCTCCACCGGCTTCCTTTTTAGGTCTGTGGCTGATTTCACACGTCCCAGACATAACCGCTGAGGCCTGTGATTGGACCTCAGCAGTCATGTGGGGCACGCTAATGTTATGGGCATGCTGAGGCCCAACCTCAGTGGTGACGTCTGGAACGTGTGATGTCAGCTACAGGCCAGAAATGGCCAGAAAATGACGCCAGATCACCGGACGCCCAGAAGATGTTAGTAAAAACTGTTGTTATTTTTACAGACTCCACTGGGCAGGCTTCTTGGAAAGGGACCCTGCGGCACATGACGCCAGGGCCACTTTCCATTATCGATGTGGCTGGGCCTGACAGGGGCCCTAATGAAATTGCCCAGTCTGAACCCCCTTCCCCCTTCCAGATTGTTAACCTCTTTGTGGACAGAAAGTTTACTGATTATAAAAGTAGGACCACATCTAATTAGAAGGATGGAAGCCTGGCCCATTATTCAGCAGTTACTATTTGCAGTATGTAGGTATATATAAAACCAGCACAGGCAAAAAGTATTGAGATTCCAGGTATCAAAGTAGTAGTGGAAAACAGAGTCTCATGGAGATGGCTTTTATATTTCTTACTGAAGAAAAGTCTAAAAAGTGACATAAAACTTCACATCATAAAACTGTTGTAATGTGATTGGAACATAAAGACTTGTCTAAAAAAAGTAAAATCACATAGAATTACATGGGTTTTTTCTAGTATCTCCCATTTTTTTGTTTTAGGGTTATTCAACTGATGTGTGTGTTCCTGTATCCAAACTTCCCCAAATCATAGTGGAGACCAAGGAAGACCTCATGACGTCACAACTGACAGGTATATATATAGCATGTCAAGAGTGCACAGGTCATAGTATAATCAAAACATGGTACTAGTAGCTGTATCAAACTCAAGAACCCTTCATGAAGTAATGCTTTGTGTTAAGATTTGCACACAGTATTATGTTTTTACAGGACATTTATATATTTATAATCAGAAGATCGTGGCCTCTCCCCCTCAGACATTAATTCTCCAGAAAAAAAATATGCTTATTTTAATGTTATCACAACTGAAATAGGTGCCTAAAAATCTCTTCCCCTTAATTAACCAATTTTCCAAGACATCCTCTTTATGAGCTGGTGCCCAAAACCAAAATTAGTTTGTATGGTTCGTAAAATGGCAGGTGATGTGACTTCTTCTGGAGTATCAGTCTCTTGCAAAACAGTATCTTGCTAGACTTGGAAGCAGATGATTGACATTGTGCTATTTAAGTACTCAAAGACAACCAGATCTTTCTCCACCAGTGACTCTGTGTTCTCACTCAGGATATACAGCGACCTCATATTTCTTCCTGCATTTGCACACATAGAATCCAGCAGCACATCTCTGTACAGAAGATACAACAGACTGCTCTTACAGGGCAGAGAGGTCACACAGTGGTTGCCACACAACTCTCTGTAAGAGCTTGTTCACATGACGGGGCAATGTGCTGGGCCATGAAAAACGAACAGCCAATAATAATCCACTTTCACGTATTCTTCATAGAGTTGAGTTTACTGAAGGATTTATAAAAACGGGCCAAGAAACAGCTGTGAAACCCTGTCATGCGAAAAGACATGAATCTTAGAATTGGCAATATGCTGCTTTGTAGAGTTACCTGCCAGCAGAGAGTACATCATGGGAGTGCTCTGCTGGGGACACTGGTCTACGACACTGCCTATCATAAACTTCTCACAGAGAAACTGTTCCTTTGCCAAAAGCAACCAGCATTCAACTTTCAATCCATCAGTGCACTAGAAAACTGACAGATGAAGGTGAATTTATCAAAAATACCTTTTCTGCAAGACTGAATCACATTAGGTATGTTCATAGTACCGTTATTTAATGTCCGTTTCTGTCATCTGTCACAGATGCAGACAGAGCCCCCTATCTAGCCTAACTTTACATCATTTATTATTTGGTGCACAGTGTTGCATATTAAACCCCACCCCTTTTTGATAAATCCTACACGAAAAAGGCACAAAAACTGTTAGAAAGTGTCTAAAACACTAAAAAAAAAAAATCTAAAACACATGTAAAGCATGTATGACAGTTTTTGGAGCAAGAATTACACCTGAATTCTGGCACATGTGTATCAGTCAGCTTGTAAAATGATAACATTCTTCCATGAATTGGCAGTGCTACTCCTTTCTTCTGTATCATTTTTGATAAATAATACTTGAGGTCACCACTCCAGTGTATAATATATATACCGCCATTTTCTGGATATGATTTTATCTCTGGTTTTTGATCCACCTGTATTTATACATTTGGCATTTGTAAGGTGCAGTATGAAAGCTTCAGTAAAGCCCAAGTAACCTATGGCTCTATAGCTGCCCCTCTGTCCAAGTTAATACTTAGCCCTAATGGCTTATATTATCTTCTGTCATTTATTCATGCAGATCCTTAAAGGGAGTTATCTAGTTTCTTTTATTGATGGCCTATCCTTAGGATAGGCCATCAATATTAGATCTGTGGGGGTCCAATACCAGGACTCCTGTAGTTCACCTGTACCAAGATAGCACGGCTCTCAGGAATGTTTACATACCACAAGCCGCGCTGCTCACTTGTACAAACTGTAGCGACCACTGTAGGTCAGCCGTGCCATCTCAGTACAAGTTATCTGCAGGGGTTCCTAATATTGAAGGCCTCTCCTAAGGATAGGCCATCAATACTAAGAAACCAGATAACCCCTTTAACTATCTCTCCAGGGCTGCTTTAACCATTGGGCAAACTATGCACTTGCACTGGGTCCTATGGTAGCCGGGACCCCCTTGGGACAGTGGGACAGTCCTGCATTTACAGTGCTGTCCGCTCCCTTGTTCACCATTTGGCCCGTCTTTGCTCCCAGTGTCTTGGGAGCAGTAGGCGCAATGTTATGACGTCACTTACAACGTGCCTGTTGCTCCTTGAAGCCTCCAGGAGCAGAGAAAAGGAAACAGGAAAAGTATATATTAAGGTTATTTTTTTCTTTGGGAATCAAGAGGGGACATGAAACTGTGAGGGCAACCAGGAGGGAAATATGAAACCATGGGGGCAACTGGAGGGGGCATTATAATATGTCTGGCTGACTGCTAGTCTACCCTCCCAATTACCAGCTAACAATTGGCCATATGGTGCTACGTCTTACAAACACTGCACACCACAGTGAAGCATGGTGGTGGAAGAATTATGTTGTGTGGATTTATGAACAGGTAGAAGGTGAGGTGGAGACCATGCAATGTTAGATATCTCAGTTGTGGGATACTCTGGTATCACAGTTTATAGATGCATTATATTATGTATCTTGTATTATATACATGGCAGGTCCTATAGCTGGACATGTTGGTGATGGGAACTTCCACTGCCTAATGTTGATGGACCTGAGTGATGAGGAAGAAGTGAATAAAGTGAAGGAATTCGCAAACCGGTTGGCCAGGTAAATCTCCTTCCACTCTTATTCCATTACAGGTGTCACCGCCAGAAAGACATCAGTCATCGAGGGGAAAGGGTTTGGTTATTGTCACTGTATTCAACCCTTTCTCAGAAAATACGACTTTACACCATCTAGTTATTTTACTTTGTCTACATTAATGGCTAAAATGCCTGTGAAAATGAGATATCCTACAACTGTAAATGTCATTGAAGGTAGCAGGTTCCTCCTAAACGGTAATCATTAATGTCGCTGACTTTTGTAGTTGTGACAGAAATCATTACAATTTAGTAGGAACCTTTATCTTTCAGTGAAATATGTTGATGAGGATCTGTCATCTCTCTTGATAGATCTATTTTACTAAATCCTGGTATTCTTCATAAAATAACAATTCTAGAACATCTTTTCTTATAACTCTGTGTGTAAGTAAATTGACAACTGTGTGTTACCAGTTGTTGGTCTGTTTGTCTATACACTGTCCAATTAGTGCTAATACTGTTAGACTGTGTAAGGACAAACCCCTTTGACTAGAGGCATAGTTGTCAATTTATTCATAAATAAGTTTGCTTTTTTTCAAGGAGAATGAAGAATTTAGTAAAATAAATATATCAGAAGACATGCCAGTTCATTTTTAAAGGGTTTTGTGTTTTATTTTCTTACCATTTCTGTGCTTTCTATCAGTAAATAAGAACATACACTGTTTATACCTAGAGGCTGATGATTTGTTTGCTTAGGGCTAAGGCTCCACGTAGTGGACCGGAGTAAAAAAGCGCTGCGGGAAAAACCGCAGCGGCAAAGCAGCGTGGTTTTTTCTGCAGCGATTTTCACAGAAAGTCCACAGAAGTTTCCTCTGTGGACTTTCTGCTTCCATTATACCTATAGGGAAAATGCCGGGATTTACATAGGTATAACTGACATTTTGCGATTTACAAAACCACGGCGGCGTATTTTTCCGCTATGTATGGATGGGATTTGCTAGAATACCATCCACTTTACAGGGACTATAAAATGCCATGGTTTTTGCCACGGTGTTTATACCACGTGGGTCCCCAGCTTAAAGGGGTTTTCCAGGCTAAAAATAGATGATGACATTTAGGAAAGGTTATCAATCATTTTAACCCAAAAAACCCTTTAAAGAGGACCTTTCACCACCTCCGCCAACTCCTAAAGGGGTTTTCCAACATACAACTTTTTTTTTTAAACTTGAACAGTAATTACATTTCAGCTTGCAATGGTCAGAGTGGGCAGTCCCTTACTATGGAGCATGTGACTGTCTGCATAATAGTGAAAACTATATTTCCCAGGAGCCCCTTGCTCTGTGTGCTTTCTAACTACCGCACTGTCTATTCCTCCTAGCAGAAATAATTCATGCACTGCACGTGCTCTGTCTGTTAGGACAGTACATGCATGGTTATGTAACCTTGATCTAATAAGAAGCAATAAGGAAGTCCAAGACAAACTGGGCACGCTCGTCCTGAATGAAGATGGACTACAGGTCGTAGCCACTGACAACAGTGCTCAAACAGTGGTAGGGGAAAGGGGGATTTCATTGGGCTTTTTCTAGTGACATATACACTTTTGCTAATTGTTTTCATTGGGTGACAGTGATATTTTGCAAAATACTTTTATATGAAATAGGATTGTTATTGCGCGCCTTTAACTCTTTGCATCCTTCAATAGGTGCCTCACCACTGATTCCAATGCAGTTGGAATTTTTTCTCTAGACCTACTGTCTCCTTGCCACGACCGCCCACCTGACAGTGGTATCTTTATTTGGCATATTGGGTTCTGGAACTAACTGCAATGTTCTCTCGGGAATGGTGGGGGCTACAGAAAAAAAAATCCAACTATGCCGGAATCAGTGCAGCGGCGTCTATTGGAGGATGCAAAGAGTTGGAGTTGGTGGAGGTGGTGAAAGGTCCTGTTTAAGGCTACGTTTTCATCAAAACAACAAGAACCACTGCAGAATCTGACAGACCAAATGGGTGGACCTCACAGTCTGTTGATTTTTTTTATCTGGCACTGTTGGGATCCATTGTGCAATGTATCCAGCTATGCACAGTGGTCCATTTCTAATGCAAGTGTGAATAGCACCTCAGCTTGGAAGACAGGACAGAAGGATTGTCTATGCTTATTCATTGAAACATACTCCTATCTGTGAGCAGGACTAGTTTAGGCTGTCATGGCGCTGCAGAGGAGGAATGTGGTGGGATCTTCCAGAGAGGTGGGATGATATCAGCCTGTAATAATGGGTCTGTGGTCAGCAATTAGTAGCAATGTGTTTGGACTGACTTGTGCAGGACTCCATGGAAATCATCTCCAACATGATCCCTTTTTTTTTTTTTTTTTTTTTAAGGAGAGCTCTGGCCCTGAATGGAACCTGCACTGGTGAACATGGCATTGGCATAGGAAAACGCAGGCTACTGCAGGAAGAGATTGGGGAAGTAGGTATTGAAGCCATGAAACAGATTAAAGCTACATTTGATCCAAAGAATCTAATGAATCCGGGAAAAGTGGTTTAAATAAACAAGTGAAGAATACAGAGGGGCAATGACACCCCAGATACTGACATACCCAACTATGAAATGACTGAGGATGACAAAACTGTTCTTTTTAATAAGAATGCTAAATTTACTGTGAATTTATCAGCACAAATAAATGAATGTACTTTTTATAGGCCCATCACTGAATATATTATACACTAATACAAGGGAACCCCCTATATTATAAAAATATAATTATATACCATAAGATGTCGAGGATATACCAACATGGTCCATGTTACTGTATACAAGATGTATAACTTCTACAAGCTGTGCATATATAATTACTGTATATACCAGAAGATACTCTGGTTATACTAGTATGATACATATTATTATAAACAAGAAGGTATGTAACTTATACCAGCTGTATGTATATACTCCAATTATATACCAGAAGATGTCGTGGTTATGTAAGTGAACCTGTCTCGTGAAAAATGCTGCCCAGTCTGAAGGCAGCATATTATAAAGCAGAAGGTGCTGAGCAAACTGATATATAGCTTTGTGGGAAAAGATTCTGTAAAACTTAGTATTCATCCATTGAAATATCTGTTTTTTTGCACACAGAGAGATCTGTCAATCACTGATAGGACCGCCTCCTTGGCTTCTCAGCAAGGAAAGAGCAGAGATTTCAATGGATAAATGTCGTGTTATATTTAATCAATTTTGCACAAAAATTATATATCAATCTAGTCAGCTCCTTCTGCTCTATAACATACTACCTGAAGATTGAATGGCATTTTTCATGCGACAGATTCCCTTTAAATTAGACAAAGGAATAAATGTGTGTATCAGCTCACTGCCTTGCAAAAAATAGGTGCAGTCATGCCAGGAATCTGTCTGTCAATGCACAGAGAAGAGAAATCATCAGGCCGGTTCCGAGGTAAGTAGTAACAATAGGTATAACTCCATCATTGTCGACTTGTAAAATATCCAAACTTTATTGAAGAATCATATTAAAATCATCAAAGTGGGGTGCGCATTCTGAAAATTGCTGACATGTTTCAAACCCATTCAAAGGTTCTTAATCATAGCTAGTATATACACAGCAAGTATACACAGATATACATGAACAAGGGAAAATGCTATTCAGCCACTCCGTAAGGGGCGTTTTATACACCAAAATAGACAGAACTGGATGCAACAATTAGTAAAAAAAAAAAAGTTCTGTCTGTTTTGGCGTATACCACGCCCCCTTGGGAGTGGCTGAATAGCATTTCCCCCCTGTTCAGGTATATCTGTGTGCACTTGCTGTGTATATACTAGCTATGATTAAGAACACTTGCATGGGTTTGAAACAAGTCAGCAATTTTATGGATGCTTGGATATTTTTAGAAGATGACAGTGCTGGAGTTATACTTATTGTGCCTTTAATTTACTGTTTACCAGCTCTACATATAGAATTATATAATAAAAGGTTCCTAGGGTATACCAGCATGCTCCGTATATAGCACTGTATACATAAAGATGTCCAAATCATACCAGATGTAATTCTATATTTTGACCGCACCTCAAGATAGTATTAGTTTGGCACTTCATGGTAATATTATTTTAGCATTGTATGGCAGTTTCATAGTACAGGTGAAAACATGTCAATCAGCCTGTCATATTAAGTTCAACCAGTGGGAAAGGGTTCAACCCTAAAAAATGTTGTTTCATAATTGATCCACTAGGGGGGAATACAGCTCAAATGTGAAAATTTCTCTCATTTTCTTATATAAGGCGAACAGATTGAATCATCATTCATACAAGAATTCTATACATTTACATATGCATTTAACTTATTGATTGTTTACCACTCTTACAGGAAATCCTGGTCACCTCTAGAAACTAAAACTTTCAATCCTCCAGCAAGAGGGGGTTACTCTCAACACCTGTGCATACATGGTTGTTCCTAGAATATATGGGCTCCCAGGAGGTTCTCACTTGGTGTGGACCCAGTAGGTGGCGCTGCCTCAGCTCTGACCGTGTTAACTGTGTTCTGATGGCCTGTGTCCTCCATCAACGCTAATGCACACACTCCTACTCAGCATTTGCTGTTGCAGTATGGTTAAAGTCACAATAAGTAGATACGCCTCCCTTAAATGCAGCCCTAACCATAATGTGCTTGCTTTCATGTGGACACAGGGAATGGTGCCTAAATTTCATAGGCGGTCACATGACAAAGGGGGTGGTACATACAATTATATCTTCAATACATATACAATATTTTTTGAACATTAACATACCTTTGTTTGGTGGTTTAAGGAAGTGAAGTAGTTAAAGCAAATGGTTTGGTATTTTTTCCTCTTTCATTATATACCTATTGCTTTAACATATATAATTGTCAGTATTACATTATTTAGTTATTCCTTTATATCTGAAAATTCATATGATCTCATTCTGACCCTCTGGAAAGCAGGGTGGTCACTCCTGATGACTAGACAGACTCCCATCAGTTAGCTGTCAGCCACCCTAACTGTATACTTATGGTCTGATAGCTTATTTTGAAGAATATAGCAAGAATGATGTTTAGGCTGGGCCCCAAGTGGCAAAAACACTGTGGTTTGGCTGCTGCGTTTTACAGTCACTGCAAAGTGGATGGGATTCTAGCGAAGCCCATCCACACATTGCAAAAAAAATACACGCAACGGAAACGCTGTTTTGGAAATCGCTACATGTGAGTTATACCTACGGAAACGCTGGCGGTTTTCCTGTAGGTATAATGGAAGAAGAAAGTGCACGGAGGTTTCCTTTCTGTGAAAAGCACTGTGGGAAAAACTGCATTGTGTAGCTGCCATGGTTTTTCTGGCAGCATTTTATTTTTTTCCTGCGGCCCTCCACGTGGGGTCTTAGCCTTATACTGTTTTCCCAGTAGGTAGATATGGCACTGTCTCTAGTTATCCATGTGATGCTGTGCTGAGACATCATAGGATTGACAGCAGAGCACAGATTTAAAAAAAATCTGTAAACCAAGATGGTGCCTGACCAGAGGAGAAACTGAAGCAATAACTGTGCAATATATGTAAAAGACAATCACATAAGTAACAAAAAACATTCTCGTCAGAGTACTTTTTTTTATTCAATTGTGTTTATTACTTTTTTACAAAGTAACGTGTCAAGTAGCATAAAGAATACAGGAAACAAGCTAAAACAATAACATGTTATCCAAGAGATGCAGCACCTGTTGCTTAAATGAAAAAAAGAGCATGCTGGCAGCTCAAAATTGCTCCATAGGCAAAGACTATCAGGAACTCCTCTATATGGAAGGGGTCCCTTGATCGAATCCTTTCCAGGTACCAAGCTGTCTATAGTTGTCAATTTACTAACTTTGTCTATGATAAATTAATGGTGAAACCCACTGGTTGGTCTCAGCGATCATGTGGGGTGCAGGATAACCAGCATCCAGGCCCTGGCACAATACCAAACCATCACTAGCGGTAGACAGTGGAGAGTCGTGGACAGATGTGTATGCTTTTGTTTTTTTTTCCCTTCTATTACACTTCCCCTGGAATCCACAGGGGTTGGTTAAATTCCTGGACAGCTTTTAGGATAGGTCATTTAAGTCCGATATCCCCATGGCTCAGCTGTTCTTCATTGATTTGAATGAGACCTAAGCTGCGGTGATTCAGTTCTGCCACTACACAGAGAACAGCTGCCTGCTTCCTGCTCTATTTGTGTATCAGCTGCTGAGAGCAGTTCTCCCCAGTCCTGCTAATCTGGTTCTTAAAAACTGCTGCTGATTCAGAAACAGAGTCTTCGGTGCAAGACACTCCACGACTGAGCTCATTCATCTGAGTCTAGTCAGCAAAGGAAAGCTGCAGTGGAAAGCTGAAACTCTGCTGCGGGGATATGACGGCCAGAAAATGAAGAGGACTATGAATCAGATGTCTGCTTGCTTTACATTTTCCACTGTATGAACCTAGTATTAAGGGGATATCCACCTTTCTAATATTGATGCCTTGTACAATATACAATATTAAATCTGCAGGGTTCTACTAGCCAGGACCCATGTAGATCAGCTGTTCTAGGACAGTGTGGTGTCCAGTAATGTTAAAGAGGTTGTCTAGGCTCAAATTTAATTTTTTTTTTTTTTTAACTAGGCTTGGTTAGGTGAAAGTTTAAAAAAAAACACACTCACCTGTCCCCGATGTCCTCCCAGCATGGTCTGGTCCTGCTGCTTGGCTGTCCTCTTTCGCGGGGGGGGACAAGAATCTCTCACATTGAGGAGAGCACCAGTGAAGGTGTGTAGAGTTTGAATTGCTTTTTGCCCTCTACTTGGTATCTACATATCACAAGGCATTATGGGAAAGGAGCTGGGAGCTCATACGCCCTCTGTTGGATGTAACAGCTCCTCAATTTGCTTTTGACTCTTTCGCCGGCTGTGACGTCCCGGGTCCCTTCTGCTGAGACCAATCAGCGGCCTAAGGAAGAAACCCGGGATAATCACAGGTAGTGACATCCCGTGTCCGTCGCTGAGGCCGCTGATTGGTCTCAGCGTTCACGTCCGGCGGGGACGTCAGAAAACAATGGAGCTGTGGACCAGACCGTGTTGGGAGGCACCAGAGCATCTATGGTGTTCCCACACCCACTGATCAGGAACTTACCCCCTATCTTTAGACAGGAGGTAACTAGTTGTAAGTGGAATACCCCTTTAAATCTTGGGGTACACAATATGGGTTAAGAGGGAGCCACTGAAACCCTGCACCTCTGCTATGCGTGCATTACAACAAAGACCCGAGTGCCACGTTAGTAATATAGCACTGTACAACATGACGACTAGACCCACTTTATCGTCCAGTCCGTTCATCCCTCACTCTTTCCCTGGGAGTGCACTTTGCTCTCATTCCCTCACATCACCATCATCTCCGCTCGCAGTTTGAAGATAGTCCCTAGTCCTTGGCCACGCCCACTAATTCCCGGCGTGCTTTGCGGCAGTAACGGCTGCTGCTTGCGGTTGGAGCAGGTGACCGGAGGCCCCGCCCCCGCCTCGCGGTGCTGTCATGGCGGATCCCGCTCAGCTGCCGGTGACTCCGAGCCGCCATGAGAAGAGCCTGGGGCTCTTGACCAGCAAGTTCGTGTCCCTACTGCAGGAGGCAGAGGATGGCGTGCTGGACCTGAAAGCGGTAACTGTGCTGCCCTCACGACAAGTTTCTCCATACTCTGCCCCTCGCCTCGTGTAACTTACCCCATCACATGCCTCGTTCCCTCATGTAGCTTCCACCTTCCTCTCTATCACAGTCCCCACACACCCTTCTGCGTGGTAACCCCACGTGACCTGTTTCCCCCTGATACCCTTTCTCGTACCCTGCACATCATCAACCATGTGACCCATTTTCTGTGTGATGCCCTGGTGTGGCCCCCATTCCTGGTGTAACCCCTCTGAGCTCTGAACCCTGGTGCTGTCATCTGTTCTCACATCCTGAACTTATTGGGGGATGTAGCTGAGCTGTTGCCTAGGGTGACCTATCGGGTTCCTCCTCCTAACATTTATAACTCCTTCCTGTCCTTCAGGTAACATGTATCCCCCATTGGCTGCTGTATAATCCCGGATTTCAGTAGTTCTTGCAGTCACCGTATTAAGGACCCTTCACATCACGTTTTGAGCATAAGTTTCCAATTGTTCTTAACATCAGTTATTTTTGTATCCATTAAACTGATGATCAAAATGTGGTGTGGAGAACTCAAATAAAAACCAGTTTCTGTAGGACATGTTGCACTTCTGTGTCCCCCCCCCCAAAGAAAACAAAACAAACTGATTAGTTTTTATTTAGCTGTCTCTATGTAAATGGGTTGCCCTCAATTTCCAAATGTGTTTTGTTTTTGCATCAGTTTTTTTGTATCCGTTTAACTGATCAGCAAAACAGTGTTAGAGAAGGTTATCATGGCCCCTGCACAATGATGACACACACATTCGTGAAGCATTCCATTAAAAAGAAAAAAAAATATCACCTTACACTGTATTGGGCAGACTATACTTGAGGATGATGAAAACAAATTTCTGAAAATTTATTTAAAACTGATAGTGAAATAAAACAACCTGCAAATAAACAATTAGTCAAGGTAGGAACTATATATTGGGGACCCAGTGTATCCTACAAATCCCTGCGGGGTTGAGGCTAAGGCGGTGTATGGTGACCTACTGTAGGATGTCCACATTGGGCCCACCTGCAATAACAACCCAAAAATGACTGTTGCTGTGGCTTTCAGTCTTGATTCCCATCTGGCTACCCCTGACTTTCAACCTTTGCATTACAAGGGTTGAAAACTGTAGCTGAACACACAGCAATAATTGACTTGCTGTATGTTTGCCTGCAGAATGTGGATGGTATTTGTTTAATTCTCATCCACTACACTGGTACTGTAGTTCACAGCAGGTAAGCTAGTGTCAATTTTGCAGCAGTTTCACAGAACCTAACCCACTGTGAACTCACCTCATGTGTTCTAGCCGAAGTGGTTTTCCTAAAACAGTTTAGGTCAGGGGTCATCCTACACCAGCACCCCCACTGATCAGCTGATTGATGGGATGTAGCACACAAGGCAAATTCTGAAACCTCTTCATTGCCTACCAGTTTTGCCTTCTATTGCAGCTCAGTCCCAAGTGAAAAGAACGCTATAGTAGCACTAAACAGTTTTCAGGTATTTTGCTGCTAATCAGTTGGCAGATAGAAGCTTGGCACAGAGTGGCTGTATCTAATACAATCTGACAGGTTCATACAGTTTATTAATATTCCTAACTCTTCCATTTTTGTTCGTATCTCCAGGCTGCAGACACACTTGCTGTCAGACAAAAGCGTCGCATTTATGACATTACCAATGTTTTGGAGGGAATCGGTCTGATTGAGAAGAAGTCCAAGAACAGTATCCAGTGGAAGTAAGAAGCTGGGGGAGGGTCTTCTACTGAGATCAGATACCCATATGTGCCAAGTTTTATAGATGATTGATAATTAAATACACAGGGGTAAAGTTCTATGTATCGTGGAGTAACTGAGGAAATACTTTGTTACGTCATTTCTTCTGTCACATCTTGCCATATGCTTTAGTCACATACACAGCTGCAGCTTCTGTCACTTCATGTTTGCACTTCACTCGCACTAAGAGCTGCCATCACTGTTTTTCTGCCATATCTATTTCGCCTGCAGCTACTTACTGTGGAGTTGGACCAATTTTAGTTGGACTCAGATAAGTTACCGGCTCCAGTTTCAAAATAAAATTATTATTTTGTAATTCTATTATAGAATTATTCGTATTGTATAATTTTTAACAGCTTCCAGACTGCCCATTGACTATATACAGTGGGGAAAAAAAAGTATTTGGTCAGCCACAAATTGTGCAAGTTCTGCCACTTAAAAAGATGAGGCCGGCCTGTAATTGTCATCATAGGTAGACCTCAACTATGAGAGACAAAATGAGAAAACAAATCCAGAAAATCACATTGTCTGATTTTTAAAGAATTTATTTGCAAATTATGGTGGAAAATAAGTATTTGGTCACCTACAAACAAGCAAGATTTACAGACCTTTAACTTCTTCTTTAAGAGGCTCCTCTGTCCTCCACTCATTACCTGTAGTAATGGCACCTGTTTGACATTGTTATCAGTATAAAAGACACCTGTCCACAACCTCAAACAGTCACACTCCAAACTCCACTATGGTGAAGACCAAAGAGCTGTGGAAGGACACCAGAAACAAAATTGTAGACCTGCACCAGGCTGGGAAGACTGAATCTGCAATAGGCAAGCAGCTTGTTGTGAAGAAATCAACTGTGGGAGCAATAATTAGAAAATGGAAGACATACAAGACCACTGATAATCTCCCTCCATCAGGGGCTCACACACAAGATCTCACCTCGTGGGGTCAAAATGATCACAAGAACGGTGAGCAAAAATCCCAGAACCACATGGGGTGACCTAGTGAATGACCTGCAGAAAGCTGGGACTAACGTAACAAAGGCTACCGTCAGTAATACACTACGCCGCCAGGGACTCAGATCCTGCAGTGCCAGACGTGTCCCCCTGCTTAAACCAGTACATATCCGGGCCCGCCTGAACTTTGTTAGAGAGCATTTGGATGTTCCAGAAGAGTATTGGGAGAATGTCATATGGTCAGATGAAACCAAAGTAGATTTGTTTGGTAGAAACACAACTCGTCATGTTTGGAAGAGAGTCAATACTGAGTTGCATCCAAAGAACACCATACCTACTGTGAAGCATGGGGGTGGCAATATCATGCTTTGGGGCTGTTTCTCTGCAAAGGGACCAGGACGACTGATCCGTGTACATGAACGAATGAATGGGGCCATGTATCGTGAGATTTTGAGTGCAAACCTCCTTCCATCAGCAAGGGCATTGAAGATGAAATGAAACGTGGCTGGATCTTTCAGCATGACCATGATCCCAAGCACACCGTAAGAAGCATTTCAAGGTCCTGGAGTAGCCTAGCCAGTCTCCAGATCTCAACCCCATAGAAAACCTTTAAAAGTCCATATCTGCATGGAGGAATGGGCCAACATACAGCAACAGTGTGTGCCAACCTTGTGAAGACTTACAGAAAACGGTCGACCTCTGTCATTGCCAACAAAGGATATATAACAAAGTATTGAGATGAACTTTTGTTATTGACCAAATACTTATTTTCCACCATAATTTGCAAATAAATACTTTATGTGATTTTCTGGATTTGTTTTCTCATTTTGTCTCTCATAGTTGAGGTCTACCTATGATGACAATTACAGGCCTCTCTCATCTTTTTAAGTGGGAGAACTTGCACAATTGGTGGCTGACTAAATACTTTTTTCCCCCACTGTATGTCATGGGCAGTCCGCTCTAAACTTTGCAAGGATGTATTCATACGGCCTTGCAGTGCACCTGCACAAAATCGTGCAGAAGCAGAGAGCCAGCTGTTGCCATTTTAAAGGAGAACAGTTCTGATTTTCTTGAGAACCGTAAAATTGATGCAGCCTCTCCCTGGAGTCTGATATAGCCTCTGCAGACTTTCTTTTCCTGCCGCAAACTATGCTCAACAGTTTCTTCACTGAAGTCAATAGTTGAATGGTAGTTCGATGAAGTCGGCATCAGATATATCAGACACTTTAAAATTAAAATCAAGATATTATTTTTAGGCAGAATCACCCACCCTAGGTGTAATGGTGCAGTTTGTGTCTTATTTTTTTTTTTTTTTTTTTTTTTTTTAAGGGTTCTGGTGTAATGATGGGTTATAGTAAGGGTGGAGTGTCCACACTTTTGGCATCTGGTTTAAGGTTGAAGGTCACTGACATGCTGCATACCTAATCACGGAAAGTTTATTTTCAGGGGGGTCGGTCCAGGCTGCAACACTCGAGAGATTGCTGATAAGCTCATAGATCTGAAGGCGGAGCTGGCTGACCTGGAGCAGCGGGAGCAGGAGCTAGACCAGCAGCGCATCTGGGTGCAGCAGAGCATCAGGAACGTGACAGATGATGTGCAGAATACTGGATATCCTTCCTATGGGTTAGGTTGAGTGCTGCACACATTTTATGTTGGGAAGAAGTTCCCAGCTCACTGAATAGTGGTTGGGTGGGTACAGAACCACTCAATAAGCACAGGTTCGAGGAAGAGAACATCATCCAAATCTGCATTTGCAATGATTTCTAGATCTCACAACAGTAAGTGACAGGCTTGTCAACCTGTAGTGTCTTCCTTTGCTGGGTCTATGGTTAACACACTGGCTTCTGAGGCTCTTTGCAGAGGTTTTCAAAATAAAGTTTTTAGGGTCTTTGTGCAAGCCTTTGGACCTGAGGTTATTCTTTACTTGGTTAAATTGAGGAAAAGAGATCCACAGCTGTTCCTGTTTATGAAGCTTCTGCCAGTGCCTCTACAATACATATAGAGGTCATTCCTTAACAAGAACACCCTAGCATACCTAACCCATGAAGATATCTGCCGCTGCTTCCGAGGTTAGTCGTGTGACTGCTGTGCTGCTGTATAATGAGGAGCTGGGCTTCCTGTTGGGGAAATTTTTTTTTTTTTTTTGTGCAGTTTTAAAATAAATAAGGTAATAACTGCAGAATCATATATATGTGCAAAGGAACTAGAGAAACTGCGCAAAGTATCTAGGACCTAAATTCAGAGATCAGTACAAAAAGACAAGGTATGATGAAATGCAAATAAATAACCATCCGCTGCATTGCACAAAACAGCAAACAACTGAACAGTTATTCACTATTCACATCACTCTGCATCCCCCAGCCTTAGGAACAAAACCATCTAGATAGCAGTCTGTGATATTTCCAACCAACACACACACATTTTTTTCAAATTTATGAGGGCACTTAAAGGAAATGTGTCACCAGAATATGACCTATTTATTTTTAATCAAGTTTTGCATTAAACATATTTTTAAATAATTTTTGGTGGTTTTTTTTTAAAAGTTTTCCATGTTATCTATATTTTAAATTCTGTAGTTCTGATTCTGGCAGCTAAGCTACCTAATATGCTGTTGCTTCCTTTTTTCTGTAAGAGAATTAATTGCCGTAGCCCCCTCACTTACCAGTACACTGATTATAGCTATTGTAAATGTAGATGGCCACAGAATCCATCAGTCATAATAGGGGATGTCCTAACTTATCTACTCCCCCCCCTACTGTGCAATGACCTCTGCACAGGTCACAGAGCATGCCTAGAAAATTCTCTTATAGAATTCAATAGGGTCTGCTCCAGACCATTGTGTCTATGACCTATTGTCCATCTCCAGGTGACAGGAAGTCACAGACTATTTTAGGCCTAATGACACTAGTTGGAATTGCAAGTTTTTTAGGAAGTGCTTTAAATCTAGATAATTGCATGGAAAATGTAAAAATAACATCACCAAAAATTCTTAAAAATTTGTAACATTTGATTTTCTGGTGACACTTTCCCTTTTAAATACAGTAATTTATGTAGGGGAATGCATTTATTAAGTTGGAGTCTGTTCTCAAGGGAGGCCCCACCAAGTCAAGTCAGGCACATCCCATTGTGACCCATCTGAGGACTAGCAAAATATAACAAATTATAGAACTGGGTGTTTAGAAACCTTAGGCTCCCAAGGAGACCCAACTTAGAAAAACCCATCTCTTGGACAAGAGTTTTAGATTGGAGGTAATGAAAGAAGGCATGCCTTGGACCCCATGACCATCTACAAATTCTGAGAAGGGAAGGGGTCTCATGTCATGGAAGAGGAGTTGTCCCAGAAATTCCCTTCCAGACCTCGTTCACTGCCTCTGCTTTCTGTTTATAAGTGTTTTCTTAGTCTGTTGTTAATGAAGATTGGAAATAAGCCTTATCCTGGCTATCCTTGCCAGTCTGATTGAATGGAGCGGCACTGCTCATGTGTGACACTTTAAACAAGGGACACACAACTCCTGTTCTCCTGATTGTGGTCCCAATAGTAGGATTCCCAATGATCAAACTTCGAATAATAAATGTATTTTGTGGGCTGATCCCTTTACTGCTTTGTGGCACACATGTTCTTTATTTTGCAGGAGATACTTTGCTGGCCATCAAAGCGCCATCAGGTACCTGCCTAGAGGTTCCAGTTCCAGAAGTAAGTCTTTGTTTCTCTGTGGTCTTCAGTTTGCATGTGGCTTCTCTGGTCTGACTGTTATCTGCTTCTTCCTGGACAGGGGGTCAAAGGGCAGAAGAAATTTCAGATTCATTTGAAGAGCTCCACTGGGCCAATAGAGGTACTTCTTGTTAATAAAGACACATCCAACTCCCCTCCTGTAGTTGTTCCTGTTCCTCCACCAGAGGATCTTGTCCAACCTCCTACTGCAGTTACTGGCACTCCTGACCCTTTGCCATCTGGTCCACAAGAAGAGACTGAAAACAAAACCTTAACACCTGCTGAACCAAGTTCTCCTGCACGTGAGTGGCAAGTTCTGTACCCCTTTCTGGTTATTGTTGAGATCATAGGACTTTGGCACCTCTGCTGGTACCTCACACAGTCATGTAAGCATATCCTATGCTGCTGTCCCTTGTAGACCTCGGTTACCATCCTATGCAATCATGATAGACCTTGCCATCTTGATTACAGGTATACTAGACGGGGTCTGCTGAAAATGCAAAGAGCAAAACCTAAATATTCCTCTGTGGCTGCAACACACAGAGTGCAGGACTCTGAGATATGCAGAACTGTGTATAGGGTCCTAGTAATATAGAGCTGCTCTGTCTTCCACTGAATGTAACCAATGAAGCAGTTTTTTGTTTGTTTTTTTTACATAAAAGAAGGCATTATGTATTCCCAAGTGTTGTAGTAAGCAGGGTCTGCCCTGTACATAGATAAGGGTGTCTTCTTTCTTGCAACCGATAAGTAGCCCCCTAGACTGTCTTCATTTCTTTGTCACTCTCTTTAGGAGTCACTCCTCTGGATGCTGTGCTCTTGTTACCCTTCTTTGGGCTGTTTGTTTGTGCTAGGATTGGTCATCAATTAAAGATGGGTTGGGAGGGGGGGCAAAGGTCTGACAACCAGGTCCCCCAATTCCCACCTCAGCTCATTAACTGAAGAGGTTGCAGCTTTTTCACGGAAAGCAAAGTACAGTGATGTACATTTGTATAGCAGTTGTGCTTGGTATCAAAGCTCAGCTGCAAACAGGTCATGTGTGAAACATGACGTGGTTAGGGAGCACCACTGCTACTTCAATCATCTGATTCACGGGGATCCATCAAGGTGTCAGACTCCCATTGATTTTCAATTTGACATATTCTAAGGATAGATCATCAATTAACAAAGGCTGGAAAACCCTTTTATTATAGGGAAACCGCCAGTGTTTCCGTAGGTATAATTGATATGCTGTGATTTCCAAAACCGCAGCGTGTCGCTGTGCATATTTTTCCCACAATGTGTGGATGGTATTTGCCACTTTGCAGAGACTGTAAAATACTGCAGTTGTTTCCTCTGCGGCCAAATGTGGGGGCTATATGTATTTTCCAGTTTCAGATCAATATTGAAAAATGAAAAGTTGTACAATTTACCAATCTACTTTCTGTATCAATTCCTCATGGTTTCCTAGATCTCTGCTTGCTGTCATTCATTCTGCTTAGCTCTAGTGAATGAAATGTGATGGACACAGCTCGTTACAGTCACAGCACAGTAATCAGACATCTGCCTGGTAACGAGCTGTGCATCTGTGTCCATCACATTTCATTCACTAGAGCGAAGCAGAATGAATGACAGCAAGCAGAGATCTAGAAAACTGTGAGGAATTGATACAGAAAGTATATTGGAAAATTGTAGAACTTTTCATTAAACAAATAATATTTGCAGACTGTCCCAAACATTAAATATTGTATGATCTGAACAGAGTGGTAGTGCTTATTTTTCACACATAGTCTCTCCTATGTTAGACCTAGAAGTAGAAGACAAAGGACTGAGTCGTCTTCCAAGTGTGGACACTTGCCCCCTTGAATCTTCAGCCTCCCTTGACAACAGCCCTGACCTACCTAATGCTTCTACCTCATTCCAGCCAATCAAATCTGACTCGTCAGATGGTGAGTAAAAAAAAATTCTGTCCCTGGGCCATTATTAACTTTCCAGGTTTAAGGAGGCCATTATATATGTTTTTAGCATATTCCCTCATTGAAGCCTGCAATTTGCAGATTCAGTGTTTTCCATAGACTGCAGCGAAGCAGGGTACGCAGTTGGGGTCTACTGAACTAATATGGCAGATTCTAAAGCTCTGCACAATAAAAAGTAATTTTTTTTTTTTTTTTTTAGTACTTGTGCCACCAGTAATGACAACAATGTACAGTCTTGTCTCTATTTGAATCTAGCCCTCAACTGTTTTTCCATAGCTGTACCTTAAAAAAAAAAAAAATCCAGTTCACTCCTGTATCTAGCTTCTCTGTTGACCTGTCTATGAAACTGCATACTGCTTCAGATGCCCATCACAGAGGAACGGACTGTTCTGTAAGCTGTCTGTACTACTCTGATTCGATGATGTTGTGACAAAAAATTGATAACTAGCCCCTAAGAATTACAAACATCCCCACTGTCTGTGTATATAGCCCTGACAAGTTGCAAACTGATCACTGCAGCTAAAGCTAGAGGTGCAACCTCAACCTGAAGGAAGGCAGACAGCTGTTACAAACAGGGCTTGGATAAGAGCCCTTGGGGATTTTCAGTATATAGGCTGCATTTCTGTATACTGTGTAGGCACCAGGCCTACATGAAAATAACCTAATGCATCTGTATGTAGGGGAGATGGGGTACTGTTTAGTTAGTCATATATGAAGGGGTGACAGAAGAAACTGCTCTCTTCATGGTGCGTCAGTTTCTTTGTAAAGCTTTCTGGCAGTGGGATGAGTGGAAAGGTGAATGAGGTCCTGCTATAACTTGTGGGAAGGTATATACTTGCTTGGTTATTTTCTGAACTATCTTAGAAGTGAATAAAGTGAACTGTGCATCTGTCAAAACCTTCTTGTGTTCATATCTGCGCTTGGTGAGCGCTCGGGATTCTGTTCCCCATTCTGCTTTAAAAATGCATTCTCCGAGTGGAAACCCGGTAAACCCCATTATAGTGTATGGGGTCCGCGGGTAACCGCTTTTAAAGTGGATTAGGTTTCCGTTTTTCGGTTCCCCAAGTGGACCCGAAGAATGGAAACCCAAGCGCAGATGTGAACCTAGCCTAAGTCCCATCTTGTGTATCAATTCAGCAAACTGATTTAACTAAAAAGCAGCGAATCCAGCCTCTATTCTTCATTTGTTCCGGACTGGTGTTGATGATAAACAGGAGATGCATGGGGTCTTATTTTTCTATTCCTTTCAGTGCTGGAATTGCCCACAGATATCTCAGAATTATTTGATCCCACAAAAGGTAAGTGATTTCATATTGAATTACTAGCACTAGAACTTCCTCAGGATGAATTCCGTAAACGTCTGCTCCTGTGTTCCAGAATGCATCACATCTGACCTTTTGGAGGAGTTGATGTCATCTGAAGGTGAGTGTTGTGTTCTCTGCTGATTGAAGGCATTAATATCCTCTTATGCCATCTAATACTTGGTCTTCTCCTTTACAGTGTTTGCCCCCCTGCTCAGACTTTCTCCACCACCTGGTGACCACGATTACATCTACAATTTGGATGAAAGTGAAGGAGTCTGTGATCTGTTTGATGTTCCCATCAATCTTTGATCTCTGAACTCGGCCTTGCGCCTTATTGTGTATATGGACGCAGTTTACTACTCTACATGAAGAAAATTGTCTATTTTTGGATTTGTTTGGAAAAAGAAAAGAGAAGAAATTATTTGTGTATTGCAGAGCAACAAATAGACTTGAGAGAAGTAGATGATGCCAGGCTCTTATGCTGCCCGCTCTTTGTTAAAGCTTCACCACCTGCCTGGTTCAGAGGCCATTGCTCACAGATGTTCTTGCAGATTGTTCATCATGGTGGCCACCACTGCCCAGTTTCTTAAACAATTGGCCATCTTGGATGACTATGTGGATATAAAATAATTATTTTTCTACCATTCTGTTCTTGCCGTGTTTCATGTTCGTTTTTTTGTTTTTTGTTTTTTTCCCTCAAAGGAGTTCAAGACTATAAAACAAAGGGTCGCTGTTTCTCTAGAAACATTGTGTTCATGAGTTGTCTGATATTGCATTTCCATCTCCAGTCACTTGAATTGGGATGAACTGTAGTATGAAAGATAGCCTTTGGCCAGACATGGTTGTTTCTAGAAGAATAACAGACCTCTTTTATAGTCCTGAACTGCCCCTTTAAGTGTCTGATTTATGTGTTTTTGTTTTTTTTTTTAAAGTACAGTTTTGGCCAGTAGCAAACCATGGAAGTAAAAGCCACGTCTGCAGCTGCAATTGCTCCTGCGTGTTTTTGTAGTTACTGGTTGTGTATGATCCTTGTTACAGTTAACATGAACGTATACCTCCAGTGGCAAATAAACCCTTTCCAGTGCTCTTCATTCGTCATGTACTGGAAATTTGCTAAGTGTCTCCCGTCAGTGCTCTGCTGATTTTACTTCAGAAATCTTCTTCCTCCTAATTAACTGTTGTTCTCATTGGTTGCCATGTTGCAGATACAATAGAGCCTTGTCACTGTCTGAATAAGACTGTAGCTCCCTTTACACACATTGCTGGTGGGTGGAGGTTGTCTGCTGGGATCTGTCCTGGGGCTGCCATGATCACTGGTCCTTAAATAACAAGTACGTTCCCTTTTCATTCTCTGGGTAAGATATTGATTTTAGTTATATCTCTCCCTAAGCAAGGAGGGCATGATGAGGTAGCTTTATCTACTTGCATGCTGAAAAGCGTAGAGCGCTTCAGTTCTAGAATAGAAACTTAGAGATCCTATTTCATTTGTGCAGGATAAGGTATAGAAAAATTGATTTGATTCTTGCTATGAGTATTTTTCACCTTGCATTATGTATTTTTGTACCATAGAAGTTGTGCTGGTATCTAGAAGTTTGAAGAGAGTGAATCACAAGGTGAATCTACATATCACAAGACTGCTTAGTAGAGGGCAAAAGGCAATTCAAAAGTCTACACACCTTCACTGGTGATCTCCCCAAGGAGAGAGATTCCCTTCCCTAAGGTGAATTTACAGCATTGGGGTTCATTCCCATATATTTGTGCAGACCTCATTTAGTATTGATGCTGTTTGCTTTTATTTTTTTAATATTCTCCCACAGCTGCTTTATTATGGCTGTTCACTTCCTATAGACATCTTCATTTGGTAAGGATCCTAATAACAGTATTGGTCTCTCACAGTACAGGTTAAGACTTCATAAAATGCAGGTCCGTAACTTTAAACTGTGCCACACCAAGTCCATTGCACAGACTGGACTTGGTGTGGCACCGTTGAATTTACTGTAAATCACAACGCCACAGTCTAGAGCAGGGGTAGGCAACCTTTTTTGTTCGGCGTGCCGATTTCGATTAAAAAAATCAAAGTTGAGGTACTCGGAGTGCCGGTCAATAATTGTAAGTCTGACGACCCCTGCACACGGTATTATGTCACATAGTGGCCCCTGCACACGGTATTATGGTGATAATACTAGTGATAATTGCTATTACTATTATTTTAGCGTGTAACAGATATCACTAGAGAGGCGGGCGGCGTATTTTACTCTATAAAGAGCAGGTATGGACAGGACAGAGACAGTGAAAAAATGTAAACTTTATTGGTGACTTTGTGCATGTGTTGTGTAAGTGTTTGGTGCGACACTTCTGGCGCTGCGACCTGGAGGATGGTAAATGTCTGGGTCACAGCGCTAATAACTTCCTGGTTATGTGATTAGGCTCAGAGGGGTATTACATTATCCCTCTATGTGACTATCAGAGAGCAAAAGAACAGTATGCTCTGTGATTGATAGGAGAGGGGATAAGGATGGAAGTCTCTGCTACCCCCCCCTGGGGTCATCTGCAGCTTATGCACAGACAATGAGGAGTTATCATTGTGTCTGCAGCTCCTCCTCCCCCTTCTTCCTTAGCTCTAAGATGCTGCCTGAGGCAGGAGGGGGGGGGGTGACACTTTTAGAGCCCCATTTCTAAGGATCTATTAGGGCCACAAAGATGCAACTGGATTCATTTTAAAGATGAAATCTTTTAAAATCTCATCTTTAAAAAGATACCAAGATCTCCATGATTGACCTTACACATTCAGAGCGATTCACTGTTAAAACGATGTCGGGAATTGAGATCTGCATTGGGATTTCAATGCCGAACATCGTTTTCACCAGCCAATCGCTCAGGATGTTTAAGGACGATCCTGGTGACCTTGGTATCATTTTAAAGAGGAGATTCTCATCTTTAAAATGAATTCAAGTGTTTCTTTATAGCTTTAACCAATCCTGAGCAATTCGATCAGGTACAGTAGTGAAGCCGGCAATTACCGGCTTCACTACTGTACATAGACTGTGCAGAAGCCGGGTGATGCAGCATCCATCTTCACCCCCGCGCTAATGAAATTTTAAGGAAGCCGGATGGAAAAACGCTGCAGGTAACGTTTTTCCATCCGGCTGAGGCCCAAATACGGCGCCATAACTGATGCCTCTTGTGCCAGAACCGATCCCATAGAAAACTATGGGATCCGTCCTGGCATCAGTTTCCCTCCAGCTTGTGTGCACCACGCCGGAGGAAAACAGATGTGACATATGTGAACACACCGCTGCCGTGCCAGGGAAATAAGCCTCGCGTGCCACTCTTGGCACGCGTGCCGGGGGTTGCCGACCCCTGGTCTAGAGAGATAGAGGCCATATTCCACATGGCCCTAGAACACCATGAATTGTGTACTTCAAAGACGCAGGGCATATAGACAGTAACATGTATTAGCCAATGTATTTGACAAACGCACAGTAAAAAAAAAAAAAAAAAAAAAAGGTTTAAATCCTCCCCACTTTGGATTTGCATGGATAAGGATGAGGAATCACTAGACCAGTTCCCAAGTAAATATTAGCTAAAGATATAACTGCAGTACTGTGACCTTATAAAAATATTCAAGCTTTAAGAGTGTGCATTAAAAGGGAGTGTGCATCCCTAAAACCCAGAAACGCTGATCTGTTATGACCCAGTTCAAGGGTTCTTAGTAGTTGCTCATGACTAAGAACCCTTGAATGGAGTTTGAAACATGTCAGTATTTTATGGACGCACATCCCACTTTGTTTTAAATATGACTTTTCAGTAAAGTTTGGATACTTTTACAAGCTAAAAGTGCTGAGGCTAGTTTATAAAATCCAGGGTGAAAATAGAGAAAATAAGGCCTGAAACCAATACTCATTGGAAAGTGGCCACAAAATATAAAAATACAAACTGTAACACTGGTTGATAAGATGACTGTATGGTTGCAGGTTTTCTACCATACTGAATTGTGGCCACAGATATGACAGAGATTACAGATTTGCCACCATAGGTGTATGATTGATATTTGATGATCAGTTCTATATTGTGTCAGCAGGACATGACTTTTAATCACTGTCTATCTGCCCATTTACTTTATAGGTTCAGGTGGTTGGACATTATGGGGGTAGGGACTCTATTACAGACCCTCAAAGGTATGCTATGACCTTATTGGGGGCACAGTGTGTTTAAAAAAAAAAAAAAAAGAAAAAAAAAAAGTGCTTTGTGCTGTTAAAACAGTGAACAACAAACACATTTTCCTATCCTTTTTTTCTACATTTATCCAGATCAAATAATTTATATAAAAATACAACTCTTTGTGTCATTCGAAAAAGATGTAAATATTTGAATAACCCAATGAAAAAAGTTACCGCCTTCTAAACCACATGTACCAAAAGAAACTAAAATGTGCCTGGACCTTAGGCCCCTTGCAGACGACCGTGGGCAAGATCCGTGTGCTATCCTTGTTTTTTGCAGATAGCACACTGACCCATTCATTTCTATGGGCACATGCACACGACCATGTTTTTCACTGATCAGTGTGCGAGCCCTGATTCCGCACTGCATCAGATAGAACATGTCTTATTCTGTTCAGTTTTTGCGGAATGGACTCGCCCATAGAAGCCTATGGGAGACTAAAAACCTAGGATGGTACACTGATGTACTCCGTGTGTCATCAGTGTGCTGTCCGTTTTTATGGACAAGATAGGGATATAATTAGATGTCACCTGTGTTTTTTTTATGGTGGATCCGCAAACTAGGATCACACACTGATGGCACACTGAAGACACTGTCAGTTTTTGCGGACATGCTTCACTGATGCTGAACACACACTGAAGACACTCTGTCAGCAAAAACTGAACACTAATTACTAGTTTGCTGACCGCAAAATACACACGGTCGTTTGCAACTAGCCTTAGACAGGGAAGATGAGGTGATTAAAGGGGTTGTTTGGGAGTTGGACAAGCTCCAGAGGGTCTCAGGGCTGATTTAAAAAAAAACAAACAAAAAAAAACATATCTACATGTCGTGTGGTGCTCAGGGTTTCTGGCAGACCGAGGCAATGCGTGTGACTGAATGGACTGTAGATGCGGAAACCTGAGCACCATGGACAGGTTAGTGAGGTTTATTTTATTTTTTTATAAATAATATATGTAATGTTATACTGCTCCAGGCCCCTCCAGAGTTTCCCCAATTCCTGGATGCTTTTAAGTTCCTTATGATCATCTCTAGGACTGAAATCCTACTTATTCTAAGGCTTTGATGCACAAGCACCCTGATCTAGTTGCTTTTGCAGTACTTGGACCCCGCTCAGAATCAGCTCAAGTTTCCATAGATCCTCTTGTTTGGAAGAACTGCTCAAATTGTGAGTCTTTAGGCGCATTTTCTTAGCTAGATTACTGTTCTGTGCTGCACAAATCTGTAATATGGTGACAATAGATTGCTTGACCCTATAGTGTACCTTCTTTTGGCTTTGATGTTTTAGACCAGGGGTCTCAAACTCAATTTACCCGGGGGCCGCTGGTGGTAGAGTCTGGGTGAGGCTGGGCCGCATCAGGTTTTCCACACCGGTAATATGCTCCCTAGTAGCCCCTGCACACGGTATTGTGCTCCCTAGTGGCCCCTGCACACGGTATTGTGCTCCCTAGTGGCCCCTGCACACGGTATTGTGCTCCCTAGTGGCCCCTGCACACGGTATTGTGCTCCCTAGTGGCCCTAGAATCTGGAGCATTACATTTGTTGGTTCGATTAAACTCTCAAAATGACCAGAAAAAGAGAACTTTCATGTGAAACTCGACAGTCTATTCTTGTTCTTAGAAATGAAGGCTATTCCATGCGAGAAATTGCCAAGAAACTGAAGATCTCGTACAACGGTGTGTACTACTCCCTTCAGAGGACAGCACAAACAGGCTCTAACCAGAGTAGAAAGAGAAGTGGGAGGTCCCGCTGCACAACTGAGCAACAAGACAAGTACGTTAGAGTCTCTAGTTTGAGAAATCGACACCTCACAGGTCCTCAACTGGCAGCTTCATTAAATAGTACCCGCAAAACGCCAGTGTCAACGTCTACAGTGAAGAGGCGACTCAGGGATGCTGGCCTTCAGGGCAGAGTGGCCAAGAAAAAGCCATATCTGAGACTGGCTAATAAAAGGAAAAGATTAATATGGGCAAAAGAACACAGACATTGGACAGAGGAAGATTGGAGAAAAAAAAGTGTTCTAGACAGACGAATCAAAGTTTGAGGTGTTTGGATCACACAGAAGAACATTTGTGAGACGCAGAACAAATGAAAAGATGCTGGAAGAGTGCCTGACGCCATCTGTCAAGCATGGTGGAGGTAATGTGATGGTCTGGTGTTGCTTTGGTGCTAGTAAAGTGGGAGATTTGTACAAGGTAAAAGGGATTTTGAATAAGGAAGGCTCTCACTCCATTTTGCAACGCCATGCCATACCCTGTGGACAGCGCTTGATTGGAGCCAATTTCATCCTACAACAGGACAATGACCCAAAGCACACCTCCAGATTATGCAAGAACTATTTAGGGAAGAAGCAGGCAGCTGGTATTCTATGTGTAATGGAGTGGCCAGCGCAGTCACCAGATCTCAACCCCATTGAGCTGTTGTGGGAGCAGCTTGACCGTATAGTATGCAAAAAGTGCCCATCAAGCCAATCCAACTTGTGGGAGGGGCTTCTGGAAGCATGGGGTGAAATTCTCCAGATTACCTCAGCAAATTAACAGCTAGAATGCCAAAGGTCTGCAATGCTGGAATTGCTGCAAATGGAGCATACTTTGACGAAAGCAAAGTTTGAAGGAGAAAATTATTATTTCAAATAAAAATCATTATTTCTAACCTTGTCAATGTCTTGACTATATTTTTTATTCATTTTGCAACTCATTTGATAAATAAAAGTGTGAGTTTTCATGGAAAACACAAAATTGTCTGGGTGACCCCAAACTTTTGAATGGTAGTGTACAAGAAGCCGAGGTTGCTGTTTTGTTTTTTTATGTTTTAACTATTTGCAGTGATGTTGGCTTACTGAAATTGTTTTGCTGCAAAAGAAAAAATACAATGTGATAAAGGATGTCTGACTAATGTACAGGCACTTCTCCTCAATGGCTGATACTTCTGAAAGAAGACCTTACAATCTGGTCGCTGCCTTTTATCTTTACAGTCAATGAAGCTGAACAACTTTGGCCAGAGAAGCAGAGATCTCCACACACGCTCATCTCAGAGGCTGAAAGGATTACCAAGTATTACAAAGCAGTCAAGGTCTTCTGCACTTTGCTGTATGTTTTGAACCAACACCTTCTGAGGTTAACTTATTTCTTAAAGGGGCATAACCTCTGTCACTAAATTAGAAAGGAAATGTCCTATTGTATTTTGGATTCCTAGGGTTGCACAGCGACTTTGAAACGCATATGTAATCTTGCAAGTAGTTGCACTTGGTAAAGGAGAAAGTTAAGAGGAAGTTTACTACCATTAGTAATGGAGAGCAGGAGTGTGAATAATGCAAAGAAACAGAGATGGACCTCTTGTACAACTGAAAGGGAATGTGTCACCTGAAAACGAAAGCTTCTATGTTAATTTTTGAAATAATTTTTGGTGATTTTATTTAATTTTCCAAGTCACTATTTTTCTTAAAGTACTATATCCTGCAATTTTCACTTTCGCCATTGAGCCTAACAATAGATTGGCCCTTGCCAATTCTGCAGGGGTTTTCTTTGGAGCAATCACCTCATTTACATCACTAACAATATTACAGTTAAAGATAACATCGCTGACCTGTCATTACATCCACTACTGACAATAGATGATGTCAAATCTTACCCACTCCCCCTCCCTGCACAGAGCATACCAGGAAAACTGTCCCATAGATCTCAATGAGTGATCACCAGACTATTGCTGCCTATGGCCATGAGAAATATAGCACTAAATGCTATGAACAGAGCAGAGGTGAAGCTGAGGCAAGATGGCAGGCCCCATATAGAAAACAGTATAAGGAAATCTACAATCCAAAAATAAAAACAGATTAGGCAAAAGGGATCTATTACACTTCCTGGTTTTAATAAATACATAAAATGGTGATACATTCCCCTTAAAAGCAACTACTGGATGTCATCAGGCCCAACATAAACTGTGATACTTAATGGTCTTTGCGAAGAAACCATATTACTATCGTATTTTTACACGTCATATCTATAAGTAATAGGCCATCAAATAAATATTAACTGCTAAATAACCAAACTATAAAACCTATAGGCTAGGGCAGGGAAAAATGTTTAAATTAGCAACTCATTTCTATTAGGATTTATTTCCTTAAAATACAAGAAAAAAAAATAAGGAGCATCAAAAACAGAAGTAGAGGCCACTAGACCCATATGTTATAAACTGCAGCAGTGAATAGTGCTAGGGAAGACTGTAAACACAACATGCATAGCAAGAGGGTACTGACCCAAACAATCAGGTACAAAATTAGTACCTTTCTGGTGTAGATACAGATGCAGCTCAATAAATTAGATTATCTTTAAAACGTTCATTCATTTCAGTAATTCAGTAATACAATTCATAATCAGTGTCTTCCATGACTGTGTGTCCTACTGAACCAGACTGAGGGACCATTTAAAGGCTTAGGAAACCTTGGCAGGTGACACACTGAATTTACAATACTGAACTTTTTTACAATATTCTAATTTTCTTAGATTTGGGTTTTCATTACCTGTAATCCATAATCAACATTTACAGAAATAAAACACTCTAAATAGAACACTCTGTGTGTAAAGAATCTAGAAAATATAGGAGGTCACTTTTTTAATTTAATTACTGAAATAAATAAACGTTTCAAAGATATTCTAATGTATTGAGATGCACCTGTACTTGTAAAGGCGCATATTTGATGCATAGCCCCTTATAATGCCAAGATCCGCCACTTTGTTTCATCTCTGCCCTGATCCTCTCTTTTTACAAAAGTCAGTGTAGCAAAGATCAAGGTGGGCCAGGACAAGTCACCTCGACTTGACAAATTTACTTAAGATGTGACTTATACCTGAAAAGTAAACCAATCAGGCTGGAGCCTCTTAATAACTCAGGCGCATCTCATGTCAGCCATACACTTCATTAAGAATGGTGTGCAGAATGCCAGTGTTAATGAATTCCCCCCAGTTATGTTCCCTAGTACTATTCACCACTGCAATGTATAATAGACCTAGCGGCTTCCAATCCTGTGTGTGATCCTTCTCCTCTACAAGATTGTATTTTAATAAACAGTGGCTCAAATTTAGTAATAGACACCATAAACTTAGACAGTCTGAAAATACCACAGTGGCTGATGCTGGATAATAAATCTGGCGTATCTTCAGACTGTCTAGTCTGCATTTATACCACTTGGCTTACTTTGAGGTGGAATTTAACAACACAGTTTTGGCGCATTTAAGTCACGGCTCCTTTTTATGAAAAACCACAACCACATGTCTAGCAAGTTGCAAAAGTTTTAGTTTCAAAGGTATTTATTGAATGACAACAACAGAAAGACAGTAATGCTAAACAGTAATACATCAAATAGTCCAAAGTAAGAATAGTGCCTACAAAGCATTGTATATAAACATAACATCTTATAAAAAATAAGATATTCAATAGGAGGATATGGTTAAAAAGGTAATTAACCAATAACAAACATAAAGGGGAGAAAAAAGAAAAGAAAGAAATGAGTAGTCATTTATCGTACAGGTCAGGGTGGAGAAGGCGGTGTGGCCCCTGCTAAGTGGATAAAAACAGAACATTCACCCACATCAAGGTGTTAAAGCTGGAGACAGTATGACAGGCCTGGGATATTGGACCTATTAACCCACGGAGAACAAGCCTTGTCTAAACGCGGATGAGTATCTGATATAGTAGCGTTAATCTTTTTGTACAGCATAATGGTATCAACATTTCCAATAACATTTGACAGTGAAAGACTCGTTCTTTTTTTCAGTTGAAGGCGATATGGATTCTCGCTGCCATCAAAATATATTGGAGTAATTTGTATTGTGCATATCTCATGGTTGATGGTTTCAGTCCAAGTAGAAAAACTGGGGCAGTTAAAGGGATGGATTGTCCCAAGAGTTGCTGCACCATCTTATGAATGGACATCCAGAAGCGACCGGCTAAAGGGCAAGTCCACCAGATATGAAGAGTGTCACAAGTTGCAAAAATTTTAGCTCAAACTACAGTCATGGCCAAAAGTTTTGAGAATGATACAAATATTAATTTTTACAAAGTCTACTGCTTCAGTTTTTCTAATGGCAATTTGCATATACTCCAGAATGTTATAAAGAGTGATCAGCTTAACAGCAATTACTTGCAAAGTCAATATTTGCCTAGAAAATGAACTTTATCCCCCAAAACACATTTCAACATCATTGCAGCCCTGCCTTAAAAGGACCACCTAACATCGTTTCAGTGATTGCTCCATTAACACAGGTGTGGGTGTTGATGAGGACAGGGCTGGAGATCAATCTGTCATGATTAAGTAAGAATGACACCACTGGACACTTTAAAAGGAGGCTGGTGCTTGCCATCATTGTTTCTCTTCTGTTAACCATGGTTATCTCTAAAGAAACACGTGCAGTCATCATTGCACTGCACAAAAATGGCCTAACTGGGAAGAGTATTGCAGCTAGAAAGATTGCACCTCAGTCAACAATCTATCGCATCATCAAGAACTTCAAGGAGAGAGGTTCCATTGGTGCCAAAAAGGCTCCTGGGCACCCAAGAAAGACCAGCAAGCGGCAGGACCGTCTCTTAAAAGTGTTTCAGCTGCGGGGTTGCTTCTCAGCCAAGGGATTCGGCTCTCTCACAGTCTTGCCTAAAAACACAGCCATGAATAAAGAATGGTACCAGAATGGTCCTCCAAGAGCAACTTCTCCCAACCATCCAAGAGCAGTTTGGCGCTCAACAATGCCTTTTCCAGCATGATGGAGCACCTTGCCATAAAGCAAAGGTGATAACTAAATGGCTCAGGGAACAAAACATAGAGATTTTGGGTCCATGGCCTGGAAACTCCCCAGATCTTAATCCCATTGAGAACTTGTGGTCAATCATCAAGAGACGGGTGGACAAACAAAAACCAACAAATTCAGACAAAATTAAAGCATTGATTCTGCAAGAATGGACTGCTATCAGTCAGGATTTGGTCCAGAAGTTGATTGAGAGCATGCCAGGGAGAATTGCAGAGGTCCTGAAGAAGAAGGGTCAACACTGCAAATATTGACTTGCTGCATTAACTCATTCTAACTGTCAATATAAGCTTCTTATTATATTTCTGTATGTCATAAAAACATCTGACAAACACATATAAAAACCAGAGGGCATCAGATCATGTGAAAATATGATATTTGTGTCATTCTCAAAACTTTTGGCCATGACTGTACATGTTCTAAGATGCACCTAAGACGCACCACTTTTATGCCAGAATCTAGACATAAGTACAATAGTACATTGTAAATTTTGGCTTGTGTCTTAATAAAGGTGAATTGATTATTTATATTTTGTTCTGCATCCTATTATAAATGATACTGCAGCACTACAAGCACTGTGCGGAGTATTGTCTGCACTGTCATCTGTACAGGGTTAAACTGAAACTGGTTTATTGACAGAATATTAACATGTAGGATGTGGGATACACAAACAGAAAAAGATAGTTTCAATGGGTACAATGGGCTACATTTATTAATGCTATCTAATATGTAGACAAGGTAAACCTTTAGAAGGTAGTTTGAAAAAGTGCCAAATTTAAGAGTGGTACACGTTGTGTACCAACTCAAAGATACAGTAATAAATCTGCTAAATTTTGCTACTAGACAAAATTTCACCCCTTTTCTATGCATTTTTCAAAGGTGTCTAGCAAGACACAAACATCTGCCCTTTTTGGTACAAATCAATAATACATTTGTCTAAACTGATTTGCACACAAGGTACAGTGCCTTGCGAAAGTATTTGGCCCCCTTGAACTTTTCAACCTTTTGCCACATTTCAGGCTTCAAACATAAGGATATAAAATTAAATTTTTTTGGTGAAGAATCAACAACAAGTGGGACACAATTGTGAAGTGGAACGAAATTTATTGGTTATTTTAAACTTTTGTAAAAAATAAAAAACTGAAAAGTGGGGTGTGCAATATTATTCGGCCCCTTTACTTTCAGTGCAGCAAACTCACTCCAGAAGTTCAGTGAGGATCTCTGAATGATCCAATGTTGTCCTAAATGACTGATGATGATAAATATAAGCCACCTGTGTGTAATCAAGTCTCTGTATAAATGCACCTGCTCTGTGATAGTATCAGGGTTCTGTTTAAAGCGCAGAGAGCATCATGAAGACCAAGGAACACACCAGGCAGATCCGTGATACTGCTGTGGAGAAGTTTAAAGCCGGATTTGGATACAAAAAGATTTCCCAAACTTTAAACATCCCAAGGAGCACTGTGCAAGCGATCATATTGAAATGGAAGGAGTATCAGACCACTGCAAATCTACCAAGACCCGGCTGTCCCTCTAAACTTTCATCTCAAACAAGGAGAAGACTGATCAGAGATGCAGCCAAGAGGCCCATGATCACTCTGGATGAACTGCAGAGATCTACAGCTGAGGTGGGAGAGTCTGTCCATAGGACAACAATCAGTTGTATACTGCACAAATCTGGCCTTTATGGAAGAGTGGCAAGAAGAAAGCTATTTCTCAAAGATATTCATAAAAAGTCTAATTTAAAGTTTGCCACAAGCCACCTGGGAGACACACCAATCATGTGGAAGAAGGTGCTCTGGTCAGATGAAACCAAAATCCAACTTTTTGGCTACAATGCAAAACGATATGTTTGGTGTAAAAGCAACACAGCTCATCACCCTGAACACACCATCCCACCATCAAACATGGTGGTGGCAGCATCATGATTTGGGCCTGCTTTTCTTCAGCAGGGACAGGGAAGATGGTTAAAATTGATGGGAAGATGGATGGAGCCAAATACAGGACCATTCTGGAAGAAAACCTGTTGGAGTCTGCAAAAGACCTGAGACTGGGACGGAGATTTATCTTCCAACAAGACAATGATCCCAAACATAAAGCAAAACCTACAATGGAATGGTTCACAAATAAACGTATCCATTTGTTAGAATGGCCAACTCAAAGTCCAGACCTGAATCCAATCGAGAATCTGTGGAAAGAGCTGAAAACTGCTGTTCACAAACGCTCTCCATCCAACCTCACTGAGCTTGATCTGTTTTCCAAGGAAGAATGGGCAAGAATTTCAGTCTCTCGATGTGCAAAACTGATAGAGACATACCCCAAGCAACTTGCAGCTGTAATCGCAGCAAAAGGTGGCGCTACAAAGTATTAACTTAAGGGGGCCGAATAATTTGGCACGCCCCACTTTCCAGTTTTTTATTTTTTACAAAAGTTTAAAATATCCAATAAATTTCGTTCCACTTCACGATTGTGTCCCACTTGATGTTGATTCTTCACCAAAAAATTAAAATGTTATATCCTTATGTTTGAAGCCTGAAATGTGGCAAAAGGTTGAAAAGTTCAAGGGGGCCGAATACTTTCGCAAGGCACTGTATATACAACTTACAGACAAGAAATTTTCACGCAACACTATGTCCAGGGACATAGCTAGAGGGGGTGCAGAGGTAACAATTGCTACCAGGCCCCAGAGGCTGATGGGGCCCAAAGGCCTCATTACAGCATACAAATACACCAGCATAACACACAGCACATGATGAGTGGACCCAGGAGCTTCTAGTTATGCCTCTGACCATGACCATAGTGTATGCAAAACAAGATGCCTCCTACAACAATGTCAGAGCTGTGCCAGGTACAGGAGACAGAAGTGACTGCATCTGGGAGGCCTGCTGAACAGTTGCTTGCAAGGTGCCTTATGACCCACAGAAGTATTAGAAGCGATACATGCTAAGTGGTCTTCTCCAAAGGTTCTGTACAGGCCTGCCGAAGCAGCTATGTATGTACATGGACACTCCCATTAGGAATTCTTATCTAGAGTAAAGGAATGCAGGCTTGTTGTAACCCATCTGTCTCCTCCCTGCCTCCACCTCACAGCTCTGTCTACAGTGTCTCCACCTTTCTCTGCAGCTCCAAAGTGACAGGAAGCAGGTCTCAGGTAAAGCGAAACTTTGTAACTATTTATAAAAGGAGAAAACACCCAGCGTCTTCTCCATGCTGTGCCACCGTGCCACAATTGTCAGTCACCCCACTGTTGGCCATCTCCTGTGCCCTTCTCCTGTCTCCTCTTTTTCTTTCACACTCAGTATATTCCTGCCGGCATGTTTCTGCCTGTCCTGTCTTCATTGCCTCAGTCTCTGTCTTTTCATTAACCTCAGATTTAGAAATTAAATTAGTGACCTTCTTAAGAGGAAGGGGATGGGGGAGGGGATATACAGGTGTAGTGTTGTACAGTAGCTATAAACTAACTTCCAAACTGTTCCCCAGTATTTATTTGGTATTGGAGGAGTGCAGAGAGGGTTAACTCTAACCAGTCATTCTCTATGCTCTCAGAAAGCAAGAATCAGAAGTACATCTTTGTGATGATCCATATAGGAAACATAGTCAGCGCTTGTCTATTTGTATAATAATACAATGCGTGGAATTCCTAATGCTTGCAGTGAAGCCATTCAGTAAATGGAGATGAATAAGTGAACCAAAGAATCAATCATACTTATCTTGTTTATACAGAAACAGCCACCGCCTGGTCTGATGTAAGGCCACTGGTCTTAAAGAATCTGCACATGAATGTAGATGATGTTAGCCTATTTTCTGGTGTAACATCACATGACAGGACTTTCTCAAATGCCTATTTAGACCTGGTTCAGACGGCCATGTTTGGTCCAATCAACATGGTCTGTGTGACAGCCACATTTTTCAGACTGCCACGGCTCAGCTGGAACAATCTCTCTGCCTTGTACTCACAGCAGCTTTTGAGTACTGGACAGTAACCCCTGATCATTCTGGAGCTCACAGAATCATGGATCACTGTTCAGTTCAGTCATGGAAATATGGCCATCCAACAGACCATGCTACCTAAACCAAACGTAGCCATCTGAAACAGACCTTAAGGCCTGTTGCAGACGACCGTGACCGTGATTAGTGTGCTATCCGTGTATTTCACGGATAGCACACTGACCCATTTTTTTCTATGGGCCCGTACACACGACCATGAATTTCAAGGTCCCGTGTGCGGTCCAACAGTCCGGGCCGCAAAATATAGAACAGGTCCTATTCCTGTCCTATTTTGTGGCCCTTGCTTCCGTGGCTCCTATTCATTTAATGAAAGGAGCTGCGGAAGCATGGCCCGTGCACAAGCGGCACACGGGGGACATCCCCGTGTCCCCTGTGTGCCGCCCATGTCTTTAATTCACGGCCGGCCGGTTACAGCACGGTCATCTGCAACCGGGCTAAGGCCCCACATAGCGAGCTGCAGTAACAAAGCGCTGCAGGAAAAACCACAGTGGAGACGCATCGTAGTCTTTCTCGCAGCGCTTTTCACAGAAAGTCCACAGAGGTTTTGCTCTGCGGACTTTCTGCTTCCATTATACCTATAGGGAAACGGCCAGCATTTCTGTAGGTATAATTGACATGCTGCGATTTCCAAAACTGTGATGGTTTTGGAAACCACAGTGTTTCCGCTGCGTGTATTTTTCTGCAATTTCTAGCGAATACCATCAACTTTGCAGTGACTGTAAAACGCTGAGGTTTTTGCCGCAGCCAAACCGCGGTGTTTACGCCATGTGGGGCCCAGTCCTCAAGGGGTTTTCTGGACCCCCAGTGTTATTCATACTGAGGACCGATAGGTCATAAATATCTGATTATTGGGAGCCTAACATCCAGACCGAGCACTGATCAGCTGATCTGGGTGCCAGAAGCAGTCTGCTTCTATTCAAGTAAATGGCGGAGAGCTGCAGTACCCTGGAGCTACCGCAGCACAATATAAGGAGACTACAGTACATGGAGGCACATGGAAGCATCCAGATAAGCTCATTGGTGCAGGATCCAGATGTCATGCCACGTATCAGATAGTGATGACCTATCCAACGGATAGGTCATTAATATGAAAAACACTGGAGGACCATAAAAACCCCTTTAGTTCTAAGCAACTAGTGATAATTGTATGGGCTACAATTCTTCTCTGATAGTGAGTACACACATTCAGATTTTGATGCAGTTGTTGAAGCCAAACCAGGGGGATTGAGGGGATTGAAAACTGGAGAAGCAATCCTTGTCTTTTATAGGTTCTCACCCTTAGTGATCTACACCAGGCTTTGGCCTCAAAAACTGCATGTTCAAAATCCTGAACAAGTGTCCTTGCCCTAACACCTCGACCACACCTGTTTTATATCAGTTTAAACACTTTTATTTTTGCAGTTGTAAACTGGGTGTCATGGAGCCAGCCAAGAATGTAGTGAAGATCGCAATCCAAATGATGGGTGCCTACCCCCAACTTATTGAGCTCAACCAGGTGACTTCATATTTGCCTTGCATGTGTATCTCTGCTAGATGCTCCAAAATGAGAACCCACACAGAGTGCCATCAGCGGTACTTCAGTCCAGTACACAAATGACACCCTCGGGGTCCAAAGTGCTATAGATTGTGTATTGTTACGGTTAATAATAATTTAATAAATAACATCTATTACTTCATTTTATTTCACGTAATGACATTATGCAAAAGTGTTTAAGGCTGAGAATAATACATGTAACCAAGGGGCCCCTGCATGTCTACCATGGGCCACAGGAAAAATCCAAACTCATGGGGCCATAATGAAAATGAGTCTGATCCCAATGGCTGCATTCAAGAAATATTTCACAGATGTCTCATTATTTTAGCTACATACTATTTGTTTGATACTATTGATTGATCTCTTTTCTTACTTCTGGATCAACATGCGTTCACAGTGAATACTGGATTGATGGAGTCTTGTCTTCTTATTAGCAATGACTACAGTAGTAGGAGTGTAACACAGAACATAGGTTACACATAATGGGTGTAATTAGTGGAGATGACCCTAACCCTGCCACAAAAGCTTGGTAATGTAATAAAACCTCACTATGGCTCTGCTTTTTTCCAGAGTAAACCTCTATCAGCAGTCTTAAAGGATGTGTGTGACACGTAAGTTGTTGTCCATAATGACCTAAAGAACGGGTATCGCCTGATTTCTTCACTCTTCCACTAAAGAACGGGAACAGACAACTGTTGTGAGAGCTAGGTTTCCACTCATGTTCCTTTCATGACAACAGTGCTGATGAAACAGCAAGGGTCAAATATGGTCCTGCAAACAACCTTGGCTGATGTTCTGTTTGCCAATAGAATGTGCACACAGGCTATCTGTAATCTTGTACTTGCCACCAATGCTTTTGGTTTTCTGAACTAATTCACAATTTCCTTTTCCTTTTGAGCTGAGCATCATCCTCCTGGTCATGGCTTCATATTACCTGTGACTCTGTCTTCTATTCCTCATCATGGCCAGGTTCCCAGGTTCTATCCAACACTTGCATCACCCTAAATGTCACAACCCAACTCTAAGACAAAATAAAATTTGTCTAGATTGTGATTTTAAATGGCTGGCATCACTACAACACCCACTGTTCATGACATTGCCAACCACCTCTGCTATATAATGCATTTCTAAATGCTTCTCGCATCTGTTCCAGGTGGTTTTTGCACTAAACTTTCTACATCATCACTTCCAGCTTAAACTGTTGTCTATGCTAGGTCTATACAACGACTTTCAAGTACTAAACCTTGGTGTAAACTTTTTTTCTGTAATATCATCTCTTGTCTCCAAATTCAGGGTGTTAATACTACCTCTTGCACTGCCAGACAATTAGGCATCTTTAAATCCAGCTGTAAACTCTTGGTTAGTCTAAGGGTATGTTCACACAGTGGAATTTGCCGCAGATTTGCCACCTGGAATCTCCCAATCCTGCAAGGCATTGTTTTCAATGGGAGGCAGAGATCAAAAAAAAGAAGCGTCCTGCTCAATCTTCCTGCGGATTACGCCACAATTGCGACAGTGCGATTTGCAAGATGACCACATTCACTTATATTTACTGTAGTGAAGAGAGCACTACACTGTGGTCTTTGACTGTGCCATGTGTATAACAGCCAAAGTCGCCACGTAGCCTTAGCCTAGCCAAGAGTTTACAGCTGGAAGTAAAGATGAAGGTTCCTTGCAAAAAAATAAATACATCTCCGATCTTCTTTCCCCTTCACATGGTACCCAAAAGCAATAAAGTACCTGGGTGTGCAGCTCCCTAATAACTTATCTGATGTGTATTCGCTTAATTTCCTCCTGATTTTGCGCACCCTCCAGACTGATCTTGCTCGATGGGATACTAAGGATTTTTCCTGGCTAGGTCGTATCAATCTGCTGAAAATGAATGTACTCCCCCGCCTTCTCTACCTCTTCCAAACTATCCCTGTAATATTACTTAAACATTTCTTTACTGCAGTCCGGAAAGCCTTCACTAGATTCATCTGGGCATCGAAGCCTCCGCGAATCGCAAAAAGTACTCTTATCATGCCTAAACGGGGAGAAGGTTTGGTAGTTCTAGGTTGCTTTAGCTACTTCCTGGCAGCAGTCACGCCCCGCATTCTGGACTAGCACCATTCTGCACGTTCTAAGCTCTGGGTTGCCCTGGAGGAGTCTCTGAGCCCTTTTCCTCTCACTGCTATCCCAAGGCTTCATAAACGCCTGTGGTCAGACAGTAAGACTCATGTGCTCCCTTATGTCACGCGCCAGGTACTCGGCCCTATGACCCCAGTCTCGGTCAACCCAGACTTCCCTGCTGCACTTCATTCCTCCTTCCTCTTCCATTCCGTGGGTCAACCCACTCTTAGATTCCATCGGGTTATGTCGGCCTCCTCCCTCCTTCCTCGCTCAGAGCTACTCGATACAACCCCAAACCCTGGCTCTATTGCCTCTCACCTGCAGTATGCCCAGCTTTCCCATTTTTATACTACTCTTAAGATATTTCATCTCCTTCATCGGGCATTATTGCCTTTTGAACGTTTCTGCCTCTCATCTAGTGCTCCAACTCATACCGTCTCGCTCATCTGAGGCATGCTCATGGAGGATTCTGCCAATAGTCTACCAGCATTCACGGGTAGTTGGGAGAAGGAATTGGGGGTCTCTTTCCCATCAGACACGTGGTCCTTGGCTTTTCAGGCGTGTCATAAGTTCTCGATATCTTGCAAAACGCAGGAGACGAACTATAAGATTTTGTCTAGTTGGTACAGAGTGCCCTCTGTCCTTCATGAGATCTACCCCTCCACTTCGGACCGATGCTGGAGGTGTAACAGCGACCGTAGCACGATGGCGCATGTCTGGTGGGGATGTACATTAATACGCCCCTTTTGGTCGGATGTCCGTCGTATTATTCAGACGGTCACTGGCATTGCTTTGGAAGATGACCCTGCTTTCCTGCTCCTCTCTATCTTCCCACGTAAGATTAGGAAGCACACCTGCAAGCTTTTAGGTTTCCTATTAGTAGCGGCGAGATCCATTATCCCTAGATTGTGGATATCCCCGACAGACCCTTCTCTACTGTCTTGACTTCAGGAGGTCTTAAGCATACGCAGCATGGAGAATTTGCTTGCCGAGCTGAAACATGACGATAGCGCCCATGAGCAAATGTTGCTCCTCTGGAACCATTTCTACTACTCCATTGAATTTCAGTCTGCCTTCCCCTCTATGTCCTCTTGATTTCTCCTTTGCCCCCTTCTCTTACTACCTCTCTTTCTTCCCTTTCGACATGTCATTAGGAATGTTTACCATTGTTTTTGTTCTTGATTTAAGTACCTGACTCTGCTGTGACAGAGCTATTGTTTCCCTCCTTCCCCTATGTTCCTCCCTACTCCCTACCAGCTATTTCCTGTTCTCCCTTCCCTCTCCTCCATCCCTTGACCTTCCCTATGCTATGTACACTATTTTTCATTGATGTCTTGTTTGACCTGTTTTTTGTGTTATAACAAAAATTTCAATAAAACTTTTAATGTTAAAAAAAAAAAAAAAAAAATACTTGCAACAGATGAGGGAAGGATTTAAGTGGAAGTGCATTCTAGAGTCGCTGTGTAGTCCTAGCCTAAGAGTCTCCTGGTTTAATATCATTTTGGCCAAGGAAGATTTTACCTCTTCCACTCCTCCTATAACTCTGCTTAATTTTTGTCAGTGTGAGAGGTCGTAATGACACCCTGAATTTGTAGACAAGAGATGCCATTACACAGAAAAAGTTTACATCAAGGTTTAGTACTTGAAAGGAATACTGATGCCAGTAAGTAAATTCAGTGTTCACTTCATCCTGCCCCTGGCTTATTTGCTGCTGCAGCCTCTCTTGTGTTTTCATACAGTATTACTATTGCACATATTCCCAAATCCTGACCTCTACTGGATTTTTCTGTGATTTTTTTGGGCTCAGGGAATCCTTAATATCATATGTAGTCCTTGTAAATGAGGGTCTGAATGTGGTTGACAATTTTCTTGCGTTCTGTAGGTGGAATATTAGTAACTCTGAGCAGTACGCTCTGCAATATGTTGATGGTCATCAAGCCTACATCACTGAACTGGTGAGTATTGGGCAGATGAGCATGGCAAGCATAGACCCCTGCTAATCATCATAGCCATATTTATAAGATAAAAGTAGATTGATAGTTGAATAACTGTTGAATGAACAATCGTATGATGGCAGACCCAGCCATATGCATTTTAGTTCACATTGGCTGTAACAGTTGTTCAATGACACTGGGTGATAAATGAAAGAAATATCATTTGCATAATAAAAATCCTTGTATAATGTACAACTAATTAAAAATTAAGTAAATGTACAAATATATGAGGTTGATGTTCAGTTTCAATCAAGATGCAAAAAAATATATATGTGGAACACCTAAAACATAACTTTTATTAATATGTCTAATAAAAGAAATCTAAACTAAATCAGTGAGAGTAAATGTTTAGAAAAGACCCAGGGCAGAAACTTAGTCAGCACATGAACTCACACAGATTCAACATTAATAACAGCAGAACAGATCTCCCAGTGGCCGCACATTTCTCCAGAGAAGACCAATCTATTGAAGATTTGTGGGTTGTGGTTTTAATATGGGACATTTTAAGACGCGGAGGGAGAGAAAGGAATGGGAATACAAGTTAATGCAAAAATTTCAAACTCTGCAAATTGGACTTAATATTCATGCCAGTTTCATGTCACACTATGTATGAACTGTGAGGGTCACAAATCACCACCTGACAGCAAACAGATAATAGATCCCTCCGTCACGCCCCACAAGTTTTCCAGATTGTTTATTTCCTGACCTGTTGTAAATAACTTCCCTACTTATATTGCATTTTGTTAGTCCAAGATCCTTTTGAAGATCCATGTCTTGTGTGTGTATAAAGAGTGTGAATTTTCAGTTTCTTGCATTACACCATGTCTGAAGAAGAGAGCTACTACTCTCAAAAGCTCACTATCAAATATACTCAGTTAGCCTCTAAAAGGTATCGCCTGATTTCTTCACTCTTCCACTACTTTCTATAGCTAACACGGTACAACATTATACTAATAGTGTAACAGGGACAGATTAGGAGCTACTTAGCCAGGATTCATGATTCCTTACAGGACCTGGCAATGTTTCAGACAAATAGATGAGTTTTTTTATCCACTATTATCAGCCCCTAACCCTAATAGAAACTATGGGCAGAGAATTAGACTAGTTTGACTAGTAATTGGGAAACAGTGCCTCCCAGTCTAGGATACAGTCTTTAATTTGAGGATTTAATAAAAATATAAAAGGGGGGGCTCTTTTTATCACGAGAAACCTACGTGAGAAACCTTACCTTTCTACTCAGTGGAAATACAGCATTCCATTTAAGTATGTCGCGTTATAATGCATTGAGACTTACTCAGTGAAGGATATTCTCACATGGAAAGATTTTGTGTTATATTAACAGTAGCTCAAGAACATCAAAGTGCAGCAAGCACTTTTCTAATCACTTACACTCACTGATTTTGTTTAGATTTCTTTTATTAGACATGATAATAAAAGTTATGTTTTAGGTGTTCCACATATATATTTTTGCATAATATACAACTAAAGATCATGTACAACTTGTTTTTAGATATTTGTAGGCTTTTATCTGTCTGTTTGTTCTTAAAGTTCACCTTTTGGTTGAAATACTGCATTTTCATCTACTTTAATCTAATGTGTATGGGCACCTCTACAGCCCACTGGAGACTCAGTTATTATTATTATTGTTTATTTATATAGCACCATTAATTCCATGGTGCTTTACTTTTGAGGGTTTACATATGGTACACAAAATATACAAAACAAATATACAGTCATATGAAAAAGTTTGGGCACCCCTATTAATCTTAATCATTTTTAGTTCTAAATAATAGGGTGTTTGCAACAGCCATTTCAATTTGATATATCTAATAACTGATGGACACAGTAATATTTCAGGATTGAAATGAGGTTTATTGTACTAACAGAAAATGTGCAATATGCATTAAACCAAAATTTGACCGGTGCAAAAATTTGGGTACCCTTATCATTTTATTGATTTGAATACTCCTAACTACTTTTTACTGACTTACTGAAGCACAAAATTGGTTTTGTAACCTCACTGAGCTTTGCACTTCATAGCCAGGTGTATCCAATCATGAGAAAAGGTATTTAAGGTGGCCAATTGCAAGTTGTTCTCCTATTTGAATCTCCTCTGAAGAGTGGCATCATGGGCTCCTCAAAACAATTCTCAAATGATCTGAAAACAAAGATTGTTCAACATAGTTGTTCAGGGGAAGGATACAAAAAGTTGTCTCAGAGATTTAACCTGTCAGTTTCCAAGCCAGCTTCAATTTGGAAGAAGGTCCTGTGGACTGATGAAACAAAGATTGAGTTGTTTGGTCATACAAAAAGGCGTTATACATGGCGTCAAAAAAACACAGCATTCCAAGAAAAACACTTGCTACCGACTGTAAAATTTGGTGGAGGTTCCATCATGCTTTGGGGCTGTGTGGCCAATGCCGGCACCGGGAATCTTGTTAAAGTTGAGGGTCCCATGGATTCAACTCAGTATCAGCAGATTCTTGAGAATAATGTACAAGAATCAGTGACGAATTTGAAGTTACGCCGGGGATGGATATTTCAGCAAGACAATGATCCAAAACACAGCTCCAAATCTACTCAGGCATTCATGCAGAGGAACAATTACAATGTTCTGGAATGGCCATCCCAGTCCCCAGACCTGAATATCATTGAACATCTGTGGGATAATTTGAAGCGGGCTGTCCATGCTCGGCGACCATCAAACTTAACTGAACTGGAATTGTTTTGTAAAGAGGAATGGTCAAAAATACCTTCATCCAGGATCCAGGAACTGATTAAAAGCTACAGGAAGAGACTAGAGGCTGTTATTTTTGCAAAAGGAGGATCTACTAAATATTAATGTCACTTTTCTGTTGAGGTGCCCATACTTTTGCACCGGTCAAATTTTGGTTTAATGCATATTGCACATTTTCTGTTAGTACAATAAACCTCATTTCAATCCTGAAATATAACTGTGTCCATCAGTTATTAGATATATCAAATTGAAATGGCTGTTGCAAACACCCAAATATTTAGAACTAAAAATGATTAAGATTAATAGGGGTGCCCAAACTTTTTCATATGACTGTAATACTAACAGTGACCAAGTGGCACAGTGGGATAGAGGGCCCTGCCCGCAAGGGCTTACAATCTATGAGGGAAGAGGGATAGAGACAGAAGGTGAGGGGAGAGGCTGTACAGATGGTGGTGTGGTGACAATAGCGTTATTGAAGGTTGGAGGCCTTCATGAATAGGTGAGTCTTCAGGGCCTTTTTGAAGCTTGTGACTGTGGGGGTCAGTCTTATGCGTCTTGGTAATGAGTTCCAGAGTATGGGGGATGCACGGGAGAAGTCTTGGAGACGATTGTGTGAAGTAGGAGGTCTTTGGAGGATCGGAGGTTACGTGTGGGCAGGTAGCGGGAGATTAGGTCGGAGATATATGGTGGGGACAGGTTGTGGATGGCTTTGTATGTTAGTGTTAGTAATTTGAACTCTATTCGCTGGGCAACAGATAGCCAGTGAAGAGACTGGCAGAGGGGAGCGGCCAATGAAGAACGGGGGGAAGAGGTGTATTAAGTGAGCAGCACAATTTAAGGTGGACTAGAGGGGGGGGGGGAGAGTATTTGCTAGGAGGCCATGGAGAAGGGTGTTACAGTAGTCTAGGCGGGAGATTATAAGGGCATGGACTAGCATCTTTGTAGTTTCAGGGCAAATGGTTGGAAATGGTTCTTCAAAAAAGCCTCTCACTTTCTATTTTTACAGAACAGGATGGAAATAAAGAACGGCAGCATCCTGAAACTGACCACTTCTCCGGTGAGATAACTGGCATGCACTGAACGTGAGGTCACGTGATCATGGTCAGTCTCTTAGTATTGTAGGGTAATGTCACATAGTGTAGCACCAAGTCAAGAATTTTTGTATTTTACTCAGGCCTCCTAAGCAAAGATATTGCCAGTGCCTCATAACTGAAAGTTGTGCTAAAGTCCATGCTAAAATTATAACTGTTGCTCAGTTTACTTTTTATTTGTTCCTTGTACTTAGTGTAACATTAAAATAAGCATAAAATGAAATAAAATGTTGTTTCTGAACCACCAGAGGCGTAGCTAGGGGTTCAGCACAGGATGGGGGCGAACATGTCTAAGTGGGCCCCCAACTTGGGCATGTTCGTATACCGATACTATCAGTATACGGTGAGAGTATAGTGGTATATAGCAGCACTACACAGGGCTCTGCAGACGATTTAGGTGAATACAGTACAGTAACATTTAGTGACTTGCAGGTGACGTCTCTGTCTAATCGTTCACATTCCCCATCTCTTTCATTCGGACGACCATGACCACTTCTTCCAGTCTCTGTAAAGTTTGCAGCACAGACATTTTTGGCTCCTCACTTTTCCAGGCACCCGACCCACATTATCCTCACCTACACAAAGCCCCCATCCTGCTGCTACCCCAATTATAAAATATATAATATAACCCCCCATAATGAATAATACCCCCAAGTGCATCTTTAAATGAATAACTTCCCTGTGAACCCCCTTTAAATAGTGCCCCTTTTATTAATGCCCCAGATGTTTCCTAATTGAAAAGGGAAAAAAAAAACAAAAAAAAAAAACAAGGGAAAACAAAATAATTGGGGTTCCAATACCCAGAACCCCCAGGATCAGCTGTTTGAATGAACCGTGGTACCTGTGTAATCGCCGTGACCCCTTCTCTGTTTACATAGTGTCATTCTTTTCATAGCTGCCATGTAATGTAACTACAGCCTCGTCCTATACACGTCTATGTGACAAGGCTGGAATGACATCACACGGTCACTATAAACAGACAGTGTATGATATAAACAGGCGCCATAGCCCCTTCATACAGCTGATCAGTGGGGATTCACTTATCTCTTATTGATGTTTTATTCTGAGGATAGATCATCAATAAAAATGAGCTGGAAAACGCCTTAAGGCCAAGGCCCCACAAGGCGTCCCACAGCAAAAAAGAGCTGCGGGAAAAACTGCGGCGGCGACGCATCGCGTTTCTTCCTGCAGCACTTTGCACAGAATGTTTGCAGAGGTTTCCTCTGCGGACTTTCTGCTTCAATTATATCTATAGGGAAACCACTGGCGTTTCCGTAGGTATAATTGACATGCAGCGATTTCCAAAACTGCAACTGTGTCCGCTGCGCATATTTTACTGCAAAGTCGGGATGGGGCCCCATGAGGTGAAAACCCACAGAAACATACCATGGATTCTAGCAAATCTCATCCACACATTGCGGAAAATATGTGCGGCAGACGCACTGCAATTTCCAAAACTGTTGCAGTTTTGGAAATTGCAGCATGTCAATTATGCCTATGGAAACACTGGCGGTTTCCATATAGGTGTATTGAAAACAGAAAGTCCACAAGGGAAATCTCTGCGGACCTTCTGTGAAAAGCGCTGCGGGAAAAAACACAATGTTACCGCCATGATTTCTCACCCAGTGCTTTTTTTTGCTGCAGCCTGGTACGTGGGGCCTTAGTCTTAATAAAGCCCAAGTGCCACTTTAATTAAATTAATTGACCCTCATATTATGCCCATGATTCCCTCTGACATAAATACTGCACCTCTTATGACCCCTTATATCAATGATCACCCCCTTATGTTCATAATGCCTCCTAATATAAATGATGCCCCCTAATGGCCCCTTATATAAATAACCTCCCCCTTGTATTCATAATACCCCGTAATAACCCTTATACTGTATAAATGACCCCCCCATCGTCATAATGCCCCCTAATGAATCCTCCCTTTATAGTTATATTTCCCCCTCCTAACCACCCCTTATACTATTAATATACCCACACAAAAAAGTCATACTCACCTACTTGCGATGCTGATGAATGGAGCCGCTGCTTCCTCCCTGTCCACGCACAGGACGTCTGTGTCTGAACGCAGGCGGTGCGATGTTGTGATGTCATCGCGCCACCCGTGCTGAGAAACAAACATCCTTCTGTGGTCTCGGCGTCTTGTAAACCACAAGCCTGTATTGGCTTGTGGTTTACAATACTGGTAAGTTGCAGGACACGTTTTAACTAGATCGGTGTCTGCAGACACCGATCTAGTTAGAAATAAAGGATGTAATAATGGCGGCCACGGGGTGGGCCCCAAAGACTCAGTGGGCCCGGGGCAGCCGCCCCCTCTGCCCCCCCCCGCTAGCTATGCCTCTGTGAACCACGTTTGCTGCAGTCAGAGAAAGGTCTATTCAGTTTGTGACCATTTGTTATGAAAGCTGTGTGTGCCGCATCAATAGCGAGGGGGTGCCACAGTGTTGATCTTACAGTTTAACCCCGTCCTGCCTCAGGCATTTATCGTTTTTGACTCCCCCGCCTTCCAAAGGCCATAACTTTGTTATTTTTCCTTTCACAGAGTCATATGAGCATTTAATGTTTGCAGGACAAATTGTACTTCATAATGGTACCATTTAATATTCTGTACAATGTACTTGGAAGCTGGAAAAAATTCTAAATGGGGTGGAATTAGAGAAAAACTGCATTTGTGCAACTTTCTTATGGGCTTTGTTTTTACGGCACTAATTGTACAGCCTGTATTCTATGGGTCGTTACGATTACAGCGATACCAAATTTATAGAGTTCTTTTTCCATTTTAACCCCTTAAAAAATCCAGACCTTTGCAAAAAACAATTTCTTGGAGTTGCCATATTCTAACACCCGTAACTTTTTTTTTTATATATCCATGTACGGGGATGCATAAGGTGTCTTTTTTTTGCAGGGCCAGATGTACTTTTTAGTGTTACCATTTTGGGGAATGCCTATTGCTTTCATCGATTTTTATTTAAATTTTTCTGAGAGGCAAGACAGCGAACAGTTACTTTTAGACCCTCTAGGGATCTTGAATCCCAGAGTGTCTGATCACTAATACTTGTTGATTATAGATAATCTGTTTTCCCTTAGTCCGAACAGCAGCACAATATGGGGTATCTCTGCCCCTGCGTGCTGGTAGGACAGGCGGAATTTTAAATTTACATAATTAATTAAATGATACTCCCCTATAAGAGGCCAAGGAGACCTCCTCTAACTGTGTTAGTTCTAAAGAATAAAGAAAAAAACAACAATCCTTCCTAAAGGGGGGAAAGCTTGTGCTGCTGTTCGGACTAAGGGAAAACAGATTATCTACATAATCAACGATTCCTCTTATGTCCAACAGCAGCACAATATGGGGACGTAGCAAGTAGATCCCCTAGGGAGGGTTCTCACTCACTACAGTACCGTATGAATGTCCAAAGGCAGTAGCCTCTGAACTACGGACATCTAACTGATAGTGTTTAACAAAGGTTAGTTGGTGGTGACCAAAAACAGCTGCACAAACTGCTCAAAAAGCAAGACCGACTCTCAGCCCAGGAGGCCGACACAGCCCTTTGATAAACTCGGACGATAATCCGAGCAAAATAAATTTAAATTAAGAGGGTTTCCCAATCTTCTGAAGGACTATGTACAAAGAAGATAAATTTTGGAGACACCATACTATATCCAGAGTATGGAGTTTTCCCCCTTTCCTTAGAGGAAGGAGCTGGGAAAGAAGACTGGTAAGGAGACCACCTGGTTAATATTAGCCCCAGAGGGCACTTTAGGGTTAAACCTAGGAAGAAATCTGAGCTGGATCCAAATGAGAAAAAAAAATATATGGCTCTTCAGAAAAGAAGCCTGCAACTCTGGTATTCTTTTAGCTGAGGTGATAGCTAGCAAAAAGGTGGTTTGCAAGCCAGAAACTTAAGATCCACCTTCTCAAATGCTTCCAATGTCGGGCCGCAAAGGCCAGAAAGAACTGTGGATAGATCCCAGAGTGGAACGGGAGCTGCAACTACTTACCTAAGTCTCATAGCACCCTTAAAAAAAAATCTTGGAATTAAGGGGTTCTGAGACAATCTTTTGCTTAAGCAGGTGGATAGGGCTGAAACCTGTACCTTCAGTGTGGCAAGGGAAAGGCCCTTATCCAAGCGGTCCTGAAGAAAATTCTGAATCATTCTCGTAGAAGGATTCAAACTATTCACTTCCTGTCTGGAGAACCACTCCTTGAAGACAATACCTATCTTTATGTTTCCTTTATTGGTGGATTCTGCTCTTTCACAGAAAAAAAAAAGGTCTTCAGGACGACTTCTGACAGTCCACTAGGGACTGAGCAACCTTCATTCTGTCAGATTGAATCTCCTCAGATCCTGGCACTTCTGAGTTCCTTGGGAAACCAGGTTCTGGATTGGGGGAAGCCTCTAATAGATCCCTCGACTCATGAGCATGAGTTGGGAACACCAAGCTCTTTTTGGTTATCACATAGGCTTGGTCCTGTCTCACTTTCATCAATACCCTTGGTATCATGGAAAGTGGAGGGAAGATGTACGCCAGCCTGAACCTCCAAGGGATGGACAGGGCATCCACTGCCAAGGGATAGTCCTCCTGATGTAGCGAGCAGAACGTCTCTATCTTGGAATTGAGTCTTGTCACCATAAGGTCTACTTCTGGAAGACCCCACTTCAGGGTGATCTGGTGGAACACTCTTGATTGAGAGACCATTCTCCTCATACGGTAAGACCCCGACTCAACTGATCCGCTACTATGTTCAAGGAGCCCTTGATGTGAACTGCGGAGAGATGGGTCAGATCTTTCTCTGCCCAGGTGACAATCAGACCTGCCTCCCTGAGAAGGGAGAATTATCTGATGCCTTCCTGTTTATTACAGTCACCATGTTGACGGATCGGATCTTGACAGCTCTTCCTCTGAGAAGAGGAGAAGAATGGAGGAGTGCCAGGTGAACTGCTCTGAGTTCCCTCCAGATGGATGATGTCATCTTTTCTAGCCTGCTCCAGACTCCTTGTACGGTTTTCTCGTACAGATGGGCTCCTCATCCTGAAAAGGATGCATCGGTCAACAGGGTCCAAAGAGGTTGGACCGTGGACATCCGACTTTCAGGTGTATCACCAATTGGGAGAAAGATGGGTTCTGGGAGAAAGTCTGTCAAGACTCAGAGGGCTCTGATTTCAGACCCCTAGTACTACCGACTGGAGGAGACGCATATGCCATAAAGTCCAAGGAACTGAATTGGCTAGGGCTGACATGAGGCCAGGACTCTCATATGGCACTATGAACAGACCTAGAGGTCTGAGTGCAGTTGTTTCTGGAGCCATCACCTAGGTAAAGGTGTGGGGAGCCAAGGAAATGCCGAAGGGCAGGGCCACAAACTGGAAATGTCACCTGAATGGAATTTTCCAGTATAACCTGCTCCAGTGCAGGAAAGAATGGGTTGCGAGAATCTGTCTTGTGGTGGGCGAAGAATTCGTCCGCATAACCCCGCTGTACTTATCTGCAAGACCAAAGTTCTTGGATCTTCTCCTGCAGCAGGAGAGAAAAAATGGGAGAGACATCCCCCAACAGGAGTACTTGCCGCCACAAGAGGCGAAAAGTCAAAGCCAGGCTTCTTTCTGTCCCCTCCTTGGGGAACTTACGTCCAGCTCCTCTGGGCTGATATCTAGCACGCCTCTGATATTAGAACGTAGATTGAGGCGGCTGCACTGATAACTTCTGCCCTGGCCAGAAGGTCCTGCTTTTCCTTTAAAGGAATGCTTGTGATTAAAAGGACTTAATCTTTTAATTACAAGACCTTCCATGATGTCTTCCAGGCCTCTGCTAAAATGTTTTCCCGGTTCAAGAGTAGGTAGCATACGTTATACTTGGACGCATTGCCCGCTCCCCGAGATTTCAACCATAATGGCCTTCTAGCAACTGTAGAGAAGGCCCTAGATCTGGCAGGCATCTTGACCTGGTATACGGAAACTTCTGTTAGATACTCTCTTATTCGCTACCTCATTGGAGGCGATGTCCACAGAAGCCTGAGCATGTCAAAGCTTTATTCAGTGTCGCGTCCACTTGGAAGGCCCTTGGCCCCCTATAGGTGGAACTAGAGGCTTCCCCAAGTTCAACATCACGGTCGCTTGACCAGATGGACTTCAGCAGCCTAGGCATCCTTACCAAGAGGCCTGCTGGGATTTAGCGCAGTGTCAACATCACAGTCGCCTGACCAGATGGACTTCAGCAGCCTAGGCATCCTTACCAAGAGGCCTGTTGGGATTTAGCGAAGTGTCTTCATCACACGAGTGCATCACATTGAGTATGTGAAATTCCTCTTCTGATGGAACTGACTGAGGATGTCTCTCAGTACGAAGCTTCTTGAGAAATCAAGTTCCGGATTTCTTATCCTGCTCTTTGACCCACACAATTACGTCACAAATGGACAAATCCTCAGATGGGGTCCCACGGCATTGGTGAAAGCGGATGTAATTGTACCATCAGGCAGAGGAATGTCGCACTCTCTATAAGCGAAATGTTTCATCTTAGAGGATTTTTCCCTCATTAAGTCGCTGCTGCCACCAAAAGCAGTCAGAACAGTATCAAACAAAAATGTACAGCCTATCAGAGACACAAACTTAGGAAAAAGGTTTAAATAAGTAGGGAGAAGACCATACTTACAAACAGTGTCTTTAATAACGCTACAGCGGTATACAGAATGGGCTAAACTAGTCAGTCAGCGCAATCCAGCGCTACTGGGAATAGGCTACAGAAGTGTAACAGAAAAAAAGGGATCCAAGAAACAGGACCTGCAAAAAAGGTTCCGGAACCTGAAGTGACAAAAATCACTTCCCCCAGATTAAAAAACCTTTCTCTCCCTCTTCGCTTTAATTCCACTGCTATAGGAAGTGAGGTGTATCTTTGTGGCAGACTGGAATAGAACCATAACTGCAACAGAAAGGCAGTGTAGGGAACTTGTGTCTGAGACGCTGACATCAGTTTAAACTGAGCACAAACACCTGAAGCATAAGCTCTGCTGAAGAGCTCAGCCAGGCAGGAGATGCAGAGAGGTTTATATTAACCCTGCAATAAAGCCTCCAAGTTCAGAAACTGACACATACTGAATGCACAGCCTGCCCAGCCGCAAACATCTCACCTGAGAACAGACAAGGGCAGGCACACCCAGCCCAGAATGACCACAGACAGAGGGCGCAGCAGGGAGAAACAAGGAAGCCTCAGGAATAAAAAGCTCCCAAGGAAAAAGAAGAACAGCTGAAAGAGGAGAAGAAAACTTCCAAAAATGTAGTTAACCCCCAAATCCTTAAGAAAAAATGGGAGGACAAAGAACCTCCCTCCACCTGTCCAACACACAGGACAGAAGAAAACACAGTGAGGGGAGGTCTCCTTGGCCTCTTATAGGGGAGTATCATTTAATTAATTATGTAAATTAAAAATTCCGCCTGTCCTACCAGCACACAGGGGCAGAGATACCCCATATTGTGCTGCTGTTGGATGTAAGGGGAAAATACATTGCAATGCATTGTAAAATATTGGCACTTCTATTACAGACTGCATAAAGCTCGTTCTAGGAGCCGGCGATCCACCCCCCTATTTTTGTCACTTCCCCTGGGCCTCTAGCTATTATACTTTGGGGTCTGAAGAGACCCCAGAGTATAATAATTTACTGCAATGTATGTCACGGCGGCCGTTTTAGTTAATCTAAGACAAATCCTATATCGTTCAGTTTCATTAAAAACCAAACAATTTGGAATATCCGGGTCGAATCCAGTTTGTTACAAACTGATTGGCTCCTCTGTACAACAGAGCGGCCACCATATTAAGAAGCACAGGAGAACTGACAGATCTTCTATGCTACAGCACACAGAAGAGCTGTCAGATCCTCTACACTATACCACACAGGAAAGCAGACAGATCCTCTATATTACATCATACAAGAGAACTGACAGATCCTCTATGCTACACAACAAGAGCGATCACAGTTTTTCTATATTACACAGGAGAGCTGACAGATCCTCTATATTACACCACACAGGAGAGCTGACAGATCCTCTATATTATACCACACAGGAGAGCTGACAGATCCTCTACACTATACCACACAGGAAAGCAGACGGATCCTCTATATTACATCATACAAGAGAACTGACAGATCCTCTATGCTACACAACAAGAGCGATCACAGTTTTTCTATATTACACAGGAGAGCTGACAGATCCTCTATATTACACCACATAGGAGAGCTGACAGATCCTCTATACTACACCACACAGGAGAGCTGACAGATCCTCTATATTACACCACACAGGAGAGCTGACAGATCCTTTATATTACACCACACAGGAGAGATGACAGATCCTCTATATTATACCACACAGGAGAGCTGACTGATCCAGACATGTCAACTCACCCTGGTTTCCCGGGAGTCTCTCAGTTTTCAGGCCCCCTCACCAGGAATCACCCAGTGAATAGTTTTCTCCTCCTGTTGGCTGATTAGTATTCTTTGCTCTGTGAGGTCACTTCAGTGCAGTTAATATTAATAAGGAGATTATCTGGATTTCTTCTCTCAATTTAAAATGTAGTTTATTAGGAGCAAAGTCAGGCACTGAACCCAGAACATCAGTCATACAAAACATAGTAAGCTGTCATTTTACTGACAGAGCCACCAAGTTTCATTAGCTTTAATGAGAGTTTTTTTCCTCTAACCTCTTTACTTTAATCTCTTACTAGTATATTTCTTTCTCTGTATAATGTATTGGTATGCAGAGAAATTTCTCTATATAAATATATATTTCACCATACAATGTACTGGCATATTGAGATATTTCTCTACATACCAATACATTATATGTATTATATGGGGCCTGAATATATATATGAATATATGTTGATATCCACTTTATAAAGACTACGCCCCCTTTTGCCATGATCTTCCTTTTCGAAAATCACTTTGTGAAGGGCTGCTCCAGACTGACGTCTCTGCAGATCCTCTATACTATACCACACAAATTCTCTGCACCACACTGGGAGATAACAGATCCTGAATACTACACCAGACAGGAGGGCTGATAGATTCTCTATACTACACCAAACAGGAATGCTCACTGATCCTCTACTCAATACCACACAGGAGAGCTGACAGTTCCTGTATACTTCACTGGACAAGAGAGATGACAGGTCCTCTGTACTACATCATACAAGAGAACTGACAGATCCTCTATACTATACCATATAAGAGAACTGACAGATCCTCTATACCACACTGGGAGATGACAGATCCTGTATACTACATCAGACAGGATGGCTGACAGATTCTCTACACACTACACCACATGGGAAATCTACCAGATCTTCTGTACCACACCGATAGATGACTATGTTCTACTTTTGACTTCTAGGACAAGGAGGCCAGCAGCTTATGTCAGGGAGTACAGAGCCAAAATGCGGATGTCAGATCAGAGTCTCTGAAAAAGCTTGCCTCTCTCTCCAGCGATGTCACATTTGCTCAGGAATTTATTAGGCGAGATGGCTTTCATGTTTTGTCTAGGACAGTTGAAGAAGAAGAAGAGTAAGTATCAGTAAATAAGGATAACTATGTGACTAGCTGCGATGTTGCCACTTACAGTTCTTGTCTTGGTGTTATTATGTAAAGTACATGCAGTTCAGTACACAGCCTCATACATACAGAAAGTGGGGCGCTTAATCGCAAAAAAACAAGGCAATATTATTGTCCATTCTGGAATCAGCTGCTGTTGACAACTGATCCAATATATGACCATAATGGTGATACAACCTGACTACTTTATGAGGATGTAAGATCTCTGGGGTGCTGATTATTTGGGACAAACACACGGACCAGAGAGATGGGAGACCTTGGCTTGAAGGGCTTAGCTTAAGACAATGCACTTCAGATTGTCTCTGGATCCTACTGAAGCAAATATCTGAGAAATGCTCTTCTGTGATTTTCCTCCACTGTGGTCCAGGGTTCCAGTCACATAATATCCCCACTGATGTCTTACATTGAGAATTATGATCTTCTTCACCAGCTGCATGTGTCATTGTCTTGGCAGGCGCGGAGAGGTGATGTGTCACACACTGAGGGCCATCTCTGAGCTGATGGAACATGGTTTTGTGTCCTGGGAGACGTTCAGTACCACATTCATACAAAAGGTACACTTTGATTCCATGACATAGAGTGAACCCCTATACAGTGGCATCAGATTCCTGGAGATTGGAGTCACCATGGAACAAACCTTGGGGGCAACAATTCTCACTGGTTTTTTGACCACAACTAGAGGAATGTCATATGGCAACGACTTACATAAAACAAGTCCAATGCACAAAAAATAGACCAGATGACTATTGAAATAATTAGAGTTATGTGTTATTATCTTATCTCAGTGATATGTACAAACGTGGTAGATACATCTCATCTTATCTCAGTGATATATACTCACATCTCATTATATTTCAGTGATAAGTACAAACGTGGTAGATACATCTCATTTTAGCCCAGTAATAAGTACACACATCTCATCTTATTCCAGTGATATGTACACACATCTCATCTTATCTCAGTAATATGTACACACATCTCATCTTATCCCAGTAATATGTACACACATCTCATCTTATCCCAGTAATATGTACGCACATATCATCTTAACCAAGTATTAAGTACACTCATCTTATCTTAGTGACATGTACACACATCTCATCTTATCCAAGTGATATGTACACACATCTCATATTATCCCAGTAATAAGTACACATATCACATCTTATCACAGTGATATATACATAAATCTCATCTTATCCTAGTGATAAATGCACACATTTTATATTATCCCATTAATAAGTACACATCTCATCTTATCTTAGTGATAAGGACACACATCTTATCTCATCCCAGTGATGGGTACACACATCTTATCTCATCCCAATGATATGTACACATATCTCATCTTATCCCAGTGATATGTACACACATCTCATCTTATCTCAGTGATAAATACACATATCTCATCTTATTCCAGTAATATGGATGTACTGTACATTGTATCTTATCCCAGTGATATGTACATACGTCTTGTCTCATCCTACTGATAAATATAAACGTCTCATATCATCCCAGTGGTATACAGACATATTTCATCGTATCCCAGTGAGATGTACACATTTTCAATGTTATCTCACTAAGTATATAGAAATCATCTTATCTCCAGTAATATTTAGACATGTCTCATCTTATCCCAGTGATATGTACATACATCACATCATATCCCAGTAATATATACACGTCTCATCTTTTTCCAGTAATATGTACAGTGCTGGCCAAAAGTATTGGCACCCCTGCAATTCTGTCAGATAATACTCAATTTCTTCCAGAAAATGATTGCAATCACAAATGCTTTGGTAATAATATCTTCATTTATTTTGCTTGCAATGAAAAAACACAAAAGAGAATGAAAAAAAAAGTCAAATCATTGATCATTTTACACAAAACTCCAAAAATGGGCCGGACAAAAGTATTGGCACCCTCAGCCTAATACTTGGTAGCACAACCTTTAGACAAAATAACTGCGAACAACCGCTTCCGGTAACCATCAATGAGTTTCTTACAATGCTCTGCTGGAATTTCTCCAGGTCCCTGAGATTTGAAGGGTGCCTTCTGCAAACTGCCATTTTGAGATCTCTCCACAGGTGTTCTATGGGATTCAGGTCTGGACTCATTGCTGGCCACTTTAGAAGTCTCCAGTGCTTTCTCTCAAACCATTTTCTAGTGCTTTTTGAAGTGTGTTTTGGGTCATTGTCCTGCTGGAAGACCCATGACCTCTGAGGGAGACCCAGCTTTCTCACACTGGGCCCTACATTATGCTGCAAAATTTGTTGGTAGTCTTCAGACTTCATAATGCCATGCACACGGTCAAGCAGTCCAGTGCCAGAGGCAGCAAAGCAACCCCAAAACATCAGGGAACCTCCGCCATGTTTGACTGTAGGGACCGTGTTCTTTTCTTTGAAGGCCTCTTTTTTTTTCCTGTAAACTCTATGTTGATGCCTTTCCCAAAAAGCTCTACTTTTGTCTCATCTGACCAGAGAACATTCTTCCAAAAAGTTTTTGGCTTTCTCAGGTAAGTTTTGGCTTTTTTATGTCTCTGGGTCAGAAGTGGGGTCTTCCTGGGTATCCTACCATAGAGTCCCTTTTCATTCAGACGCCGACGGATAGTACGGGTTGACACTGTTGTACCCTCGGACTGCAGGGCAGCTAGAACTTGTTTGGATGTTAGTCGAGGTTCTTTAGCCACCATCCGCACAATCTTTAGTTGAAATCTCTCGTCAATTTTTCTTTTCCGTCCACATCTAGGGAGGTTAGCCACAGTGCCATGGGCTTTAAACTTCTTGATGACACTGCGCACGGTAGACACAGGAAAATTCAGGTCTTTGGAGATGGACTTGTAGCCTTGAGATTGCTCATGCTTCCTCACAGTTTTGCTTCTCAAGTCCTCAGACAGTTCTTTGGTCTTCTTTCTTTTCTCCATGCTCAATGTGGTACACACAAGAACACAGGACAGAGGTTGAGTCAACTTTAATCCATTTCAACTGACTGCAAGTGTGATTTAGTTATTGCCACCACCCGTTATGTGCCACAGGTAAGTAACAGGCGCTGTTAATTACACAAATTCGAGAAGCATCACATGATTTTTCAAAGGGTGCCAATACTTTTGTCCACCCCCTTTTTTATGTTTGGTGTGGAATTATATCCAATTTGGCTTTTTGACAATTCTTTTTGTGGTTTTCCATTGAAGACAAATTAAATGAAGATATTATTACCAAAGCATTTGTGATTGCAATCATTTTCTGGAAGAAATTGAGTATTATCTGACAGAATTGCAGGGGTGCCAATACTTTTGGCCAGCACTGTACACAAGACACTTCTTATCCCAGTAATATGTGTCTCCAATGAGTCTATATGGCTTTTGTTTCCTAGATTGTGACATTTGTGAACATGAATCTAATGCTGCTGAAGATCACTCAGCTGGCCCTGATCATTCTAGAAAGTGTGGTTCAGAGTAACACTAAGCTAGGTGACATGGTCAGACAGGAGGTCCCTCTGGACAGACTGCTCACTCTTCTACAGCTGTAAGATTTTTACTAATCTAATGTTTATTGTTTAAAAGTACAGACTGAGCAACCATAGGGCATGGGAAGCCCAGCCATCAGAAAGTAATAGCGAGAAGTACGTGAGGGAACAATGGGCAGGCTACTACTGTATATAAAACATATTATACCTTGTAATAGGGGCTAAATAAGAAAGAATGGGTAGTACCCATGCATTACTCTAGATGCAAATCCTAGCTAAACTATTCCATAGTGTATCACATTATATATATTCTTCACTTCATCAAATGGATCATCTTAAACATATAAAGTACATTGTAACTCGATGCATAAAGGCTGGAGAGTCCACTTGCAATCCAACTGCACCATAGTTTCCATTTGATATGGAATTGAACTTGTTGAACCATTCTAGCAATGTGAATGCTTGTGTAAAATGTCAATGTCTAACAATTATCATCTTAGTCAATGTAAGAAAGTATTGTAACTGACCCTTCTGCATTGACTAAATGGATTCAGAGGTCATGGACTAATGTGAAATCTGTGGGTTGTTCTCCAAGGACACTTCTGAGATATGATTAAAAATTCCAAACATTTTGTCTCAAAGAGAATCGGAAATGCAACAGGGAACTTGGCACTGCAGAGCCAACAAGAGCCTAGGGCAATAGGGTAAATTCTATGTAGGTCAGCAGAACACCTGCATCATCTTAAGAGAATTTTATAGCTTGTCTCTTGAGATTTCCAAATTATGAGAAGCTTATATGAAAAGAGAAAAGCTTTGGTCTAATTTTCAGCTGAAGAGCTAACGCTCTCTACCAGACTATTACATTCCAAGGATTTAGCAGAGGATATCTGTAAGTGTTATAAAAGTAAAAAATGGCTCAAGCAAGGCTTTGATTCTTTGCTAGCAAATACTCCTATCAGGCGCATAGTTATTGGGGATGCAGAGGTAGCAATCACTACCAGACCCTGGAGCCTAAGGCCTTCCAACAATAAAAAGAGACACGTGTTATAAAATGGGAAATGGGGGCCTCTGGCTTCAGTAGGGTTTGAGCTATACGGACCAGTGAGGTCAGAGTAAAGGACCCACTGAAAACTAAAGTTAAACTAAAGTCAATAATAAACAGTTTAGGTCAGACAGAGTTTAGATAAGGTTTGAGCAAAGTGAAAAAAATTTAAAAATGGAAACTTTAATTTACCTTTCACCACCTCCTCCAAGTCCAGCTCTTTGCATCTTGTAATAGGTGCTGCTCTACTGATTCTGGCACATTTGGAATTTTTTCGTTAGCCCACACCATTCTCAAGCAAGTGCTGTTAGTGTTGGTGCCTCATATGCTAGTTATTTTACTGTCAGGAGGATGGTGTGAGGCAAGGGTTGTGATTCTGATAGTAACTCACAATTTTCACTTCGGGAGAACAGTTGAAACAGCAAACAGCAGACTTCATTTATATAATGGACGCATATTTCTTTGGCTGGGGCTGAGGTTCAGTGATGGGTCAGTCAGTGTCTGCTCTAAGTCTCTCTCTCTCTCTTGCTCTCTCTCTCTCTCTCTCTAATTCACAAAACATCTGCAATGCCCTGGCGTGGGGAGCTGATCCGAAAGGGGTGCCCTGTGTGACTTATGAGGTCCATATAACAATTACCCTCACAGTCTCTTCTTGCACACACTTATTCTAGAGTTGAGCAGGGATTTTTATCATCTCCTGACTGCAGAACAACACCAAAGCTGACTTTAGCTGGTAGGGTTTCCAGCATAAATAAGGACTCAGCTCTCCCGACTACTTCTGTCTCACTGGGCAGAGAGTTCACATACTGTTTCTTTCGTCCTAACTTTGGGAGGAAGAGACTGACTCCTCCCTCTCCCTAACATGTACTAGTCAAGGGATGTATTATCCCACAGGCCAGCCAATTCAATTCCATTAATTGCACAGTTACATACTATACAGGAGGACAGCACAGTTACAGCATATTACATACAACAGTGCAAATTTCTTAAAGTGACAGTGGCATAGGAGGCTAATTATAATCCTTCTACAAGTGCTTGCAATGGGATAACTACACATGAATCAATAAAAGTTCCTGAATGTGTCAGCTATTGTCTGAGAGTCATGAATTCTCTTCTGGGAAGGAGATAAGCACATAGGAATAAAGAGAACCAAGGGATTTTGCAAGGAGTCTGCCATGTTTATCACCGAAACATAAGGTGTCTCTACACAATATGAGGAGACCAATACTATAAACAATGCATTACAGGTAAAGCTATATTCACACAACAGTGAAAAATGGCTATGTGATGTCACGCCGAAGCATTAAATTCAATGTCAGTGAATGGGGGCTATTCCCATGACTGATATTTTGAAGGTCCTTTGTAACAAACTGTCAAAATATAGGTCATGTCCTATTTTTGTACGGTTTCACGGATCCCTCCACTGTAATTTATGGTGGATCCGTGAATTGACTTTTTTCACTGTTGTTTTGCACCTCGGTCGTCTGAATGGAGCCCTAGAGGCCTGGTACAGCTTTTTCTTTGGGTCCCTCAAGCGTCATGTTACACCTCTGGCTGAAAAGCTTTGCCTTCCTTAGGCAGATCATCTGCTGAATAAAAATATCCCTCTCTTCAAAGACTTCCACCACATAGGTAGTGTTTAGGTGATGACTTTCAGTGGCAAGGGATGCAAAAAAAAAAACTTGGGAAGAGAAAAGGTTAGAGTAAACCTTTAGGAGATTGTTCCCATTATGGGGTCAGAAGGGTAGAAATGGTTAATTTCAGTTCTTAAAGTTAGTATGCCATGTACCCAGTTCTAGTTTCCCCATTTGTGATGCAGGCACAAACAGCTAAATAAGGGCTGCATTTTCACTCAGCCCTGTTTGTACCTGTATATACTGTAGAGTACTGTATCAGAATACTAAATCCATATAGGAAAAGACTCACCTTGCAGTAAAGTAATAAGTATCTTCTACGTCAGTACAGCTGTACCTCATGGTGAGAGGAATGGTAGAATAGAAAGTGTCATACGGTATGACAGAGAGTCGCAGCAGAGGAGAGTATCAGTGTTTTCAGTACATAGAAAACGCATAGTCACTCAACATAGTCATCTTCATGGTCATGAGAGGACATATGGTTTCATGCTGTCTTACAGACAAGATCAGGAGACACAGATTAAAGTGATGGCGCTCCTTGTGGCTTTAATTCAGAAGATTGGGGGACGAGAGAGAGCGGTAAGACAGTGATGGGTGTATCATGTACATAATTCTAAGACACTTCTCTTGCTATAAATTGCTGAATATGTCTCGCTCACCAGGAAATGCTAGAATATCTGTGGAAAAAGAACATGCGGCAGTTTATTCATAAGGTAAGAGATACAGATGTGAGAGACGTCGATGTAATGTGTCTGATACAGGCCAAGACGTGTGTTTTGTGTTCCAGAGCATTATCCATGGCTGGCCACAACTTGGAGATGAAATGCGTCACTACCTGTATGTACTGCAGTGTCTCAGTCTGGGCCTACTGGAAGGTCGGATGAAGTTGGAGATGGATCCCAATGATGCTGTAAGACAATGCACACATTTTTCCCAACTCACTTTGTGTTCAACTCTCTGAACATAGTAGATGAGGTTGGATGAAGACACAGTTCTATCAAGTCCAACCTATAACCTTACAGTGTTGATCTAGAGGAAGGTAAAAACCCAATGAGGCTGATGTTCTAATGAGCTTGAGCTATTTTAAATCCAGTTATAAACCAATAGACTGTATTTTATCCTTCAGGCATCTATGACAGACTGGGTCAAACACTTTTGCAAAGTCCTGGCTTTTGCTTCTTTCCTTATTAAAAGTTATGCTGTGTCAATATTTGTCAAATTGTAATAATGACCAGAATAAAATGTATTTTCCCTTAACTATTCAAAGCTGTCAAAAAAAGATACAGACACTAATCTGCATCTACTCTGAAACTGGCCATATACATGAAAGGGGTTGTCCAAAACTAACAGCTAATGGCCTCTCCTTAGTATAGGTCATTAAAGGGGTTATCCACCTTTCTAATATTGATGGTCTATCTTTAGGATAGGCCATCAATTTTAGATATGCAGTGGTCCAACAGCTAGGAGAAATCGAGAAATCCTGTAACCGCCAAGCTCATTGCCTCCTCATGAGCAAAGTTCTCCATTTGCACCTTATTCTGATTCTGTCATATAAGCACTCTAACATGCACTCTTGCTGGTCTGTACAGGTTTACCTGTAAGGTCACACAGTCAGTAACATGAATTTTAGATTATTTTTTTTTTGGGCAGTGGATGGCAGCCAAATAAGATCTACTGTAAATAAATGAAAACTTATTTTTCTTGAAATATAAATATGCAGGAATCATATGTTCTGATGGGGTGTGGGTCAAGCAAAGAAAAAAATAAACTGAGGAAAGAACGGTGTACTTGTAGATTAAGGTAAACTGGTCTACAAATCATATATAATATTGTCTCTTCATCTGACGTGCTTACTCAGACATATATTATGAAACTTTGCATAATATTCCAAGAATCCATTTTCTTCAGACAAGTTACAGTGCCAATAGATATGTAATGTTTGGTTATTCTTCTGTCTTTATATTGTGCACCAAGGAGTCTGTGACTACAAGAAAGTATACATTCTGAAATTTGCTCATTTACCAGTCATGTATGGCCAGATTATGTAGACTACATGTGCACATCTATCTAAATGACTGCATTTTATGTTCTTATATCTAGGAGCAACGACAGCAGCTCCAAAATCTACGTCTTACGGCTTTTCCTAATGAAGTGGACGAAGGAGGTCATATGAATTCAGAGCGACGTCGCTCACTCTGTGCCAAGGAATTCCTCAAACTTGGCTTTACAGTGAGTTATTCCTGTGCAGAACACATTTTAACTCTCATGTAATAGCTGTCCATCTGCTTAACTCATAGGCTGGGTTTACATAGTCAGGTTTTTTTAAGCAGTTTTTTAAGCCACATCATAAAGGAAGAAAACATAAAAAGGATAGATGGTATTTCTCCACTTTTCTTCAATCCACTGCTGCTTTTGGTTTCAAAAACTGCATAGAAAACCCTGACAGTGTAACCCCACCCAGTGTTGGACTGGGGTGCCTAGTACTTACCAGTAAAATTCATTCTGGGGTCCCACTCTACAACTACTGAATATGCAAATATTACCTGACACCCTGTTTGCAACTTCCTAAAACTCCACTGATACTGATTTTGTTTTAGTACTAGCCTGCTACCCACTCCTTGCCTAGGACCTGTCCTGTAAACCCTCTCAGTAGCCCATTGACTGGCCTGTGCCTTAAGCTAGTACCCTGTTAGTTCTGTGAGCCAGGAAAACCTACCAACAAAGCCTCAGTCAGCAGCAAGATGATTGGTGTTTGTGGCCCCTGGAGCAATGTTGACAAGATGGACCATGGAGGGAAGATACTGGTCTGCCTCTGTCTGTGCCTGTGCCTAGATGTGCCTCAGTGTCCATATAAGACTCCGTCCCCAATTCCGATTCAAATATGCAGCGGAAAAATTCCTGGAAGCAGGACTTTTCTCTCCATTGATTTTGGACGTAAACTGGGCGGAAACCAGACAGACCCCATTATACTCTTCCGCGATTAACCGATTTTTAAGCAGATAGGGTTTTTAAAGAACCTCAATCTTAATGCAGTTTCTTTACAGTATTTAAGAGGCAAGGGAGGCAGAGAAATCCACCTGGATGAACAAATGTTATCATCGGGTTTGGGCAAAGTTTGCTGTGCTGCATAGATAGATTGTTAGGATGCAATGATGAAAGATTAATATCTACCCTTGTTTATCACTGTTCTATTTGAGGGTTAGGAGATAACCCTTAAAGAGGACCTTTCATGTCCTCATGCATATGTGGACAGTACTCGTCCATAGACTTGTACTGAGGGGGCGTTCCTTACCTCCCAGCGATGACGCTGAGCTATGAGGAACGCCCTTCTGACAGTGGGGAGATATTGGTGCCAAAACGAACGACACCAATATCTCCAGCCCCGGGGCACATAATGGGAAAGCCGACAATGCGGTGAATTCAGCACACTGTCGGCTTTCTAGCGGTATATAAAACCGCATATGCATGAGGACATGAAAGGTTCCTCTTTAAAAGAAGGGCTTTAGGTGTTTTTGGATTTTTTGCTTAACCCAGTGGATTATTCTCTGTCACTATTTCATCCTCATCCCACAGTTTGTTTATTGCCACTTCTGTAAAGAATCCAAAAATTAAAAGTTTTAGTCAGACACTACAGACCCTTGTGATAAGAGCAGGCTAGGATATGTAATCTGTCTGAAAATGTGCCAAATCTCTTAACTCCTGCTTAGAATAATGGCAGCCCATGGCAGGACCTGTGTCTTACTCCTCCTGGACTTCTGGCTCTTGACAATATGGTGTATTTCTCAACGCGATGGCCTACTGCCTATAGTCGGGTAAGTAATTATGACCAGATTGAGTAGTGGTCAGCTGACAACTGCTGCTTCCTTTATATACTTATATGACATAAATGAATAATTAATGAATATTAAAGGGAGTCCAAAAGCTATATGTGTGCCATATAGGAGCCTTTAAAAGGGAGAAGAAGCATACTTATGTGGCCACAAACTAATGGTTCAATGCAGAGATAATCATATTTTTATGGATATGCTAATCATCTTGTAAGTGCATCAGGGGCAGGTCCTGATTTCCTAGATATGCCTAAAGACAGCAGCAAATGTTCCATCTCTCCTCTGAAACCAGTGCCCAGTGTCTCCTCTACAGTACAGTATAACCATGATTGACATCTTCCGCCTCTGTTTGTATCACAGTTGGCTGCAGGAAAATCTGGCAAGTTAGGGAGAGAGGGCCTCAATGCACTTGGAGAATGCTTTGCATATCAATAACAAGATGATTATCTTTGCTTTGCTTCATGGTTTTTGGTCACAAAGATATGTTTCTGTTTCTATTAAAGGCCCCTACATGTCACTATTATTGGTTTGGAGACATTTTGGACCTAATAGACTCTCTTCAGCTGTATATCTAAAGTAAAACTCTTACATGAACTACTAAATATTATCTTGTTCAATTTTCTATAGTTTGTGCTTGAAAATAGCAGCCGGGAAGATAAACACGTCTGTCCGTTTGCAAGAAGCAGCATTCACCTAACCCTGATCCTCTGTGAGATCCTACGAGTAGGAGAAACTGGTATGACTATTGGTTACAAGATCTTGTCTGTCCGTATGATTCTGCACTTGCCATAATCCAAAGAAATTCTGCATAAATGCCATAATCTGTAAGGGTATTCTTTTGTACATCATGCTGATAATCTGAGTGTATCAGGGAATTTCTGGTTCTGTGTAAGAGTCCAGTATTCTAATATCAGAATCGTAACCTGCTTCCTATGACGCAATGTAGTCTTTGAAACATTGCCTCCAAACTTTTTGTACAGAAACCATTTTTTAGTAATTTTCCATATTTGTAAAAAGGGCTTATAATGAAATAAAATTATATTCACCTAAGGGTTGGTTCACACTTGCGCCCAGAGTCCGTCCGTCGTGAATCCAATCGAAATGTCAGAAAAAAGGATTGGAAAAGTATTGGGAAAGGTTTGAAACGGTTTGTATAAAATCTCATGCCCTTCAATGGGTTTTTAAAGCAATGTGCAGGAGTCCGATTGCAGCTTCTGCGCCGCGAAGCCGTATTTTGTGGTCAGAAACAAAGTCAGACATGCAGGACTTTTTGTCTGACTAAAAAAAAACGGCTTCGCAGCGCAGAGGCTGCAATCAGACACCTGCACATTGCTTTAAAAACCCATTGAAGTGAATGGGATTTTAAACAAACCGTTTCAAACCTTTCCCAATCCTTTTTTCTGACATTTAGGTCGGATTCACGGCAGACGGACTCCGGGTGCAAGTGTGAACCAACCCTTACCAATCTGCTGCCTATCGCATGTCAATGTTTTCCTGATTCACCACCAGTCTCTATTCACTCAGCTCCAGTGACGTCATGTGGACAAGACATGTGACCATTGTAGACCACCACTAGCAGCAGTGTTGACTTCTGTGGTGTTCACATGATATAGATAGTGATTGGCTGCAGAAGTCAAGAGTCACATCAACTCAACATCACTAGAGACAGGTAAACAGAGACTGGCAGTGGACCAGGGAAACAGTGACATGTGAACAGAAGAGGATTGGTGAATATTACTCCTGTTATTATTTTACACCATTGAAGACAGTTTTGTAAAAAAAAATATATACAGGGTGGGCCATAAGTATGGATACACCCAGATAAAATGGAAGTGGTTGCTGATATCACCTTACCGTTTGTGGCATATTAGTACATTTGAGGCCGGGTGACGCCCATGGCGGCCATCTGCAAAGCCACCATTTTGGATTCAACTTTACTTTTTTCAATGGGAAGGGGGTCATGTGACACATCAAACATATGGAGAATTGCACAAGAAAAACAATGGTGTGCTAATTTTTAACGTAGCTTATCCAACACTGAACCAGTTGTACAAAATTTGGCGAGCAGTTTGCTAACTGTGGTATGGGAGATGGGTGGTCTCGTAGGGTTTCTTGCATTGAAGTCTGCTGCGATGACCCGGGTACTGGGTTCACCAGACATCAACACAATGTCTGTCCGCTCCTCGTCGGTTAACCTCTGCGACATGTCAATGGCTGTAACAATAAGAAATGTGTCAATAACTTGATAATGAATAAAGCTATGTTAAAAATGAGCACACCATTGTTTTTCTTGTGCAATTCTCCATGTGTTTGATGTGTCACATGACCCCCTTCCCATTGAAAAAAGTAAAGTTGAATCCAAAATGGCGGCTTTGCAGATGGCCGCCATGGGCGTCACCCGGCCTCAAATGTTTCCCCCCTCCCATGTACTAATATGCCACAAACAGTAAGGTGATATCAGCAACCACTTCCATTTTATCTGGGTGTATCCATACTTATGGCCCACCCTGTATATATATATATTTGTTATTATTGACATATAGCTCAGCAGCTATTCATATGGATCCAGGTACACACTGACACCTTCATGTTTATGGTATTTCAGCCTCGGAGACAGGGCAGGATTTCCTAACTATGTTCTATGCACAAGACCACTTCCTCCAGGAACTGTTCTGTGTATGTATCCAGGTGCTTAATAAGACCTGGAAGGAGATGAGAGCCACTCAGGAGGACTTTGACAAGGTAGAGTAACTGGACAGATGCTCGGTCCTGGTGTAGGTGCTATGCTGTTTATTTAAACTTTATTTTACTGCTCCTGGATATACAAAATGAAAACAAAAGTCTGTGTTCTGCTATTGTTTGGAAAGCATTTCAGTCTGCAGACACCCTACACAGACTTGATTAACAGAAACACAAAGCATACAGACATTCTTCTCTTTTTTTCTTACAGCTTCCCCATAGAAGCATGTTCTCTTCTTCATTCTTAACTTTGTGTTGTTCTTCCTGATTTGATTTCCTTTTCTCTCTGCACTGATCTCCTCTTTTCCTGGTTTTCTCTGTACTGAGCACCTTATATTATGATCTCGTCCTTAAAGAGATCAGAATAAAAGGAAAACTGTCCATGTAATGATTCCCCTTTTGAAGATCATCTACAGTATTTCTGACAATCTTCTCTGAGTACTGATCTAGGTCTTATCTCCTATTTCTGCAGATCTCTAGTAGTGATCTTCTTGTGATGACCATCTCATTGTACTGATCTCTTTCACTGATGGTGTCCATTTGCATACAGGTGATGCATGTGGTAAAGGAGCAGATTTCTCGTACCCTTGGTCATGCTCCAACATCTCTGGAGTTTTTTAGAACAAAAATATCATCTCTTAATTATAGTGAAATTCTCCGCAGACGTCAGGAGGAGAGATTGATCCAGGATGAAGCCCTCTCCCCACCTGTCATGTAAGAAACATAAGCACATCTGGGAGGAGTATCATTAAATATTACCTGTAATGTCTGGATACTAGGTATTCTCGTATTAAAGGGGGTTTCTTACCTATTAGGGGCATATTTACATGAGAAAAAGTTACTCACCACTCCACGATCCCCTACTGCTCCAATCCTTAGGCTGCCCAAGTTCCCACTGAGCTCCATTTTCTGGTCTCACCTGACACTATGGGAAACAATCTGCAATGCCCATCCAGCCACTCACTAGCCAGAGCTTGGCTGAATGGGCATCTCAGATGATTTCCCCTAGTGTCAGGTGACAACAGGAAACTTAGCATTTACCCTAGAGCTGTGAAACGCATATTGAATCTCAGTGGGGAATCAGGCACCCTGTGGACTGGAGCAGCGGAGGATCATGGAGAGTAGAGTAACTTTTTCTTACTATGTCCCGATTAAGTCTAGGGCTGGAAAGTCTATTATAATGACTTTGTCTTTAAAAGAGAAGTAATATTTCTGTTCTAAATTAAAAATATCACTGGTGGCAGCCATTTTGGAGACCTACACTTCTTTTCTGTATTGTCTGTGTAGACAGTATAGGAGGTTGCATGTGCTTTATGGCTGTTGCAGTGAATAGGAGTTGACAGAGAAATGTGTGCCAGTCTACAAGAAAGATTAAATACAGCCCTCTGCCATCAAGGCCAGGACAGGAATGTAGCTATAGTGGGTCGGGAGGTAGCATAGCTACCGGGCCCTGGAACCCGGAAGCTCCCCTAAGGTTCCTCTGCCAGATAATATATACCACTATTCTAAATGGCAGAAGGTGGAAATGGGGCCCCTTTATAGATTTTGCACTGGGACCCAGGAGCTTCAAGTTAAGCCTCTGGGATAGGGTGTGATAGAGGTACTATTGCTTTCTCTGTCTAAGCTTAATATCATACAAGCACAGCAGTTGCCTGTTTTGTCAAACCCATAGACTTTGAAGGAATCAATGGGCATGCTCGACCACCATTCAGATTTCTCTTAACATGGGAACCTCAGGACACCTGTTCTAGTGATTTGTGAGGGTCCCAACAATAATTGACCACCTGGTATTTTTAATTATTAAGTAAAGAAAAGCAAATTTGAGCTTGCACCCTGAATGTGACGTTATTTGTATGTGGGCAGAGGTCAGATGTGCAAGTTTTCTTAGAGGTAGAGGTTGTTGCAAGATTTCTGTGTGATGATTCTGCAACATACCACAACAGGGCACATTTAAATCTTTTTGCGCCTACAATATGGCATAAAATGCTCCAAAATGCCACATCAAGTTTTTAAGTTTTTGGCCATGTTTCCTCTAGCTTATGAAAGGGTGTAGCTTAGTATGAACTGGGTGTGCCTTGAAGTGCAACATTTTTCTCTAAAATTGTGCCAAAATGTTGTTGTAAAATTTTGGCTTAAACTAGGCCAATCAATAGGTAGTGTACACTTTTTGACAGACAGTCTATGCCCCAGATTTATTGTATCTCAGATGGCCACTTTCTTGAATTTGTTTAGGGAACTAAGAAAGCAGCTACAGCCAGAACTCTTGAACTTGATAAAACAACATAGGCTTCACTACCTGTGTGAGGGCACCAAGTTCCGGAAGATCAGCAGTCGGCGGAGACAAGGTAGCATAAAACTGGTCAATTCACCTTTCCTTCTAGAAATGCATCTCTTTAAAGGGAGTCTACCACCACCAAAATCTCTTCTTATGTGATGTTGTGGCACCATATCTTTCTTGTGTCAAAGTGAAATTTTGCTGCTGAGAAATTAAACTTTTACTCCATATGTGCTGTGTGGCCCTGCACGTACAAAAGAAGATGGTGCTCCATCAGCTGTGGACACTCCCCAAGTGCACCAAACAGTTAACTTGCATATGGCTAAAAGTTGAATTTCTCACCATACACAAGAAAGGTATGTTCACTAAGTACAAATTGTCACCATGTTATACAGTAGAGCTTCTATAGAGGTGCATTTGCGTGCTACTGTACCTCTGATTCCATATGGTCATAAAACAATGGCTGTGTATGCTTAGTAAGATTACTCACTTTGCTCTTTCAGATAAATTGTGGTTTTGTCGTCTATCTCCAAATCACAAAGTACTGCACTTTGGAGATCTGGAAGACAACATAGACAACCCACCCATTGAAATGCTTGCACAAAAAAGTAAGTAGACATTGAATTGATGTTTTACAACATTTGGGAAGTTTACTGAAGCACAGTGGCTCAGTGGTTAGCACTGTTGCCATTGCAACGTTGGAGTCCTAGATTAGAATCCAGCGAAAGTCAACGTCTGCAAGGAGTTTGCATCCCATACTCCAAAGACATACAGATAGGGAATTTAGATTGTGAGCCCTATACAGGACAGTGTTGACAGTATATGTAAGGTGCTGAGGAATACAATGGTGCTATATAATTAAGCAAAATAAATAATATAAACCAACGTTGTAGAAAAGGACATACACAGTGCATACTGATAGAACAAGAATCTCTCTGCACAGATATGTACATCCATTCACCTTAAGAAAATATCCCACACATCAGTACACCACCACTCAAAGCAGTATGGATCCATGGAGTCATGGTTTGATGATCCTTGCCCTCTGTAGTCTCAATGCCATATTCTTAGCTAAATGGAGGGGAGTTTAATGTGGTCTTCAGCTGCTGGAACCAAAAGGAGCCCTTCACACAAAAGAATTGCAACTGAAGTGTCCTGTGGATTCCATAGCTGTTTCAGTGACATCATGGGACTATTACTGATTAGCTCCATTGGTTCTGAGGATAATGAGCGAGTAAACCCATGAAGGCTGCCTCAAATTCCTCTCCAAATTGCGTTGTGTGAAAGGGGTCTAACTCTAAAGTTTGACATGTGCATACAGAGATACTCTTCTGCCAAGCACTGTTCTAACACATTATTTGAGTTTCCGTTGTCTTCCTGTCTTCATTAATAAGACAAATTTTCACATAGAACACCATGCTGTAAGGGAATCGCTAGAGGGGCAATTCCCCAGTGCTGCTGCAGAACCCTGGGGGGAGGGGCACAACAAGACAGTGAGCCCTAAGCTGAACCCCCCCCCCCCCCACTGTCCCTGGCTAACTTGCCTATCTGTCTTAGGCGACAGCAGCAGCTGGTCGACAGGCCCTACCTAAAATAGGTGACAACACAGAACGCAGACAGGACAAACGACAAAAAGGGAGGTCAGAAAGCCAAGGGGTCGGTAACAGACGAGCAATGCAGTACAGAATCAAAATCCAAGAGAATAATCAAAAGTCAAGGCCACAGGTCAGGAATAGGAATACAGGTAACAAAAACAGCAAGGAGTAATAGCCAGAACACACAAAGCAATAACCAGCGCCAATGTGAATGTGAGCAAAGAATAAATAGGAAGAAAGAACCTGCCCCAGACTTGATAGGAGGAAAGGCTGTCAATCACACAGGTAAGGCTAAAATTAACTATTAGTGGAGCAGAGGAAAACCAAGGTGAAGTAGACGGGTGTGGCAGAAAATCAATTACATAGTCTAGGACAGTGTTCAGACTGAGCAACAAGAATCTTAAACAATGAATTAAACTGAGCATGCCTCCTGCAATGCCACGTGCGGGCGGAGGGTGGTGCAGAGACCCGAACAGGCAGAGACGTTACACATGTCCTGTAAACTCTAGAGCAGCGATTCCCAAGAGGGGGAGTCATAGCACCCAGGGGTGCCTTGAAAGCCCACTGGGGGGCCATGACACTCTGGTTGGGAAGATGACCACATGCAACACTATCTGCATCATTAGGAAGTTTTTTGTCTTTTGGTAAAAAATATTTGGTTGCAGTGCCGCAAACATTTTTTTTTCCCAAGGGTGCCCAGAGTCTGAAAAGGTTAGGAAACACTGCTCTAGAGGATGTTGTGAAAAATTTGCATAGTCAGCACAGGGTATGGCATGTAGGAAGGTGGTATCAGGTTCTAGTAATGTCATATGTGGAATCTAGGTGGGATCAGGTGACTGGTGATTTTACATGCGGCAAGTAGGAAGGTTGGATCATATGTCTGGTGATGTGACATGTGGCATGTAGGAAGTTGGAAAGAGATGTCTGGTGATGTGACGGGAAGGACCAAAATTCAACCCAACCTGGGTCAGAAAAGGTGCAGTTCCTTGTACACTTGATAAAGGGGCTATATGCCAGAAACGCATAGTGTTCTGGATTTAATAAAGACTAATGGATACCATCTATTTGGGTGAAGTGCGGTTCTTCCTTTTCTGACCCAGGTTGGGTTGAATTTTGGACCTTCCCTTCATATCTCCTGACACCCTCGGGTGCTCGTTGGATCCTGCTGCTTCTGTTCACCCAGAGAGGAACCCTCTGTGAAATGGTTCCAATGCGTAATATGGTGGTTGCAACCTGATTCACAATGTTCTAAGGTGACAGTCTAACCTCTACAAGATTAATCACTGTCCTTTTGTGTAACAGTATCACATTATGCACTGCTCGGTGCTGTTCTCTTGTTATATTTAAGCTATGTCTGGTGATATGACATGTGACATGTATGGAGGTAAGATCAGGTTCTGGTGATGCAACATGTGGCATTTTGGGAGGTAGGCTAAGCGACCGATGAATTTGCATGTGGCATATTGGAAAGGGTGGATGAGACCTTTGTATACATTTTTTTTTTTTTATACAGTAGTCTTTTCTAATACTTTGAAAATGTGACATTTTTCTATTTCAGTTTCAGTTGCTGATATAAAATATGTGTTAACGGGTAAGGATTGTCCACATATGAAAGAAAAGAGTTCTGGGAAGCAGAATAAGGTGAGGTTTAAGAGTCCGTAGTAATACTACTTGCATGAGCTGTGTGTTAGGCTAAAATACTGAATCTTGTTGTAGGATCTCATGGATCAAGCATTTTCAATCTGCTATGATGTGGACAGCTGCCTGAATTTCATTGCTCCCTCTCCTACTGACGTAAGAATGAGGATTTTAATGAATGTAGCAAATCTAGTTTGCTCAACTTCTGAGAGAGTACTAGAAGTGAAAGTCAAAAACAGAAATAATAGTATTGAAAAGCGATATGGCCAGAAAACATGGGATAACTGTGAAAACAAATTATCTATGAACAGAAATGTCAGCTTCTGAGCTAAAAAGGCCTCATAGTCTTC